>OX382198.1:10007500-11207500 GCA_947507515.1 Eulithis testata | reverse complement strand
TAAACTCAAAAACTTTTATTTTTATGCAGAAATCAGAATAATTTTTAACAAATTATTTTTTGCCTTTTTCAGTAGCAGTAGTTTTTTAGTAGCCAGGTAAGTAGAGAATTTGAGAAACGAAGGTGCTGCTTTTTCAAAAATCTACATTTTTCACAAGCTGTCCCGAAAACTCGATTTAATAAGTAAACTTTTCGGCTCAAGGTTAGGTAAAAAATTACGTAAAAAATTGAGTGAGCTTGAAATCGTTTTTACTTAAGTACAGCCATGTACAGCTAAGAATACGGAATTAGAGAAGGTATTTTTAAAATGAAAAATTACTTTTGAGATGAGCGAGATCACACGCTGTAAGGTTTCGCAAAAACCAATGTAAACACTTGTTTATGTCTAACTTAATATTTTGTAAATATTTGTACTATAAAAATGAAGATGAGGAAAGAAATTATAAGCGTAACAACTTGTCGCAACCAACCTTCTGTACTGAGTTCCTTAGATCATAAATACGTCATCGGCAAATGATAAAGATACTTTATGACTGAAAATAAGCCACTTAGGGTGCTTTTCTACCAAAGCTAAGCGAAGCTACGTTGCTAAGGATGGTTTAGGGAGTGGGTGGTCAAGATGTCAAAATGTTCAACGGTTAGAATGTGCAGGTGTCAAAATGATGTGTTTGACATTCACCGATAGGATCATTTGTTTTCATATTAAACGATTCTACCTGTCATGACCTATGCTGCCGAAACGTGGACACTGACAGTAGGGTTGGTCCACAAGCTGAAAGTCGCTCAGCGGGCTGTGGAGAGGGCTATGCTCGGAATTTCCCTGAAGGATAGAATCCGGAACGAGGTTATCCGACAGAGAACCAAGGTAGTCGACACAGCTCAGAGGATTAGTAAGCTGAAGTGGCAGTGGGCCGGCCATGTTTGCCGCAGAACCGACAATCGTTGGAGCAAACTAATACTCGAGTGGAGAGCGCGTTTAGGCAAGCGTAGTGTAGGACGCCCTCCGGCTAGGTGGGGTGACGATCTGAGACATGTAGCTGGCAAACACTGGATGAGACGAGCCCTAAACCGGGCTCAGTGGCGCGTCTTGGGAGAGACCTAAGTCCAGCAGTGGACCGATATAGGTTGATGATGATGATGATAATGATTCGTATTGGTGGAGGTGAAACACATCCTAAGCAACGTGGCTTACCTTAGCTTGGTGGAAAACACCCTTATCCGCGAAATAAACGCTCTATCATAGAATAGTAGTTTTCATCATTTGCTAACTTCTGATTACGACTGCCCCCCGATCGTAAGCTCTCAACTGCATTCGCTGCCCAGCATAATGTCAAGTGACGTGGCTACAGATATACGAAACCAAGAAGTTTTTGACGGCAAACAAACGAGCTGAAACGCGCTAATGTCACTATTTAGTCACAGAATACGTATGAGTTAGTATGAAAACAGTTTAGAAAACCGGCCAGGCTTAAACCTGCGGGCCTTAGATGCGCACCGCGAGATATTTGTCATGTCGTTCTGTCAAAATGTAAGCATTTTGTACCAGTTTAGGAACTATTGCATTAACTGTGGTGCCTAATGGTGTCGACAAAACGCGCCTTATTATACACTTTTGACACTTCTTAGTCGTCGTACCTCTCTGAGGACGAGATAATAGTCATGCAGAAATGTCAAAAGATGAAAATTCAAAGGCGCAGTTTCTCGACAACATTACCACAAATAATGCAATAGTTCCTAAACTGGTACAAAATGCTTACTTTTTGACAGAACGACATGACAAATATCTCGCGGTGCGCATCTTAGGCCCGCTGGTAGGTTTTTATCAGACACCGATGCCACTGCTGTACGATGTACCTATACAAAACAAAAGAAAGATACTGACAAGATGCCAATTCTACAAAATTTGAGTGCCTATATTCTACAAATAGTTGGCACATAGTACACGATGTTGCCAGCATTTACACGGGAATGAGTACCAAACAGCCAACACTCTTGGCAAGTTGCCCGCTTTTACCTATTCGTTTAAACTAAAGTACTAAATGCATAATTTAATTAAACATTTTGTAGACGTTGACTAACTTAGTTGCGCTTGGTTAGCTGGATAATCAGTTTTTGCTCGTATCTACGTCACTGAATACACTAATAACCCTCGAATTCCTAAACAGAGACTGAACAGTCCCCTAAATTGTATCAATCAGCATTTGCCTAGTGTAGCGCCTAAATCTGCCTGCATTGTTCAGGGGTATGGTGTACGGTTTAGGGTAAAATATTTTGAATACTAGATTTTTACTAGGTCTACACCAAGCCCGTACTCGCATGTCAAGTTTCTCAAACAATCCGCTCAGTGTTTCCATACAAATCAGCGCACACTGGTGTGCTGGACTTCATACGTTTTACACCAAATTTACACACCAAAACTTGTACTAGGCCCTCTGATGTATTTCTAGCTCAGTGTTCTTTTTACATTTGTGTTCCAGCATCATACACGAGGCCACAATGCCCAACAAAACATAAAAAGATAATAACTAAACTGAGGGCCCAATTACACAATACCATTTTCTTGTACATACCAGTGCAATAGTTGAATGCAATCAATTAATTGCATGGTGTAAACAACACGTAACATTTTTGATGTACCTATAATACAAGTTTTGCTTCAAAACTTTCCTTGGTGGTGGTCAATAATTGCATTCAACTTTGTTTAATATATCCGCGTGTAAACAGTTGCTTACAATTCTTGAACGTCAATTATGGCGCTTCAACTATTGCACTGGTGCGTACAAGAAAATGGTATGGTGTAATTGGGCCTCAAAAGCCGACCATCACCGTCACCAAACGGAATGAACATAAAAAATGCTTTTAAAACTTTATTGTTCTAATCCGAAAGCGCACGGAACGGAAGTGGTGTTATCGTTAAATGTTATTTAGACTTCGACAACCATGTGGTTGCAGTAAACCAATGGTTTATTATTACAGTTGATAATGGTCAAAAGTAACTGGTTTTTTTGCACAGGAATCACATTACATTTATGCTACCTCCTGGGTTTTCTAGTTTTTCTTTTATTATCAAAATCCTCTTGAGTTGCCGCTTTGATTTTCTTTTCAAAAATGTATGTAGGTGCATTTCTTCCATAAAAATATTATTTTACAACAGGAAAACCCTTAGAACTAAAAAAAAACACACGCTGATTTTGTTTTCTTTTTTTAAGTCTGTTCAAAATGTTAGTAATAAATATCACCACCAGCGTCTTAGTACCATGGTAAATAACCCATAGAATAACAGGTATAAGCTATTAAAACTCAAGTCAACATGACGATGAAACCCGTAAAAACGTAAATCTTTGATGTAGAGCTCGATCGTTAAAATATCGGTTAAATATTTTTGGGTAATAAATGGCATGAATAATGAAACAAATTGCTCAAATATCAACAAAAATCGTCATCATTTAAGTCATTTAAAAAGCAGGCAAAACCTACAATACTAACGGCTGAATACTCAAATGCCACTTAAATTAAGTTCACGATTAAATTATTGCCATCTCTTACAATTGAGTAATGTCAAACAGAGACGGAGCAATTTTAAGTGGTGCTTAAATTTGAATGAAGTTTCTGTATTCCTGCCTAAGTCTAATGAAATGCACGAACTCGACTGTATTTTTTCAATTACATTTTCTTTTCATTATTTTGGAAATAAAGAATTTTCAATTTAATCAAATTTTATTTTCTTAGGCAAGCGTTTATTTCGGTATTTTGGTTCTTGAAAATAAATCACGGAGCTTTTGAATTATGGAGCCATTTCAACCCTTTATTAAAGACAAGAACTGATAAATAATAAATATAATAAATATTCACGGACCCTTAACACTACGCCTTCTAGTCCCAAACTAAGCAAAGCTTGTACGATGGAAACTAGATGGCTGATAGAATACATACATACATTTTTTTTTTGTAAATACATACTTATAATACATAGAAACACCCAGACACAGAACAAACATCTATGTTTGCCACACACAAACGTTTGTTCTCGGTGGGGATCGAACCCACGACCCACAGCACGGAAGGCAGAGCTACTACCGACTGAGCCATGACGCCTGTCCATCTTGTCACATAATTTTTGATGTTTAACTGTTTTGTGAAATTAGCAATATTTTCGAAACTAGAACATAATTTTACTGATTAACCGGATCTTCATGAGGCATTTGTGAAGACGAAATTTTGTAAGCGCTAGAGATGAAAAATTTGCGAATTATATGGGGAATATTTCGGGACGAAAAGTCATGTGACCCATCAAATATCTGACGTTTTCGCTGTAGAATCTCAAATTGGGGTGCAAAAGTCGTTACGACTTTTCTATAGGCCTTTCATTCAATTACAGACCTAATCATCATTTACTAATTATTTAGACACATTTAAACCACTTCAAGATCATCGTCAACTCTCACAAATGCAATTCCCATACAAATGCGGGTTAGATAAGGTCTCACTATACTTAGCAAATGTTGAAAAAATTTTGCTCACGATGGCTGAGCCGTCGAATGTAGGTACCACACTTGAACGTATTAATTCCTCCGAGTAACCACAGCATGATTGCAAATTTGTGAAAGAAAATTTTTATGGGAACATTTATGTGGGGTTAAATCATAAACCCCTCAGGCCTGTTAATTATTTTTTTTTATTTGAGTCGATTAAATATTTTTGTTTACAAGCACGACGTGACACGAACTTATATCGAAAGGAACCAAACAACCTTGTCGTTGAAAATGTTCGTTCAATTTCAATCTAATTTATGGACAGAAATAAACTCTACATTGAAATGTCAAGTATATTAATAAATTCAGTGCTTTTGTGATACAAAAACACTAGGTTATATTGAAAGTAATTTGATTTTATTGATATTAATGAAATAAAGTGATACCAATTGAATTTCTAAATGAAAATGTTATTTGGTGTTATAATCCATCGAGTTCTAAATGATCCTTCTGACGATACTCAATAAAAGATATTTGAGTTTGAATTTGACTAAATATTTGCCTGATATCACATTAACAAACACTAAAACTATTTAGAGTTGATTAAGAGTTAAACAAGAATAATAATTCGGAAATATTATAACAGACGTCTTCAATATCAATCTGCCGTAAATGAAGTCGTACCATATTACTGCACCAAGTAAATAGGTGTCGGGTCGATTTCCGGGGCAGGACCAATTATGTTCTTGCTACAAATATTATATTCTAGGATATTCGTGACTTTGAATTAACAACAGATCGGTTTTTCCTCATTGACTACCTACTGTATCTGAATAAAAGATGTACTATGGATAATTGGATAGGAAGCAAGTCCTAAATAATTCATAGCTAACTAATTTATTATTCGCTAGAGACAATGGTCCAAAATTTAACGGCCGTGAATTTTGAGTAACCTTCCGAATTAAGGGCAATATTGAAACTGCTAAAGTAATGAATCATAGCAAACTAAACAATCCAATAACTCGGTTCAAACAAAAACAAACTTCTGAGATCTAATGAAAAGATATAAATACCTATTTCTGATGAAGACAGGCGCTGACTAAGCTAGAGTAGAGTAAGCAAGCTACAGAGAAAGCACTTGCATTTAAAACTTCAGTCCGTATTAAATCAGGCTCTGCACAGTCTACGCTTGACCTTGTCTTTTCTGAGGCTGGCCTACTATGCTAAGAGGATGTCTACTCAGCGTTGTGAACTATATAAAGTTGAAGTTATGACCAAGAGTAGAGATTAAAGAGGTTTTTTTATCAATAAACAAAGTATAGGATATCCCGGAGCAGTAATGTAAAGCATGACTAATTCAGACTATGACGATGAACAACTAAGCACGTAACATTTCTAAGTCCATCAACATGACTTTTTATAAAAAAAAGAAACGGGCAATACACTTTGCTGCATATTTCTTTCAATGAGAATTATTGAATTCACGAAAGTCGTAGAACTTATTTCCGTCAGTGTCGTAAGCTATCTCTAGATCAACATTACTCTCTGAGCAGCTAGCTATAGAATGTTCAATTAATTGGATAGAAATTGGTATTGTAAAGCTTTTGATATCTGTTTCCCTTCCTGGGTTATTGTCTATTGTAATTGATTACACATTGACAGCGGCAATAAATAATCAGCAGTCACTGAGCATTGACTTCAGTCTTTTTTTAATGCAAAACAGGCTTGAAATTGGGTTCTTGACCCAGATTTCTGAGCTAAGGTTGAGAGGGGTATAAATTAATTCGAATGAGATTTGCAACCTAATGGTTCTTTGGAAGACCCAGGAAGAAATGGCGCGATGAACTCAATGCGCATTTAACATCTTATGGCCTTGGCGATAGTGAGGAGGGGAAAGAGGTAAAAGATGCCTGTGAACTACGGTGGGAAAACATGACTGAAAAATAAAATAAAATAATAATAATTTAGATGATTGGATACATTATCTACTATGAAATAAAAAGTGAGTAAAATAAACGGCGTATATAAAAGCTGATCCCATACCTATACCAAGAAGGTCTAGCTTGCTAGATTCTATCTGTTCAAAGTAGTAGGGATTGATTCATTCTGGCTCACCCAAAAAAAGTTGCGATTGGGGTGGTCTTGCCAGGGCGCCAGCTAAAAAAAAAAAAAAAAAAAAAAAAGTTTAGACTCTTTTTGTATGTTTTGGCACACGCCTGATCGATTGCGCTAACCCATTTTAACGCACCCCGGCCCATTCAAAAGTTACGAAGCCACTTGTATACTCAATGAACAAACAATAGCGTTTTATTGAGGGTCGAGCCATTGTGTCCGGCTTGCGGGGCAGGTACTATAGATAAGCAGTCCCCATCCGTTGACGAAAAGAATTTGTGTGAATTAAATTAGTGTAATGCTTGTTCACATCATTAGGTATTAAATCGAGAACTATGTAGGTCAAAAATTAACCTCCAACTGAACTTTTTTTTTATGTGACATCTCTCAAGCCGAAAACTTCCCTGGCGGAGGGTGGATGCGCGCGCATAAAGGCTGCGTTCCGAGCACAACCCCTAATATTAAGCCCGCGTTACAATAGGTAATTATCTATAATATCATATTATTATATTATGATAATATGATAATCAATATTTATTATTTATTTATTAGCAATACACAAATATATTTTTATTTTATATGTATATTATTTAATATTGTACGGCCCCCCACGATACATATAATATGAAATTATTATTTAAGTATTAATTATTTAACCATTATTAATTATTTTTATTATTTAAATAAACTAACCTAACACCTTCACTGTGACGCACTGTCCGTCGCCTGATTAACCAGCAGTGGGCATTAATTATAAGCTGTGGATGATGTAATTGCAAATAAAATTTTCATGAAGTTCATCTTTTAGCATCATGTTATAACGCGATACAATCAATGCAAATATAAAAACCAGCCGACAGGTAGTGGCCACCCAAAAAGGCATTTTGCTTGTCGGGACATGACGCGAGTTTATTGCTACGTGAAAAGGGCGTCAGATAACATATTCGATAAATCAATGTGAGTTATGCGACGCTGCAAAAAACTATTAGGCACCCATCACAAACCAAGAAAGTTTACCTGTTGAAACATGTCATGAGTTTTTTGCGATATTTCTCTGCTATAAAGGTCTAAAACCCTCGAGTTACTACCACAGTCTTACGCCATTCGTGCAGTGAACTACAGATAAATATTGTTATAACGTCTAATAACATCTGCGTGTATTCTAAAATTATTCGTTACTCAACACACAGTATTTGCCACAATAAATAGTGTTTCCGTGTTCTACCGTATAAAATGGAGGTAAGTTGTTATATTACGTATTTACTTTGAACCGATTTCACCTTTGCACTTAAACGCTATCAATATAAGCTAAACCGAGTTCAAGATACCCTTGATGACAAACTTTTGTAGCAAAACTTTGACTTTATTTGATCTATGATTTTGCATTTATGTTGTATGTCTACTTGTATCTATGTATTTTTAAAAGTAACATGTTGTTACAGGACACGCCAAGTTACTCCCCCGTGGAGGAGGTTGAAGAACATAACACTTTCAAGCAATTCTATTATAATATATCTGATGAAGAGGACACCACCAATTGCGTACCATACTACCTTGCAAAGAAATCTATATTGAAGCGCCCCCGCAGTAGTCTCAGCAACATAGATGAGTTCTTTCCGGAAGTGCCACCAAAAAAGAAGAAAGCAAAAAACTCATCAAACGTTGGACGAATGAACAAAGAGGGTGGTACATCATACATATCAACAAACACAGACGACAGTGTTAATGCAGCACATCTTATAAAAATTGATGTGTTTGATATGAAAAAGCTGAGCAAGATTCCTCCTACCCAGCATTGGAAACACGCTGACGTTCGCGTTAAATATTACTGCAAGGAATTGAATAACAAAAATTATGAAAATTTGAAAAAAATTGTTTATCAAATCACCAAGGAGATATCGGAATCCGAAGACAGCAAAATATATTCTTTCAAAAATCAATAACTAGCTAGATGTAATAACTAAATATGTAAATAATGATTTTTAGAATAGGTAATAACATTGTCAATATTTTCTTGTATATCAGGTATTTTATTTTTATACTTAAATAAAAAACTTTTTAATTCCATTAAACTTTGTTTTATTTGTCTAATGATCCACTTTTAACCACATTCATCGATTAGTTAACTTAGTTAATTTAGTTAACTTTAACTATTTCTATCTAGTCCTTTTTATTTTTAAAGCATTCATTAAACAACTTGTGTAAAAATAGATCGTTATTGATAGTATTGTTACTAAATAATTCAATAAAATCGGTCATAGTATTTCCGTAAAACTTGAAATACAGATATGTCAAACAATATTCTCCACACACTGTAGTTAAGTCGTGCTGCAATCTATATCTATTAAAATCCCACTGTCTTGAGTTCCTGCGCAAGAAGTTTTTGTGGTAGTCTTTAGGTGCGCGTCCATATGAATCAAAATACTGACCAACTCCATTTTTATCTATGTGCATGGCAATCCAATGTGACCCTGGCTTGTTGTCCGGATCCAAATTGCTTATTAGATACACCGGTTTTTTTACATGCAGTGGTAGCCTGTTTGCAGCATACACATTTTTGTGTAAAGCTGGGTGAATGTAGTGTAAATATTTTTGAATATCAATTGTATCCATTATTCTTAATAAGGTAAGCTGTGTCAAGTTCAATCTTCAAACCAAGAATGTGACAAGGAAATATGTAAATTACTTTTTATAGAGAAAAAGTAAAGAAGAGGTTTCAGGAAATAAAACTATATGTAGGTATGCATACATCAATGTTTTATTTATTTATTATATAACTAAATACAATTTTATTCAATCTTGACAATTGATAGTCTACGGTTACATTTCAATAACATTATCGAACTTTGCATGAATAATTCAATTTATAGTCTCAGTACATTCAAAACAATACAATTTTATTACATCCTAACTACTATAGTCTACAGTTACATTACGATTCTTATCAATTTCAATAACATTATCGAACTCTGCATAAATAATACAATTTATCGTCTGAGTCAGAGCAGATTCAAAACGAACCTCCAGTCTAACGCTACCATGTTTTATAAGATTCCAATGAGTGTTTGAATTTGAGCTGAGGTCAGCCGTTAGATCAAACGCCAACACACAATATCCTTTTGCATATTGCTCCCTAGATATACCATTACCTTCATTCAGAAAATGTATACCTGTCCCTGAAAATAGTGTGTGATAGGCTGCTGTGTAAATATTATTATCGAATGATGGTTGCAAAGCTTTCGAAGGTATTTGTTGACCATCAATGTATAAACAAAATGTATTTATATTGTAGTTTTCAAAATTGAATGGATTTTTTGTTAGACCCCCATTAAACGCTG
This sequence comes from Eulithis testata, assembly GCA_947507515.1. Taxonomy (NCBI): domain Eukaryota; kingdom Metazoa; phylum Arthropoda; class Insecta; order Lepidoptera; family Geometridae; genus Eulithis; species Eulithis testata. The sequence continues at coordinate 11,197,579 of OX382198.1, read as the reverse complement.
CATTGTTCACAAAACCGATTATACACCTTTTGGGAACTTGCCCCAAAAAAATATTATCTAGAGTCTTACCCTGAATCCCCGAAGGAATAGTTAAAACTTTGACTTCAGCTCGAGTGATAGGATATTTAGCTGTAGTAGAGGCTAAAACTTTTTGATGTGCAAGTAATACAGTAGGATTGATTCGTGCTCTACGTATAATAAGTGTTGCATCTGTAATGCATACTTTAAATTTCAAGTCGGATGTAGAAGCCATTAGGTTAAATGTTTCTCTCGAACGAACTAATTTAACACTCATTTCAACACCATTTATTAAAAACTTTTCTTGATTAAATATATCTCCATGAAGATGACCAATCATTTCTATCTCCTTACTTTCACATGCTAATTCTCGTCTTTTAACAAATCCATCATTTTTTTCATCAGTTGAATCCATTTTCCCAGCCGTATCTTGATACCAAAGACCACAAGTCAGATGAGATTCCTTAGCTGCAGGAGCATAATTTAATAAAGTTTCCATGTAAGCCCTATAGGCATATGTATTGTTTGGCGGTGATACTAGCTTTTGATTCAGATAAATATCTAGTTGGGTGAAAAGAGAATGGAGCCAATTGTTTACTGGAGCCACAACAGTTGACTCAGTTAATTTCGTACCATCCTGGTTTAGTATCTTGGCTTTTATGTGCAGCAATGTATGGGATAAATCCATGTAGTCATCACCTGTTCCAGGTACTTGAAATTCTATGGGTCCATCATCAGCTAGAGATGAGATGGGTTTGTAGTGTATCCATAACCCGTTTTCTATACTAGTTTGCGTGGATGGTAGAGCAAATAAATCTAACTCTGATTTTATACATTCACAGGAATGGCTATGTAAGAATGACATTTTAAAAATTATTTATGAGAATATATCTTTTTGATTATTAACTCGTAATTTTTTTAGAGCTTTCACTTTGGTAGTCGACGGTGGAATGACTGAACTAAGACGCTTCCTTTTGGTTATATATCCAGAACCAGACATATTCAATCCATCAATTTTATCATGAGCTTTTCTTTTCAAGTTTGAAGTAGCTACTTTTAACCGACTTTTAATTGATTCTTCCATGGGGCGGGCACTAGCCATATCTGATAGAAGACCGACACCAGCATTTAGAGCCTCCTTGCCTATAACGCGAGCGCCACTAGAAAGTAAGGGTAAAACTGATCTAAACAGCCCTCCTAAAAAGCTACCGATCCCATGACCACGTTGATAAGGCGCCCCTTTATAAATCACTCCAATACCAGAGCCAGCTTGATGAGAATAATAATGTTCATATGGACAAGTTATGCTGTCACGGGGATACATTATAATTTTTTGAAATGAAGTTTAACACACACTGTCCCAAACTGGAATGGTATTTTTTGACCTGTGCTGGATCTTATATCTATTTCAATGGTGTCAAACTCTCTACGCATAACTGGTAAATAGTGAGGAGGTGAGAAAACATGCATTTTATTTGCGCCATATATATACTTTGCTGGATCTAAAGGAATGATTCTCAGGAGAGGAGACATAACATCTCCTACTATCTGAGGATCGATTATGTCACAATAGACAAATAATTGTGATGGTAACCCTAAATGCAAATTTGCGGGGCATTTTCCAAGACCATTATCTACAAGATTCCTATTAGGTTCAAAACCGAGTTGAACACCCAATTTGGGTTTTAGAATCACTGATTTTACTGAATCATCCATCACTGAAACTGACACAAACTTTGATATTTCATCATAGCGAAATCTTACTTTTTCCTTCACATTATTCAACGCTGTTAAAATATGATTAATGTTATCGTAATTTGTAGCTGGAATGTGTTTTTTATAATAAACCAATGAAGGTTTTTTCTCATTTGGCATCACCATCGATTTAGTTATGTAAATAATATTTTCATGTTCTTGAACAGTAAACATGGTACATGGATATTGAAATTCAACAACTCCGACGGTCCATTGCCCTTCCAATTTTATGGGTTTTGGTAATTTAGTTGAAAATCTTGTAGTAACATTGTCTGGAAAATATTCCATAGAACTGTTACTAGGTAATGTTAAATAAAAACTTTCTTTATTCATATTTGTTTTAAATCGGAAACTAGAACCCAACTATTAAATTTATCTGGATAACCTTTCCACTTCACTAACACTTGCTTTCTGTTGCCAGAATAGCGGGAACTAATTATTTTATCTAGTTTATAATTTAGAGAGGGGTCATACGTCACTTTTTGCAATTCTTTTTCATAAAAGGTTCCAACAATGTTTTCTTGCTGTAAATCTCTTAGTGTGTACACAATCCATGGAGCCCGATCTATCACTGAAGATATTACAAATATTTCATCACTCCAATTAGATTCATATCCTTTTTGAAATATATGTTTATATTTTGTTATTCTTACATAGTCTCCAATATGAAATTTTGGCAGTGTTGGAGATGTATTGGTGTTATTTTGAACATGTTTACGTGTATACAAATTGTTCCACACTGTCATTATATTTTTTGAGTTTACATCACAAGGACACATCTTGATGCTGGAATGGTAACTGTGGTTATATGAATATATTAAGTCCTGTAAAATATCAATGTATTTATATGTATTTTTGTGAGTAAAGTAACGCCACATCCTCATTTTGAGTGTCCTTTGAAATCTTTCAACTACACTAGCCTTAATATCGGGGTTGTTTGTAGTATAGTAATTGACATTCTTCGTTTTAAAGTATTTTTGAACATCTTTCGAAACAAATTCGGTTCCTTTGTCGGATTGTATATGGGTTGGTGTTATATCGGCTTCACGAAATATACTTTCAAAACATGTTTTAATCGATTCAGAATTTTTATTTTTCATTGATCGAGCATAGGCAAATTTGGTAAAAACATCAATAACACAAAGTATATAATTAACACCATCATTATATTTTGAATAAGTTCTCATGTCACTTAAGTCAGCTTGCCAAAGTTCATTAAGATTAGATAAGACATATTTGTTTCGTGGAAATTTTTTGTGAACCGGTTTATGTAGTGTGTATGTTTCTTGTGATTGTAACCATCTTTTAACATCTTCTCTGTTCATTTTACCTTTCATAGCACTAGCCAGTTTATCAATACTAGCATATCCCGCTGGGTGTGAAGGGTTATAGTAGATATTGTTTATTTCTAATAAGGACTCCATTTTTCCCAATCTATCTTCTGTCTGGTTTTGCTAGTAACTGGTGTTGAAAACTCTTCCTCCTCTTTATATGGTGTGATCGGAAGCTGCTGCATATAGTCGACTCTTTGTGGATTTCCAATATAAATCATTGGTATTTTAATATCTTTCAGTGCTTTTGCAAATTTCTCCCATCCTATTGGAGCACTTCTTTTTAGCGGTCTCAAAAAATCATTTACTAAGTCAACAATATTACTCCCAGGGATTTTTTCTTTGTCTACAGTAATTATACCATCAGCATCCCAATAAATTTTATTTTTGTTCGATACCAACAAAAACAATAATCTCTCACCCTTCCTTATATATGTTTTAGGTACCAAGCTGAGTATGTGTTTTGGGGTGTAAGGAGTTGGTTTTTCATGAGAAACAGTAATATTTACCTGTTCCTCACCTTCGTCTGGAGACTGAACAGTAACTGAATCTTTAACACTGATTTCATTGTTTTTATTATCAACTGTGTCATATCCACTATTATCCCTATCAGATACTTCAATATTTGATACGATGGGTAATTGAATTGGTCGACGTCCTTCTTCAGCAAAATGTAAATATCGCTGCAAAACTTGCATGTATAGAGTACACTTTTTTCTTTCTTCCATATCACTTTTTAAAATGTCTTGCATTTCCATATCTAATCGTGATAGGGGGTTATCAGTCGTATTATGCTGATTAAGTTTTTCTATTACACTTGGATCAACAAGCAACATTTTCTTGGCATGTTCCATTTTTCAAACAAAAGAGGCAACTAATGCACTTAAAATTGAACCCAGTATCATTGGTAAAAAGGCACCCCCTTTTTGAATGATTATGTTTTTGCGAATTTTGTTTGTACTTTTACGTACTAGTTTGCGAAGTATGTCTTTATACTTTTTCAATTTTTTTCTAGCTTTTTCTTCTAAGGGCACTTTTCCTTTTAAAACGTTATGAATGCATTCACAAATACAATTTATTTCTTCTTCATCGCACGATTTTAAAAGAGCTTTTATGTATTTTGGTTTAAGTGTATGCAGGGCTCTAAGTAAATCCGTATGCGTCTTTAGTCTTCGATGCATTATTTATGACTGATATGAATTTGTTGATTCTTAGCATATTTAAACACTTTTGTTGGGATGTACACGGTACAATATCCGTCTGAAGGGAATATTTTTGTCTTAAAACGGCACACGTCATTAGTATCCTGTTTTAAATCAATCATTAGGTATCCATGAGCTTCATTAGTCGCATCTTTGTAAGAATCTTCCATAAACTTAATATTTTCTGGCGAAACTTGTCGTGCTAGGTATCGAATTTGAGTCTTATCACGAGGATTTTTGAAATAGATGATATAACTAGAGTTTAGTGATATGTCTCTTTGCCCTTTACCTTGATGAAATAAGTTTTGTGTTATGTAGAAAACACTCAAATTTCTGTGATGACTACCTTTTGTAAAAATATCAACAATGCGCCCATCGGATTCCCTCATGAGATCATCGATAATTATAAGTTGAGGATCCTTTCCATCGAACATACTAAGATCTGGTATTCCTTGAAAATAATTTACGTTTCTCAAATTATACAACGGTTGCATTTCATCATAACACCATGTAGTTTGAACAAAATTCACACTACAAACTTCTTTTACATATTTAATAAAGTTTGTAACAAAATTGGATTTTCCACACCCACTTGGACCAGCCACTATTGCAGTAAATGGATGATTGAAATGAAACATTTTTGACTACCAACACGTGTTTCTGGTATGAGGTAAATGAAAATAATGAAACAATGTATTGAAAGATACAAATATATATATATTTATGTAAACTTAAAATAGGATTAAAAATTATGTCTTATATTATGTCTTAACTCTATAAATATATTATTACATTAACAGCTAGGTACTTTACAAAGGTGCGGTGAGGTAGGTACCTAACTAGATACTTAAATTCTAATATTACTTAAACTTAGTTTCTTAAACTATAATGCCCCCATGCTAAAGTATTTACAGAATTCGATAAAATAAAACGTTTAGTATCATTATGTGAAAGACATGTTTTGTTAATTTTTTGAGTGAAAATTACATGCTTTATTGACTTAAATCTATACATGTGAGAAAATTGAATATTTTTATCAAAGAGACACGTCTTATAGTTATCCATTGTAAGTTTTTTAGTTACACATTTATTTACTCCTTTAGCCTTTGTAATGATTCTATTTTCAACCAGCATTGCATACATTTTCGATCGTAAGCCCACAAACTCTGTAAAGATTTTACCGTTATTTTCATCTTTAAATAACCCTACTCTTTTCTTGTTGACAAGTGGAAAATTAAATACATTGTCTGTTGGATAATCAGATGTATCGAAGTATGTTTGAATGTCGTCTTTAATATCTCTGTAAAAATCCTTTGTAAATATTTGGTAAACCAAACTGTCTGTATCTGTGTATAACAGATTGATATTGGTTTGAAATTTATTTTTCATGTAATTATAATGGAAATCATACATCAAAGTTTTGGATATATCTAAAACACACAATCCTAAATAGATGGGTTTGTTGTAAACCAATTTTGTTTTACGAAGTTGTATTGCAACTAATTCTTCTGAAAATATGGAAAGACTATGAAATTCAGGTCTTGCTATTAAACTTTGAGCCCCTTGAATCTTCCCTCGATTTTCCCAGTGAGTGAGCAATTTAACATTTACCCGTTTCTCAATGTTTTCCATTGTTTTTCCAAAGATTGCATTGTTCATAAGCTTATAGAAATCTTTTTCGAAATCGGATTTGGCTTTGGTTCTTTGATTTGTATTTAATTCTATATACTTGCTTAACCATGGACTTTGATCAAATTTTAAAATTCTATGAATTTTTTTTATTTTTAACCCCATATTTAAGCATTGTATTAAATTTCTGTAGTGTATTACGTAGCTACTTTTATTATTTAGGTTTGGAACCAGTTTAAAGTCTTTTGTATTCCCTATACAAACATTTTCTGGGCAGAGTGGAAAATCAGAATGTAAATCATGTAAGTTATCAGGATATTCTAAATCTACTTCTAAAATATAGCCGATTTCAGAATCGATTGCAACTTTGAAATTTGTCTCATTATCAACCCACTGGAAACCTCCAACGGGGAGATACTGTGACATCGCCCAACCATATAAATTATTAGCATCAAGATATATTAAAAATGATGTTGCCTGATTTCTATCGTAATTATTCATGTAGTGGTTGTTTGCTTTGGCATATCGATGACTGCACTGTGATACTCCACCTCGAATACCAGATTTAATAAAGGCAATTTTATCAAAATCTGTTAGCAACTCTAACTCTATTTTTGTGTATTTTAACATCGCATCCCAACTTAAACCTGGTGCTGTATAGTAATGCGCAGGATCCAAACCATATGTGCTCATACAAACAGTTCTAAAGTTTTCAAAAATGTCACTTAGCAATAAAACATCTGTCTTTAAGTACAAATCCGAATAATCACTCATAGAACGACATTCAAAATGCTGCCAAACATCTTTAGCATGTTCATAGTCTTCATTTGAAACGTTTGTACCCGTTATTGAGCTAAAGAATTGGTTTTGTGTAGGAAGAGATTTTTGTTTAAGACTTTCTAGCCCGGTCATAAATTCATAAGGATATACACCTTTTCTTTTTAATCGGTTAAAATCCTGCTCATTCGGAAAATGTTTCCTCAATTCATCGAATTGATTGATGTTTAGATTATTTGCTAGTGTTTCCAAACTACATGACAAAAATTTCAGAGAATCTATAAACCGTAAACTTACTCGATGGTTATTAACTTTTAATAATTTTGAAAAAGATATATAACGCTCTTTGTTTTGGGGAATTATTTCCACTGCACCTTCAGCAAAATTTAAGGCATGAACAATAAAATGAGCATCATAATTACTTAGATTATGCAAGATAACCGGAATGAAACATTGACTTCTAAATTTACTGCTACATATTTCATGAGCAACACCTCGAAAAACGCCTGTATACCAATCGTGGTCTATTATTTGTTGGCATTTTAAATCTCTCCCACAAATGTAGCATGTAGTAGCTACAGCTATTTTAACTTTGTCCATATCTGATAAAGGTAATGGACATTTTTGAAAATTATTTATTTTGGTAATTATTTCAATGTCTTTCTGTAAGCTTTCCATAAACTTTTTTGCACAGTCATCACCCACGTAAGTTCTGTATTTGGAAAGACTGTCGTCATAAGCACATTTAATGTAATACCCGAAACTATATACATCATGTCTTTGAACATTTTCAGTATGAGGTAAATCTGGATCATTTGAGCAGGATGTGATTGGCCTCAGAAATGATTCAAAATCCGCATATATAACAAACGGAACCTTGAGTTGTTTTTGATATTTATCGAATGAAACCTTATTATTGGAAACATTTTCACCGAACCAATTCTTTAAGCATGGTTTTTCGGAAGGTAAGTCAGTACGAATTTGATTACAATCTCGCTTTTGATGTTGCAATAACTGCTCGTGGTTTGAAAAATACAATAAACAGCCATCACATAAATGTATTGCGGCGTGTCGCGAGGTGAGTTGGCTTCTTATTAAACGTGACATATTTTTAATATAGCAATAATGACCATTTGAACCATTTGTTATGTATAATAAGTTAATGTGACAACTTTTTCGACACTTTGTGAAATATAAGGGACCAACAACAGAATTTTGTTTTTTAACATCATCATATTCTAATCCGAAAACATTCACACTCATGTTGTTTAATTTTTCAACTTTTGAGATGTCACATAGTTTAACGGGGAAAGAAACCCCATCAAGTTTTAATTTATTTTCATTTCTTACATATGATGTAACTCTATCAGCATTTTTTGCAACTGGATACAATGCCGATAGTAATGCCCATTGGAAACATTTAACGTCTGCGTTTTTAACATTGACTACTGCTTTTTTTGTTTGTATATCATGTGGTAATTCAATGTATGATGTACCACGTAGGGGGTTAAATTTATTGATATTCATATCAATGCTCACAATTTTAGATAAACTCCAGCCACTATCCTTTTTTTCAAATTCGCTTATTTTGCTAGACAAAGTGTCCTTTAATGATTTTAAAAATATATCTAAATCATCACCTTGCATGATTATAAAGTTACTAGTTTGAAAGTCAAATGAGTTTTTTATTTCCTTTGTTTGTTGTACAAAATCAGCGTACAATATAAAGTTAACTTTAAAAATTGTTAGTTCTTCGATAGCTTCATTGATTAAAACTGAAATTGTTTCATTGATTGATTCTACAAATAATTCAGGAGTTTCAAAATCTATTTTCGTTTTATCTATTTTAGATGTTATTTTGTATGTATAAACACGGTTTCCAAAAGCTGATTGTATAAGATCAACATTCGATAAAGAATGTTGAATTTTAACAGAGTTATATTTATGTTGTTTACTATTGAAATGGCTGTTTAAATACCTCTTTTTTATTGGCAAATTGCAGGTAGTGCAATCCACAGTTCCAGTTTCAGCTTCCATACAAAGATTGAGTAATTCATTATCAAAAATTGAGTCAAATGCTTCCCGCGATGTTGATGGTGTTTCCAAATGGTTTTGTTCCTCTGACCGTCTTCTCTTCATTAGATATATATGTCCTCTTTATCAGATATAGCATTATAATAGAATTGCTTGAAAGTGTTATGTTCTTCAACCTCCTCCACGGGGGAGTAACTTGGCGTGTCCTGTAACGACATGTTACTTTTAAAAATACATAAATGCAAAATCATAGATCAAATAAAGTCAAAGTTTTGCTACAAAAGTTTGTCATCAAGGGTATCTTGAACTCGGTTTAGCTTATATTGATAGCGTTTAAGTGCAAAGGTGAAATCGGTTCAAAGTAAATACGTAATATAACAACTTACCTCCATTTTATACGGTAGAACACGGAAACACTATTTATTGTGGCAAATACTGTGTGTTGAGTAACGAATAATTTTAGAATACACGCAGATGTTATTAGACGTTATAACAATATTTATCTGTAGTTCACTGCACGAATGGCGTAAGACTGTGGTAGTAACTCGAGGGTTTTAGACCTTTATAGCAGAGAAATATCGCAAAAAACTCATGACATGTTTCAACAGGTAAACTTTCTTGGTTTGTGATGGGTGCCTAATAGTTTTTTGCAGCGTCGCATAACTCACATTGATTTATCGAATATGTTATCTGACGCCCTTTTCACGTAGCAATAAACTCGCGTCATGTCCCGACAAGCAAAATGCCTTTTTGGGTGGCCACTACCTGTCGGCTGGTTTTTATATTTGCATTGATTGTATCGCGTTATAACATGATGCTAAAAGATGAACTTCATGAAAATTTTATTTGCAATTACATCATCCACAGCTTATAATTAATGCCCACTGCTGGTTAATCAGGCGACGGACAGTGCGTCACAGTGAAGGTGTTAGGTTAGTTTATTTAAATAATAAAAATAATTAATAATGGTTAAATAATTAATACTTAAATAATAATTTCATATTATATGTATCGTGGGGGGCCGTACAATATTAAATAATATACATATAAAATAAAAATATATTTGTGTATTGCTAATAAATAAATAATAAATATTGATTATCATATTATCATAATATAATAATATGATATTATAGATAATTACCTATTGTAACGCGGGCTTAATATTAGGGGTTGTGCTCGGAACGCAGCCTTTATGCGCGCGCATCCACCCTCCGCCAGGGAAGTTTTCGGCTTGAGAGATGTCACATAAAAAAAAAGTTCAGTTGGAGGTTAATTTTTGACCTACATAGTTCTCGATTTAATACCTAATGATGTGAACAAGCATTACACTAATTTAATTCACACAAATTCTTTTCGTCAACGGATGGGGACTGCTTATCTATAGTACCTGCCCCGCAAGCCGGACACAATGGCTCGACCCTCAATAAAACGCTATTGTTTGTTCATTGAGTATACAAGTGGCTTCGTAACTTTTGAATGGGCCGGGGTGCGTTAAAATGGGTTAGCGCAATCGATCAGGCGTGTGCCAAAACATACAAAAAGAGTCTAAACTTTTTTTTTTTTTTTTTTTTTTTTAGCTGGCGCCCTGGCAAGACCACCCCAATCGCAACTTTTTTTGGGTGAGCCAGAATGAATCAATCCCTACTACTGTTCAACAACAGGCAATTTTGTGGAAAGCAACATGTTGAAAGCTGTTGCGTACGACAATCCGTTGCTTCAACAGAATGTTGAATAAGCGTAACATTACCTTTACGTATCATACCGAAGTAAAAAAGGTTTGTGAGAACACGACTTCTACATCAGTCCAAAGGGCATCTCCATTTGTTTCGCTCGTTCATCTTATTTATTTGGGATCTGCCTCCTCACTTTTCTAGAGATAACATTTTGCGTGATTTTTGTATCGTAATTATGGATTTAGTATTTTCTTCTTTTTTCGTCCATTATTTAGTCTTGTTACTAATAGTAGGCAAGTATAATATTCATATTGTTAGCTTTACGTAAAATAATCCGATATTTTTACACAAACACAACCACCACAATTTATTGTGCATGATGGCATCTTGGGTTTGCTCACTATATTTTCTGAAGTACTAGTATTTTATTATATTATTATCTGTGCCTGAGGTGTGTCTGAGGGGATGTCACTACCATGCGCAAGGTACAGTCAAGAACCTATACGTTTTTTACGGAATAAAACATCTAGATATAAAAACATACTAATAATAATCATCATAATAAAATTACAAAACATCCGGAGGCCAATTTTTTTTAGATAATATCAAAGTTCTTGGTCATAGTTTCGTCCGACTGATCTCGGTTGGTTATTAATAAATCGCGCGGAAACACCCGTTTACGTTGTTATATTAAACACCTTTACGATGTTTGAAATGAATATAAAAATTATTTGAAAACTGTTTTAGATTTACTACTGTTTTTCTGTTATCATCCTGTTCATAATCTTCATGTAGTACAGTTAGCGAGTCAATTACTTGCAGATTAACGTTTTGTAAATAAGTAGATGATAACAGTTTAGGATTAGCTAAGACTGTTTGCTGAAGTTACAGCAAATCTAAAGAGATAAGAGGAAGAGATTTTATGATAAGATCTTTATAAATAACGTTTCTAACTTCATCACCAGCGTCGTTATCACCATTATTATAACCCTTGGCTTAGTCAGCTCCGGACGTATTGACCTTGTCTTTCTTGTGGATATGGCTGACTATGCCGAGAGGATGGTATAGGTGCTGGGTAAACCTACTCCATCTAAACATTGTCCCAGGAACTACAGTGTAGGCATAGGTTGCCTCCTGACGCTGTATAAATCATCTTCAATAGATAATTAGATAGTAAAGGCGTATTTTTTTTTATAAATATGCGCATTATAAACTCCCGAAATGGACATAAGGTCCATAGAATTTCAGGAAGCACATCTTTCGTCGTCGGTCCGTTTGCTTGCTTGCTTCGACTTTCGACGATCACATTATAAATTATTCATGAACCATCCTGAAATTTTATAAACCAGTTATTTCATCTACTTCTGTTGCTGACTATACCAGACAAATGCTATTAAAATGGGAATAAAAAATAAAATGGTTTGTTCTAAAATAAATATAAATTCATGCTTTTCCATGAGGGTAAAATAATTTTAATTTTCTTTTACGAGAACTATGTTTTATTTAGGTAACAAGAGATCTGAAGGAATGTGCACTGTGCCTAAAAATTACAGTCTTGTAAAAATATAATTTTTATTTTACTTTTTTTTGCACTCACTTTAGTGGCTTATTCCAGTATTCCCCTGTGTGAGTCCCCTGCGTAGATTTCTGGAACAGATTTCTGGAGTTTTTGTCCAATAATCCGTTCCGTAGTAAGAAAGAGTTCATTTTGATGGATACCCTATCGACGAATTTTAATGGGGTACCTACTTTATCAACGGAGCAGATAACTTTAACCTCTCTAAGGTTTGTAAGTGCACCTTTCCCATACGTTTCTAGGTTAAATGACCTTTTCAACCTTAAAAAAAAGGTGGTATCTGTAAAAGTTGTTTGTCAGTGGTTGGTCTAATTGAACAAAGATGAGAGCTCTGAGGAAAACGGAAGCGAGTCAAAATAGAATCGCGTCCTTTGATGCTTGGTCTGTTGTTTGATATTTCAATTTGGATATTTCCGTTCTTTTTGGTACTTTAGTAAAAAAAGGTTAAAATAAAATTGTGAGGAAAAAACTAGTTTTGTATTTTTGACGATGACTCATGGTAGTAAGAGGCACGTCTAGGCGTTCTCAAAAATCTTGTGCTAAGTTCTGAGGGATCTTCAAGGGGATTAGTCGTGATTTTTGTCATTCAATTTGAAGCAAAGTATTAAAAGAAGACTTAAAACTCTGAAACTTTATCGAAGAAACATCTTATTTCTAGTTATATTCCAATTTGTACGGAAACTGAAAATTGAAGCTGGATTTGCTAAAAGCATTAACTAATTAACTTTTGATACGTTTAGACTACCACCAATATAAAAACCAACGTTTAACGCTGGAATTGTTAGCTTTTAGTATTAATTGATAAAATAATTTTAATGAAAAAAAAAATTGGGACTCTCACCCGCATTCATACCGTGTCAACCAGCATTCGCGAAGCACAACACCCGAACCTGCCTCTAGAGGAGACTCTACATCGCCTATGAATTCGAGGGTAAAGGTTTAGTATCCTAACATAATATAAGTAAGTACCTACTAAGCTCTTTAATTTTGCGGCGCCATTTGATTAGTTTACCATTTTTTAGCTTTACAAAATCCTCTGGTCTTCTAAGGGTTAAAGAAATGTTTAAGTAACCGCTGGAATGCTGAATACTGTGTTGGTGAACTGCGTCGTAACTGATTACGGTATTACAAAGTTGTTAAGATCTTACAAGTTGTTTTGAATAATTCAATGATTAAAGGATTAATTTAAACTTACAAAGTTAAGGTTTTACTTTACTTTAAATGATGTTCATTTTTTAAAGTTAAAAGCTGAAAGATAAATTATACAATACTCTACAATTGAAAAACTAAAATGAAAAAAAAATTTAAGAAACTGATGCCTTTTTTATACCCGCTTTTTCGCAATAAACGTGATTTTTAAGTAAGAATATTATAAGGGTTAATTATTGCTCTTTTAGCTCTTCTTAACCTAAGATAATGCACACTAAGCCAGAACAGCGTCGTAGTGCCAGGTGTTATTCAAGAAGAAGACAGATTTATGTCTCTAATTCTCGTCATAATAATTCATAATTTTTTGGTCACCGCGACCGGAGTCACGCTTTGCGCGTGTCCGCTTAGAACAGTGCCAAGACTTCATACATAGTAATGTGATTTATTGCTCAGCAGGACCCTTATCGAATAGATTAACATAATGTTAGACAACCTTCAGAATAAACAATTTTACCTTATTGTAGTTAGAGCCAGTAGCGGAAGCTATGGATACTGATCTTCAGTTTTTGGAGCTGATTGAAAATGATGAGTCGCAAGAAAACTAAACCCCAAATAAAAATGTTATCAATTTTTTCGGCACGTAATTCAAACGTATCAATAACTAAGTAAGTATATACTGGTATCGATTCGCTTGTTGCATTTTTCTAAACTAACCTAATTTAATTTTGACACCACTAAAAATGTTGCCATATCTTTCTCATAAACTGAAACGACAAGGGTGGCTATAATTTTAGAGCTGTCAAATTAGGTTGGTTTAAAAAGCGAATCGATACCACTATGTCATAAAATCATCTCGTTAAAAAGTCTAAAAAAAACAAGTGCTTATAAACATTGATAGATAATATATGTACTTTCAGCTATATCTATTATTAGTGCCTTCAAACAATTTTTCAACATAAAATCATTTTCCATGAGCCCTCGATAAATTTTTAACGCAGTTTTTTTTCCAAACCTTGAAACTTTTCACATTCACATCACTTGGAATTTGCATCAGCTCCAGTATTAAGTAATTTCTAGCAAAAATATTTGCATAGTTCCCATTTTTTAGATGAGAGAGATAAAAAAGTATTTTTTACAACTTTTTGCCTTGTAGTTTTCCAATATTTTCTCCCAAGTTCAGTAATTTCATAAGAGTATTTCGGAGTATAGGCGCGATGGAGACCACGCGTCGGTCTCGACTCGTCGCCACGATACAACTGAGGTTCAACTTTCTGAACTTCGTAATCTATTACTTTGAATCGAGGTGATAGGAAAGTTGGTTTTGTTATTCAGAACATACAAAAAATCCAATTGATTTTTATTATTTGAAGAGTGTTCGAGAATATTACATTCTATGCCATTTTGCGCACCGTTGGACCAGTGGGAGTGAATTCGCGTCATAGGTTCCAATCACCCGGATCGAGTACCTCGAGCGAGATACCACAATAGTTTGTTTTATTTTTTTACTTACGATCGTTGACTAACTTTATTCAGCTGTTTAAATTATTGCTGTTTCTTACTAACAGGTAATGTCAAACAGTGACAGAGCTACATATTGATTCAACTGTTTAACTATGCATCTGTCATAACATAAGTAAGGCCCAATGATTACGTGACAAAGAAGCAAAAAAATCGGATGCCTCTGGAATAAGTCTCGGGATGTCGTGCAAAAAATAAATAAATAAATAAAAGAATGAAGTAGTCGAAATTACTTAGACCATTTCTATTAGGTAAGTACCTACCAAGAATGCATCGTACTTTACCATAAAACGCTGAAAACACAAATAACTGTACTTACTGCAAGATATAAGCCGTTATTTTTAACGATCACAATAAAAATGACATAAAGATGACGAACGTTTGGTTTTGTTTTTAGCGTTCTGCGCTGAGGTTTGTAAAACGGAATCACCGCTGTGTCTTTGTCTGTCTGTCACTCACTCTACAAAACCAAACCAAACCATACAGAAGAGTATTAGGGTTTACATATTTATTAATAGATTGCTGTAGCTCTATTCTAATGATTTATGCCATAAACCTATCCCATAAATGTTATGGGACAGTGTTTTGATTTGAGAGATAAAACGATTTGAATAAAATTAATAAATATGATTAATAATAATATGCTTATAAAATTTTCTGATTAAATGATGGTTCTGATTAATTTTTTTTATAAAATTCATAGAAACGCTATAAATGATTGGTTGAGAGCTTTTACGATGCGTTATAGCCACATCAAAGTGCTTCGGAACACTGCTAACGCAAGTGTTACTTGTATCTTGACCGATATCTTTAGTGGAATACATCAACTAAACTATATTTTGTTTGCATATAAAATTTTGTAGTTTTCACTTTATTCTCTAAGTATTATTTCGTTTGTTTGGCAATAGTTTTATTTTTCTAGTTTGTTCTTTGTTTACCCATCTGTTTATAAGTAGTTTATCTATTCTATACATAGGCACAGATTATATAATACTATACATAGGTAACAGTATCGCTGTGAACTTGATTGTATTTTCAGAGACACTTTCACATTGAAACTAGTAACATGTTTTTTTTATGTTACTATTAATGTGTCTAGGTAAATGTATTTTTCTTTTTTCATCTGTTTGTTTTTTGTTTTTGTTTAGAAATGAAACGAAACTCTTTGATATTTCAGTATCTAAATGAAACTATGCTTTCAAAGGATGTTTTTACCATTTCAACATCGCATAGTATCATTACATGCATCGGTGGGTCCTGGATTCAAACTTACACCATTTCTTTAGACTATGATTTAATAAAGTACCCAGTTAATTAATAATCATTTTCGAGCTCAAAGTTCCTTATGCTCAGCTTGCGTACTAATTACGGCAGATAAACAAACATGCAAAGCGCCTTTTCCATATTAATAAGTTTACTACGCACAAACTATGCCATAAGTAGCTTATTACGTTCCACAAACATAATATTAGGGTTTATTATGATTGTCCTGGATGTTACATGATTATGAGTATTAATACTTAATTGGCTAACAGATTGATACTGTCATATGAAACTCTACGAACCACTGATCGATATTTTTTACTAAAACGTTTGAGTCACGGCTTGTTATGCCTGATGATGATGATTATACCCCTTAGCCATGTTTTTTTCCATTTAACCTTCATCCTAAGTTTCAACCTCTTATGCTGGAGAACTCTTGGAAAACCCTCTTAACGCATCTCTTTCTACGCCGTAACAAAGGAAGCCGATTTTAGGTTTTTGCTGCCGTTACAGATTTTCAGGACTGTCTAAAGTGTGTTGTTGAACAACCAGCCAGTTTTAGTTATTTGGAAGCCAATGTACCTACTTAATATAGGCCTTTACATCTATGGAAGATGGTTTATACAGCGTCAGGAGGCAACCTATATGCCTACACTTAACGACACACTGTAGTGCCTGGGACAATGTTTTAGATGTCACTATATTTTGCTAAATATTATACCAAACGTTTAGAAAAAGTAGATAAATCAAACTTCAAAAAGGTCCCGGCTCTATAAACCAGAATTATTTTTTAGGTTGGAAGTCCCCAAGTCCCAACGTAAGATCAATGGTTTTGCGCACAACATCACGCACGTACAACCACGAATAGAAAAAAATATGTCATCAAATGAAATCCTCAGACACGGTACACCTTCAGATCTCTGAGAGGCTGCAAAGTCGGTCATCCGAGCGACCGATAATGTAGACTTCGGCAGCCTGAAATTTCTCCAGAATTTTTTTCTGGTTCAGTATTATATCGAGGTTGTCGCCGAGATTTAGCCAAAGAGAATAGTCCTTGCAGTCGTATGATACTCAGTCTTTGACAAACACTCAGTTCTTGAAGATACATTCCATACTAGATTTTGTATTGGCACTAAATCATACGTATACTCAAGAGTGACAAAGAGGGATAAATTACAGCCTTTGAAATAAAAATCCTTGAGACTAGCCTAGGATATTAATAGCAGTGATTTGCACTTTATAGGAATCAAGGTATTTTCTCATTGTATTATTTCTATAGAGTTTTACGACGTGAATCTGTTTGGGACTCGTTTATATTCAATGCTTGGTATTCTAAAGGTATATTTCCGTAGCCGGCCACAAGCAGGCGTGTTTCCGCGACAAACTGGTTTCCCAATGATGCGTTCACACTATGCCGCAGTGGGCACGGACTTGGGCAGGGAAGTGGGCACGAGCTTAGTGTGAACACGATAATGCCTTTGTCCCGGCTCCTGGCCCAAGTTCATGCCCTATAGCTCTCTAGTGAGAACAAAGGCGATGTTGCTGTGGCAATAAGTCCGCGGCAATAATGGCGGCAGCGGCATGGGCATAGTGTGAACGCGGTAGATATATGTATTTTTATGATAATATCTTCCGTAGCTAGCGACACGTCGCTAGGCTACAGACCGAGGTACATGACGCGGCGACACGTTGCCTGGCTGTCTACCAGTCCGCTACGGAATCGTACCTTAAGCTTGTTATTAGACTAAGGCCGTGCTCAATTTGGATACGATTTCATCCGAATTTGATTCGTACGACTACGCACGAATGATACCGTCCTTCCAAGGACTATGGGAGCGCTCACACTGCATGCGATCAGTCGTACGTATACGTTAACTTACGACGTCCGAATACAATCCGAACATGTTGGAATTTAAAAACGTACGAATTCAGTGTGAGCACTCAATTCGTACGAACATTACTCCTACGTTTACGTACAAACAAATTCGTGTCCTAAGTGAGCACGGCCTAAGACTGTTTTCAAAAGCAATAGTACGGTTAAGTAAATAGGTAGTAAGTTAATCTGCAAAAAAAAGAGTGAGTTTTATCGGTTGCGGCCAAAAACCCGCCCTTCTCACGATCGAGCAGTTTATCATTTCGTCCTCATCTTTAGGTAATTCTTCCAGTCTTCGAGGCTCTTTCTCAGCTTAAAACTTTCCTGACCCCCTGTAAAGGGTACGTTAAAAAACTAGTTAAATAACGTCTCTGGTAAGTACCTATTACAAGCTTCCCTCAGACAAGCTTCCTATTATTAGGGGCATAATTTGCTTCCGACACGTATAAATCATTTTGAATTATGCAAAGGCGTGTTCAGTGTTCACTTAGATAGTGTTGGTGATTGAATTTGATTGTAGCTAGCTTTGTATTCACGCATTTGGTACATTAACAGTCGCATTCAGAGAGGTATGTGAAAAGATAATGTTCAGCCTATTGACATCTCTTACCAATGAGTAATGACGAACAGAGACGCCGCTAATCTCAAGTAATATTTATGTTTAGTGGACTTTCTGAGTGCGGGTGTAAGCTTTGTAATGTAGTTCCTTGTGCCGTAACATTTAAGTCGCTCTTAAAGCGTTATATCCCGTAATCTCTTAATTGCAACACATAATATAGGTACCTACGTGATGACTCTAGAACGATCAGCTTTACGATACGATGGTAAAATATAATACTGTTACTAATAAACCGACACTTTAAGAGGTTTGGCAACTGAAAAAGCAGTGATTCGAAAGAAACTGGAAGACGAAGTATATGGCACCCACTGGATGTACCGACCACAATGTAAAAGTTGCAGAGATCCAGTTGAACTATGTAAATAGTTTTTTGAAACGGTGCTGACTCACACTTAGTCGTTTTTTTTAATTAAAGTATATTTGTAAATTTTTCTAAAATATTAATTTAGTAATTAAAAGTTTTTAAAGATTCTACAAAAAATAATCTAAAGACCTAACCAAAATAAGAACGCATTGCGAAAACCACCATATTGTAACTTAGATAGATAAATATAAATAATAATTAATTGTATTGTATACCACTTACAAGTAATAAAAATAACAAAATTAAAAAACTAAAAATAGGTAATAAATTAAGCTTTAGAATGTAGGTACAATGGGCGACTTTATTGCTTAAAGCAATCTCTTCCAGGCAACCTAAGTTGTTCGTTTTGCCTCTACTAACGTCTTTATAAAAAAAAAATTAAGCTTGTCGATCTGGGCTGCAGAATTTATTAAGGTCTAGTCTTCAGATTATCAAAAACTTACAGTAAACTTTGGCACCGAAGTTTCATATTAACTTATTTTCGCAGTGTAGCTTAAAGTGTTAAAAACAAATCACTTACAAAAGCCAAATTAACTTAAAGCAAGTAAATTAACTTTACCATACTTAAGTAAATCAGTCTCACGCGGTGAGCGAGATTAATATTATAAAGCTTTGGTTAAACTCAGCGCCTTACACTTTGATCGCATTTAATAATTTTGTATTCACAGTAAATTAATTAATTTACTATCTTTTGTTCACAGTAATAAAATTGAGAATACGAATAATAATATTTTAGGTCTTCTTCACATAATTTTATTAAAAATGTTGTGTAGTTTCGATTGGAACAAATGATTCAAAAAGTATTTACCAAAAATTAAGTATTCCGTACAAATATTTTTATCAGTGAAAAAATTTGCATCCAAATAATTAAAATATTGGCTCCGAAAACCGGGTTATTTTCATTACTGATAAAAGAAATATTATAGGAATGCTAATAGGTAGTACCTACTCTTGTTATTCGTATAGGTTTTAAAATAAAACCTATAGAAGTAGGTACGTTCATTTTTCAGTGGAATTTTAACGATTTTCATCCAATACCGAGCACGGGTGTAAACATTTAGCATAATCATTGAGCAGCTCCTCGTTTGAATTTCAACCTTAAAACTGCAATATTTAAGGATTCGTTTTGTTATTATGTTTCGTTCAGCTAGGTATATGCCGTTTTGGGTACGGTGTTATTAATTATACCACGCTCGATTAAAACTTTCTGATGCCTTTCTGAACCATCGTAAGTGGTTTTTGTAGTTTTTACCTCTCTAAGGGCCGTAAGATCAATAGTGGTTTAAACCACGAAATAGAGTTTAACCTCTAGTCTCCGATCATTTCATAAGATCAATGGTAGTTAATCGACCATCGGTAGCTTAAACTGACAGAGATGACAGTAGATTATTCCATCGATCAAATGTAATCGTAGTTAACGAAACCCATAGTTTAAACTGCTTTCGATCTTACGGCCCTTAGATAAGTTATCCAACTAAAACTGGATTTTTCTATACACTTAAATGATGGAACAAGCTAGTGGCCCACCTGATGGTATGTGGTGGCCACTATCTATAACGATGCATTGCCTTACTGAGCATGTCCAGTCCCCTGAAGATGTACCTTGTGATGCAAAAGTTAATAGATACTTTCTTTAGATCTCTTGATGCTCGTAAGGGTGTCTAAGAGGGTAGTCATAGGAAAGTCCAAACATGATTATTTAGCACAAACCCATTACACTCACTGCAGTTACAGATTCCATACAATGACAGTGATTTCAAACGCGTTGCTAAAATCAACGGTATCCATACATTGTGCTTTAAAATTCAGCTACACTTTATTTTAGCCATTTCCCCTTGTATTAAAGCTTATAATTGCGTACTCCATTTTATGTAAACAAGCGTGTAGGTATAATTTATTTTACATGTAAATAAGCAACCCTAATTTACGGCAAAAGAAGATTTACGTTCAGCTATTTATAACACGCTCATATTGCTAATGTTTGTTAGTGAAAATTGTACTGTATGTTCTGGGTGTTAAAAGTGTAATTTGTGATTTAATCAACGTGAGACTGCTTTAAGAAGACATTAATTTTTGTACTTACCTACCTAAATGTTAAAAGTCAAGTCAAATGATAAGAGTTTGAGAAAAATCAGAAGCATTATTTTTTAATATGAAAGTATCTAAGTTAGTAATAATCTTTGCTTAATGGTCGCGTTCTTCATCTCCAAGTTCTAAGAAATTTACATCAAACTAATACTTACTTTATCTTCAAGGTAGATAAGAGTTACCTTCGACCCAAAGCTTTGATCAGCACGAACCCCAAGGAATATTATTACCCTTAATTGAGTTCATGGTGACACGTCTCCATTTCTCTGGTGCTGATGTGACCTAATTTAAACGTAAAAAATATGATTCCCAAAGAGTGTGTGGCATATCGTCAGAAATAGAAATTATTTATCTGAATTTGGTTGAAGAAAGCCTTGAGTTTTAAAAAAGTGTGAAATAAAATGTTTTTAGGGCTATACTTCGCCATAGTCGGGGTAGTAAATAAATATTCATGGACATTATTACACACTAAGCAAAGATTTGTTTAATAATAGATACGATAGAATCTACTTACCTACCTAGCTAATAGATAGAACAACAGACAAAAAGACGTAGAAAGAAAGCAAATATTTTTCCTATAATATGTAAATAATTCTAACAAGATATCGTTGCTAAACTTCTGAAGCGGAACCCTAAAAAAATAATGAAGTATTGCGCGACTTCGGAGATAATGTTTATGTTGCAAAAGCCGACTCATCTGTACATTTATAAAAAGCCACAAAAATAATGTTGGAAAAAAGAGTGGAAATTTTGTATTCCTTGCTTAGCGAAACAAAATAACCAAAGCGAAAAATTATACTTATCAAAAACTTTTTTGGAATTTAAAGACATAAAACTCGTTCAATAGGTACCTATTTGAAAAATAGGTTCAACTCTAAAACATAAGCTATAATTTATAGTACAAATTATTTAAGTATACACACACAAAAAAAATCGACAATCTGATCAAAACCGAACAGTGGGTTATTTGTGACTAATAAAACGTAATGTTACAAAAATAGTGTTAACCCTACATTAACAACGAGTTAACCGTATCGTGTAACCAAAAGGTCATGTACCAAACACATCTAGTACAGAACCCATCCAGACCCGGAACCATTGTCTCAATGACCTGTAAATATTTATTTCGCCCCGAGCATCGAACCTTGCGTCTCAGTCGGGGTCACCAATGTACGAGGTAAGTACTTACAGTTAATCGGCTTAATTTGCCCAATCGGGGTTTAGTCAGCCGAATAGAGTGGTCTTTAATTAAAGGATTGGGTAGATTGTAGCCTCCAGCCAGTTCTGTGTAGATTTTCAATACAATTAAGACAGAATTGTTTCTGGCAAAGTTAAATCACTTCTTGCTTGCACATTTCAACATTTCTGAAGATATAAAACCACCGTAAATATTTATGAAAAATCGTAAACAACAAGGTTCAGCATAAATATTACTTTGATCCAAACAAGTTTTCCGATCCAAAAAAGATTTTGATTTGATTAATCTTATTTTCTGCTTTATGTGACGAATAAAAAACTTTTGAAATTGAACTCTGCATCGGACCTTGTTTTCGTGCTAAAAGGCATCCTGTGTCTGTTTTAAGCACTTATTCGAGCTCAATGTGTGTACACTACATAGAGCTTTGATTTATGCATTTGGTTTATAGTTAAATAGTTCACCTACACAAACAAAATTCCATTAAATTATTCGAGCGTAACATTTATAATTTCATACGTTACAAGAAAATCTCTAAACATAGACCTTTCAAACAGATTTTCAAGGGTATTTCTATCCACGGATTTCTTTTCTTGCATAACGCTAAGTAAATCCATTTTGTAAGAGACCGCACATCATCTTCCGGTCTGTGCTCGCTATTTGAGAAACCCATTTCACGCAACCAATTGTGAGAAATATTTCTGTAAAATTCCTACTTGTACATTGTATGTAGGTATGTTGCAAACTGGGAATGTAAATTCTTATTTTTGCTTGGAAAATTTTCATTATTTCCCATGCGGAACACACGTACACTTAACTACAGTAAAACAAAAAGTCAAAGTTCCTTGAGTTGGGTGAGGTGTATAAAAAAGACAGGAGTTTGGTGGGAAAAATAATAAGCGTCATGTTTTGAGAAATAATTTGACGTGGTGTAGACCTAGAATAAAAAAAGCTCTTTTGATGGAGTTACCTTAACCGCAAGATGCTGTAACACCCCCCCCCCTAACAAATCACCCCCCCTACTTAAAACTACCTAACGTACTAATTTGTTGACTTACCTACTTATGCTCACCCCTAGATATCCGTCCTACCTAATAAAATATAAGAATGGCCATGTAATCGTCTAGTGGTTCGTCTTAGGATCCTACAATGTGTCGCGTTAGTAACTCAAGAACTTAAAGGATTTATGTTGAGACTTCAATTATTTATTTATTTTATTAAAATTAGCTAATGTTTTAGTGTCACGCAATACGAATTACTATTAAAATAATCCTATTTCTTACATTAAGAATCCGGTTAGACTTACTTTGACTTATAAGAATTTGTATTGAAACTGTAATTACACGTAAATTAAATATTATTTTTATGTTGATTAAATATTAAATATGTACTATGAAGCTGACATTATAATGTCAGGGCTCCTTTAGACACCCCTCAACCCGTGCCAGCCAATGGTTTTCGTCACCATACGGATGCATACACCAATTCGTACACGTTTCGTAAACCTACGCATACAAACAGTGTATACAACAAAACCTCTTCTTCATAGTACTCGGCAAAATCAGAATCAGTATGAATAAGACAAGAAAAACAAATAACTTAAAATTACTGTTTCCAAGTCCTACTCATACAACGCCAACTATGGATAAATTGTACATTGGAACTATCTCCATCTTGAATATTTTTTTATTCAAAATCAAGACAGCCCCTAGGGGTTGACTGCAATATTACAGTCGTTAGAACTAAGTCCAACTATTGTCGTTTCAATTGAGTCCAATCCTTCTGGATAACCAATGCAAAAGCCACGGGAACTTTCCCAAATATGTAGATAAAAGTAGTAGATTTGGTCATATAACTAGAATGCGAATAAGCCTCCCTCGCTTTTATAAGTCCGGGTTAGCTTGACAACTACTGTGTCGCTAGTTAGACCGAATGGTACCACTTGGTAAATAATTTGTATCATTTTAGATACTTTTAGTGCAATCAAAACTCTGTAGGTAAATACCTTCCTCTTTCCATAGATTCCGGATAAATACCGAGACACACGCTCACAAAGTTTGATATACACGTTCGAAGATTATAATTGGTAGGCTTTACCAAAAGTTATTCCTTCTAGATTTTAGATCAATTGATCAGCCAAGTGGCCTTCTGTTACAGTAAAATAAATAACTCACTTGAGTTCAAATTTCACTCCAAAATATTAACGTTAACGGTAGATAGGTTTATCAACCTGTCTGTATAATATACTGTAGTAGAATAATAATTTTGTAATAAGTAATAAAACTTGGCTTATAAGTCAAACATTTATGTTTCAATATTAAAGGTGTTCAAGAGTTTCCAATTGATAAAAATTATATCTCACAATGTTAGTTGGATAACAATCCTACAAAATAATGAAGTTTTGTGTAGGTATTTAAATGTATAAGATAATTAATGTTCTACCTCCCTAATTAGGTTCCCATCCTACCTAACAATGTGTACCTAACTTCCCCCTATTCTGGTTAAATGTGTGTATTTGAACAAAACTAGAAGCAAGCTTCTTATTTACATTTAAACGTGTGTGTAGTCCATCGAAGTGCAATGATGGACTTCCCTGACTACTCTGCTTAGGGAATGCGAGATGGTAAATCTCGACTTTGACCTAAAACTATAACCGTGTGTTTGTCAGTCAGCACCGAGGGGATTGGGTTGGTGCATCATAACGGGCAAAAGACAATAAAAGTGTGTGTATAAATACATATATAAATAAAGGTTCAAATTAGATGATCCTGCTCTCAGACAAGTAAGTGTCTACTGACATGATACACGAAAATTGATATCCTCACGACGGAGCTCAGAATCAAACTAACCTGAGGATCTGTGTTGACCCCTACGAAGGGAATAATCAACATCCAGCCCGATCCAAGGTACCTGGACCTATCAAACGCAGGGTTGACCTACAGTTGTCACCGTTAGGTGTCCAGCCACCCACCAGCCCGTTCTGGATTTCTAACGCGCGAATTTGATATTTTGTATTATTTTTATGAAAGATTTTACTTTAAATTATTATTAGATATTTTAACTACAGAAAGTATTTGAATTACGTGTATTATTAAATTTATTCAACAAAATCAATAAAAGAGTAAAGTTTTCAAAATAAGAATTATTTAAAATTATTTTATAAGCAAATATTTAAATTGATAAAATTACTCACAAATTAAATTACTATTTAAAACACTTCTTACACAAACAAAACTGAATTTAAAAGTTAAAGCAAATAAACGAACGTAAAATTAATTCTTTTTCGGAAATAATTAATTACGAAAGTACGTGTCCTATGGGTTCGGGGGTCACAATCTGAATGTCTCCTCTTTTCTCGGCTTCGCGTCGCGTCGCCTGCGCAAACCTTCCCTTGCGGGGTGAGGGAGGTCTCCTATTTTTTTATAACTAACTCAAAATCTTTTGTCGATACAGTTAGGGGATTCTTGTAAATCATGGGAAGTCCACGAACATGTACAATGCTAAGAGATATTGCGTTCACATGTTTTATTTTTTTGCTGTTAAATTTATGAGCCTAGCTCAGCCACTTAGAAACAAAAGACCTTTTAACCGGCACATTTCTTTAAAATATTGAGCATTCTTCTTTTATGATGCAATAACCAAAATATTTCCTGTTTTAAAATCGAATCGATGTAATTCAAATATTATTTATAATTAGATTATGATTTTAATAATAATTGTGAACAGTGACGAGTTTGACCTCGTTCTGACTCGTTACAGTCGACCCTCAATATTTACGCAGGTTGACAATAATATTAAACCGAAGTAAATATTTTCAAATAAATTAATCTTCACAATTATTATGAAATGTAAAATAATAAATCTCTTTGACAAGTTATTCTCTCTTGTTAAACATAAGGTATAAAATTTTGTTTATTCTTATTTTCAAATATTTGATTTTAAACGTGTAATAAGCATATTATACAATATGCAGTGTGATACATATATAAATACAAAAAGTGTGTAGTGTATTTAAACCAAAGTGTAAAACTGTTGCCATTCGGATTCCAATCCTTTGCTATAAATGAAAGCCCCCACGGGATCTTACACTCTTTCGCAAGGACAATCTAGCTGTGTAAAGAGCATTTGGTTGTCAGGCAAATGTATCCTAGTGATATAGTGCTAGCTTTCCTTCAGCCCTTGTATTGACTACCGCAATGTTGGATCTGGGAATGAAAACACCACCCTTCACAATCTAGATTAAATCCCTTCCCGTCGTCCGAGTCTAAATGTTTCCCCATGACAGCGACATTCAGTTAAAAATTGACCTCAAAATAACAACATGTTTACAAGTCGGAGAATGTGTAGTGTGCTTAGTCATGGCCTAATAGGTGCAGTGTGAACTTGTATGAAATTGGCCTAAACCAATGAATGTCCTCAGACTTAACCTAACACCAAAGATCTCCTTCATACAAATTGTTTGTGTAGTGTAGTGTATATTTGATTTAATAACAACAAACAAAATTGTCTCACTCTCAGATTCTGTTGAAATCTTAGGCCCCTCAAACCGTTAATTCCTTTCACCAGGATTTCATTCAATCTCTAATAAAACTTTCAATCATTGACATACTAAAATTAAATTTCATATATCATTTCCATAAACTTCAACTTCCGCAGTCTTTCATTATACCCGCAAAATCAACAAATCATTTTGAACTAAGACTATAAAATTATTTATACCTAAGTTTTATTTAGTTATTTATATTAATTAAAAAAATTAATTTAATTAAAATATTTTATGTAAGAGGAAATAACCGTGTTCAAATTAATATTGATTAATTTAACTAATTGAAACTTATTGACTATTTATCAATTAATCATGCAAAACCTTTTAAAGTTTTAAAATTAAACGCATACGCATAATTTACGCAAGTGCAAAGATCAAAATAATAAGTTTACGCTAACCGCAAAGACGCTAATTCACAACGACTAAACCTTTTATTACGCCAAATGCAGTTAATCCGTATTAGGTACGCCAAATGCAATAATGAAACGATTTATCTACGCCAAATGCACAAACAATAAAATTTAAAATATTAGAGTTAATACAGTTTACAAGTTTAATAACATATAAACAATATCAACTTCTCCGTAACTCCAATATCTGTGAAAATCTTATTAGACTACCACGCTGAATAAATTATTATTAAACAGTCTAATCAATCTCCCCTTCACTCCAATAGAATCTGTAAAAAAATGTTAGTATAAGTTATTATCTTATTAAACTACCATGCTTAGTAAAATTATTATAAAATGTTACCTAACTGCTGTTTGATTGACCTCCACATCACATTCACTATAAAACTACTTCCGATTTATTTATTTTTTTAACCTCATATAGTAATGCTATTAACATCCATCTTTGTTGTTCAAAACAATATAGTTATTTAATTTAATTAAAATAAAATAATAAGTACTTAGAAGAATCATCTAAGATATTTATATTCTAACTCGTTCATAATGTAACTACTGTCTAACTGAATTAGTATGTTTAAACTTTAGTATCAGTGTATGTCTATACTTTTAGATTAGAATAATTAATATAAACAAACTGCAAAACTAATAAAATTTCAGTCAATCCACTTGCATCATAATATAAAAAAAAAGAATCATTTAAAGGTTACAAATGGGCACAGTCCCACGATCATTCAGTTGATGAACCAGCCAAAAACGTAAATATCCCATCGATAACCAAACACTTAAGTGACCGTGTGTTAGCACTTTGTGATTTCTCAAGTGCTTACAACCCATACTAGGCACCATAATTTTTTCATTTTAACTATCAATATATCTGTCAACTAAAAGAAGGATAATAATATTTGGTCCTCACTTGAATTTGAGCAGGTACCCAGTGAAATTCCCAAGTTATTTTTTTGCTTGAAAGAATTAGGCCCTTACCCATTTTTTTATTTAAATGCACCTTACAAAGGCAACCTATATTACAATCAACGTAACGTTTAATCCTACTATAATATTATAAACGCGAAAGTTTGCAAGTATGGATGGATGAATGGATGTTTGTTACTCTTTCACGCAATAACCACCGTCTGATATGGATGAAACTTGAAATATATATTATCCGTAATTTGGATTAAAACACAAGCTACTTTTTATTCCGAAAATCAACGGGACGCGAACGCAGTCAAAGGCGGCACCTAGTAATTAATATAAATTCTCATTACCGATCTCTAAAACGTAGTCGTAAATCCATAGAGTTTAATTAGAATATTGTATTAGATTAGTAGACTTTTCTAATACCTATTTAGATCCCGGCTAACTATTTCACTAAAAGTATTTTAGAATATTGAAATGAGAATCGAACTCACACACTATCGTTTACATTAATGAAATATAAACAACTATAAAAATTACTTCTTAATATATATTCACGCGATAATATTTATCATAAACAAATAAAACGTAATATCGACCCTCCATCTTTAAAATCGCGGCCTAGTTATAAAATTTAGATTTCTTTAAGTACTCAAAAACAGTTTTTATATTTTATTTTAGATTACTGTATTGAGTATTTTTTTAATAAAACCTTGTTTAAAGTTAGTATAGTTCAACCTAAATAGTGAACGTTATTGTTTTAACTTTACAATAACCTATTCTATTGTTTCTTTATTCCTCTATTATTCTATTACAGTCGTCTCAGTTACGCTTCAAAAATTGCACAAAAGCACAAAATTCTAAAATAACCGCCCTAAAACAATATCTTATTGTTGTACGATGCACTTCCCAGTTTGACCCTAGCTATAAATTTTAGCGTGAACAACCTTTTTTTAAAAAAATACGTTTCTTGAGAATACAATAATTATGATTACCATATGCCGCTTCATAAATTACAACTTATTTATAACTCAAAAACTTACCTACCTGCTACTTACAAACCTAAAACTATTTCTATTCAATGTTAACCTTCGACTTACAGAAAGTATCTAGTTATTGAAATAAAGTTTTGAATTAATCGATTTATGTTTCGCAAATATCTTTGCATTTAGGTAGTATTTACCTACCTACTTATCATATTGTATAAACTAAGGAAAATTATTCAATTACGACCCTCCATTTACAAAAGTATGTATATATTGAATAAAATGAAATAAAGTTTCGAACTAATTGATTTATATTTTACAATAAATCAAAGTCAAACATTCTATACCTAATCAGTAAAGACACAAAAATTACCTAGAATTTCTTAAAAAAATCAGACAACCTTAAGTAGCTATTCCTAGTGACCAAAACCAAAATAATAATACCTATCTTTACTCGAGATGAATTATTAAGTTTAAACTACTTTTATTTAATCGCGACCCTCAATTTACACATTTATAAAAACCGCATTTTCATAGAAACACATGTTTAGTTCATACACCTATTCTACCCTTTATATAATGAATTTCAAGCTTTATTATTTAAGCGATACGTGTAATGTATTTACCTATTATAAAGTATGTACTAACGACCCTCTGTTCATACAAATATTTGTCCTTATAAATTGTTAAATTAAAACCTCCCGTAAATAAACTGTTAATATCTATTATAATTTACTAACAACCCTAAGTTAATACAAATAAAAAAATATTGATTTTCGAACTTTGTTTCATAAAATTGATCAACCTGTAATAAATATCTATTTATAACCTTCAGTAAATACAACGATAATTAACCCGGCAATTACAAGTCAAATCTATTTTTTTTTTTGAAATCTCAACACAAAACCTCATCCTTTTTATACGGCAGCAAATTGTGCGAATTTAATCGCACTTTAATACCTAACCTACCTATTACAAACAAAATTAAAATAGTAATCCAAATTCACATCCTGGTCACGGCTATACCATATTGTAACACCCCCCCCCCTAACAAATCACCCCCCCTACTTAAAACTACCTAACGTACTAATTTGTTGACTTACCTACTTATGCTCACCCCTAGATATCCGTCCTACCTAATAAAATATAAGAATGGCCATGTAATCGTCTAGTGGTTCGTCTTAGGATCCTACAATGTGTCGCGTTAGTAACTCAAGAACTTAAAGGATTTATGTTGAGACTTCAATTATTTATTTATTTTATTAAAATTAGCTAATGTTTTAGTGTCACGCAATACGAATTACTATTAAAATAATCCTATTTCTTACATTAAGAATCCGGTTAGACTTACTTTGACTTATAAGAATTTGTATTGAAACTGTAATTACACGTAAATTAAATATTATTTTTATGTTGATTAAATATTAAATATGTACTATGAAGCTGACATTATAATGTCAGGGCTCCTTTAGACACCCCTCAACCCGTGCCAGCCAATGGTTTTCGTCACCATACGGATGCATACACCAATTCGTACACGTTTCGTAAACCTACGCATACAAACAGTGTATACAACAAAACCTCTTCTTCATAGTACTCGGCAAAATCAGAATCAGTATGAATAAGACAAGAAAAACAAATAACTTAAAATTACTGTTTCCAAGTCCTACTCATACAACGCCAACTATGGATAAATTGTACATTGGAACTATCTCCATCTTGAATATTTTTTTATTCAAAATCAAGACAGCCCCTAGGGGTTGACTGCAATATTACAGTCGTTAGAACTAAGTCCAACTATTGTCGTTTCAATTGAGTCCAATCCTTCTGGATAACCAATGCAAAAGCCACGGGAACTTTCCCAAATATGTAGATAAAAGTAGTAGATTTGGTCATATAACTAGAATGCGAATAAGCCTCCCTCGCTTTTATAAGTCCGGGTTAGCTTGACAACTACTGTGTCGCTAGTTAGACCGAATGGTACCACTTGGTAAATAATTTGTATCATTTTAGATACTTTTAGTGCAATCAAAACTCTGTAGGTAAATACCTTCCTCTTTCCATAGATTCCGGATAAATACCGAGACACACGCTCACAAAGTTTGATATACACGTTCGAAGATTATAATTGGTAGGCTTTACCAAAAGTTATTCCTTCTAGATTTTAGATCAATTGATCAGCCAAGTGGCCTTCTGTTACAGTAAAATAAATAACTCACTTGAGTTCAAATTTCACTCCAAAATATTAACGTTAACGGTAGATAGGTTTATCAACCTGTCTGTATAATATACTGTAGTAGAATAATAATTTTGTAATAAGTAATAAAACTTGGCTTATAAGTCAAACATTTATGTTTCAATATTAAAGGTGTTCAAGAGTTTCCAATTGATAAAAATTATATCTCACAATGTTAGTTGGATAACAATCCTACAAAATAATGAAGTTTTGTGTAGGTATTTAAATGTATAAGATAATTAATGTTCTACCTCCCTAATTAGGTTCCCATCCTACCTAACAATGTGTACCTAACTTCCCCCTATTCTGGTTAAATGTGTGTATTTGAACAAAACTAGAAGCAAGCTTCTTATTTACATTTAAACGTGTGTGTAGTCCATCGAAGTGCAATGATGGACTTCCCTGACTACTCTGCTTAGGGAATGCGAGATGGTAAATCTCGACTTTGACCTAAAACTATAACCGTGTGTTTGTCAGTCAGCACCGAGGGGATTGGGTTGGTGCATCATAACGGGCAAAAGACAATAAAAGTGTGTGTATAAATACATATATAAATAAAGGTTCAAATTAGATGATCCTGCTCTCAGACAAGTAAGTGTCTACTGACATGATACACGAAAATTGATATCCTCACGACGGAGCTCAGAATCAAACTAACCTGAGGATCTGTGTTGACCCCTACGAAGGGAATAATCAACATCCAGCCCGATCCAAGGTACCTGGACCTATCAAACGCAGGGTTGACCTACAGTTGTCACCGTTAGGTGTCCAGCCACCCACCAGCCCGTTCTGGATTTCTAACGCGCGAATTTGATATTTTGTATTATTTTTATGAAAGATTTTACTTTAAATTATTATTAGATATTTTAACTACAGAAAGTATTTGAATTACGTGTATTATTAAATTTATTCAACAAAATCAATAAAAGAGTAAAGTTTTCAAAATAAGAATTATTTAAAATTATTTTATAAGCAAATATTTAAATTGATAAAATTACTCACAAATTAAATTACTATTTAAAACACTTCTTACACAAACAAAACTGAATTTAAAAGTTAAAGCAAATAAACGAACGTAAAATTAATTCTTTTTCGGAAATAATTAATTACGAAAGTACGTGTCCTATGGGTTCGGGGGTCACAATCTGAATGTCTCCTCTTTTCTCGGCTTCGCGTCGCGTCGCCTGCGCAAACCTTCCCTTGCGGGGTGAGGGAGGTCTCCTATTTTTTTATAACTAACTCAAAATCTTTTGTCGATACAGTTAGGGGATTCTTGTAAATCATGGGAAGTCCACGAACATGTACAATGCTAAGAGATATTGCGTTCACATGTTTTATTTTTTTGCTGTTAAATTTATGAGCCTAGCTCAGCCACTTAGAAACAAAAGACCTTTTAACCGGCACATTTCTTTAAAATATTGAGCATTCTTCTTTTATGATGCAATGACCAAAATATTTCCTGTTTTAAAATCGAATCGATGTAATTCAAATATTATTTATAATTAGATTATGATTTTAATAATAATTGTGAACAGTGACGAGTTTGACCTCGTTCTGACTCGTTACAATGCCAATGAGGGTATTATACCTATACGTGAGATTTGTGTGGTGTTTGACGTAGCAATGGAAGACTTAAAGTTATGTTACATTAAACCTAATAATCTATATTAGTAGTACAGGTGCAAAACACAAGTATAAAGGCCTGGCTACAGCAGATCCCTGCTTTGACCCCTGAGAAACATTCACCCAATTTGGAACTTATTTCCACTACTGCTGCGATATTATATTCCTACAATTGGGTCGGTACATACTTTTCAGCTTTGGATACTAGCACAGTATGTACAATTTTTTTATATTTATTAGGAATGCCTTAACTATTACGTTCACTCCTTAATTTTTTGAATAAACAGAGTTTGGTCTACTTGGACCCTCTAATTTGTCATACTGTAAAAAACTTCCACTGGGGTTTTCTGCAATATACTGCACTGTTTTTGGTCGACTAATATTGCTTTCTTTTGATGATCAGTGAGCCGATTTTTGCTAGTGATGATGAAGGAACTTACTCCTAAAAATATTTTTTAGTGAGGGAAGTGTAGTGTGAGAAATTGATACGTTGGCACACTGATACTGCACAAATCTCACTTATTCATTATTTGGAATTTTGGAACTTTGGATGGGCGACCGTTATTTAGCATTTTCATCTGATTGTTTATAGGTATAGCAAAAAAATAAATATTTTATCAAAAATTAAATATTTATTCCGTCATTCGCTATCATATTCTTTTACAATGCAATAACAATCAATAAAAAATTCGTTAAATAATTATAGATAATTCGACGAACACTCAACACGCAAAAACATTCACTCCTTAGTATAAATTAAATATAATTTAAAATTATTTAAAAAACAATTCCTAGCTACAAAATCATTCAATAACATTTATATAATGCACATAATTTACTTTTAAAAAGTTATTATTTACAATCCTTTGAAATCCTAATCATATATTTTTACCTTTATTTTTATAGAACAAGTGCCAGCATTTTTTCCTGCGTCATCATTAGGGTGTGTAAGAACATTAGGTACAAGTCAATCCATCAAAGAAGTCTAGCCAAACAAGTAATGAACTTGAAAACTTTATCCTATCGCACAAATGCAGACTTTGAAAGACACTGTTAATTTAAATAGTAGGTAATTAATTTTAATCACGAAATTATATATAATTCACCAAGAGCTGTACACATCAGTTTGTACACATCTCAAAACTTTTCAAATTATATGTTTCAAATATAACCCATTAGACGCAAGTACCTAAAGATATTATTTATGTAAGTATCAAGATATCAGGAAAATAAGGTAGCTTTTGGTATTCTAGAATGTATTTCTTCGGGAACGACTTTCTACTCTTGCCTCGAAAGGTCAACGCGTTTTGCCTGGTTTATAATCGAATACATTGCAAAACATAAGTTCATACAATCTTTGATTTCATTTGCGCCGTATTATATGGACAACGTCAAATAGTTCAAGAGATATCTTAAAGAACTGTATATCATTTCTTCCCTAGCAAATCGTCAAGCAAATCCTGATTACTCATACCCACATCACCGAGTAAATTCGGTCTAGCGTCTCTTGAACTTCTTCTGCCAGAAATAGATCGTTTCCTCGCTGGCACTTCATTGAAAACCTGATCTGTCAGCATTTTGAAGTTATTGTTCAACTCTGTCAGCGCTTCGCTGGGTATGTCAACTTTTGCGCTGACTAATTCGTTTATTTTATCGACTGCTTGCAGCTGTTGGACTATTTGATCGTTTTCAAAGCGCGAGTTTTGGAACTGTTTTACGTGTCTATCGATAACTTTACTGCTCTTTTCAATGTCTAGGATGATGTCTTTGCAGTATTTGTCTATTGGTTTGCCTGATAGTCGTCTTTCTATTGCGCTGTTTTCTCTTTTTCTCTCCGCCATACTGATGACGCTGTTTTCTCGTTGGATTTTCGTCATCAAGCTGTTCTCTCTCTGCGGCCTAGTTGCCACTTCTTCGGTTTTAAAGTCGTTTATAGTGACTGTTGTGGTAGTTTCTTCTATGTTTACATTATCGTAGAAGGATACGCTGGAATTTCTGCGTCCTCTGGATTTCGGACGTTCGGTGTCATCGCTTTCCGTAATTTGTTCTTCTATAGACTCTTCCGTTGATATTCTTCTTAGTGCGCTGGCTTTTTTAGGCTTCTCTTCTTCGTTATGTTTGATTTTATGCATCAAATCAGCTTTCATAATTTCCATTTTTTTCTGTACTTCATCGGGAGTTGAGTTGGTAAGGTCCAGTTTATCGTCAAAGATGGCTAGTTCAGCCATGCCTTCTTGAACAGTTTTGGCGAGTTCGATCATGTCATCGGAACCCTTGGAGCTTTTCCTAGCTGGTGTGGATCTGGTGCTGGTAGAGTTGGTTCTGGACCTGATGTATTTGGAGCGAGGTTCTGCAGAGGAGGAGGTTTCCTCGTCATGAGATAGTGCACTGCTGAGATTGCGTGAACTTTCGCATATCTTCGCTATGAGGTTTTGGTCTGTCTGTAAATGGATTAAGACAGAAACTACAGAACAAATATGGCACTGACCATTTACTTACTCTTTTCTTAGCTCCGTAGAAGGAAAAGTTACTACTAACTGAGCTACGAGGCGCGAGACATTTGCGATCGAATTTATTACCCTCATCACCAATGACAAATATCGGTCCATTCCCAAGACACACCATTAAGTTTGGTCCTTCACTCTTTTAATTGTAATCGTGCTACATTTTGTACCTAAGCAACTCATAGAGTGTTTTTCTTCACTACTTCGCCATATCAACTGTGCTGTATTTTGAGACCAGTCGAGACATTTGATAGTTAACTTTCGTACGATTCTTGTGACTATAAAATCTTTGAATCCTTTGAACTTACATGATGTCTATCCTCGCTGCTGCGTCCGCTAGTGTCCTGTGCTGACTTGCTCTTGCTGAGAGGTCTCGGCATGGTGAGAGGCATGGCCTTAGTAGGAGACTTGACAGGTCGACTGGCAGCTGTGCTTAACAGTTTCTCTTTCATCTGAAAGAGAATGTGTAACGAGTAGAAGTGGAGAAAAACAATGAGTTGTAAACGGTTTAATTTGCCTTAGAACTTGATAAACCTCGACTATGTGCCTTTAATTCTCCATTACTATTAACTAAACAGCATGGTGGCTCACGATGAACATGAACCATGTTGTACGATAGCCAAAATTGGTTTATTCCATCCAGTCCTACCTACAGTAGTTTGATTATCTAACTGTTTGGACAAAAATATTCCAAATTTTTAGACTGACTAATCTGTGTGTCCAATATGTTCGATTAGTCAGTCTAACAGTTAGGAATATTTTCGTCCAAACATTTAGATAATCGAACTACTGGTAGGACTGGATGGAATAAACACCAATATTTTAAGGCAGATAAAAAAATTGCACTAAACTAGGGTGGATAAAATAAATTATATTCGTCATACGGCACATGCAGCGGCATACCAGTGTTAAAATGTTCAGAATGAATCAAATGTTTATCTTCCTCAGATTCAGATGCGTTTTTAGCAGTTGCTATAAGTGCATCCAAATTGCCATCCGACTACAACCACGTCGCTAAAACTTTGTATTTAACAATAAAAACTATTTAGATTTTTGATTTCGAAATACTAACTTCAATGATAGTAGAAAGTTTATCAGCGTTATTGATAGCCAGATCTAAGTCAGCTCTCGTGTCCTTGTGCCTGTTGATTTCACTCTGCAGCTGATGCTTGAAGTTCTTGGCTTCGAGGGTGATGCGACGCTGTAACATGGTGATGGTTTCGTTCTGCTGTTGGACTTTCAGTGCTAGATCGGTGTTCTGAGCATGAAGCTTCTCACGATCTAATAGGTTCCTAGTAGACAGAAATACCACGATACAAGAAATATAAATACAGAAAAGTGCTTGAGGCTGGAACAATAATTAATTAATAGAACAATGCTATAGTTTCAATGCTACGTAAAATAACGTGCAGACATTTTACGATATGGCAAATTTTTTATATACAATCTAGTAGACAAACGAGCGTACGTCCCACCTGATGGTAAGCGGTTACCGTGGCTTATGGACGCCTGCAACACCAGTGGTGCCACCACGCGCATTGCCAACCCTTGAAGAATTTCAATACAACCTTATTGAAGTGCCCTAATTGCATTTGTAACGGCAATACATGTCAGATTATTATGTAAAATTGCATTGATTGAGTTGTAAGGATGTTAAGTTTCATGTACCTGTATTAGCACCGGTACCCATACCCTCAAACCGAAACGGAGTAATTTGAGCATTAATGCTTGGTGGTAGAAGTAGGAACGGTGAGAGTACTTCCCCGGACGAGGTGGTTAACATAAAGCATTGGTGAATCCACTTACTTATCCTTGCTCAGTTCCAACAAATGTTGGTGTTCGTCTCTCAGCATCTGAAGCTGCATATCTCGTTCTTTCAGTTTCTGCGTAACTTCTTTGAGCTGAGCCTTCATCTGTTTGAATTTCGTCTGCTGGATTCTCATCTCTTCGCTGTGAGAGTTCAGAACTTGGGGCAGTTCCGCGTTTGAGTTCTCGTACCTAATTTTGAAAAGCGGAAAGTTAAAACTATTGTTGTTAAAGAAACCACTGAACCTTTTTGTTTCAAGAAACAATTGAGAACAATAAAGTTAAAATGCGTTCATTCAAAACTCTTGAAACGTCTTTTAAGCTAGATAGTTTCTAGGTGCCAGATCCTCGCGGCCAGAATTATGGAGGTAAAATAAAAACACTTCATTTAGTTTGTTTATCACTACGGCATTATTAGCCGTAGAACTTAGAGCTACAACTCTACAAGCGCTACGTCGCGTCGTAGAGCTACAATCATAGCATTTCGTAGATGCTAGGACGTCGTAGCGTAATAATAATTGTCGGTTCAAATCCTCAAGAAGTTAAAACTCAGACTCTGCACTTTGGATACTACGTAAGAAGATTTGATTCGATATTACGTGTAATTTGCGTACTTACCTTTGTAAGGCTATTTCATGCTTCTTCTGAATGGCTCGTAAAACGCGGTTTTCATTGCTCAGCTCCTAAAACATAGTGATATACGTGTATTTTAACTCCTTTCTTTATAATTACAATGAAAATATTAAATAGAGCATAATCTAATCATAGCAACTCTGTTTGCAATCCTGCAATTGTTTTACTCTTGTTGGCCAAGACGCGTCTTGAGTAACTTAATTATCACCTTGGGTTCCCTAGACTTGAGCGATTAGACGTCCTACCCGATCATCGTGGGTTAAGACTTAGCAGTGGACGTCCTACGACTTACGAAGCGCTCGTGGCTAGGCTTGCTTAGTCAATCTTCACTGATTATCTCAGTTAAGCGACGTTCTGCGGGGTCACTATTTGGATCGGTGACCGCTAGTGGCATTTACATCTGAGCGCTTCCGTGTTTCGGAGGGCATGCACATATTGCACATGCATAACCGAGCGTGTGTGGCGTTCGGCGAGCTTGCATGCCACACTTCTCAGTTTGTTTTTTGTCTCTCGTTTATGCATGCAAGGTTATAATCATCATGCACAACCTAGCGTGGGTGGCCGGCTTAACTCATACGAGCTTGCTTGCTTACGACTAACTTGTAAGTGGTAGTGCGCGTCAGCTAGTTGGTTCTGTAGCTGCTTCACTCTGTGCGTTTTGGCGGAGAGGACGCGCTGGGTGACGTATCTATCGCCGCTCTTGCTTCGGACGGAGTGAGACGACATGTCGGTCAGTGGGGTGAGACGTTTGCGCTTGTTGAGGAGATTCAGTCGGGAGTTGCTGCTGTATACCGACTCTAGGGACTCTTTTCTGAAATTACCAAGGATGACATGGTTTGGCTTTTTGTTAGAAGTTTGTTTAGAAGACAAACAAGCTTGGGAGAGTCATACCCAATCACACAAAACCTAATAAAGATTCAGTGAGATTTTACTGACTAAAAACTTTTTGACTTTGACTATGTTAGGCTTTGTATAATAATATGTTTTTTAAGCATCTAAATGCTCTAATGGCTCATAAAACGTTTTGGTCTTAGACTGTAAGTTTTATTTAAGCAACTGTGTAATAAATAAATAAATAAATGTTGCTTCGCCAAAAGCTGAAAGTGAACTCTTATACCCAAAACGACTAAATTAGCCTCTTACGCCAGAATACTGAAACATCACTCAAAATTTTAAGCACCACTTAAAATTGCCCTGCGACTTTTTTACTTTACGCATGAAATTAGTCACAGATGGTAATAATTTCAGCATGAAACTAATCCAAGCAGCGTTTCAGTAATCAAGAGTCAATTCCACCAATAATACGCCAACAATGTGCATTGTGCATTGCTATGCCACCATTTTTACAACTTTTCAAGAGTGCTTAGATAGAAGCTTTATGTCGCCTCAGGGTCGCGTAATCTATGGCACCGTTTTGGCACTAAACAACTTGAATCATGGCCGATAAACTTTTAGATACCTATGGATTGCTTTGTTCTGATAAGCTGGTACTAAAACTCAATGCAACTCTTCCATTTACCAGGTTGACTTATCTACCTATATTGATTTGCGAACGCAATAAGATAGCTCTATCTAGGTACTCTACGGTTCTAAGAATTAGTATAGGTACATAGGTACCTACTTACAATATTTTGGTACAAGTTTGTCGGTTAGGTTGCTAAAGAACCTAGGTCCTACACACCAACTTAAGAGACCTACCAGGCACAGGATTACTTAGGTAGGTAATCCGTCTTTGGTAAATACTGCGTTCAGCGCATGTTCAGCGCTTTATTTCTGAAAAAAAAACCCCTTGCAGGATGTAGATAGGTACCTAGTAGTTAAATGACAGCTTCTTACCTTATTTCTTTTCTCTTATCTTCCGGCAAAAGACTCAAAACTGACATTCTTCAGAAACCAAACTCCATACCAACACAAAATAGAAATCTGCCCAAAAAGTGAGCCACAAATTAAATGTTTTCTAACTAATTCTGTCGGCGTGCAGTTGTGACTGCGTTGTCATGGCAACAGATAACAATGACAGATCGATTTCAAATTGACATTTGATTGGTAGATTACTGCGAAAGAGGTTTGTCAAGGGTTTTAATGTGAAATGAGATTTTTTATATATTCGATACCGAAATGCGGTGGAATAGGTAAGTATAGATCTATGTACCTACCTAAAGCTCTAGACAAACTCTAGGCTAGGTGGTAGGTAACTAGGTACCTAGGTAATTTGTATCGTTGAGCTATCAATAAATCGTTTGCAACGGTTTGTGGATAGCTCAACTGTTTCATGTGTATTTTGTAAATATTGTGAATAATGTAAATACTGTATTAGTTGTAATTTTCTTCGTGAATATATTACATCGTATCTCTATTTGTATCGTGTCTTATTCATTTTACCTATACCTTCCTACCAATATCTTCGATAATGAAGCCTTCCCCCATGAATATGCCGAAGACCAGGCAGATCACCTTTTTCTATCCCCTGACATTTTTATCATATTACCTATGTGGAGAGTTCGGGTTAAAAGGCGTCCTACACTTCGTTATTCCGGATCGTGGTCACTATCTCAGAACTTTATAAAAATTCATTAGCGCAAGGCTGGTTGGAAGTATTCAAACTTCAACTATGGTTTGTTCTTTTTAATTTGTATCTACCTAACATACATAACCGAAGTGTTGGAAAAAAAGTCATTATTTGTAAATAAAATAATATACTTATATAACAATCACTGTACAATTACAACAGTATATTATTTACATAAAAACATTACAATGTAATGGTTTCAAGTTTAGACTCGTAAATCACATTTCCAAATAAATTATTTACTTCTAAGGCATGTATCCATCAAAGTTCAAGCTGAGCCCCGAGTCTGTGCATTTGTTTTGACTTTCGACTCGAGTATAGCACACGCAAACGCATTCGCAAAGCGAGAAATTTTGTATGAAAACCGGATAAGCGCCTCTACCGGGAG
Source organism: Eulithis testata (assembly GCA_947507515.1). Lineage (NCBI taxonomy): Eukaryota > Metazoa > Arthropoda > Insecta > Lepidoptera > Geometridae > Eulithis > Eulithis testata. The sequence continues at coordinate 11,156,896 of OX382198.1, read as the reverse complement.
ATTTGGGAATTGTGCAATTCGCAACAAAATGTCTCGCTTTGCGAATGCATTTGCGTGTGCTAGCTAATACTCGAGTCGAAAGTCAAAACAAATACAGACTCGGGGCTCTGCGGGCCTAAGATGCGTACCGCGAGATATTTGTCATGTCGTTCTGTCAAAATGTAAGCATTTTGTACCAGTTTAGGAACTATTGCATTATCCGTGGTAACGTTGTCGAGAAACCGCGCCTTTGAATTTTCAACTTCTGACATTTCTGCATGACTAATATCTCGTCCTCAGAGAGGTACGACGACTAACAAGTGTCAAAAGTGTACATTTTGGCGCGTTTTGTCGACACCATTAGGTACCACAGATAATGCAATAGTTCCTAAACTGGTGCAAAATGCTTACATTTTGACAGAACGACATGACAAATATCTCGCGGTGCGCATCTTAGACCGGCTGGTCGTCAAAAGCTTCAAAGATATTATGTTCTACAACAATAACAGATACAGGCCTCAATTTTTTTAAGGTTGGCGTACATTTACTCTTTGCGTACAGAGTAAACATGCAAAATTAATGCTTGATAGGTGCGTACTTGGTCGAGGGCTTATTGTCTACCTATAACATTTATTTATTTTTATAGTATTTTCTTTGACATGAATTCTCAGATTTTATATTTTAATATTTTTTTATAATATATTTTACATAACAATAACAATATTTACGAACTAAATTCTCGCCAGGAGTGTCAAAAACCTTTATATTTCTTTAATTTAACATTGAGGTAGTATAAATAAATACCCATTACTATAAAATAGTCAAAATGTTCCGACGAGACGAAATTGTTGATCAATTCACTGATCGAAGGCGGATCGAGTCGTCGGAACACATGTAGAGACTATCCAAACAAGAACTGAACCCACTACTTCAGCTATTCAATGTGAAATATTATTTATTTATAACACCACAGGTATCATTTTAGAACCTCCGGATTCCAACGGGCATAAAACTCAAATAGGGGCGTCCATGTTTAGACTAGGTAATCTCTTGTAAATAACTGTCTGTTACAACGCTTAAGGCCATGTCTAACTAGTTAGACTAAACTTAGATGTTGTGGTCAGTACAGACAAGCATAAAAACAATAAGTTGCTAAAAGTAAGCGTTCACTAATCAGCGCCGAACACGCTGTTTCCGAAATACTCAGTCTAGTTTATAGAATCTAGGCATGTTAGAGTTGTGAGCATATATGTTGCTGAGTAGTGTGCGTGTACCTTTAACTATTTAGGCCCGTAAGATCAAAAGCAGTTTAAACTATGGGTTTCGTTAACTACGATTACATTTGATCGATGGATTAATCAACTGTCCTCTCTGTCAGTTTATGCTACCGATGGTCGATTAACTACCATTGATCTTATGAAATAATCGGAGACTGGAGGTTAAACTCTATTTCGTGGTTTAAACCACTATTGATCTTACGGCCCTTAGTGTCTTGTCAGTAGATCGTAGTGTAGATTCTAGTGGCCTAAGTCATAGCTGTTATGAAACTGATCTTCAGGCCTCATTAGGGCAGTTTTAACAATGATAAATAAATAAATAAATAATAATAAATATTCACGGACATTTAACACAACGCCTTCTAGACCCAAACTAAGCAAAGCTTGTACTATGGGAACTAGATGGCTGATAGAATACATACATATATATATTTTTTGTAAATACATACTTATAATACATAGAAACACCCAGACACACAACTATGTTTGCCACACACTAATCTCGGTGGGGAATTTGTACCGTACATCGGCGAAGTTTTAAGTTTCGCATGTGTTTTCATATTTAAGTACTATTTACCCTAGCAAACAAGCTCGTACGAGTTAGTGTCCAACTCTGGTGAGTTTTTAGGCCGCCTTAAGGCCCCCGACGTGGCTTAACGATTGCTAGAGCCGTGACTATTTAACATGCTGTCTGAAGCACGGAAGCGCTCAGATATAAATGCCAATAACGGCCGCCCATCCAAAAAGTGACCGCGCAGAACGTTGCTTAACTTAGATATTGACTAAACAAGCCTAGCTACGAGCGCTTTACTTATTTACCCTGAATTTTTTTTCTTTTGATTTTATCACAACACACCACTTTTAGTATCATTTCGTCATCCAAAGTCCATCAATTCTAATTCATTTAGGCCCATAAGGAGTACCTATGCAAAAGGCAGACAACCCTCTCGCTCACACATTTCAACATTTTTGAAGATATAATATAACTAAATGTAATTATGTGAAATTGCAGAGCTTCAGGGTCGAGAGAATAACAATGCAAAGGTTCAGTAAAAATATCACATTGATCCAAACAAGTTTTCAGACCAAAAAATGTGCACTTTAATTTATCGCATTGGTACAAGTTTTTGGTCGGTTTTTGGTCGGAAAACTTGTTTGGATCAATGTGATATTTTTACTGAACCTTTGCATTGCTATTCTCTCGACCCTGAAGCTCTGCAATTTCACATAATTACATTTAGTTATATTATATCTTCAAAAATGTTGATATGTGCGAGCGAGAGGGTTATCTGCCTCTTGCATACGCCTTAAGCTGATATACTGCTCAAGCACTGATCCGGACTTAAGCATAGATTTTTTTATGAAAATCTCTACTCAAATCTATGATTGAGTAACGATGTCTGTATCGGCATACCGGCCTTATGGTGGGTACACACTTACTTACATTCTCGATGAGCATGTTTCAAGCGGATCATGTATATCTACAAATATGCTCAACCCTGCATCCATACATTTATTTTGTCTTGTATGGTACATACATTCATACTCGAGATCGACCAAAATCATCGAGCATGTACGGACATTTGCATCCACCGTTAGGTCCGTTACTCACTAGCAGTTGGCCGCCTAGGCGGTTCATTTGAGCGGCCAGCCCGAAAGGAAAATTTTGTGGCGGTTAAGTGCGTCCAATCACTAGCGGTTGCATATTAACCTGCTGGAAATACGGCTAGCCACGCGGTTAGCCGCCCCCGCGGTTAACCGCTAGTGCGTTTGTGGCCTTAGAGTCCATAGCACACTCAAATTAAAGTACTTTTAGTAGACATGTGTAAATAATGCTATTGATACATTACGCGTAATAGTATCCGACGGCGTACTGTAGCATCACACATTGCTCGACTAAACCAAGCATCACACATCACGCTATACATCACTCATGACTCCCACCCACCGCGCGCTGTGCGCTGTTCGTGTTCTGTGTTCTGTCGGATCTCTCTATCTCTATGCTCTATTCGCGCGAGTGAGAGGAAGCTAGTTCAATCGCACGTGCTCTCGCCGCTTGATTGAATTTTGATTTACAACCGTATCGTAGACCTAATAAGGTTTATTTTTTTTTTAACATCACATTAGAACTCGCTATCTCATGTAATGATTATCAAATTGCTATTGCACCCGACAAAAACGCACAAGTGATAGTGATAGTGCGTCTGACGCAGTCATCTCAGGTGATGCAATAGTGTGATATCACTCGGTGCGAAAGGTAATGCTATATCACATTATTTTTTTCAAAGCACTGTTATTCGCATGTCTACCTTTTAGTATCATTTCATCATCTAAAGTCCATCAATCGTAGTTAATTTAGAGTCCATAGCACTGCACTAAGCTCAAAGCACTTTATATCAAGTTAGAACGGTAGGTATTATATCATTTGGGAGTTTCTTTCTGTCGTTCCCAGAGCCTGGCGTACAATGAGTGTGGCTTGCTTATCAGCTGTTGATGTGTGCCTCGGTCGGATATGGACCCGTGCTCCAGCACGAGGATCTCATCTGCATCCGCCACTGTGGAGAGGCGATGTGCTATGCAGATGGAGGTCCGACCGACTGTAGCCGCTTTCAGGGCTTGCAGGATCGCCTGGAAGGGAAAGCACTGTTTTAACTATGTATTGTAATGATAAAGCCTAGAGTTACCTATCTACCTATAGTGACTTGACTTGGGAACTTTACGTATGGGTAACTTAACGTATAGGCAACTTAACGTATGAGTAACTTAGCAGATAGGCAACTTAACGTATATACAACTTAACATGGGTAACTTAAGGCGAAGGGTAAAGCCAGACAACCTTCTCGCTCGCACATTTCAACATTTTTGAACATATAATATAACTAAATGTAATTATGTGACATTGCAGAGCTTCAGGGTCGAGAGAACAACAATGCAAAGGTTCAGTAAAAATATCACATTAATCCAAACAAGTTTTCTAACCAAAAAATGTGCACTTTAATTTATTGCATTGGTATAAGTGTTTTGGTCGGAAAACTAGTTTGGATCAATGTGATATTTTTACTGAACCTTTGCATTGTTATTCTCTCGACCCTGAAGCTCTGCAATTTCACATAATTACATTTAGTTATATTATATCTTCAAAAATGTTGAAATGTGCGAGCGAGAAGGTTGTCTGACTTTACCCTTCGCCTTAACGTATAACGCAACTCACATGTTCAGTGATAGAATCCAAACTAGAGGTTGCTTCATCGAACACGATAATAGGCGAGTCTTTAAGTATAGCGCGCGCTATGGCCACCCTTTGCTTCTCGCCGCCGGACAACTTCAAGCCACGCTCGCCTACTTGTGTATCATAACCCTGGAATAATACATTTTTATATTAATAATACGCCTTTACATCTATTGAAGATGATTTATACAGTGTCAGGAGGCAACCTATATGCCTACACTTAACGACACACTGTAGTGCCTGGGACAGTGTTTTAGATGTCATTATATTTATTAAGGACCCTTACTAAATCTACAATAATGTAGATTTAGACAAGGTGTAAAATTTGTAATAAAAAATTTGAATTTTTTGTTATAATACTCGTGCGATATAAAAAATTATACGAAACTAGCCGTCGCCCACGGCGTCGCTCGCGTTCTAGACCCTATAGGGTGTGTTTTTTCAAAATTCGTTTCTTAGTGCACCCCTGCACTATATAAAGATGCTACCTTCCAAATTTCATACCTCTAGGACTTATGGTTTAGGCTGTGCGTTGATTATCAGTGAGCTTCAAAAGAGTTTTATATTATATTGATGATGATGATGATGATATTTAAGTAGTTGAACTGTCTCGATTCAGAGTAATACGTACCTTAGGCCAAGTGTTGACAGATTCGTGTAGTTCCGCCAGTTTGGCCGCCTTGTACACTTCGTCGACGGTTTTAGTCAAATCTCCGTAGTGGAGATTGTGCAGTATTGTATCGTGGAATAATACGCAGTCCTGAAATCAATCGTTTATAATTATAAACTAGTTTATAATTATAAATTTGAATGTAAGTTTGTTTGTTACGCTTTCACGTGAAAACTACTTAACCGATCATCATGAAACTTTGTTTGTACACATATTCTTGGAGGTATTAGAAGTAACATAGGATACTTTTTATACCGGAAAATCAACGGGATCCAACGAGACGCGAACGAAGTCGCGAGCGGAAGCTAGTCATTTATAACTAGTTTAACCTCCAATATGGCGGAAACCTTTTCGGATCAATAACGGAAAGTTTCGAAGGAGAAAAAGTTTCAATAGATTAGCTCAGAAAAGGCTTTCCGAATGAATTAGAATACTGAATGTTGCGTATTCCGTTGAATATTTTCTTATCTAATTTACTAATTTAAGTAATACTAGTGGCTCGCCCCGGCTTCACGCGGGTATTTAACAAAAATTACAAACCCCTAAAACCCCTACAAATCCCTACAAACCCTTAAAAACCCCTACAAATGTGTTAAATGTCCGTGAATATATATTTATTATTATTTTAAATAACAAACAATGCTAGCTCGATTTTGAGCTTTACCTGAGGCACAATAGCGATGGCTTTCCTTAAACTAGCAAGATCCACATCTCTGATGTTCTGCCCGGCTATTGAAATGTTACCGGATTGTGGCTCAAAGAATCTGTACAATAGACGGACTAATGTTGATTTCCTGAAAAAATAAATAAATAAATTATTTTGGATATATCACACAACGCCCTCTAGTCCCAAACTAAGCAAAGCTTGTACAAGTAGCGGCACGAAACTTTAGCGCTGACCGTTATTGCGCAGAAGTAAAAATTAAGGTACTCGAGGGGGTTAGCGGGGTGAAGGGCGAGCGTGCGTAGCGCCGATTGGCTCGTCAGTCGCATTCGGTTCCCCGAGCCAATACGACGCTCCGCGCACATCCCGTGTACAGTCGCGTCATAAAGTTAATTTTTGTTGTTGTTTTTTGTTTGTTGAAATTGTTTGTTAAAGTTTGAATTTGTTTGTTAAATTTAGTTGTTTAAGTTTGTTTCTGTTGTGTTGTGACTTAAAAAGTTAAAAGTCAATAAAGATGCCTAATCCTGTTTTGAAAAGACAGGCAAGAAAAATGGTTTACGACGTAAATTGTTTTCTAAAAAGGGAATCTATCGAAATAATTGATTCTTTGAAACAAATTAAAACTGAAATTAACGAAGCCGTAAATACTTTACTCAGTCTTTCGGACAGCAGTACTGTAAATTTGAGCCAAATTAAACAAACCGCCGAAATTATTAAGGCGGGAAACATTAAACTAAATGGTCTAATCAGCGATCTAGGGAAAATCCAAAAAAGGACAGCAGAGTCTACTAAAACGTCAATTGCAACAGTAAGAAACATCTCTAATCAAGCCAATAGTTCTGATTTGATCACAGTGTTCAGAACGCCTGGCAAAAAACGGTCCAAAACAAAACCGGTTACAAACATTGATAACTTCGACCAAGGCGTAATAAAGAGGTGTATTCATAATTTTCACAACACAAATAATGAACTTCCTACCGTTGGAAAGCTTAAAAGGAAGCTAGAGGAAGACATTAATTTCAAAGGCTCAGAAAGAAGTCTTCGGCGAATAATTAAGAGTTTGGGATTTCGGTGGAAAAACACCGAAAACAACCGGAAAGTGCTGATTGAGACTTCAAATATACGTTTGAAACGTATCGAATATTTGCAAAAAATAAAACGATATCGTCAAGAGGGAAGGCCTATTGTTTATACGGACGAATCTTACGTAGATTCATCGCACTCGTCTTCAAAAGCCTGGACCGATGGTACTACGAAGGGCCTAAAAAAACCTGTCTCGAAGGGACAGCGAGTTGTCATAGTCCACGCCGGGTCTGAAACTGGGTTTATACCCAATGCGTTGCTGACTTTTAAAGCTGGTACCAAATCAGGCGACTACCACGACAACATGAATTTCGAAAACTATGAGAAGTGGCTCCGAACACAGTTAATGCCAAACTTACCACCCAATTCCGTCGTGGTAGTCGATAACGCGTCGTATCACAATAAACAGTGGGATCGGGCACCAGCCTCTACTTCCAAAAAAGTTGACATGCAGGCTTGGCTGACTGAAAAAGGCATACAGTACGAGGAAACACTTTTGAAACCTCAGTTGTACAATTTAATAAGGGCTAACAAGGATAAATTTAAAACATTTTCGATTGATCGAATCCTAGCTGAACAAGGCCATCAAGTGCTCAGACTACCACCATACCACCCAGATCTAAATCCCATCGAAATGGCATGGTCCGATATTAAGCAGTATGTAGGCAGCAAAAATGTTAAATGGAGTGTTGCTAAATGTATTGACCTCATACAAGAAAAAGTTTTACTGATGGGTGCATGGGATTGGCAAAAGTTATGCAAAAAGGTGAAGGATATAGAAGAGCAATATGCAAAGAGTGATCATGTCGTGGATTTGGTAACAGAAGAATTTATCATTCACGTTAATGGAGACAGTTCAGACGATAGCATTAGTGAGTTTGATGAAGATGACGCTGCTAGTGCTGACGAACGAAGCCGTCCTGAGCCCGGGCCGTCAACACGTAAAAGGCTCTATCAAGACACCATGGAAGGCGTGACACCATTGTCAGATTCAGATTAATGTAAAATAAAAATTAATAAATTGTCAAATAATGTTTTTATTTTCTACTCCCCACAAAACTTGCTGAAACTATATGTTAGGTACTTACTATAAACTGTAAACATTTTGTTTAGCATCAGACCTATTATTTGGCATTACATAAAAATAATGTCATAAACATTATTTTGCTAATAAATGTATTGCGTGCGCGACAGTACACATGCGCAGTAATCCCTTCCACGTATCGCTCAGCGCTAGACTTACGTGCCGCTACTTGTACTATGGAAATTAGATAGCTGATAGAATACTATATTATACATTTTTTTATGTAAATACATACTTATGATACATAGTAACACCCAGACACAGAACAAACATCTATGTTTACAACACACAAATGTTTGTTCTCGGTGGGGATCGAACCCACGACTCACAGCACGGAAGGCAGAGCTACTACCGACTGAGCCATGACGCCTGTCATTCTGTGACAAATAAATAATTTTTTTATTATTATTTTACTTAAATAAATGATATTAAATAAATGAAGCGCTCGTGGCTAGGCTTGCTTAGCCAATCTTCACCGATTATCTAAGTTAAGCCGTATGTATAAGGCAGACAACCCTCTCGCTCGCACATTTCATCATTTTTGAAGATATAATATAACTAAATGTAATTATGTGAAATTGCAGAGCTTCAGGGTCGAGAGATTAACAATGCAAAGGTTCAGTAAAAATATCACATTGATCCAAACAAGTTTTATAACCAAAAAACGTGCACTTTAATGTAGCGCATTGGTTTAAGTTTTTTGGTCGGAAAACTTGTTTGGATCAATGTGATATTTTTACTGAACCTTTGCATTGTTATTCTCTCGACCCTGAAGGTCTGCAATTTCACATAATTACATTTAGTTATATTATATCTTCATAAATGTTGAAATGTGCGAGCGAGAGGGTTGTCTGACTTTACCCTTCGCCTTAAACAAAGTTTCCAGCAACATTCTTGCTGTTCATCAAGAATGTTGCTCAATTGTTTACCATGAATACGAGGCTTTAGTCACATACCCACTGCCAGAGCCTCCAACGATACCGATTTTCTTCCCCGCGGGAATAGAAAAGCTAAGGTTATTCAGTATCGGCTTTCCGTTGATGTACTTGAAGTTGACATCTTTGAAGTCTATTGTGGCTGTTTTCGTGTCTACGACGAGAGGTGGCGCTTTCGGCTTTTCCTGTATATATATTGGATCTTATAGTTCAGGTTTGATAGTTGGTTTTCGCTTGACGAAATAATCAAGGCTCCAATGATCCTACTAATATTATAAACGCGAAAGTTTGTATGGATGGATGGATGTTTGTTGAAACTTGGAATATAATATTGTCCGTGACCTGGATTAGCACATAGGCTACTTTTTATCCTGAAAAATCAACAGGACGCGGACGAAGTCGCGGGCGGCAACTAATTATTAATAAAATTATTAGGACATTTAAAGGGTCTGAGGCAAATTGGATGGAAATTGGAGCCCAGGTCCTACTTTTTTTTTAAACTTGCAATGATGGATCTATGTTTGTTACAGCAGCGGGAATGATTAGTTATTAGACATTTTACTTCGAAAAAGGAGTCTTTTTCAATGTTGTTCATCGTATTTACAGGTGTTTACGTCTAAATAATTACTTTATTTTGCGTATTCGTGACTGCTACTACATAATAGTGATATACCCAACAAAAGTGTTAAATAAAAAATTAACTAAATGTATGCAAATCGGGACCTATAATGCCTCAACGCCTTTGAATCTGAATCGGTGTACCAATTAAAATAAAGCATAGATACCTTAATTTTGGAAGTGACAGTCATAAGTGTGAACATAGTTTGCATATCGATGAGTGCCTGCCTCACTTCCCTGTACACGGAGCCAAGGAACCCCAGCGGAATGGACAGCTGGAACAGGAGACCGTTCACCATCACCAGGTCTCCTACTGTCATGTTACCTGGAACCAACCCGTTGATAGGGGTCATGGCTCAGTCGGTAGTAGCTCTGCCTTCTGAGCTGTGGCTCGTAGGTTCGATCCCCACCGAGAATAAACATTTGTGCGGTAAATATAGATGTTTTGTTCTTTGACTGGGTGTTACTATGTATATCTATTTATACTATTATAAAACTATTTTTGGAAACTTGATCAGACATTACTCAAAAAGAGACACAGAGCATCAAAATCTTATTGATTTTACTCGATTAGACATAAAAAGGATCAAATTACAAATTCAGAAGTGCGCCCAAAAATCACAAGACAGTCTCCAATCCAGCTTCCATAGATTCTCGTAAAACCATAGACCTAATCACAGACCAACAATCTCGAACGTATAACTCTATGGAACGAAACTACTGCGATATTTGTGTGACGAGAGCGAGCGCGTGTCAACGTCAACGTCTTGGCCTAAATTCTAGCTAGATGTCCTCTACGCCATGTCATGACAGTGGCAAGCCAAAATATCTCTAACACTATTATAAAAAAGCCAAAATCTGAAATAAAGATAATGGATAAACTAAATATGCAGAGAACTGCATAATATTTATCTGCATATATTGTTTGTCTGTTCAAAGATCACGCCTAAACTACTGGACCGATTTCAATGAAACTTATACCACTCAGAAGCCCTTTTTACAGATTAAAACATAGGCTATTATTTATTGAAATTAAACACGTGGATTCTTAGATACAGCTTGACCACTCTAAACCAAAAGCAGCCATTTGCTACGAGGTTCATCGTATGCTGTTGACACGATGTTTTGGTGGAAAGTTTCGCGCGCGTACGAAGTCGCGGGTATCAGTTAGTAATTCTATAAGAGTATAATAGTACATATGCAACTAGTGAATAAAAGACGGATTTAAAGCGAGGGTCATAAATGAATCACGAGCAAGTGAAGGATTCTAACGACTGAATCACGACCGTGGGGAGTGATTCATTATTGATTCAAGTGTTAGAATCCTGATCGACGTGAGTGGTTCATGGCCCTCGGTATAAATCCGTTCTATTCAAGAGTTGCATACTATACTTTATAGCATGACTACGAGAAAAGAAAGATTGGAGGTTGTATAGCCAATGCTATACAACAGGGGTCACCAAATGGCGGACCGCGGTCCGCATCCGGACCTCCGACCCATTTTGTGCGGACCGCGGGAGTGATAAAGCTAGGTACTCTGCAGAAGGAAATGATGGATTTCCAAGAAAACAGTTTTAAAACACAAACAACTTTCTAGACGAGAGTTCTAGAAAAAAATGTGTGTGGTAATAAATATCCAGAACTACAAAAATTGCTTTGAAACTTCTTACATATTTTGTTTGGGTAAACGTATATTTGTGAAGCTGTGCGGACCGCGATGGTCATTTTTTTTCTTAAAACGGACCCCGAGCGAAACTAATTGGTGACCACTGCTATACAACCTCCTTGCGCAAAAACAATTATTAGATGGAGGTCAAATATATTACAATATAGTACATATGTTCTAAATTCAACCAGTGAGTAAAAGTGCTTTTTATCCACTGTTTTCAGTGAATAAAATAACCTTTTTAGAGAGGGAATGGTATAAATACCTTTAGTGATTTCATTGGCCGCCATCAGCATGATAAGGCTGAGTCCGCCGCTAAAGATGGCGTGCTGGCCGAAGTTTAGTACGGCGAGACTGGACGCAGTCTTCAACGACGCTGCTTCGTACTTCTCTAGGCTTAGGTCGTATTTCTGTAGCTCGTACTTTTCATTGTTGAAATACTGCAATTAAAATAAATAAACTTAAAGACCAACTCAAAAATATGTAAACACTAGATGGTGCCCCGACTTCCTCTGCGTAGGATTAGAAGTGCAATTTGCTTCGAGGCGTTTCTGAAGAGTTCGCGTCGCGTTGGATTCCGTTGATTTTCCGGGATAAAAGTTACCTATGTGTTAATCCAGATCACGGACAATATATATTGCAAGTTTCATCCAAATCGGATCAGTACATACATCCGCATCCATCCTTACAAACTTTCGCGTTTATAATATTAGTAAGATTATTCACCTTAAAGTTCACACCTATTCACCGTGTTTGTTCAATGTTGACCCAAAAATGTTACTATTTCCGTAAAACAACCCAAAGTTATGGAATAAGTAACATTACCTTTGAATGTCTAAAACTAAGTAGAGTTTATTTAGACGATTCATAATAGAAATTTAAGGTCACGGAATAACAATAATCATTATTCTGACCGCTAGAAGTCTACAGCAGAACATAGGCCTTATATCTTCCCAGAAATAACGAATCGAAGGCCCGGATGACTCAAGCATAGATTTTTGTATGAAAATCTGTACTCAAATGTATAAATAAATAAATATTCTTGGACATTACACACAACGCCCTCTAGTTCCAAACCACGCAGAGCTTGTACTATGGAAACTAGATTGCTGATAGAATACTTATATACATATTTTTTTGTAAATCACTACATAGTATAAAGCAAAGTCGCTTCCCGCGTCTGTCCTAATGTCTGTATGTATGTATGCTTAGATCTTTAAAACTACACAACGGATTTTGATGCGGTTTTTTTAATGGATAAGAGTGATTCAAGAGGAAGGTTTATATGTATAATACATCATCATCACTACATTGCACCCGTGCGAAGCCGGGGCGGGTCGCTAGTAATAAATAAAACTCTTATGAAGCTGACTTAGAATCAACGTACAGCCTAAACTATAAGTCCTAGATATATGAAATTTGGAGGATAGTATCCTTTTATAGTGTAAGGGTGCACTAAGAAAGGAATTTTGAAAAGTCATACTAAAAGGGTCTACAACGCGAGCAACACCGCGGGCGACGGCTAGTACATGCATATAATTGACCGAGCGAGCGAAGCGAGCGAAGCGTCTCAGTTTCCACATTGGCCAAAAATGCGTTTGTCCGGATGTCTGTCTGTCTGTCTGTCTGTCTGTTCTCCTCTACAGGTCGCATTTTTCAACCGATCTGGACGAAACTTGGTACACAGGTTATAAGACTTATTAGAATTTTTTTGTCGTCGGGGATTTTTGATTGGAGGGGTACTTCCCCCAAAAAAAGGGCAAAAAGGGGGCTATTTGATATACTGGATATCTCCACCAAATGAGATACGATTTCGATTATTCTTTTTTTATTTGAAAGGTAGTAACTATAAGTTGGTTTCATAAAAGTTTGGCGAAGATCTGATAAGGACCTTCAGCATGATGAACAGGATAGCTCATCAAACAATCGATGGTTTTCAATCAAATTTGAGAGAAACACAAAGGACCTCATTCTACACAAGATGATGCAAAAAAAATCAAAAAGATCAAAAAATCACAAAACGGAAAATGCACTTGCACATTACATTCCTCAAAAATTTACAAAATTAAATAGAAAAAACATCACATCACACACACACACACACACACACACACAACATTTTGCATTATCGTTAGTTTTCAATACGTGACAGGCTGCAAGCGTTTCGTCGCTGTTAGAATACTAACTGATAATTATCTTCATGATGTTTTCCTTCACTGAATGAGAGCATCAGCATAATAATAAGCCTTAAATTAGAAATTAATAAAAGTGCACTTAAAGACTTTCAGAAAACACCTTACACGACATTGATGATGTTGAATATTGGAATATTTAGTATGCTCGCGAGGTCTACAGCTCCCAGAGCCACTAGTACGTATGCTCGAGTATTTCTGTATCGGCATAGGGTACATCTAAAAGCAACTTACTTTAACAGTTTCATAGTTGATAAGTGAGTCGATAGCCTTATTCCCGGCTTCGTTTTCCGCCTTGTTCATGTAAACGCGGAACTTGGTCCGCCACTGTGTGATCGCGAGAGTAAACACTGCGTACACACCAACGCAACTAAACGCTATGCCTGAAATTAAAAGTATTTATTTAAGGCGTATGTATAAGGCAGACAACCCTCTCGCTCGCACATTTCAATATTTTTGAAGATATAATATAACTAAATGTAGATCCATACAAGTTTTTCGACCAAAAAAATTATGCAAATTTTTTGGTTAGAAACCTTGTATGGATCAATGTGATATTTTTACTGAACCTTTGCATTGTTATTCTGTCGACCCCGAAGGTCTGCAATTTCACATAATTACATTTGGTTATATCTTCAAAAATGTTGAAATGTGCGAGCGAGAGGGTTGTCTGCATTTTACATACGCCTTAAACGAAAAATCAGACTAATGTAGAAATTACAGTATAAGCATGGACTTACCATTAATCTATAGTTTCATTCAATATTTTTGACACATGACTTTTAATGTTCGAGATGTGGGGGTCAAACCCTTGAACGTTCGATATTTTTGTTCCTTGTATGGGGGTCAAACCCTCGAACGTTCGAGGATTTTTGTTCCTTGTGTGGGGATTTTTGTTCCTTGTGCGGGAGACAAACCCCTACTACCTACCTATAGCGTACAAGGCAGAACTACCAGGTATATATTGACTAAACCATGATAGCAGTCACGTAAAGTTGCTTTATGGTATTATTTACCTGAAAATATGAGTCCTCCTTTCAAGCCCAGAATAGTGGATACGAGTGCTAGTTCGAATATAGTCGGCACTATGTTGAATATCATCGCCGACAGCACGAAGTTTATAGCACGCGAGCCGCGGTCTATCGTCTGAAACGATAACAAATACCATCATATACTTGTACCAAATTATACCATCTATTACCTTTAAACGAGCAATTCTTGTATTTTTATTTATCTCTGAATCTCGGAAACGGCTCCAACTATTTTCATAAAATTTAGTATACAGCGGATTTCGGGGCCGATAAATCGATCTAGCTAGGACTCATTTTCAGAAAATGTCGTTTTATTCGTGTTTTCAAGTAAACACTTAAACAGAAAACTGTGACTCTTCCCGACATCTATTGGCGAATAATAATACAATTTTTTGAAGTTATACTTCTAAATCTTCTAATCGTTAATAGATGGCAGTGTTGAGCATAGAACCTTTTCTAACTAAATAAGTAGGTACTGCATATTGGTTATGTACATAAAAATAAATACTAAAAAAATACCGAACAAAGCTCGGTCAACCAGCTGGTGCACATTATAAGACACGACAAGAAAAATCTTGTATGCGCGTGTCTTATCCTACATAAGAAAAAATATCTTGTAATATGTATGGTCTGAATCAATCAAGCGACTGAATGTCGTATCGACATTTCTAATAAGACACAAGAAAAATATCTTATAATGTGCAAAAGGCCTTAGGGGTATATTCATTCATATTGGTCTTCTAAAAACTAAAATCCTACTATCCTACTAATATTATAAACGCGAAAGTTTGTAAGTATGGATGGATGTTCATTACTCTTTCACGTAAAAACTACTGATCCGATTTGGATGAAACTTGGAATATATATTGTCCGTGACCTGGATTAACACATAGGCTACTTTTTATACCGAAAAATCTACGGAATCCAATGGGACGCGAACGAAGTCCCGGGCGGCACCAAGTGATTACTATATCTCCAATTAAGTAAGTGCCCCAAACTACCCCAAAAAGCCCCACATACCTTAGACAACGCCCCGGTCTGCCTGCCGAGATGGAAGCTCAGATCCAGTTGGTGCAGATGCGTGAATACATTGCAGGCGAGCTTCCTGATGGAATGTTGCGCGACGCGAGCGAACACCGCGTTACGCAGCTCATTGAAACCAGCCGCGGTAGCACGCGCTATACCATCTGGAAACCAAACGAGTTGGGCCATTTAAGGTCACGATTTACATACATTTAGTTAATTTTCAGATTAATTTTGTTATATATAACTTCTGTTGGTTTTATCTTAAGGCGTATGTATAACGCAGACAACCCTCTCGCTCGCACATTTCAACATTTTTGAAGATATAATACAACTAAATGTAATTAATTATGTGACATTGCAGAGCTTCAGGGTCGAGAGAATAACAATGCAAAGGTTCAGTGAAAATATCACATTGATCCAAACAAGTTTTCCGACCAAAAAACTTGTAGCAATGTGATAAATTAAAGCAAATTTTTTGGTTAGAAAACTTGTTTGGATCAATTTTTTGGTTAGAAAACTGCCTTTTACGTACGCCTTAAGTATAACTCACATCCAAGCAGTAGGCTAATAGCGGTGGTCCCCAAGGCCTGTGGAACAGTCGCCATACCCAGCAGAGCGTCGCCGGACGCGCTCGTCGCCACTTGGTTCACTTCATCCACCGCGTATTTGAACAAAAACGGCACCGATACATTCATCACTTTAGCGCCGAATAGAAGCGAGAGGGACACCATTACACGGTTGCGGATCATTTGGTTATCCTGGAATTACATAAGGTATATTACTTATGCGACTTCGTTGGATCCCGTTCATTTTCCGGGATAAAAAGTAGCCTGTGTGTTAAACCAGTTCACGGACTATATATTCCAAGTTTCATCTAAATCGGATCAGTAGTTTTTGCGTGAAAGAGTAACAAACATACATACATCCTTACTCCATACTCAGGGTAGCAAAGGTATTGGCAAAGTCGCGTGAACATGTATAATCATCAATCCGTGGTTTATTGTAGTCATAAATGTTCATTTATTATGATTATAATTATAAACGTATGTATTTACATAAAATATTTATATAAGTATTATACCAACAATCTATTTCCCATAGTACAAGCTCTGCTTAGTTTGGGTGTTGTGTGTGCCAAGGATATTTATTATGTCCAAGGATATTTATTATTTACTAGCTTCCACCCGCGACGTCGTTCGCGTCCCGTTGGTTCCCGTTGATTTTCCGGGATAAAAAGTATCCTATGTTACTTCTAATACCTCCAAGAATATGTGTACAAGGTTTCATGATGATCGATTAAGTAGTGAAAGTGTAAGAAACCAACTTACATTCGCATTTATAATAATAGTATGATTTATTCAAGTGACATTTGGCATTTCCTCAGCACCTTCCATCCAAAATTAAAAATAAAAAGCTTACCTTAGGCCACACATATTCTGACATCCCTCTGATCATATCCGTCCCAGAGACCGGCTTGGCATCGCTGAGGCTTATATCTTCACGAGACAAAACAGAAGCACCTGGGTGAAAGCAGTCTCTTTTGTGGATCCCTAGGGAGGGGAGAATTATAATCAGGATGTTTAGAGGAAGGAAGGGTAGCGGATTACATACAGTACATATACTACATAATATCCATAGGAGTTCAGGATGGGGTTCTGTATTTATTTTAGTATTATTTATATTATTATTTAGTTTTATTTTAGTTATTTATGCAAATAAACATCTTGTGTCTTGTATAATACTTACAAAATATAAAGAAAAATTTAAATAAGTTAAATTTTAGTAGAAAAACTTTTCTTAGGTTTTTTGGAGTTTGTTGAGTGTAAGCGATAATGTCAGACCATAATTTGAGATTAAAATCTTTTTGTTGATCTTATCACTTAAAATTTTATCTTAGCTCAAGAAACTATTAGCAGAGAACTTCAAGAGTTGATTTAACAATAATGCTTGAGACATCACAATAAACATTACAATGGAGTATGTGAGTAACTATGAGATCACTTTTAGCTTTGTGCAACTATTAGTGTAAGTGTGAGTTGAACAGCAAGCAGACTAAACTAAAACAAAGAGGGGTACTGCTAGGTATCAGGCTCGGTAGCATTTTTAAGGTTGGTCTGTAACATACAGGGTAAGTGTGACTAGTAGGTGGCTTAGTACCACTATAATAGTAGGTTTATACAAGATAGGAGTATCTAGGTACATGGCACAGCTAAATAGGTAGATCATTGTAATATACCTAATGTATAAAGGTAGGTGGGTAGGTAGCACTATTCAGGTACAGGGGAGGGGTTATCAAACAAGACATAGATGGCTAGAAAGGTTAGGACGTGGGTGGGCAATAATATAAAGGGTAGGTATGCAGGATAAGAATGGGTACTAACAATACAGAGGATAGATGGAACTTGAAAGTGTATATGAATGGGAGAACTAAATACAG
Source organism: Eulithis testata (assembly GCA_947507515.1). Taxonomy (NCBI): domain Eukaryota; kingdom Metazoa; phylum Arthropoda; class Insecta; order Lepidoptera; family Geometridae; genus Eulithis; species Eulithis testata. The sequence continues at coordinate 11,139,005 of OX382198.1, read as the reverse complement.
GATAGCAGGGTAAAGAGATGCATTTCAACCAAGTATTAGTAACAAAAACCTAAGAAAATAAAAGTAGCACAATAAATGAACCTATTAAACAATTGAAGATACTTACATACTTACATGTGTATGGATGTAAGTATCTTGTAGATATCTAACTAGCATTGGTGAGAGATGGCAAAGATCAATAAATAAAATCAAATCAAATCAACATTTTGGTAAGGTAGACTAAGTAAGTACTACCTAAGTTGTTAAAAATAGTTCTTAAAAATTAGCACCCATATTCACAAGGTCAAGTTCAAAATTATGTAACACTCTGATCGATGATCAGACTACCAAGCTTCATTGGAATATAAGTTTATAATACTGTAGGTAACTACTATACCTACTATGGAAATGGATCAGCTGACAATAATAATTGTAATTGGATTTCTTCTCTTACCAACTGGTATTTTTCCGGTCTTTGGTTTGTTTGCTAGTACAGCCGCTAAAACGTTTTTGGCAGAGTCTGAACCACTCAGATTGCTCGGAGAAGGAGATGAATAAAACTGGAATGTTAGAAAAAATCAAGAAGTCCCTGTTTTATGAAGAACAATCAAAAATGCCAATAACATGGAAGAAAATTACCAACCAGGTTCAAATCAAAATTCTTACCCTGTAATGGCTTGTGACCACACATTGTTTGCATAGTAAATTGAGGTAAGGTTTATTTAATATAACTGATTGTCTAGATACGATAGATTTGGCAAATTTTACATGATTTCTAATTATTTTATCGAATTTCGTTGATGACAGCAATGCGGCCGCCATGGTGGCAGTTTGCTGTTTGTTTGTTTGATTTGATTGATTGATTGATAATTTGACAACGACAAAACTAGTTTTTTGTACATTGTTCTGGCTTCAGGGGTCTATGCGCGTTTCAGCAGAGATTTTTTTACATAAGGAAGGGATGACGTCTCATCTGTAGTTTCACCGACGAATCGCATGTGCACACGCATGTCAGTTGAACGGTTAAAGTTCATGCGAGGTGCAACGTTTGGTGGCTGAGATAGAACCGGCCAAAGGAAATAAAAAACACCAAAATAGAAAAACACAGAACCTACTAATGATATGTGTATTATGTGGTGTACTTAGGTACCTACGAATAATTCATCAAACCGCTGAAACTCAACATGACATGTTTTCAGCTGAGATATAACATCATCCTCCTATCAGAGTAAAATCTCTGCTGAAATGAGCATAAGACCCCCGGGGCTTGGTGGGTGTTGCCAGTAACTACATGAATAAAAAAAAAGCAAAAGAAGGTTGTGGGTTTTTCCTCAGATGTTTTATTGGATTCATGTAGATACCGACAATACTGTTTTAGTGGACTGATTTTGAATGATAAGGCCAATATTAGTGAATAAATAAATTTGTATTATAGGTATGCTGTTGGGTCCAGTTTATAGGGATTAAATTTATTGTTTTCTTCTTTGTACTTATCACTAAAAAACCAATGAGTTTTCTAACATTTAATAAAGTTTTCTAATATTCTAACATATTGACACATCAATTCTACACAATTATCTAAAATTACACATTTACTTTCACATACATCTAGGTTACCGATTGACTCTTTAATTTTGACTAGTTTTTCTGCTACCATTGGAGCTACAATATCATTCAAACTGTTGTCTGTAGAACATACTGCAGCCGAATACAATAATTTACTAACATCTTTACCATGATTGTAGTAATACTTGACAACCATCAAAAGTCCATAAAAATTATAACTTAGACCTCTAATATCAATGTACAAATTTTTGTTTAATCCATGGCTATTTATAAATGAATTTTGTTCTTGGGAAAGTTTGAATTTGCCTAAACTCAGGAATGATTTTACACTGTCGAAGGTAAACGAAACCGAATCCAAGTCATTATTGGGTATAAAGAATCCATACTCTGTTATGAGTTTTAAGTTGTGACTGTCACCGTAGCAAATAAAGACTTCAGCAAAAGGATCAAAATTGTTTTTAGTGTAAATTGAAAACCTGACATCGGTAAACATGTCTCTGTGTATGTCCTTAATTTTGATGTTTTCAATATCTTTGCTTACAACTAGTTGGGCTTCGTTTCTTGCATTCGGACTGTGGTTTATCATATCCAGATATGGGCAGAGTGATATTTTGGTATTATCAGATATCAAAGCCAATATAGAGTTGTCTATGTTTCTCAAGTCTATAACTTTAGATAGATCCATGTACACACATCTTGTGTTTACTGTGAAATAGGCCCATTCATAGTCTGACTTTGCAAACAGTTTTTTGAGGTTTTGTATACTGCCGTCCAAACTTAAATTATTTTTCAAAACATTCACAAAAATATTGAATGATAATTCTATAATATCTTTTTGTTTGGAGATCACAGATAGTATATCATCATTGATCAAACATTTTATTTCGTTGGGTAAAAAATATGGCACTGTATATTCTTTTGGTAAACTTTCTATATAAATACTCCACCTGGAATTCACATTTTGGACCTTCAAAAATGTTAAATAAAATGCCATCAATGATTGGAATGATATTGAGTTCTTGTACTCGAGTAAACATTGCTTCTGGTTTTCTAAAAATATGTTACAAAAAGGTAAATCCATCAAAATAGTTGTAACATTGATGGTCAGATTCAAAGGTAGATTTAGGAGCTCCTCTCCTGACTTGATCTTCTTTTTTGTCAGCACTCCACGACCCGTATCGTCGAATACAGCAAGTCCTAGCTTTTCGTTTTTTCTGAGACCGTTTTTCGAAAGCCAGCTGTTCAACAAAATGATTTCTGCGCTAAAATCACACGTATGAAACTTTCGAGGTTTTTTATGGCGCCTCCTTTTTCGAGTACGGCCCATATTGCTAGGCTGCAGTTATGCTTCAGGCTGTCCCGCACTCATGTCGTCAAGTTCATGGTATTTAGCTCATGGTTTATTATTATAAAAAATGTTTTTCCCATGTTTTTACTCAACCTCAATCAATCAAACAAACATCAAAACAAAACAGAAAACATCTTTTCACCACACTTTTCACCAAAGCACCAGCAAGCAAACTAGCAAGCAACAAAGTGCTGCCAACATAACTTAGCTTCCCTATAAGTTCCACAAGCTATTTTCACTGTTTTTGAACTACAAAAAATAAATGTAATAAATTCGCATGGTACAATAAAGGCATCATTGAGCTACGAAATACCAAACTAATGCCAAAGTATGATTTTACACGTCTACGTACAATATTAAAATATTTTGAAGAAAACTTTTCGTTCAGAAACGTTCAACAGCTCTAAAAATAAAAATACAAATCAAACAAGAAATAGCAAAGCAAACAGTTACTGTTGGCGGTTTGCTTGCCATTTGTCAACTTTGACAAGAAAGAAAGTAAACTTCAAAACATTCAAAAAATAAAAACAAAAAACCGCCAACGGATACTGAATTGAATGAATAATCTGCTAAAAATTCTAAAAAATTCGATTACTTGATCTAAAACCTTGATTTTCAACTACTGACTACAATAGAAAATGTCCCTGCAACAGACAAAGAACTGCATAACTCTGCGGGGCTCGGCGCAAATTCTATGCGAGTATTTGAGTAAGTTTGAAACTCGCTAACACTGCACTAATAGTATTTATTTATTTAGTACCGTATATTTTTTGACTTGATGAAATGTTTCAGAATATGCCATCAACTCTGTGCTATTCCAAAGAGGCCTGTATCCTCCAGAGTCGTTCAAAGCAGAGCAGCAGTATGGAATTACTTTATTACTCTCCGAGGATCCTAAAATCAAGGCTTTTCTTACTAATCTTCTATTACAAAGTGAAGGTAAGTACTTGTAACCATAACACAAACTTAAGACCTAACTAGACCAAGAAGCTCTCAGTGCCTAGACATTAACCAGCACCTGAATCATAAGTGGTGTACCTACTAACTAGTTGTGTGAAAGCAGAAACAAAAACTCACTACTATCAAGCCTTATTTGGTTAGTCATACTTGTTACTTGTATGTTTCAGAATGGATCGTAAACAAGAAAGTTCGTAAACTCTCTCTTGTGATCCTCAACGTCGCCAACCAGGAGATCCTTGAATGCTGGGACTTCAACGTCCAATACGAAGACGGAGATGTCACATTAAATGATAAAAATGAAGCTATCAGTAATAAAGATTTGAAAAAAATCCAGCAAGAAATCCGAGATGTAATGTTACAAGTTGCAGCTACTATTTCATACCTCCCCTTCTTAGATTGCCGGTGTTCTTTCGATGTGCTTGTCCACGCTAAAACAGATTGCGATGTACCAGACCAATGGGCGGAGGCTGAGCCAATATTGATTGCCAACTCACAAAATGTACAATTAAAAACATTCTCTACAAACCTACATAAGATGGAAACGGTTGTTAGTTATAAGCTTGTTGATTAGATAGTATAGAAGCTGGCATGGAAGTTGAACTTTGATGGTCTTATTACAGAACGAAGACTAAAGAAAGTCACAGTTTAAACGTTAAGGTTTATACAACCCGGCCGAATTAAGCGGTGTAGCAAAGTATCGAGTTCCGAGCTAGGTGTCATGTTAATTCGCCCGGGTTGTATAAACCTTGACGTTTAAACCTTGACTTTCTTTAGTCCCCGTTCTGTAATAAGACCGTGAGAGTCAGTGACCGTTTGCTACTGCCCCACCGCCTATGTGAGTAGTTATCAACTTAAGTTCCATGCTGGCTATAATAGTTAGTCTGCAAATCATTGAGTTTAATCAATTAATTAAGCGGTTAGGTTATGATTGTTTGTGTATTAATAATGGAATGTAAAACTAATTCTTTTTAAATGCATGGGGGTTCCTTATCCTCTAAGTTGCACTCGGCAAAAAACTACTGAGAAGTCATAAACACAGTGATAAGTCAATGCTTTGATTTATCGCTGTGTTTATGACTTCTCAGATAATAAATGTTGAACTCATCAAACCATTTGAGTGTTTTTGCTAATATGTTGAGTAGCATCTCGAGGTTTGAAACGGAATACGGCATGAATTACGCCATTTGTAATGTAATGGTAAAATATTTGAGTTACACTGACCCGTGACAACTCTACTGAGCGATGTCGCGCTTACTTGAATACGCAGTGTAACTCAAATACATTTATCTGTATGCTATGTAGGTACCTGGTATATTACCCAGCCTTTTTGTAAGTGGCTATCAAATTAACGTTTTAGCTCTTAAGAAATCTAAGTTTTAGGTATTTTTTAACTGTTTGGTAAAGTTTACACTGACAGTATTTTGTAAATATTTCTAGAATTAAGCTAAGTGATACTTTCATGTCTTTAACTGTTTTAATTTTAATACCTTCGGTTTTTATATCCATTAAAAAAACGGCATGATTTTTTATATAAATACTTCTTGGTACTGATTTATGTTTCCTCTAGAAAAACTAAATGGTTTTATAGTAGGTGCCAAATAGCACCGCAATACAGGTCATTCACCCACCTTCACCACTATGTCGCAAAATTCAATTTATGAATGGTAAACAAACAGTTCTAACGAGATTCGAGCGATACCGTCTTAGCAACAGGTTTGTATGGAAAGCGACAGAATTAGCCATACATAAATTAAATTTTGCGACATCGTGGTGAAGGTGGGTGAATGATCTGTATTGCGGTGTTATTTGGCACCTACTATACTATCAACCTACATCAGGGTATAACTTTAAGTCAATCTCTCTTGTGTAAGTATTTTGTGTATACTAAGTTAGATTATAAAGTTTATTTCATACTAATTAATAACATCTTACCTTACAGGGCCACCATGTCTCTGATGGCAAATCAGTATATTTTAAACAAAGTTACTGAATCCATCCAATGATCTGGAAAATGGAATATACCTACACAAGCACAATGCGGTAAGTTAATAACCATACATACCTACCTACTTTACCTCATCATCATCATCATCATCATCATCATCATATTAGCCTGTACCTAAAAGTCCACAGCTGGACAGGACTTCTTCATGGATATCCAGGAAGAGCCATTTTTTACCCTTTCGGGGTTTCCGGTCCGGTTCGGTTTTCCGCGGTCTTAACAATGTTATCAGCATATCAGGTGGGAATTACATTATTCAGAATTCTTGCCTTTTAAGTCGTAGGTTTGAATACGGGAAAACGTCATGAAGAAACCATTTAATTTTAGTATTCTAGCAGTGGCGATAGGGTTTCAAATATCACCTTCTCGGATACTTTATGGACTTGACTGTGACTACATCCCAAGTATATTATGTTCCAGATCATCTAAGGCAATACTGATTTTATAAATTTTCTTGTTGGCACAAGATCTTTGGAATATAAAACAAAAAATCTTTTTAATTCGTATATTTTATAACAAAGCACTTACAAAGTATCAGTAAAAGCTACAATAAATAACATCTAACCAGCAAATAATACTGTACAATCGTTAATATAACTTAACATGTTAATATTACCTCTGACTACCCCCAGCCATTTCAGATTTACACACAAATAAATACAATGCGAGGTATAGTAGGTAGTACCAGTGTAACTCCGCTACTTACCTCGCCACTGTACTTATGAGTATGTAAATCGGGTTTAAGAGATCCGAGGGGATGTCTACCGAGCCTAGGGGTTTGTCGTAAGCCTATAATTTGATTCGAGTCATTGATAAAACAATACTTATTACAGATCCTGGATAACCGACTTTGCAAACTTAGCAAGTTTTTATAATCTGCAGTCGAGTGAACTATGAAATAACAGTTTTGGGAATAATTTCTACTAAATACACGAAGGAGCATTATTTTGTGAGTATTTTATTATATGAGAAAAGTCAATATGAATGGAAGTGACAATCGTGAACGTATCGTTACTCTAGCGTATCCGAGACCGAGATATACTGTGCAGTTTCACTACAACGTAAACCTAACTGCATGTATCTACTAAAAACATTTACAATGAAACCTTCACAACACAATCCTTACAAACGATTTGTTTTTACAATCGAGAAAATCCTTAAAACCATATGCTTAAGATTCAAAATGTCAAACATGCACAAGGTTTGGCGGTGGAAACGCAAAGCGATATCTTCACAGAGTTGTGCATGTTTTATTGTGAATGTTTTGCAGTGGAAACGTACGGTAACGTATTCGAATCATATTGCCCGTCAACGCCTGCTCGACTGCCGAATGTTGTAGCGTCACCGCGCAGTGTATCCCGGACACGCTATCGTTACGATACGTTTACGATTGTCACATTATTCCTGATCAAGGCACTTAATTGTTCGCGTTTCCCTGTTAGCTATACAAGGTGCGGGATCGAACCGGCACGTTGATTGTGTGCAGTTTTATTTTAATAATTAAGTCTTCTATCTTCAAGCACCATCGTTGAATCTAAATTGATCTAAAACATGAAAAATATTTTACAAAAAAATTCAGGCTTATTCATAATGACGTGTTAACTGAGTCGGTCGTCAATTCGTCCCAAACGAACTCAGCCCGCGTGGGACGAGTTGCATTATACTGCAGTAGAATATTTTCTATTCTCTTTGAATTTTGTTTGAGCATTTTATCTTGACGAGTGACCGGTGAGATTTTAATGTGGTTCGAGTAAGCTGCTTTAAAAATAATAGATATAAACACATAGGTCTTTGGTTTAAATTAATTCCAAACTTAGTATAAGCGTCAAGATAAAATAAAAACTGTATTAGTAAGTTAGGAACTATAACTTTTTAGTTGGCAAGGCGCAAGAGCTGTATCTACTTACTAAGTTCGGTGATTCATCGACTGGCAATCAGCAACATACAGTAAAATATTATCCCACTTTATCCAAACAAACCGAACAAGCTTTTATTTATTTTATATATTTTGTTGAAATGTTTGATCTTACTTAATACCCTTTAGTGTACGACTTTTAAAAAATCCTTTCATAGTGCACCCCTACACTATATAAGGATACTACCCTCCAAATTTCTTATCTCTTGGACTTATAGTTTGGGCTGCGCGGTGATTGTCAGTCAGCTTCAAAAGAGTTTTAAATATTTAGAAAGATAGTGTCATTTGGCCACATTCTCACCGAATGGTTACTGCCGATGAAGGCGAAGCCATCTTCTCATAAGATCTGAGTAGTTTTCTCCATAATAATTCATTTAACGATTTTTATTTTAATCATCATCTGCCTGATAATTTATTCGCGACACGTGTGCGATAAGCGTTGTAACAATTCCTGTCAAATCCTATAATACTTTTTATACTAAAAAAGTAGTAGACTAGTGATTCAATAATTTGTAATTGCCGATTACCAGTGAGTTACCACACTAATCAATTGTGATTATATCATAACTGTCTTTATGATTGAGCAAACGAATCAAAAGTTCAGTGCAAAACAAGCGCGTAAAAATATTCGCTCTATAACTAAAGGACCGTAGAATCAGTAAAGTCCAATTTCTGAGCCAGTTTTTAGGGTTTTAACTGATAAATCCTGGTCCATAATTGGGTAGACCTGGACCTTTGAGGGGGCTTGAGACCCTTGATCTGCGCTCATACTCAAGTTTGATCAAAACTTAGCACTGATGTGACAGAGAAATATGCTTGAGTGTTGAACGAACTTACAAGCTCGGCGTGACTGCAGCATATATTTTTTCAAAATAACATCTAAAACTTATGCTTGAGTCTCGATAGCCTTGAGCATTGGTTTAGCATACGAGTTAGTGAGCAAGGCTCTAACAAATGTGCGCTGAGTAGGTATTACAGTGGCTACGTAGGAATGCTTCGAATTATTCTAGAAATTCGCGGTAGGTATATCTTCGGTCGTGTCGTTTTCGTATCACCACAGGGGCTGTCCTTCGCCTGTTGAAAGAAAGAAATAGTTATAGTTTCGCACTAAATGATTATAAAATTTCATGCAATATTATTTTGCGCCTAGAATTGTTATCTCACAACAAATAGAAGAAGAAGGTGACATGCGTCTAGCATGCAGTTAGTACCAATTGCCAATCTGGTGTATCGATCATCAAAGTTCTTTCATAGACAAAATTACAGTGATGATCTTATGAGTGCAAGTGCAAAAAGCTTCAGTACATTTGCATTAAATGAAAAAACGTCTCGTAAATACATTTTTTCATTTGAATAAATGAGTGCGGAGTGTTAAGAGTGCACGACATAAAAATAATTTAGAATACATACCGTTTATAAATTCTGCGTTCGTCTCATCAATGGATTTTGGGCACTTTTCATCAAGGCGTGTTAAGTGGCAGCCTATCTGTTAAGATCACGAATTTATCAAAAAGATTCAGTTACCAACTACCACTTAACAAACCTTGGAAAGACAGAATATAGGAAAGTGCAAGAAACAAAAACAAATTGTCGCCTTCTGTTAATTCCAACACTCATTCTTTTATTGTGATATCAGTTTACAATTTGAAGTTTTCGCCTAATATTTGTTGTGAGACTACAAAACTCAGGTTTCCGATATAAACGACGACGTTCAGCAAGCAGTACTTACTGCAAGAAATATTATATGTGGCAGCAAATGAAACGAAAATAAAATAAAAATACTAAAATAGGTCGGAAAAAGCTATTTTCGAGCACGGCGATTTGAACGTTCGTCATTTACATCCACAGGCGTTGTTTGCTATAAAATACATAATAAATAGTCCCTTTCTACAATAACATAAATAGTGAACTTAAAAACAATATCTAGGACTTTATACAAAAAGATGGAAAAATTTGAAAAGATCGGTCCCATGTTGAGTCAGAGAGATGAGATTTGAAAAAAAAAAAACATTATTGTCAGAGTAGGTTAAAAGAAAACACTATATCCACAACCATTTCTCCAAAGAGCCACACTAATATTATTTATTTTATATAAATTATTTTCTACCTAGCTATGCATGAAATTAGAACTGCTAATATGACTAGGTGGTAAAAACGGACCGGTATTTTGACCTAATTTCCGTGAGTTCTACCAAAAATTTTGAACTAATGAAACCGATTTAAAACAATACTATTAAAAAACTATTCTTAGAAGAGAGCTTGATATTGTTATTAATTTGCTGAGGGCTTTTTCCACCAAATACCAGTAACTTTTTCGAAACTTGTATGAAAATGCGACTCTAGTTAGTAAAATTTTCTCTTGCTAAAACTTGGTGGGAATGGGAAAGGCTCTGGCTTTGCGTCATTATGTCTGTATGAACTGAATACCCTTACCCTAATAAGATATGTACATAAATTGTAAGTCTCTTTATCAGATTATATCATACCTACTAATCAAACCTTATAATTAACATCATTAATATCGAAATAATACATAATATTTTAAAATATTTACAACTTCAATTACTATTCAAGGAAAAAGTAGTTGATCGATCGTCGAAATCATTTTATCATTTTCATAGTCGTTATATTTGGTTTTTTATTAAGTACTTAGATTTTTTATTATTTTATTGTCATTTTTAAAACATAGGAATTTGATATACGGAAATAGAATTAAGTTTGGTTCTGAAATACTGAAGGGCTCAAGTTTTTCTGTTGACGATCTCACTGGGCCAAAATGTTTAAAGTTTTAAGTATCAGATCAAAAGTCTACATTAAAAAGCAAGTAAGTAAAGTAAAATCTATTAATAGTAAGTAATAAATAAGAATCTCCATTTTTCTGCTCAACCCAGAGAGATAAACGAGATTCAAAGTATTAAAAAATATTTTTTTATTATTTACACTTGCCATGCAACTGGCCTAACCTAACTATCGCCGTCCTATATTCATACAAAATGCACTGTTTTTCAAAAACAGCATTGTCTAAATCAGCCGCATTTGCACCACTGGGCCGGCGTAATGTGAAAACCGTTCTAAATATAAACATTCACGTGCATCGGCCACGCCATCATTAGAGAGGGCTATTTTAAAAGATATTTTTTTCACGAAATAGGCAATTAATAATGAAGATAATAAAAACTCATCGCGTCTCGTGAAACGAAAAAGTTTTCACACTCCGCCAGCCAGAGTTTGCGAGCTGAAATTTTAAATTTTAAATTGGAACGAGGTGGGTTATGCGCCGGCGCATCGCCTGCTAACAGTAGTAAGTGAGCGAGAGGCCCAGTTTGCACGTGTAGGAATGAGACATACTGCTTCTGTGCGAAACATCCTTGTTCTCGCATCGTTGCCCTGCGAAGCCTTCCGGACATCTAAAAAGGAAAAAGAACGCCGTTAAAATAGTCCTGAAATTTAAACACCCCTCATATACACAAACTCTGTTAAATATTGGTTGCATACGTGATAATAAACACGTTTGAGAAGAGGCGACCCAAAATATAATAGTATCTATTAAATAGGTAGTTTTAGGCAAAAGCACATATTATATGAATATTAATTAAACTAGATTGTAAAACACGAATGGACTGGTCTACTTACTTGCAAGCCTGTTCCTGTACAAGCTCGAAGTATATGCAGGTGCCTCCGTTGAGGCAATACTCCATTGAAGGGTCTGATACAGCTGGTTTTGGACATGGCGATCCCATTGTCGCTGGAAAAAGAAAATACAGTGATTACTTGCGAGTTTACGAGGAGCTGTAAATGCTTTGGGCACCGCTATATTGATATCTAAAGAAAGTAATAAAGATCTGCCTAATTTTCGGCATTGGGGTGTTAATGCTTTGTCTTCTGCCGACATTACTCTGGGCCTGATTTCTATTTGGTCACCATAAGGCCCGAGGTGAGGTCTTTTACACGCGATTAGGTTTGCCAGTAAACTGTAAAATTCCATTAATATGTGTAGCATACGGATACAACCGTCATTGCAAGTGTAACCGATCATTCCATTGCCCCCTATTACAGTATTGTTTACAATGTTTACGTTCGGTTCTTCGAAGTGCGTTCCCAACAGTGTTCCCAGTACAACGGTACTGCAAACAATGATATGACATCAATTGATACGTCTGTTTACAATGTTTGCATGGCTGCTCATTGCTTAGACGCTCCAGATACAAATGAGCTGTTATAAACACTGGAAAGATTTGCAATGAAGTGCCTATTGGTCTTGTATATATAAAGCGTGTAAAAAGGTAGTTCTAGAAAAAGTTAGTGGGGTTACACACTTAACACAATTATTATAGTGCTGAGCTTCGCAGCACGCCTACATTATAGATTCCGCGAAAATTGCTCTGTGAAAGATGTTTGATGTGGTACCAAAACTAAGGATGGAACAAAGCTGCTAATGGACTGTTATGAATAAAAGTACATACATGTGTCGACAGCCCCTGAGTTAGGCGGCAGCACGCTCACATTGGCGGCCGCGACGGCCGGCGGCCCCACCGCGCCTTGCGCCCTGCACTCGTACCGCGCAGAGTCTTCATACTTTGCATGCCTTATCACTAACACCGAGCGCCTTCTGGAATCAAAACAAGATCACGTTTAGATAGAGCAAACTTCTTATCATGATACACTCAGACCTGAGGGGAAACCGAGAATAAATTATGATGAAGCAGTAAATTTTGATATGGCGGTTTGACCGGCAAAGACGTAGTTCTTTGAACCGCAAAATTCAACACCAGATTCGGTCATATCTCCTAAAATTGCAACTCTTATTACTCGCAAAACAAACATACACCATTCTGAGGATAAGTTCTTCTCATAAAAAATAAGTCTAGTATCCGTCAATTGAAGCTAAGACAAAGGGATCCGACCCCGGTCACATTGGTCAGGTCGGTCATTCACGTTTGTCTGGTGTCACGATTAGCGCTGTTTGCACTAATTGAGCTTGTTGATGTAAGAACCATTTGTTCAACAGGCTTGAACTAGATCGGGATGATCTTGATCGAAATCAGTCAATTGGGTCGCTGTAATGATTGGACTTTAATTGATAAGTTGTCCTTCATGTCTGTGCCTAATTGCGATTGACGTCATATTGATTGTACTCGTCTTTGATAGTCTAGAGTCTAGAGGCCTTAAGTTGATTCCGTTTGTTATGTTCGCCTTTGATTGGCAGTAACTTTCTACTTTAGTGAAAAGCGTCGGTGTCTCACTAGGTATACCTACAGTTTGATCTTTCGTATTAAAATCTGCTGATGGTTTTGCATGGAGAGGACTCACCTAAAACTTTGCACCCGGAATCTCCGTAACGCAATATCAGCGACGGGCTTCCCGTCCTTGTACCACGAGATCCGTGGCGGCGGCCTGGCGCTTGCTTTGCACTCAAGCCGCACTCTGCTCCCCCTTGTCGTCCTCACTGACTGCATTGGCTCCACACGCGCTGGACTACCTGGGGACAAGGGATTATTGTTATTGCATCATTGGCACCTTTACCAAGGGGAAAATCTGAGTTCTACGGTCTCGAAGATCGGTAGGTAAAAATTCATTGAAAATAACGTCTAAATCTGAGCGAGACATATTGGATTAAGTTCATGGAGTTCCCTGATGGATGGTTTCTTCACACATAACTACGAGGTACTAAACTCTAATTACCGAATTAACATTAACGGCGTCCTACCGTCTGGATAACAGAGCCATTGCATCTTGTTACTGACACATGAACCGTATGGCTAAATTAACGGAACAGACTTTAGTATGCTATGCCAAGGTCTGGTGCGAATTGCATTGAGTATTTGCATACCTACCTAATTCCTAATTTGGTTAAATTTTATTATACATTTACTTATATTACTAATTACTAATTTTATTATGCACACAATTACAGCGTTGAGCTTTATTCGATGATAAATCGTGCGTTACGAGAGCCAGGAAAGCTTTCGGAAAACTGTTGTTGGCGATATAACCTCTTTCTCAGATTTTATTTTATAAACAACGATAATCCCGAATATCCACAAATCGTTCCTTGAAATGTTCGCTGTGAAGGCATTACGACGTTGACGATCTCAATCAGATACGAGTGGAAATAGGGGAAAAGTCGGTACAGTTTCAGATTCCACTTTGGGTACACTTAAAACGCGTCGCCTTCAAAGTCCCGACTAAAAATAAAGCCCTGTCATTAGGCCAATGGCCTTATTATTTTGTGTGACGAGGAACATATGTAAGAACCAAAATAACGTGTATTATCTAAACGGGAGTCATTCGTTGGACAACATCCCATCCACAGGCGACGCTGAAAAAATTGGCTACGATTCAGTGTGTAAAGGAAAAAACTAATAGCTTGTAGTAAATCATTTACTATGTCTTTAGGATGTGTCATTCCTAATGTCTGGTTGGATATATCGAGCGTGTTGCGTAACATCAAACATATCTTCTTGTCTCATAATTTTTATCCGCTTTCAATTCCAGTGACGAGATTTTTATGGAGTATCATTGAGGACTCAATTATCGTCGTAAAGGTAGACTTATTGGGATGACGAAACTTGGCAAGTAGCCTCTTGGTAAATAGCGAAAGTGCCAATTTTGTCCCAAGTGCTTCCGACAGCTGGGAAAATGTGCACCGTCTGATGAGCACAGGGATCATTAATCTCTGAAAAGGAAAATTTGAACCATTGACATAATTTTATTACTTTCTGCTACTAACTAAATCTTGAATGAAACTAAACTGTATCACAGGCAAAAGCACAGGAAAATCATAAAACTTTTCTGCCGCATAACGACTGAATTATGAAAGCTAATAACTCTTTTACACTCTCGCCTCAATGGCGATTTTTGCGCAACTTTGAACTGAAGTCCCGCCCACGGTAGATCTAATACAGACCACTTTGCGGAGTGTTGAACCCGATATCCTTGGATTTATGATTGCCTGGTAGCTCGTCAGTACTGTTCATTGATAAACCCATGATTTCTCGCCTACCCTATCCATAAGAGAGGTTAGCGAGTTTGCAGGGGTTGAATTCTTCGATAATTAATGATTACAACTGTGTGTGTTTTGATCTCTATCACCTTTAGATGTTACTATATCGTATGTGAAATTAATCTACCGTGTGGTAAATGTTTTATAGGGCAGTAGGCAATGTCTTGCTTTTAAATCGATACGATATTTACATTACCTACCTTAGTATTGAGTTCATCTAAATCTCCCAGAACTCAACTACAGTTTTACGACCAGCAAATGGGTGTAGCACTTTTGGCTCGACCTCGTGACTACTATGTATCAATTACCATTGCCCGTCAATGGCCTAGAGTATATCTCCCTCAATGGGATGCCAATAGTCACATGAATGGAGGCGTTGAAGCGGTGCGTCCTTGCCAATCCCAACCCACGCGTGACGTCACAGCCGAAATATGGCCACTTCATGAATGGGATAGGCGCTAATGGCTGTGAAGAGCAATGGAGGGAATGGCTTCCTGACGATAGAGTTTTAAGAGACGTCTGACATGTGACATGCGTCAGTAAACTAGCGCTATAAAATTCGTATTAACTAAAACTAACGCGTACATGTCAACTGATTTCTGATCTTTAGAATCAGACAGGACTAAAGTGTCTCTAGTCTGTTAGTTAGAAGATTTCGAATGTTTATTAAGTCGGAGGAAACATCATGATATAAAACACATTTTAATCAATAGTTTGCAGTATAGAGCAAACTTGATAAAACAAACACGAGTTCAAGAACCATTCAAAGAACCAATGGAAACACAATATTCATAACTCACGCTCTAAAAAAATAAAGTCACCACGTCTAGACAGTTATCACACCGTCACTAATCAGCTGGTATAAATAGGCCCAGCGACATCCTGAACGGAAGATACAGGTGAGGCTGGCGAAGAGCCAATGAGTCATGACACGACTCCGATACTTATAATGTTTACTGAATCGAAAGCTAAATTTGAGAGGGATTTTCCTGGTATTGCGGGTTTGCGTCCAGGTGATACTGCAAGATGTACTGGTGACTTCCATCTGCGCCTTGCTGAAGAAAGTCTACTGCCACTACTACACTATCTACATAACAGATAATCAAATATATTACGACATCGCGGTGTATAATGATATTTCCCAACAGCAATACTGCGAAACCTACAGAAAGACTAAAAATATATCTAGAAAAGACTTAACCTACCGGTGTACTTAAAGTTACCTATTCTTACGATGAACTCGCTATTAATTATCGAGCATTAAACAAAAGTTTAAAAAGTAAGGGCTTAAGGCTTTCGCGCGTGTTTACGCTACTCAATAGTAGATGGCGCTGCTAGTAATTACAAATTCAAATAGAAAGTCCAGCCATTGATCATTGGAATAATTTTCATCAGAATAGAAACATAAAAATACTAAAATAAACAACATCAAACAATGAAAGTGGCCGTAAAACAATTTGTTTGCCCAACAAAAGTAGAGGGCGCTAGTAGCGGTTAACTACCGATATAAATAACCATTGGTAATTAAACTCACAGACAGACGGACCGACCGTATTCAAAATAAACTACTTTTATTTTTAATGTTGCACCACAATAGATGCATCTACGCGAACCGTGGTGTCGTGGATTAAATCACTACACTACTAACAGCTTGTCGAGTTTTGGGACGAAATCTATTCCGAGTGTTTGGGATACACCGAATTTAAAGCTTATTTTTGTTCGTTCTGTTCTCAACCCGAATTCATTTATTTTGCTACAAAGAATAACGTTTAACTTTATTGCGCAGTTGCTGATTATTGGATGAGGGAGGTGCATATAATTGTGGTTTTCGTAACATAAAACAAATATTGGATTCTAACTTTTGAAGCATAGAAAACTAACGATTCGAAACTGAAATCTCTGCTAAAGGTTATCCCCAATGGTAAATTACGGTCTATAAGTACTGCTGTGCTGTCAAAATACCAGTATACAATATATTGTGTCGATGCCATCGTGTGTTCTCATCACCAGTTCGCATTACTGCAGCTATAAAACGTTAGTCTTCATGCTGATTGCTGAGTAGGTGATTTCTGGATCCACTCGTCACAGACCTAGCTTGATCATCAAAATCATTGAATTCTAACTTTATCAGCTTATCTAACCATCCGCTGTACGATGACAGAACGATCGTGCCATTTGGTTTCTTTTCAAAAGAGGCACTTCACTTATGCACCCTATACATATACTTTCTCTAGCTACCTTATCAAATTGCTTTATGACAATATATTTGGAGATCTTAACCTTAAAGTATAAGCGATGCCTCAGCTTTCAATTTGGCATTGGCCAATGCCTGTGCCAATGCATAAATGCGATTCGTTTCAACAAAATTCTCAGCACAAAGTATAGAAAGGTAGACATTAAGAGAAGAGACACGATCTATGCGAATAAAAGGATGTCAACCTCTATATGTGCGTTCCACCGTCGGTATTATATCGGCGTTCAAATCATCATAATTTTTACTCTATCATCCAAGATTAGTACCTGACGAACTGTCGATAGAGTTATAAAACTCTTCATTTAAAATCGCCGGTGGTCTGCAAGATCAGTCGTTAAAATTTAAGTGCTCATATGTAATCCCGTAATATGGTATCTTTCAATCATAATAATATGTGGTTTTTTATTATTTAGTTATGGAAGCTATAGGCAGCGGTACTTAACTTATAGGTTTCCGAATGAGTTCTTCTATGATGATAGTTTTATTCGTCTTTCTTCGAGTGGATTTTATGGACTTGTTGGCTATAAACAGTTCAATTTTATAAGCTGTTTATTTATGCTTTTCTTTGTAGTATTTACTACCAAGTCGTGCACAATAGACACCGATAAAGCTAGGTATAAAGTAAAGCTCCGTAAGTAATGTATCTAACGTTTCAGCACTTACAGCTACAACATACATTTCTACAATATCAATAAATAAATGGACATGAATTCCTAATACCTCAGTTGCTTTCATCTAGTACACTATGATTTCGTGTAGCCGTTGGTCTTCACGTGACACACTTTTTACGTGCGTTGCGTACACGTAAATAAACGTAACGACTGTTACAATAAAATATACGCTTCCGTGACTCACGTTTTCTTGGAACCCGTCTCGATGCAAACGTAATAACTCTTGAGCTGATTGGAAGCGCCAAATTTTCGCCTCTTTTCGTGACATTGTTGGAGAGACCATTTTATTACAACACAGTATTTCGAATTCCAATAATACTTTGTAGCACACAATCATCATTAGCAACATCAAGAAAACCTTCCATATCAATTTACAGGACAAAGTAATTTGAACTTTCTTCCATCTCCAGACTTTTGGCGTTTTTCATAATGTTTTGACTGGAAGGTTGGTTGGTTTTATTTCAATCAATGTTTAGTCGCTATTCAACCACATTCAATTAACTTGTCCGCTAGCAGTAGTCGGTTCGTCGTTCCAACAATAACATAACTTCAACTTATCAATTCTAAAAACTTCGTTTCTGATTCTTCCATTCTCTTTTTGGATTCTACCTATCACGTCATTGGCTCTTAGGTACGCAGTCTCCCTTTCAGTCTCCATCTCTCTGCCTACAAGGGATGGGTCAATCGTGCCAATAAGTATTTGTCAGAGTATTTATAAAGATTAACGTCTGTTTTCCGAATAAGTATTTTTCGGCCAAAGCACTCCGCCCACGCGTGTACAAAAAGGCCATTTTGTTTATAAAAGTTTAATGGCGTATAAAACAATTATTTTATTTGCGAAAAACATGAAATAAGCAATTTTTATGTGGCTCTGTGAGATAATGATAAACTTTGATACATTCTAGTAGGTATTTCTGTAGCTAAAGCAAAATCGAGCTAATAAAAGTGTGCAAGATAGTGCGTTATACGACAGAGGTAGGATCCGAGGTTTGGCAACGGTGCTCGATCCAACTTAAAACTAACATAAATAGTTGCAAAACAATAAGTGCTGGCATTGGGTGAAATATCCACAAATATTTACGAATCTTTCTTTATTTATGAATTTAATAAAACTGGAAGAAGCATAAATAGAAATGCGTGGAGTAGGTACCATTTTAATAGAAAAGTCTTAACGGTAGAAAAACATTTGACAAACACAGTTGCTATCTTTGTTTACGTTGCGATGGCAGCGAAAAAAGTACGTAGTACTCATTCGGGAAGAGAGGGGATCGGAGGGCGGGGTTACTACGCTACGGCGGCCGCGGCGCAGGCGCAGGCTAGGGATGCGCTGGATGTTTCGATTGTATCGATAAAATTATATTTTATTAAAAGATGGCTGAACCCTTGGACGAGCTGTGGAAAAGTAGAAGTTTAAGAAAAAACAATGATTTACTCACAACTAATCTTGTTATTTGGTTAGTTACAAATTTATTTATATTTAGAGTAATATAACAGCATAGCCCGCAAAAAACCGATTATATACGTCACTCAATCGATACGAACCAAAACTGCTACGCTAGTGTGCTACGGCATAGAGACACTAGAGATGGTTGTATTCAAACTGCATCAAAAGTAACAACGTTTTTTAAAGCAGTTTATAAGTTAAATAAGTTTACCTAAATTCAATAAAATGTACACATACTGGTAAAATTTAACCTTTGCTTAGGATTTCTGTAATTTAACTTCTATTTATCTTATCCTCAACATCATACCTAATTAATTACCTATCATATAAATTTTAAATTAAACTAAATACTGATAAAATTAAATTATTTGATTTAAAATCTATAAAGCAATGCTCGTCCTTCGTATCTTGCCCATCTCTACTGTTTTTTACTTCGTTCGGGTTTCCTTCGTCTCGCGTCGGGTTTTTTCGCTGGCGCCCGTTTTGGCGCAGCAACACCATATACAGTTGTACGCACAGGCAACCCCGCGAATTGTTTTTAAAAGCGCGCGCGCAGACGATCCGACGAGTGTATTTATTGTAGAGTTCACTTAAACTATTATGATTTTCTTAGAATCTTTTTGTATCATTTGACTTGCATTTTAGGGTCGGTTAAATAGTGTTTTTTAATCATCAACTTTGTAATGTCGATCACCAGCAGTTTTTATTGAATTGGGTACTAGAAACTGCGGTAGAGTTCTAACTTACCCACTCGGTATCCATTTCAGAAATTCGTCTTTAGTTTTCTCTCTTATCTGTTTATAGTTCAACATAATAAACGAAAAACGTACCTATTAAGTACAAATACCTACATTTCACTCTAACCCTAAATAGTTTGCTGTACTGTTGCATGCCGAAGTTTCAAACACTTTTTATTTAAGTGTCTCTGATATAAATAAAGTTGGCTGTTTCAGTTTTTGCCCATCGCACTCTTATTATGCGAGTGCATTCAGCGGATGATCAGGACCTTTGTTCATCCACACATGGCAATGCTATAAGTATTCATCGGCTAAAGACAGTAAAAGTATCGGACTATTTTTTTGCGTGAATGCTTTCCGTCAATTTTGTTTCAAGGGTACAGCGAGATCCTACTTTATAGGGTGATCTGTATTCCGAACTTGTATTTAATTAATTGACATACATTTGTTGTTTTATTGATTAGCAACTAATCACTTATTATTTTAATAAGTGATATTTAATATCCGACTGTATTTTTCTATATCCAATCCAGCATTATAATATCGCGTGAGAAACTTACCCTCAAATCTGTAGGTGGTTTTGTTACCAAGGTAGGTAGAGTATTTACGTACTACATTTGGTACTAAATGCAATCAGTAAAACAAAAACCATCTAAAGTCTAGACATTGAGAATATTCTCATGATGATTAATGCAATTTCAGTATAACTATAGCAAAAATGCTGAACCAGTATCGACACTCCGAAACACAACACGATAAGTCTCCATTTGATTATTCTAATTTCCCTCACGCTCCCGGCAACTTAATAAAATTATGAATTTAAGAATTTCGTATGAAACCTCATTTTGTGCAATCCTCACATATTTATAATATTATAAAGTAAGGCTTGCGGCGCACAACAATTTAAATATTTATAGGGTATGCGTGGTAGCAGAGTTTGGCATAATTTCATCGGATTCCAGTAATTTTATTGGATCTAGATTATCATCGCGTGTTATACTTTAAGGTGACCAGTATTTGGGAATTTATGGCATCCATAGCAACAGCACATGACCAAAAAAAAATGTTTTTTAACTTATGCACCAAACTAAACCTTCCCAATAACTTAATCTTAACTTTTATAAACGAATAAACCTTATTGTTAAAATACGTATTGTGCTAATGTTAAATTTAAGCGTAAAATTAGTGTTCATATCAAAACCTAGTATACCTATAAACTAACACTCAGTATCTTCCAATCCTTTATCTTGGAAACCCTATCGGGACAATAACCGAATTAGGAAATATTTCAAAAGTTCGATGACTCGTCCAGAGGTCGCAAGCTGTCACGCAAACGGATGAAACCAATTCCACTTGGACTCTGAAACACCTGATTTATGGGATAATTCCATAGCAACAGACTCTGGCCCAATTATGTTAATTTTTGTAAAAAATTTTGTTAAATGAAAGTAAAGATCAAATTTCAGTTTCATCAAAATGTAGACAGGCACAAAATGTGTAAGGGTTACAGACATTTCAAAGGTCATATAAGTAGAAAAAACAACATACCTAACTGTAAATCATCAAAAGAATAGTTAAACAGAGTTTGCAAATATATACACTGGAATCGAACATCTATTTTAGTAAGCAAAGAAAAGTATAACACCAATTGAACCAATAACTTACAAATACCAACCAAAATGACGACAAGAATCAAAAACGCCGAAACATTTATTGTACAAACAACTAATAACCAGAACTGTATAAACAAATTGATAAAACTAAAGCTACTGTTGATGAAATGAAACAAGATACACATATACAAACTAACTAAGTAGGAATGAGACAGGTGGTATGTATAATAGGGTGTACATGAAAGTATGAGCGGAATAGCAATGAGGAGAGATAATGCAAAGGAATCCAAAGGAGTCCAAGTGGGTTAAAAGGTGAACCTAAGCTGATACCGTAATCAGAGGTGTTGGCATTGCGATGCAAATGATGGCAATGTAATGCAGACTATTGTACACAATGGAGAAGACACTTGAAAGAAACAATAACAGAGTAGAGGCTTTTAAATGACGATAAATTATAATGATAAATATCTCTGTAAGACAAACTTTATTGAGTTACTAGCAGCGCCTCGCGGTTTCACCCGCGTAATTCCCGTTCCCGTGGGAATTCCGGGATAAAATATAGCCTATGTTCATCAGGGATAATGTAGGATTCTAATGGTAAAAGAATTTTTTTAATCGGTCCAGTAGTTTCGGAGCCTATTCAATTCATACAAACAAACAAACAAACAAAAAATCAAACCTTTCCTCTTTATAATATTTGTATAGAAAAATACAAAATAAAATTGTTTATATATATTTGAATGAAATTCAGCCAATACAAACACGCAGCAATCAATATTATTGTCATGTTAATTTTAAATGTAGTAAAAAAGTAATTATTTTTATAATGTGACAAGTATCAAGTTAAGTCCAAAAAAACCGCAATGATTTAAGTGAGGTCTGTGAAGAGTAATCACACACATTTGCAATAGTTAGGCGAGTGAATAAGCTTAAATTAACATACAAACAACGAGTGTTTCACACTCATAAGCCTTTGGATCTGAATGCGAGAAATGTTGGGCGAAAATCTAGGTGCGTAGGAATTACTTATACAAACCTAGATAAACCTGATGGTTCATATTAAAATATCAGTATTAAGTACGATTATTTCTGGTATTAAAAAACTATATCTGAATAAGGTACATACTTTTGAAAAATCTGAGCCTAATATATTTTGGATCTTAGACAATGGAAATTACAATTAAACTAATACCTAAATTCAACTCTTTTCGGCGCTTTTGATAAAACTTCTAAACGAATGCCAGCTCACTAAATGTCCATCTTTCTAATTACAGACTGTTTAAGGTAAATCGCACAAAAAATTCGCAAGCTCAGTCGAGTCGGCATCTTGAATCGATAACAATCGACTAATTATCCGTTTGAAGGTGATCAAACACAGAAGAAGCACAGCATACTCGCTTTTTAAAACTTGTCGAATGATTTTCTTACATTGTTAATTTCTAAGACGGTTTAGAAAGTATTTTTTTCTTTCTTTTTTTGAAGTTATCAGCGACTTCCAAGCGTTTAACGCGTTAAACGTTTAACGCTCTTGGGGAGGGGGAATAGAAAGAGACAGAGCGAGAGTGATCACATACGGAGACCCCCACAAAACGCAAAACACTTCGATAGCGCGTTCTAGGATCCGACCAAACTTAGCAGCGCCATCTAGTTCTGATTTAGGAAACGCATAGAACCTTTTCTAACTAAATCAGTACTGCATATTGGTTAAGTACATAAAAATAAATACTAAATTAATTTCACATTAAACACAGAGCGAGAGTGAATGCGTGGCACTTCTTCCGCGCGGAGGGACTCCAGGCACTATTTTTTAATATCTACTTTCTGTCTTGCAATCTGCCCGTGCAGGCATTTAGCTACAGTTTGGTCAGTTTGTATTTAGTGCATAAATGGCATGGATGGCAAAGTAGTGTCTCCATATTTATAATTTTCTAGCATAAGCTATACGAGGTCCTGGGGGAAAGTTCTGAAAATCTATGGTGGTTTATATTGTCTAGCTGTGGAATGGTACAGGCTGATTATGATGAGGATGATCGACAAAGAAGAGCAGTTTTTTTTCATCTAGGTTAGTTACTAAAACTGTTTTTTTTTTCTATTCATAGTGTAGAGATGCAGAACCACTCTTTTCTTTTCCTTTGATCATTGCTCGCCGAATAACGATGGTTTTACTAAAAACACATGTTTAGCCGTTTGTGAAAATGTCTAATTGGACCAATTTTAAAAGCTGTACCGCTTCGGTGATGGAATTTTTATGGTGCTTAAGTGTTTCAGAGTTGTTGTAAACATTGTTTTATCACATTGATTCTTAATTAGGTATCTTTAAGATAAATGACTCATTGTTTGAAAAAGGCCACACAGGGAAAGAAGACTTTAAATAATTCCAAAACAAAAATGGGAAAAATCGTTTCAAAACTGAAATCCAATAGGAAACGATAGCCATAAACGTAAAATTTCACAACCCCATTCAAATAACAGACAAACACAATAAATTAACGTTGTGAAAGAAGTGGACAGACTGACATGTTTTTATATATATCTCAATGGAAATAGTGCCGCCCTACTTACGACTGCGAAACTTGCAGTGGGCGGCAGCCTTGACACTACACCAAATGACCCCTCAGGAAGAATGCTAGAAAAACACTGAAGAGATATTGAGTTTGTGATGATGTAAGATCTATTAAAATGAATGGACGCTTGCTATAAGTTGAACGTATCCTGTTTACGTTTTTGTTGTCTTCATTTTCAGAAGCGATTACATGTAGGCTAAGTACCCACGTTCGAGTTTCCACGATTGCCCAATAAAGTCATACATTACGATACGCGGCAAAACGACACAACCCGAAAAAGTGAACTTTCGTCTCCCACGTTTTTTACCTCTCATTGTTTTTGTCCGATGGTTGCTGGCATTTTCGGAATTCAGCCATTTACATAAATGCCTTGCAATCTTTGTTCAGCCTTAAAGGCGCCGCTGAGGAGTCGGGACCGAGTTGCGTACTCGATGCGAATCGTAAATGGTAAGCCAGCATCTCGTATTTGTTTTCTGTTTTTGCCACTCAAAGTTTCAAAAGTTGCGACATTTGTATGTTAATAAATTGTTATTTGGTTAATCGTCGTGCTCTGGGCCGCAGTGGGTTGTATTGTAAGTAGCTTAGGCATTAGAGGTGCGGCTTCTTTTCCCGCGGCATTATTCTGCAAGCATTTTAGTTTACTACCTTCTCAAGTCAAGTTGTACCATCTTTTGTTGCTTACGACCGTGTCATGTCAGACAGGACCAAGCTTTTTCTGATTACTGGGTGCTTCTTATAATTTATAGCAGAAATATTAAAGAATTTATTGTTTGTTGGTATTAAATAGTTAAAATAGCATTATTTACACACTATTTTATTGATTGTAAGATATGAATTAATCTTATTATTGCGTAACATTAGACAGTCTCTTAGGTATTGGTACTAATTACGTAGTTTTTAATATACTTTTAGTTTAGTGTTCAAATCGGGAGTCGAACCGCAAGCCATCAATCAATCTTCACAGCCGCGGCGCCGTCTTTTCGCTGACCCCAACACCCCATTTCGGTAAAAAATAAAAACGCGACCGCTACTATAAAGAATGCTCGGCAAAAACATTAATATTCTATACAAAATTTTCCCAAGCAACTTTAAACCGTATACGTTGAAATATAGAGTGTGTTAATAGAAAATTGAAGTTTAAAGTTTGATAATTAGATTCTGACAGTTTGAAATCGGCAAAGAGACCGACTGTCAAAAAGCCGGCGCCAGAATCAACGTGCGGTAAATAAAACATCGAGAGATTGAAATTTACGATTCGTGAGTTAGCTGCGTTTTGTGTCGAGTCGCGGATTATGCGATTTCAAAGGAATAACCAATTTCGGTTTCAATAGCTAAAAGAACATGATACTATATTTTGTTACTCGAAAAGGGGAAGGAGCAGCTCGTGTTCGGTAAACCTGGATTCTGAGAAATATTTAAACAAAATAATTTATTTATCTATAACTTTCATAATATTATTGGTGGATAAAATTAAATGAGTAGAATCACTATAGTTTACACCAGTGATTCTACTCGCGCTGCGATAAATGAGTCAGCGCAAGCGCAAAATAAATAATAGAAAAGTAGGTACCTACAATAAAGAAGCCACAGAGACATCAGCATTGACACTAAATATAAAACGCCACTTTCGCACAGAAAAAATATAGTGCGACACGTAAAAGTTTCACTTTTACCCAGAACTTTATTTTTAAAAGTGGTAAAATTAAGTTAGAGTTCATAATTAAAGTAAAATATGACCTCGTTATTTAAGGCGCCCTATAAATGCATGTGACAATGGCCCGTATTCATATGTAGGCACCGTACTGACTAACATACGAAAATATACCTAAATCACAGGGTATTCTCAAAAGAGCTGAAAGATTTCTTTGTCGGTATGAAATAATGGCCCAAGTATGAACCGGTGAAGTGCATGAGTGTGAACAATCAAGTAAGCAAAAGAGCGACGAGAGATGCCCGCACACATATTGTGAAAATATCTGTAGGTACCTACACAAAAATTTATAGAGATTGTCATTGAAAAGTGTCAAAAACTTTAATGTTGATTGAGTGTGAGCATTTATCAAACAGAAGAGACTTTAGCCATATTGTACGTACCTTTACTTTTGTTCGTCTGCTTTGTAGGTTGCTATCGAGAATGGGTAAAGAATTTTCTTTATAAAAAAATACGTGTGTACCTACTTACTCGCAGGTATTTAGATAATGGTAGCAACACTAGCAACATGCGCCGTGCGACTATAAAATCAAAATAACTTTTATTAATATAACAAGATTTCTTTACGAAAAAAACAATAACTCAATTAGAATTAAAATGACTGACTTCTAGTGACATAAGTTTACATTTGGCACCCGCACTCACAAATTACACATTTAACGTGACTTCCGCGCGTATCATTGCGTGAATTTACTGCAAAAAAATATATGAAATGTGCATTTTGAACTGTAAATCAAACATATTGCTCACATTTCATTTTGAAAGACTGAAATTACCAAGGCAAGGTTTTATCATCGTCTGCATATTTTTTTCAGTTTTACACCTGCTGTGCTTTTAATAGTTTCACTAGGTATATATATAGGGTGTAACAGCTTTTGGAAATAAAATATAAAACAGTATTAAAACCTACTTATTGCTACTAAAATAACAATAATAAGTAGAGTTACTAGTTAAAATATCTATGTGTTCAACTATAAAAAGGTTCCGAAAACAAAACTAGATGGCGCCCCAAAAATTGTACCGATTGTAGATCGCGCTGACGAAAACGCGCGGTCTGCAATCGGTAGAAATAGAGATAATTAGTTTTTTGAACTGAACCAAACTGTATGTACTCCAACAAGCAGTCCAGGCAATAAATCTATGATTGTGCCTCTGTGTTTTTGATATCGGATTCCTATCCTCACTCCCACTTGAAACGGATCCTGTATGCAAGTCGTACATTCTGGTCCTTCGAGCCGGATTCGATCGAGTTTAGTCACACGCGACCGCGACGCGAGTTGTGTGACTCATCGAACGAGCGTATCTATTGGTGGGGTTTCAAGTTTGAGCCTGTGACGTCACAGCGGCAACAAGGGGAGCTAATTCAAACAAAAATTAGCTCACGATCAGCAATCACTTAGCCCAGGAGGGGGCTAGTGGTTCAACAGCCGGAGGAAGGGTGGCCAGCAACAGACCAGCTCAGGGTAGCTTGGTACGCGGCCAGCAGCGGAGGAATCAATCATCGGGCAGCAGCAGTTCCAAGGAAGGATCAACAGCAATTTGGTGATATAAAACTTGAACTATTATTTTTATCTAGTGAATTTAACGTAAAGCCATTTTGAACTCTATTTGCTTAGCTAAAATAACTTTAAAATTGTGAATTTGCTTACTTTAGACTTAGAATAATTTTAAGAAAAACGTTCAGACGGGGAACCTATGCTCAAATTTCAATTTCATTATTTAAATTCTCAAACACTTAGAAAAATTTTGGATTTTTGTAAAATTCATACATCTTAATTTCGATTTTCTAAAAATTAAATTGTATTTTGGCAAAGATTAAACAATGGAATCATTACTATTCCTTCAGGAAAATTCTAGTGAGCGCATAACCAAAGCTAAAACTAACTTTAAAAAGTCACCAAAAGAGCGTCTAACTAAAGATTACGCAGAGTCAAGGCTGCAAGCGCTAGAAGAATCCTGGAAGGATTTCGTAAAAAATCATACCGAAATTTTAAAATCATGTAAACCAACCGAGCTTAAGGCTTCTTCATATATAGAAAAAGATGTATACAGTGCAACTGAGGAAACCTATGTCGAATATAAGTGCGATTTAAAGCAGGTCTTGTCAAAGTTTAGGGAACCGAAGCAGATCATGGAATGCAACTCTGGTAACACTAACGCTCAAAAGGGAAGTAATGCAAAGCTCCCAAAAATCATTATCCCAAAGTTTTCTGGAACGTATAACGAATGGATTGCATTTCGGGGCCTGTTCGTGTCTCTAGTCCATGATTCAGATATGGAAGATGTGCAGAAAATGCAGTATCTGAAAGGTTTATTGAGCGGTGAAGCAGAGCAACTAGTTAGGCATATCAGTTTAACATCAGATAATTATCAGCGATGTTGGGACATGCTAGAAGCAAGGTACAATAATAAGCGCTACTTGTGCAACACCATTCTCAAAAGACTGCTCACTCAACCAACCTCGACTGTTGAATCTTCTAGGGCCATTAGGGAATTACTCGACACCACGTCTGAATGTTTGGGAGGACTATCTAGTCTAGGGGTGGATGTATCTGGATGGGACACTATCATTGTCTATACAATATCGCTGAAGTTGGATCATGAGTCTCGAAAGCAGTGGGAGTTAAAAAGCGCTAGCACAACGGAGCTTCCTACGTGGAAATCATTTGAAGACTTTTTAATAAACCGATTTCGCGCGTTGGAGTTCGTAGACTCAGGATCGAACAGCAACAAATCTAAGCCACAACATCCACAAAAATCATTTCATGTATCTGAGGAATCAAACAATAATTTGTCATGTAAATTTTGTCAAGAGTCACATAAATTGGCTCATTGTAAAACCTTTTTGAGCGCAGAGGTACAGGCCCGACGGGATTTTGTCGAAAAACAAAATGTGTGTTTCAACTGTCTAGGCGACAACCACAGGGCCGCGCAATGTCGAAGCGTGATGACATGCCGCAAGTGCCGACGTAGGCATCATACGTATCTACATCTTAACGATTCACCAACTCAAACAGAAGGGGAAGGGCCAAACACGGGAAATGTATCAGGGGAAACAGCTGCTCCAGTAGTTTGTTTCGCATCGGGAGGAATGGCTCCTAGCAGCCAGGTCCTATTAGCAACGGCTCTCGTAAGAGCACAATCTAGCAACGGAGACACTCGTATCATCAGGGCGTTGTTGGACCAAGGGTCACAAGCATCCTTTGTCACCGAAGCAACCGCTCAGTATTTGGGTCTGAAAAGGATTCCAGTACGGGGAGTGATCTCTGGGGTAGGAGGATGCACGAGTGCTTCTTCTAACTCAATGGTTAACATAACAATCAAATCTATCTATAATCAAAATGTTAGTCTAAATCTTAACGTCTATGTGTTGAAATCTATAACTACACTTCTTCCGAGCAAGAAGGTGGTTGCGGCGGATTGGATTTTAGGCAACATTCCACTAGCTGACCCCAAATATGATGTACCGAACAAAATAGACTTGTTGCTCGGTGCTGCGGTCTACGGTCAGGTAGTACAGGAGGGAATAAAGAAAAATCCAAAGGGGACACTTTTAGCACAGAATACCACACTTGGGTGGATTCTATCAGGGATAGTGTCAGATCAAGAGAATAACGAGGAGTTAAAAGAACCTGTAACAAAAAGAAAAATTATATCAGATATTGCGCGATTGTTTGATCCACTAGGATGGGTTGCACCTAGTGTGATTGTTGCAAAAGCTATCATCCAAAAGCTTTGGATTTCAGGAACAGATTGGGATGAAACAGTACCAAGCAAAATTTTAGAAGAGTGGCTAGCTCACCGAAACGACTTACCAAATTTATCACTGTTGCACATACCACGTTGGATCCAAACATCTGAGAAGAATAGGCTGGTTGAGCTGCATGGGTTTTCCGACGCGTCAAAGATAGCATATGCTGCAGTGGTCTATATGCGTGTGGTTGATGAGCAAGGGCAGATCCACGTAAACTTGGTCACAGCGAAAACAAAGGTTGCACCAATAAAACAAGTGTCGATACCAAGACTGGAGCTATGTGGAGCGGTTTTGGTAACAAGGTTGTTGGTAGAAGTAGCGGAAGTGATGAAAATCGATCTGGAACACCTTCACGCGTGGACTGATTCAACGATCGTGTTAGCCTGGCTCAATAGTCACCCAAGTCGCTGGCAAACGTTTGTGGCCAACAGAGTCTCGGAAATCTTAACAACAATCGACTCCCAGCAATGGTCTCATATCAGATCCAAACAAAACCCAGCGGATTGCGCATCACGAGGCTTGAAACCAACAGAGCTTATTGGAAACGTGCTATGGTTCAAGGGTCCAGATATTCTGCATGAGAGTAACGTCATTTACCACAGATTACCAAACGAAGAGACCAGCATAGAAGAAACCAAGGTTCATTTGGTAACAAAAGAAGAAGGATTTTGGGAACGGTTTTCTAGCATGAGTAAGATGATTAGGGTCATAGCGTACTGTAGAAGATTTTTAACACAAAAAGAAAACAGGGAAAATGGGTTTTTATCAGCAAAAGAATTAAGAGAAGCAACAGAAGTTAGTATAAGAGAATGTCAGAAGAAATATTTCAGCGAAGAGTTATCAGGATTGAAAGACAGGGATAATGGAAAACCAACGAAGCTCAAGGGTCCATTAAAATCATTAAATCCATTCTTAGATGGTAACCAAATATTAAGAGTAGGCGGCCGATTGGATAGATCATCTTTATCTGAAGACCAGAAGCATCCTATTTTGATCCCAAAGAGGTCAGTATTGACTAATTTGATGGTGGCTGACGCACATGCGAAAACACTCCACGGGGGTGCTCAGCTCATGTTGACTTTTTTGAGATCTAAATTCTGGGTTCTTGGCGCTAAAGATCTGGTAAAAGCTTGTGTCCGAAAGTGTGTCAAGTGCACTCGGTATAACGCGGTCTCATCAACACAACTGATGGGACAATTACCAACTGCCAGAGTTACGCCAACGAGACCATTCAAGTGTAGCGGAGTGGATTATGCTGGTCCAATCAACATAAGGACATCCAAGGGTCGTGGGCAACATGCATACAAAGGCTATATCTGCCTGTTTGTCTGTATGGCAACAAAGGCCGTTCACATCGAAGTGGTTAGTGACCTAACCACTCAAGGATTTCTTGCGGCATTCAAAAGATTTATTTCTCGCAGGGGACCTTGCACAGATATCTGGAGCGATAACGGAACTAACTTTGTGGGCGCTTCAAAAGAACTAGTATGCATGTTCTCTGCAGAAAAATCTGCGATAGCGAAAGACGTGGCACACAGCTTGGCCACTTTAGGCACAACATGGCACTTTATACCTCCTCTTTCACCTAACTTTGGGGGGTTGTGGGAGGCTGGAGTGAAAGCGGTAAAATTTCACCTAAAAAGGGTGATTGGAGAAACAACTTTAACGTATGAGGAGTTATCAACTGTTCTGGGGCAGATCGAGGCGTGTTTAAATTCACGACCATTATCACGGGCAGATACCGAATCAGAGGGATACGATGCTTTAACTCCTGGACATTTCCTAGTGGGGGAATCTTTACTAACGGTCCCAGATTACAACTTTGAATCATCAAACATCGGTAGCTTACGTAGATGGCAACTAACGCAACGTATGATGCAAACGTTTTGGCGACGGTGGTCACAAGAATACTTAACAACGTTAGTGCACCGTTACAAATGGTCAACTCAGACTCCAGAGCCGAACGTTGGAGACCTAGTACTTATCAAAGAGGCAGATCTGCCACCAGCTCGATGGTTGCTGGGCCGTGTGGTTACCAAACATCCAGGGCCTGATAATCTGACTAGGGTTGTATCTCTTCGCACAAAAAATAACAATCTTATAAAAAGACCCACATCTAAATTGTGTGTTCTACCTGTAAACTAAATCTTAGTCGTAAAGTGTCAGTGAAGTGTTAATTTTAAGAGAAAGTGGTAAAGACACTAACAATTATTATCCGGAACAATTTAGATCTAAGTCTTGTCATTAAATCTTAAATTATAATCATAGCTCTCATGGTGGGCGGTTTAACTAATCAAAGGACAAATTATGTTCATTTGTCCTTGGTGGGCGGAATGTTCAACTATAAAAAGGTTCCGAAAACAAAACTAGATGGCGCCCCAAAAATTGTACCGATTGTAGATCGCGCTGACGAAAACGCGCGGTCTGCAATCGGTAGAAATAGAGATAATTAGTTTTTTGAACTGAACCAAACTGTATGTACTCCAACAAGCAGTCCAGGCAATAAATCTATGATTGTGCCTCTGTGTTTTTGATATCGGATTCCTATCCTCACTCCCACTTGAAACGGATCCTGTATGCAAGTCGTACACTATGTGTCTTATAAATAGGTCTAATAAAAAAACATGGAAACTTTTCGAAAAAAATATTTTACAAATAATAATGTTTGACATCTATTAGTATTACAAATTCTTAGTGACCCGGTTCTCTACATCCAAACACTGAACAAAATAAACATTGATTGAACAGAGCATTTAAAACTTTTCCTTAGATGTTTCGGTTCGTTGAAAAGTAAAATAAACAAATATTTAACAATTTAATCAAATGATTTTAACTTTTATACGAGGCTGGTAAGACATAAACCTCTTCTCTCTGATGGAATAAGTTTGATACGTGATATTCTGTCTACGAGGAAGAATGACTATTTATCAGAAAACTGATGATCTGTCCATGATTCAATAATACCGGTGAAAAATAGAATGACCAGTATGACCAGTCCAACACAAAACTTGTGTGAGTCAGACTGAAAAGATTCACTCGGAATTTTTACTAACAGACCAGCGGGTCTAAGATGCGCACCGCGAGATATTTGTCATGTCGTTCTGTCAAAATGTAAGCATTTTGTACCAGTTTAGAAACTATTGCATTATCTGTGGTACCTAATGGTGTCGACAAAACGCGCCATAATGTACACTTCTGGCACTTCTTAGTCGTCGTACCTCTCTGAGGACGAGATAATAGTCATGCTGGAATGTCAAAAGTTGAAAATTCAAAGGCGCGGTTTCTCGACAACATTACCACAGATAATGGAATAGTTCCTAAACTGGTGCGAAATGCTTACTTTTGACAGAACGACGTGACAAATATCTCGCGGTGCGCATCTTAGGCCCGCACGCGTTGTCCTCCAATTTTCAATACACAAACTTACCGCTTTAGTAGTTTTGTAAAAAATTATAAGAATATTTTACAAAGGCAACTTAAAATACTTGACGTAAATCACTAGCTGCGTTATACACATAAAAACAAATAAAAACTGAGGAGCTTTTGCTGTAAAAGCTTGAAACTTGCTTGTACCAACCACATCAGTAATGATACCAACAAATCATTAACATTCAGCACTGAAAGATTGATACATTACTCCGGGAAGTACACTCGCCCCAAAAAACTTATGCAATAAAAAACAATAACTGATTTACGCGCAACTATTCCCGGTTTTACTTGATATTCAAGATGCGTGCTCGGTCACAGTCCAGACGGTTTAAATTTAGAATAAACTTTTTTTACGCCGCGTCAAAGTATTTTGGTTGCAAAATACCGTTTCAGCAATCGACGGAGAAAACGCGAAAACGAAAGCTAAAACGCGAATACCTCCGCTAAGGGAAGATCTAACATTGCAGGTAGTCGTCTGTCTCGTACCAAAATATCCCAGGAATTAGTGAATGGATTTGAATGCAATTTTAACTAATACCGCTTTCCGACGCGAGGATCAATTTTAAAGCTGGAATGGCTTCGCTCCGTTTAATAAGTTGCTCCATAACTTTACAATGAATAGTTTATGAGAACGTTTTTGGTTTATCATTATTATGCGCAATGAAATTCAGAGATTTTATCAGCGTTTTTAAATCATCTCGATGAAAAATTATGAAGGTTAAAACGGGCAAGTAATGAGGTAACTGAGTATAAATTTGACCAATCACAGGTATGTTTATTTATAAATAACATCGTAAATTTAAATCAGTGACAGAAATTATATGCTTGAATATTTGGAGCCCTTAAAATTGCGTTGAGAGGTGCGTTGACGGATGCAGTCTTCAATCCTTTCGTTTTACGTCACTTCCCATAAATTATTTTTGCTGACTGTATTTCGTGACCTCAATTTTTTGGATTTTGAATAATAAGAGTTTTCAGAAGTGTGATTCACATTCATATTAATTTTCTGTTTTTGCGTATAGAAAATGGAGTCAATTCATAGTAGATTTATTTTTTAACCGATTTTCGGAAAATGAAGTGTTATATCCATTATTCATCATCTACTCTGATTCGGTTTTCATGAAGTTTTCACTATTACTCAGATAATTTCGCAAGGATGTCACTAAAGTTTAAATACGTAACGGATATGTACTAGTTATAAATAAGTAATTTTTGTATCTACTTAAAAAAACTTGCACATTCTACTTATCTTAATTACAATCTGTTAATCTGAATTGAATAAGAGGTATCGATCTCATTCAATTCAAATTTGATGTCAGTCTTTCATGTTTTTCAATTATGCTGAGTACCTTGTACCCCCTTATTTGCTGTTGTGATTTCGGCGTGGGAAATACAATCGAACTTATTAAGTGATAAAGTAATTACTCATGAGTTAACTTTGGCTGTGGACACTCAAACCGCCCTAGACCTTGGTAGGGCATGGCTCGTGATGTGAATAAAATCTTGAATGATGGATTAAAAAACCTGAAATGAATCAGTCATTAATTCTGATTTCTCTCTGTTACTTTACCCTTGACTTTTTGGCGAGTAAAAAAGCTTTCAAAAATTTTACACGCAAAATGTATTGCTATTCATAATAACACTCAAGTAGATTTCCAAAATGTCAAGAAGCTAACAAATTGCGAGTTTTCGTAACATTTTGTTTTGTTCAAAAAATATGACCAGATAAACGCGTGATATGCAAATATTTGTTCTAAGTGTACGCACTTTGGTACATATACTCTTGTACTCGTCTGAAATCCACAAAAAAGCATCTACGGAGGGGTTGAAACTGAGGTACTGTCGTGAGAATGGATGTTTGCCTATTTCTAGCTCAATACCGAGGAATGTCCGGTATCTGTCATATTCACGTCACGTAATGACATGTTGTGACGCCACAGACACGTAATAAGCAATGTTTATGGAACGTAACACGACACCCACTCTCGGTGCGCGAGTGTGAAGTCTCAATCCGAAATGCGTGCTTATGGGAAAAAACTAATAAGACTTGTACTGATTGCAACAACACCATCATCTCATTTTAATAAGAGAGTCCGCGAAGATTCGCTGTGACCTCGTTTTACAGGCTTTTTGTCCTAGTGTCCTAGGGGAACAGAGTCACTAAACGGTACTACTTACTTGTTACCATTATATCTAAACCTTAATGTGCTTTTAAGTGTACCAGCAACAGTTTTTCGCGAATAAATTTTTTTTACTCTTTTTTACTTTATATATGCTCAACTTGCGATTTTCTGCAAGTGACTTCATCGGCTATCAGGTTTTAGGGTTAAAACTAAGATTCTGTCGATTATTCTTGCATTCCTTCTTTTAATCTCTTTACTCTCCATTTCTTCATTATGCTTTCCCACTTTGTCAGAGAGTAGAATATATTTTTCTATAGTATTAGCTTTAGAAGGAACCAGTACTTTTTTAGCGCTAGGTATCAGTACTTTTTTGGCCGTTCTTCTAGGAACCTATCATCAGCTAGTTTATAAAAAGATTCTGAATGATCCTTGTAGTTTACTGAATAATTAAAATATATTTGACTGTATATCTCTTATCAGTAGTTCCTTATACCTTCAATTATGTAATCTTTCATCAAGTTTTTCGTTATTAAATTTCTGCGTTTATTATTCCTTACTAGTATTGAATACCTGCAGGATTTGTCTTCCGGCATTGACTGATCAAATTTTACAATCGATCGAGTTATGTGGTACCTATTACTTTTGAATCTCTTTTTCTTTTTCTCTTTCTCTTACTTTCTTATATACATCATCTTAAACATCATCTTATAAAATGTTTGAAATTATATCTACCAAAGATCTCATTCATTTATAATATATTGTATATAAAGTAGGTATTGTGTATATATATATATATTTATTATCCATGTGAGTACTTATTTATATTGTATGTATGTTTTTACTTAGTAGGTTAGTTAATAGTTTATTATATTCCGAATATGAATTCTTCATAATTATATTGCTCTACTACAAATTCCTTTAGTAGGTATTTATTTTTATGTGCGCCCCGTTCTTATCTAATCTAACGTTCCTGTCCATCCAAAGGTTGTCTGGAAGAGATCGCTTATAGCGATAAGACCGCCTATTTTGTGCTTCATATTTGTTTTTCATTAAATCCTTGTATCTTTTTTCTGTTATTTTGGTGTACAATAAAGATATAATCAATCAAATCAATCAATATGTGCTACACCTTGAGATTGAGATGAAACTCCACTTTTTTCACCTTCCTATCAGCCATTCCAGTCTTCTCTACTTAATCTTCTTTTCGGTTCACGTTATTTGGGTATACCTGCAAAGTTATCGCGCTTTCTCTGTTGTCGGTACAGTCGCCGGGTGCTATTTCCATCGCGCCCGCCCTGCCAAGTTTATTGACACTGCCCAGCGGACAGTACAGTACTTACAGCTTTACAGAGGACCTAGCCAACCTCATTTATTCCTAAGCAATTTCACTTCAGGCGTATGTAAAAGGCAGACAACCCTCTCGCTCGCACATTTCAACATTTTTGAAGATATAATATAATTAAATGTAATTATGCGAAATTGCAGAGCTTCAGGGTCGAAAGAATAACAATGCAAAAGTCCAGTAAAATATCACATTGATCCAAACAAGTTTTCCGACCAAAAAACTTGCACCAATGTGATAAACTAAAGTGCACATTTTTTGGTTAGAAAACTTCTAGAAAACTATAATATAACTAAATGCAATTTCACATAATTACATTTAGTTATATTATATCTTCAAAAATGTTGAAATGTGCGAGCGAGAAGGTTGTCTGCCTTTACCCTACGGCTTCAGCAAAGATATTTTCGACGAAAGGGAATCGATCGGCTTGTAAGCACCTTGCAAGCGTGACACTGAGCCTGTGATTACGTGGCGACGTTATTTCTAGGAGTAGTTTTTTGATGCAGGAGATTCGTTTCATGGAGTCGGTCTCCCATGACCTTGCAGTAGGTTCAACTATACAAAACGAAGGAACGGTCCAAGTTACCTAGAAGCTAGATGATAAATGAGTCATTAGCTTTAGGTACGAGCTTTGTGTAGGGCTGAAACTTGCATTTTAATTGGTTGAGTTTGAGCTTTGGTTTGTTCAACACAAAATGATCTGCTTTGATTATTTCCTATTTTTTACTGACTCCTTTAAAATATATTACTAAAGTTTTGTATTTTTAAATTGAAATGTACTTATTTATCGATGGAAGTGCGATCTTTATAACCTAATCCACTTCAATTCTTCATGATTCTGCAGGCAGATGTTGCACGCAGCTGCGGACTGACCGTTGCATTCGCAGATACGCTGCTTATGCTTAAGCTTACTGCCATCAAGAAATTAACCGGTGATTAACGTAACCGTTGACTTGACAGCTAGTATTAGGTACCTATTAAAATATCAGCTGTTTTCAGTTAGCTTCTTCTAAAGTACCAAATTAAGAGCATTATAGTCGATTCACTGCCTATTCAAATATGTAAAAGCTGTTGGTTTTCTAAAAAAAAAGTAGCTACAGTACCGATTACTTCCATTTTTGTCTATCATTAAGTGATACTTTTATATTTTGTGGGTATTTTATTATTTCGTACTGGAACTAAATCATGACGTCCAAAAACTTCCACACTATGAAAATAAAATTTATCATTGTTTCATTTACTTACGCATTTTCCTGTAGGTATACCTGTTTCAAAAAATGAAAAATGAACAGTATTTATGATCGTACTCGTCTGCTAAAGAGTGTTCTAGAGTAGTCGGTAAATTCATCATTCCTACCACTGCGTCTAAGCGCTAATAGTTGCGCGGGCGCAGGAGGCGTGGCCGCACCTGCTACGCCATCTGGTAGCTGATTAGTGCACTAAACTACTTAAATTATATCGTTATTGATAACGAAATCATCGAGATGCTTGGAGAATTTGGAGATCTATAAAAAGCGAACATCAATCAGACTTCTTATGAAACAAATACTTTGGTTTGTTTTGGTAACTGAATTTTTATAACCAACACAATTTCTATAAGTTAATGAAAAGTTATTGAGCTGGAAAAAATTAGTACTCTAGATTTTAAGAAATAAGGTAAGCAAATAATGTCGCCTGCAAGTGTTAAAAAATCATTCAGAAGTGTCACTGAAGTCGCATTATCTGAATATTTTTGAACAACAGAAACGCATAAAATGAAAAGTTTTACATTCAGAACGTGAAGAAATAAAATATTTTTAGAAGAATATCTCTTCACTTCTTCTTTCTTCTACGTACTATCTCTACATTCATACTTGAGTGTACCTAGAGGTAACCTACAGGTGCATTTGAAGTGCGTTTAGTGCATGCTATACATAAAATGTAAATCAATGCACCAAAAACCAAAGATAATGGTTATAATTAGCAAACCAGTGTGAAGCGGTTACCAGCACACCTTTGTCTAGTTCGTTCCCACGGCTCTGTACGAAAACTATTTTGTAATGTCTTCTTGGTTTACAGAGTTTTAAATAAATGCATTCAAAGTGTTGGATCCTTGACTGGTTTTCAACGGAGCTTCTGTTTACAACTCATCCAATAAAAAAAATATGTAATCATACCTAATCATACAAAACGTAATGACGATTCAAAGTGATCAGTGAGATTTTATTGAATAAAAGATTTTTGACTTTGACTTTGACTTTGACTAGGTTTATTTTACATATTGACGTGTGGCCAATGATCATCACTTGAGTCTCCTCCACTCTTACCCAGGAGTGACCTAATGGACCGTCCGATGCAATAACTTGGCTAAAATCTCTGAACATTGATGTGTTCAGAGTATGTATATTTTTAAGTTGTTAAGTTATTTTAAGATTTGTTTATTTTGTTTTTTTTTTAAGAATATTTTTATGTTTGCGCCTAATTGTCATAGTACGATTAAATAAATAAACTACTTGGGTAATAGATATTGACTACAAATACTCATGGATATTTCAACACAAAGCTCTCGAGCCTAAAAAACAAAGCAATATGGGAGCTAAGTATATTCCTGATAGAACACTTATTTTTATATAGAACACGTATTTTTTTTATTTGTAAATACGGATTTAAAATACATAGCATTAGGTTTTCAGAGCTGATGAATATCCTCATAACTTAGAAACGGCTTCACCAAATCTCACCAAACATGGCTAAGAACCATCCCAGATAAATTATTTCTTACAAAAAAATAAAAAATAGATTGTGGAGTCCCTCTGCGTGGAAGAAGTGAAAGTTCGAGTGCCACTCTCGCTCTGTCTCTTTCTATTCCCCCTACCCAGGAGCGTTAAACGTTTCACGCAACCTTTGTTGGAAGTCGCATTAGAAGTTTCACTTCAAAAACCGCATTCAAATTTGAAAGATTACAAAGGCACAGACAAAGAAATAAACAGACAAGCAGACAGATAGGTACACAACACCGGCAAGGGGTTAAAAAAGTATAAGATATTGCAGCGCTTCTTTATAGATCTTTACTCATACACCGGCAGAGCCAATGCCAATAGGTAATTAGTGGTAGTTAGGTCAAGGCTGGTACCGGCTGCCAACATCATAACAACTGTATTTTTGTTGTTTTTTCATCGCTCATCATTCCACTGCATATTTTTTGGTTGTTCTGAGGGTTGTTCCGTGGTATGACAAAACTGTGGCTCTGACTAAGGCCACTGAGCTAAGAACCTATACCTAATTTTCCTGTCTCACTACAGAAAACTTTGGTTTAACCTTTATTTATTTATTTATTTATTAGGATTGCCAAAGAATAATACACATAACTTA
Organism: Eulithis testata; assembly: GCA_947507515.1. Taxonomy (NCBI): domain Eukaryota; kingdom Metazoa; phylum Arthropoda; class Insecta; order Lepidoptera; family Geometridae; genus Eulithis; species Eulithis testata. The sequence goes on along the minus strand of OX382198.1, from coordinate 11,099,239 downwards.
AAACTAAACTCAAACAGAACATATCATGGCTGGTGCTTATCCACTAAAGGCAACCACAGCTAACGCACGTAAATTCAAATGTGCTTACCTAGGTGCAATGAAAACTGCTAACATGAGTTTCACGTAGAAAGTTTTTCTCTCGCTTTATAACCCATCTTCAAGTGTGGTTGGTCAAACCATCACGATAATGTGAGATGTAGTTTAACCACACTAAATCTTCAATGGTATAAATTAAAATTCATTTATTTCTGTCCAGATCAATATTTTAAATATTTTTCCCATTTTTTTTATTTTTTTTTGTGTCTCTTTCCTAAAGTCCTAGGTTGCGTGATCATGATCAAACTCTATAGATACTAAAATACAGTGCATTTTCCATTTTTACTCCATTTAAGGCTGGGATTATTATATATACGTATAGCTAAGTTGTTTTTAGAGGAAGAGCTTCAGGGACTTATTCTGAAAAAGCTCAGATGAAGAGAAAACAAAAATTATGAAAAAAAGAGTAAACATGAGGTCATTTTCATTTCAGTAACACGTCGCGTCGGTTCAAATGCTGCTTTATAATGTTGATTTTATTGGACTAGGGAAAGTCCCTTCTGTACAACACCATGTACAAAACTTGGGGTTGCCCAGTACCATTGCAAACTTAGCGTGGTCAATGTGACCGTGCTCTCAGTAGGTACATAATACACTCATAGAAACTTCAAAACGCGGAAACAAATCTATGAAACACACTAGATCTAATCTCAAAATTAATTGGTGCCATAATTAGCCAAATTTAAAAGTTCAGCGACCTCACACACTTTAGTAGCATCGTAAAACTTGCACGAGGTATCTAACTGCAGAGAAACTAATTTATTTTGTTTGTTTTACCCAATTGTGTAAATCTTTATACTGGGGTTATACGACTTTGGATAATGGCTAATCCGTCCACAAAGATAAGCTTGATCATTTCAGTTACTCATCGATCTTTTCTATTATCATTATCATCAGCCTGCTTATACTCATTAGGGCCTCTTTACTACTCAGATTTTTGCCGTCCATTGCGATTGTTATCTAGTGATTTTCTAACACGTTCTGCGATTTCCTTGGACCAGTGTCTAGAAGCAAATCACCCTCCCTAGAATGCTCGTTTCAGTAGAAAAGCGGCTTAAAGCGCTTCATTGCTTTGGAAGACATCTTTAACCCTTAAGCAGCTGGTGCGCAAATAGTGATCACATGGAAGAATATCTTCTTAGTTAGTCCTGGAGTTTATACCGTAAATAAGGATATTTAAGACTAACTAAGAAGATTAACAATGGCTAGAAGGAGAAGATTATAATGGCTTTAACAAATAATTTCTAATAAGTGCTGTGGGTCGTGGGTTCGATCCCCACCGAGAACAAACATTTGTGTTTGTAAACATAGATGTTTGTTCTGTGTCTGGGTGTTTCTATGTATTATAAGTATGTATTTACAAAAAAAATGTATGTATGTACCTATTCTATCAGCCATCTAGTTCCCATCGTACAAGCTTTGCTTAGTTTGGGACTAGAAGGCGTTGTGTTAAGTGTCCGTGAATATTTATTTATTTATTTTAATTTATTCAAGTTGTTTTTGATCGTAACACTAAAACCTAGAGTAGGTCATTTCATCTATTCTAGAGGGAGAGTTTAATATTTTTACTACTGATTGCGAAAAATCAGTAATCAGAGAATCAGAATCAAAACTATACCTTTGTTTTGAGTATCTTAATAAAGTCACGAACGGAAGCTAGTATAACATAACACGTCATTAGCAACAAGTCACTGCGTTTCTTTTAATGAATTTGGGTATGTTTTGATGAGTTTAACGGCTTTCCTTTTGTACCTAAGTAGGTATGTGATGCTAATAAATCAATCGGTACTTTGAGATAACGTGTCATTTTTGTTTTTAAATAAATACATTTTCAACTTAATCGTCGATTTTGATAATCTATCGATAAAGCTAAAATGTTGAGATTATACGAGTATATCCTAGGCACACCAAAGGATCTAGTTTCCTTTTTTTTTCTAAAACGGCTTTGTTTTCTGCTAGCACAAAAAAATTCGATTAATTTTGTCAAAATATTTGAAATATTAACGGTTAGTGACAGTGTCTAGGGTTAAAACTTTTTTCTGATGAAAATAAAATAAGTGCACGACTGGTAATCCTCCAGGTACGGTAGAAATCTCCTCAGATCTAAAGCATATCTCTTGATATTCTAGATCGTTTGAGGACATCGAAGAAAGTTAGAGGCACGACTTTACTAAAGCATAAAATGCTTTCTTGTCGTAAGCACAGATAATATAACACTATACCTCTTATGTATGTATATTTTTCATGGACAAAATATATCGCATGTTCATAAATATTATAGTTAATATACCTATCATAATACCAGACAGCTTTACCAGTGGCATCTGTTTACAAGCTAAGTACTAGTGATGACTGCTGATTACAGACTGATTGTCGATGATCCTCGAGTGGTTCAAGTACTCACTGACAGATGTGATTACTACTGATTTATCGATATCTAGTGATGTGTATTGATTTACGAGCAAATTGCTAATGTTTTGACTGTTTTATTATGTTTAATATTTTTTCCAAATACATAGTGAATATTTTTATTGATTATTGTACTGAAATGCACTACCTTATTCATTTTTCATCACATATTTAATAAAATATAATGTGATTATTCGTTTGGGAATAAGATATACGTAAAAATAAGCAATTAAAGAAAAAATTTGATATCGATGTATCTTGATAATTTTTCAAATTCTATGCAAATTGTTTAAAATATTTGCGATCCATTTTGATTTAAAAAAAATTGATGCTGATTTTTTACTACCGCATTCTACTATTAGTAAAAGTGTAGGTGGTAATACTATTGTTTGATTTGTTTGTAATCATTACTCTACTAATGATTATGAACAGTTTACGTTTACTGAAATAGTAGAACATAACATTTGTATGAATCAGCAATCACCTAATCACAATACATCGGAGTTTTTTTTTTTTTCAAAAAATTTCTGGAGGGAACTTCTGAGGTGTTTACGCTTTTTATGATTGTACTTTTTTTTATACAAACCCTTTTAAAATTGGCATAAACTAGATTTGTTTGATTGGGATGTCTGATTCAGAATAAAAAAAAATGACTCACTGTCAAAAAATTTTGGAATTCCATTAGCTGGCCTTGCTCTTGATTTTTAATTGTTTACTTAATATCATTTTATCACTTAGAAATTACTACTATCTTAAAACAGCATCGCGACCGGTACATTGTTTAGCACCGTGGTCATTAAACTCGAAAAGTGATAGCAAAAATGTGCTTTTAATTAGAGAGCTTTAGAACTTTTCTATGTAAACATTCGTCTACAAATATTTGTTTAATATGTCAAACAGACTTCAGTTTTTATGGGGTTAAAGGTCTTTGAGTATAAAATTAAAATCAAAACACTTGAATAAATAAATCTTTCATTGATTATAAAAAATCTGTATTTTGCTAAGTTTAAAATAATTAACAGAGAGAATACATATTTTACTACACTTAGCCATTATTTCCCTACATTATAAGTACAGTCATGAACGTAACTTCCTCAATGAGCCAAAACAACGAACCGAACGAAGATTCATAAAAATCAAAGCGATTTACAGATAAGCCACAAAAAGCCACTAATCAGCTGCGAACTTCAGAAACGTCGAACCTCAGCAGGTGTCAGGTTACACTGTCTGCCGGTTTGTTATGTCTGTTTTTTCCTGCGACCGGAAGAAACGCACTCGGCCGGCACTAATTGCTAGGTGGCGCTAGTGGTGATTACAGATAAACGCTCGAAAAAAGTGCCCTTTTGAGCGCGCCATTGACCTGCTGAGCTCGTCCACAAGTTACTTATTCGTTCGATTGATTAAATAAGTCAAGTGGTTCTTGTAAAGAATACCTTATAACTAAATTCTGCTTTTTAAGTCAAATAAGTACATAATAATAATTATCTTTGTACGTTTGCTGAATAAGAACACCGTAAACTCAGAATAATACCTAAAGAAAGACTAGGGGTTATGAGTTAGGTATTACGTGAAAAGTTAAAAAAGCATTAAGCGAACGAAATCAATAGTCGATGCGGCGGAGCGTAGCGATGCACTTTTTTACTTGAGTGTTCCTTAAACTGTATCTAAGCGTTTGTTTAGCAAAAGGCAATGAAAATAGAGGCCATAAAAATTACTCTTGCGAATAGAAAATACTACTTAGGTAGTCATAAAAAGAAACTAATAATTATAAATCTCAATCAAATAGTAAGTTGGATAATTTTAGAAATACACTTCGGGTTTTGCAGTCCGTTTTCACATTACTACATTCCATCTAACCGTTCTTGTTCTCTTCAAAAACTATATTAAAATAAAAATACAATATAAACTTAACCCTTAGCGTATGAGTAAAAATTTACACTATAATGTGCAAAAGTACTACTGTAATTAACGATAATCGACTATAATGGTTTAAAATGTACGCACACATCGAAAAGCTAACAAAAGCACGTGGCAAGCACGTTATTCAGCGCACTTCTGCCTACTCTCGTTATACTAACCCTGAGTACGAGGGGTAAAAAACACACTGATTCCAGTGTAAGAAAAAAGTGCACGCACACATCAAAAGCTTCAAAAAGCACGTGGCGAGCACGTCATGGATACAGCGCATTTCTGGCCACTCGATCTGTCGGCAGATGCTCGGGCGGACGGCGCGAGGGCGAAGATCGTTACTTTACAATAAAGAGGTACTCAATAATCTTTGATATACGTACTCTAAATAAGAGTACTTTTATCAAGTCGATGTCTGACCGGGATTTGATGCCGGTACGATATCTCCTATTGAAATAATTGTGGTACCAGTTTTCTCGAAATTAAAAATTACATACGAAAAGTTAGTATTCTATAGCCATAATCTCTTTATTAGTCTTTTTTTTGGCCAGTAAAGTTAACTCTGTCTACAGACAAGTATGACTAAAAGTTTCAGAAGTATCTACGGGATCTCATGATTATTGCTATCGTCTCCATGCACATTTTATTTTACAGTAAAACAAAACTAGCTTCCGAAAAATTTAAAATTACCAAAACCAATGCAAGTTATCTTTCGCACGCTTTCGCATTTATTCAGCGGATTACCCGTACTATCAAAACAAATAATTAAAAGCTATCTATTGTCTAGATAATCCGCAAAAGAACCAGCGCATTGACAGAGCGACAATAGAGCATTACTCACGCGATGAGTAGCGCGTATTATTAGCCCGCTGTAGCTAGCTACTGTAAGACATGTATCGATATGTAAATCTGTATCTATTCTAGATGATCTATTCGTCATAGATTATCTAGAGTAGACGTCCTGGTCCATTCCATTTTTTTTTTTATACAATATAGGCAACCGTTTGACCACATTCTCACCTGATGTTAAGCAATGATGTGGTCGACGATGTAGCACGGTTACCTAGAAGATACCTATTCACTCTACTCTTGAAAACTTCCAAATTATAGCCATTCGGGAACACATCTTCCATGCCGGTCACAAAGTGCCAGGCCTGCATTAGTTAAAACCAAAGTGTTTTGTACTTATATAAGTATGTCATCCAGCACCTCAACTTTTTCATCAGGGCATATTGTAGAACACTACACCTCTATATTTTTTCTTTAATCGCAGATATTTTTAAACTACCAAAAGTCGAGCGGGTTTCAGACTTTTCTTTCATACGGGGAATGATTTTTCTCTGTTTACTGCGGCCATTATAATCGGTGAAAAGTGATTGGAGTCATGGATAAGAAACAGGTGTATTTATTTTGATATCAAATTATTTTTAGTATTGTTCGTAGTGCTTAGTCAAAGGCGAAATGTATTGAGGTAGGCGCCAGTAAGACAAAGGCAAAACAATTCTAAATGACTCAGCTAAACAAATCGGACCTAGATCTAATCTTGACAGATTAACACAAACAATCGTGATCTTAAAATCCATCGATGGTCAGAACACTGATGGTGATTTAAGAACAATATAGGTACGCAGAACAGTGATGGTTTAGTGGTAGCAATCCTTCTCTCCTCTCCTGGGGTCATGGAATAATTTTATTTTTAAAAAATACAATAGTGTCTTCTTGGACGAAGTGTTATTCGTCCAAGAGTGTCTTGTTTTTTTATTCAAGGGAGATTGAAATAAGAATATAGGGAGTATTTAAAAGCTATTTAAAAGATGAGAAGGAAAAGTTCTTCCTTTGTGATTTGAACATTGGTAAAAAATATGCATATAATCTATAATGATTTATACCTACAGTGTTAGGAGGACGGGACACGGTAACACCTGTTTTTTTTAAAGATAGGAGCTTGCCCATCCCATACCATCCTCTCAGCCTAGAATCAGCTTTATCCAAGGGAAAGACAAGGTCATCCAAATCAAAAAACTTTACAAACCTTCTCGAAGCACGTACTCAAAGCCATACAGAAGGTATTCAGCCGATAAATGTAGGTATCTAGATACAGACGATGATAGTATAATAAAGAGTAATTTCGATGATGGATATTGCAGGATGTAGGTGAAGGTAAGGCACTGAAAGGTCAGGTTGTAACTTGTTACTCATGTTATTCAACTTACTGCAATTAACGAAGTCACAACAACAGCTTAAGGGTATGCTAACGACCTGTTAACATGGCAGGAGAAGATAAGCAAACGTATGAGTTTCTGAAGCTTAAGAGCATTCAGTTGAAATGGCATGAACATTCACTCATTAAAATGGTGACCCTGACTTTTTGCAATCTTAATTTTAAGTAGGTACTATAAAATATAGCACGAAACTAGTACTTTGTCAGATGTCCAATTCATTTGTGGATTGTATAGTGTACTTTGCGCGCTCTGTTTCGAACAGAATGTCAAACTGGCAAATGTCAAAGTCATCTCTAGTTAAAAACCTACATATTATTTTGTCTATGTTTTCACTCTAAATTTCAATATTTTCCTGAATCTTTATGCAAATTAACTTTGCACCTATGCGTTTGTCGTGATCGCGACACATTCTGCCAAATCACATTCAATCTTGGGAAAGCTTGGTCCTATTCTGGATTATTAAGTTTTGTGTAAAAAAAAAAAGTTAAACATTCTGTCTGTCTTCCAGGAGCTAAGTCTACATCCTCATCACATCACAGCTGCAAGAACGCCGGTGGGTAAGTTCCCTCGGTGTTTGTTTATCGAGTAAGGAATGTTGGCGCCGCGTGCGCACTTCACGGAATAGCCACCGGAATATCATTAGCAGCTTTTGATCGTGCGTTTCAGTTGCTTGCAGTTTTCAGGTGATATTTAGAACTAGTCTCAAGGAATACATGAAGAAGTACTGCAATTCATTTTGACTCAAACGTTTTGTCAGATCTACAGGGAAATAATCATAGAATATTTAGTTAAAAATACAGCGGTCTCAGAGTTGAAGAAATCTTTAGGTTTGTTAAAATATTGTTGACAGCTAATAGTTTCGGTGCATTGAAAGCCTTTCTTATCATTATGACAAAATGAAAATTATAAAAGTCGTCTACCATTTTCCATCAGCTAATCCGAAATCTTTCTACCAAATTGATCATCACCTGTATAGAATCTTGGAGACAATCTAATTTCAGGGAAGAGTTTTTACATAGATCTGATAATCTGATATGAGAGGATTGCCACACTCCGTTTGGAAGTAATGCTTACCTATAGTCGAAAGCATTATTTGCAATCTTCCTATTTATAAGATTTACCTTGATCGTGGTCGAATAGATAACTGCTTTAATAATTCGCGGAAACCACAATGCGTTGACCTAGCTGTTTACTTTACTCAGCCTAATTTTACCAGGTTATTTTGATGTTTTATGTTCATTGTGTTTAGACTATAATGGTAACTCTAGTTTGTGATAGGCTCTGCTTGCACAGGAAGTGGTCCAATCGTCTGAGATGATGATTAGAAAAACGAGAAGAGAGAATTTTTACATAACTTTTTTTATGTCACAATTAGGTAACATCTTTAGCTTAGATAACATTATTAGGATAAATAATGGTATGTTTTAGACTTAAATATTTCCGCTCTAATTTTTAAATGGCATTATTTGTGACGAATAGCTTTATTTGGAGTTAGTCAAACCCATCCCACCTGATGGCAAAGTAGTGACGGTTACCTCTTGATATTTCTAATACCACAGATATTTTATTTATGAGCTATTAACTGTTCAAAAAGAAATGGTCGATTTTTTGTAAAAAAATTATATTTCAAATTTTTCAAGCCAAAGTCCATCGCTTAAACTTTGAAAGGAACTCAAAAATAAATATTGTAGAAATTAGTGATCAAAACTATTCTCGCAAAAACTCTCATTTGGTTCTGATCTGTTGTTCGTTGGTACCATCTACCAATACTCGCAGACGTACAGCGTAGACAGGTACAATATCCGTAACGTAATCTTTATTTAGACCTTCCGGTGGCTCCTGACATCTAGACTTCACAGAGACTAGACTAAACAAGGCCTGTGATGCGTAAACACTGGGAATGGAATTTACAATGCGTTAGACAATAATCCAACGAGATACAAGAGTTCCCGGCTCGTATGCTGCAAATTTCCTCAAGTTTGAATCAAAACTCGTTGACAATTTTCATTTGAAAATGTATCAAATCGATGCTTGAAATTTTGATTTTTCCTCAAAATCTGTATCTTATCTGCAAAAGGATATGACTCTACCTTATTCATATTATGCACTCTACGTATCAAATAGCAACCTAATGCAATCTTCTTCTTCTAAATAATATATAAAACTCTTTTGAAGCTGACTGACAATCAACGCACAGCCTAAACTATAAGTCCTAGAAGTATGAAATTTGGAAAGTAGTATTCAAATGGGTCGCACCCTAATGGGTCTAAAATTAGGATCAAAGATTTTAACCAAATAAAGCGTATACTGATACCACGCGAGCAAAGCCGCGGGCGACAGCTAGTACTATTTCCTCTGCACTGAAAAACGTGTGCTTTTCAAGCATTGAATTTATGTAAATATCAAAATATTATATATAGAAAATATTATAATTAATATTTAAATTATTAATATTTATTATAGAATTTATGCCTGCCGTTTTGTTTAGATATTGTACCTACCTGCTTACTATTATTATATTATATTATTGACTTACAAAATATAGATTCGAATTGGTTGACGAATAATGTAAAATAGATAGCTTTTAATATACCATAATAAAACTGTGAATCTTAGACTAATAAATAAATAAATCTAACCTCTAAAGAAAATACGTCAGTTTTACAACATAAACAAACTAAAACAAGTAAAATTTATTACAAAGCGCGTCCTAATACTGTTATTAATGTTCTGCCACACGCGCAAAGTGCCTATCCTAACATTCGATATCCCTTGCTAAAATTACTTTGGATTGGTGCTTTAGGATGATTCAACATCTTAGGAACTGCTATTAGGCTATGGCATGATCGTAGAAACTACTATGTACTCTATGGTAATACTAGTTCGAGCAAATAGGTTATCTGTGGCGCATAAGAGATGCCAAAACATGAAACATCGCTCGATACTTAGAAGAGGTTTGTGTTTGCAAGGCCTAGAAGTGCGGAGGTCGTATTAATCATTATATTGAAATATTGAATATAGAATTAAATAAATGATGACTACTAATATAGAGTAGTACGTTTACTTATTATGATCGAGTTAAATAGAATCCTTCCTACCAATATTATAAACGCGAAAGATTCTAAAGATCCCGCGAGTTGCGGGTACCAGCTAGTGTTGAATATAAAAGACTAGAATACAGAGTATGTACTTGTTGATAAAGTTTTAAAATTACTAAAATGTGAGTAAGTCCGTGCAAAATATAATTATGTAGCCATACTTCTTAAAAAGATGAAATAGAAGCAACCATTTAGAAACTGAATGCTGAATGGTTGTTTATAAAATGCCATTTACAGCAACCGATCAGTCAGAGAAGAAAATAAGGACGCTTCGTGTAAAATAACTCATAACTCAAATTACCGATTTGGGAACATTTCACAAAAAGTCCACCGTTAGCTCAGTATTGATAAATCATCAAAGTGCCGCTAATCAGTTACTGAAGACAAATAAACCGAGATTAATGTGTTAATGTCAACTTGTAACTCTATAAGCGTTAGATTGATTAGAACGAGATTATGGCGGTCCAAGTGATAGGAAGAAGCGATCATGTTTGGTTTAAAAAAAACCTAGATAATATCAAATCACTGGCCGAGCTTTATAATATAGTTGCTAATCGATAGATTCTTGGAACATAGTTAGAAACTAGTGGCTCTGGGAGCTGTAGACCTCGCGAGCATACTAAATATTCCAATATTCAACATCATCAATCAACATCATCAATGTCGTGTAAGGTGTTTTCTGAAAGTCTTTAAGTGCACTTTTATTAATTTCTAATTTAAGGCTTATTATTATGCTGATGCTCTCATTCAGTGAAGGAAAACATCATGAAGATAATTATCAGTTAGTATTCTAACAGCGACGAAACGCTTGCAGCCTGTCACGTATTGAAAACTAACTATAATGCAAAATGTTGTGTGTGTGTGTGTGTGTATGTGTGATGTGATGTTTTTTCTATTTAATTTTGTAATTTTTTGAGGAATGTAATGTGCAAGTGCATTATCCGTTTTGTGATTTTTTTGATCTTTTAGATTTTTTTTGCATCATCTTGTGTATAATGAGGTCCTTTGTGTTTCTCTCAAATTTGATTGAAAACCATCGATTGTTTGATGAGCTATCCTGTTCATCATGCTGAAGATCCTTATCAGATCTTTGCCAAACTTTTATGAGACCAACTTATAGTTACTACCTTTCAAATAAAAAAAGAATAATCGAAATCGGATCTCATTTGGTGGAGATATCCAGTATATCAAATAGCCCCCTTTTTGCCTTTTTTTTGGGGGAAGTACCCCTCCAATCAAAAATCCCCGACGACAAAAAAGTCATATAACCTGTGTACCAAGTTTCGTCCAGATCGGTTGAAAAATGCGACCTGTAGAGGAGAACAGACAGACAGACAGACAGACATCCGGACAAACGCATTTTTGGCCAATGTGGAAACTGACTGAAACGCAATAAAAAACTTTATTAGCACGATGTCATTATCGTAACAATGCATTCGCACATTTTTTTTGTGCTGAAATGTAAAATGATTTATCCAACCTAAGGTTCACGTTCAGAGATATCTGCTTAGAACTTTTTGCCAAGTCAACGTGAAAACGCACGTCCTTAAACTCACGAAGATCCTCTAGGTTTCATTTACTTGTACCACGTATTACCCGCTTGCTTTTATAACTGGGTACACCCCACATGGCCGAGGTCAGACCCTACATATTAGGCTCTAACCAGACTATGTGACGAGCGTCAAGAATTACAACTGTCTTAGCACACATACCCACAGAATAGCCTACACAACACTTCTAGTAACTGAGCATTGAGCTACATTGATAGTATTTTAATAGGCAGCGATAGTGGGCAAAAATGCATGTTCTTTAATACTTTATGATGTTGTTCATACTCTTTGTTGATCAATACAACTTGCTTTATTATGGCCAAGGTATGGTAGGTAGGTATAATTACTCCTGTAACCTGGTAGATCTGTGTAAACTGATTTTGGAACAAAAGCCTATTCATTCTTTTTTTAAACCAAAATTTTCCAGTTAAATTTTTCTATCCTACAGTTACATTTTTATCAATGTTGTAAAGCTGATAAGGTAATAAAAATTGGAAAAATGTAAGCTCATTTTATTTTCATATCCCATCATTTTCCTGTTAAATTTTCCCGTCCTATATCCCGTTAGTATCGATGTGGTAGGGCTGATAATCAAGAGGCCATTAGTGACCACCCGCGCACCTCATCAGCGGGTGTCACCCTAGTAACGTGGAAATTGACTATCGCGAATTAGGCCTACCGCATTCTGATGAGGAAGGGTATCCAGGTAAGCAAGACTCAGAAGTAAACCTTCAAAAATATCATGTCTTGATTTGTCAGAAAAATGATTATGGGTAAATCTGAATCTGAAGTGTAGTAGTGTAGATATATTCTATGGGAATTTGAAGTAGTCGATAAGCAAGGGATCCAAAATATGCTTATCTCTAATTCTGATTTCAAAATACTCGTGATTTTCTAACTTTTTTAGAAATATTTGAGATATCCGCTGAAATGTCAGACACATAAGTCAACAACAGTTTTCCGGTGTTTCGCCAATTTCTTGTTGAAACAAAAAAGTTGCCACAAAATGCCAATTACGTTATTAAAACAGATGAATCTTAAGCTGCACTTGCGAGTGTCGGTTCGATTAATCTTAATAATGACTACAATTTCACCCTTCGAATAATGAATGCAAACGATCGTGGACCACATGTTGCGTAACGCTGACCGGGCGACGTTTTGGTAAATTTTTACAAGCAAATGTCGAGGGCACTCTGGAGAGGGTCATGCGACGAGCGAAGGGCTTTGGATCTTGGTGCTTAACACTGCAATACTAGGTATTCTGCCTTTTATCTGCAGTAGAAAAGCATTGCTATTTTGTATGTAAGTGATAAAACGCAGTCAATACCAAATTTCAATACCAAAATTTCGTTTATGTTCTTTGGCTTGTGCCAAAATGCTAGTGCAATATTTCTGTAAGTAGGTAACCCAATTTTTCTCGAGTTCTAAGGATCGTTGACGGCTGGTAACATTTAGTTTTTTTGAACTTTGCTGGCAGATTGTGCTGTCCAAAGCAGTCATTTTGTCACGGAGTTCAAACTCCGTAGCTAAAATAAAAGCTTATACAAAGTACTGCACTGAAAGTAAAAGAACCTTGGAAGTGAAAAAATTCTTCGTGCCTGGATATTTTAGATGTGCCAAATGGCAGTATTATAGAGATAAGATATAGTTTTACCCGAGCAAAAAGAGGATTATATTATAAACTGTGTTCACTAAAGTTAGTTTTGAACTCGCCAGCAGCCTATAACTTAAACAATAAAATATCTGGATTCATATGACATTTAGAATTAATTGGGAGGGCGCGGTGAGTGAAAATGTCGACCGAAATGTGGAAGAAAGTATTCGATTATGAAGCAAAGCGTACTGGGTCAGTTTGTAAAGTTCAATGATTTGCATCGTCTGATTACACCTGTTCGGACATGGTGCAATACATTTTTGCACGTGGATCTTAAACATTGATCCATGCAAATGATTTTTCGTTCCAGTTCTCAAATGTCATCAAGTCTCCGCGTCGTGTCCACTTGTCGGATGTCGGGTCCGACAACATATCGGATGCTCTAGCGGCAGAACATTATTTGTATGTTGCTGATCACTGTTTTGAATAAAAGTGGCGACATCTGATTAAAATACGAATCAGACATCAAATGAAAATAGGATTTGTGGGTATCTAATTAGAAATCTGATATTTTTTAAGCCTAGATCAACTTGGTTCCTCATTTCTAGTGTTATGTTTGCTATTGGCTGAACTACATCCTTAGTGGGTAAGGTATATAAGTCCACTTTGCGCTCGTCTTCTCTGGTTTTCTATCTATTCATTTCATCTTATCCTTCATACACCTATTTGTTATTTTAATCGACTCGCACTTCTTCAGCTTAAATGTCTCCGCTAAGACTATGGTTGATCTTATCTCCCTGTCAATATATTCTTAGCATTTCTTTAACACTATCCCCATTTCAGTTCAGTCTCAATCTTGTTTTAAATAAGTCAGTTTATTTGAGTAATGTCCACGTATAGCAAGTTTTTGCCCCTGATTATGATAATAATGTATTGTCCACCAATATCTATCGATCTCCAAATATCCATATTCAACATAACTACATATATAGGCGGTGCACGTACAGACAGATCTCAGGCGCCGGTCCATACTAGGATGATGAAGTTTTTCTAATGATTCGAAAATTAATCCCATACTTTACCTTGTATGCAGGTTGGATTGTAATTGGTTAGATTGGCGCATAGCGGGCATCTTTGTAGCGTGGTCTTTCTCAGTCTGGCTCGTTTTAGGTAACATTTCCAGTTCGTTAAAAAATCTTATACGCATGTGTTCTGCTTCAACATTTTTCACTAAGAGATTTTTAGGTTTATGGTTTCTAGTTAGATTATTCAAAGATTAATCAAAAGTACCTATCTTGTCATATGGCTTCGTAGTTTGCAACAACTCTGAACCATTTTCATGATTGTAATCTCATTGCAAAGTGCACGATGTTTTATTTACGGTTGCTTCTAAATCGAGAAAAGGCACTAAACGTGAAAAAATATCATCCATGATTTAATATCCGCTTCGACCAAGATCCGGGCTTACTCCAAATACTCCAAGCCTACGATTCGCGTTAACTTTGCCTTAGAACTTGGTCCTAGCTTTATAATTATACCACCGGTTACGTAACATCTGAAGTGGTTCGAACTGAAATATTATTTTAGGAGTTCAGAGACCGTGCGCGCGCGCCGCCCGCCTAAACAAATATCGACCTTGTTTTTTACCTGTTAGAGTTTATTTTGCAGTGCGACCACGTATGACTTTTGCGTCGTCTAGCTTTCGTTGTGGCGTCATGTGTCGCGTATCACTCAGCAAGTCGCTTCCTTTTGGACAATAATAAAGAAAAAAAAGTTTGAACGTAGTTTTGGATCGAGGTGTATGCTGAAATTAAAAGGTTAATTCCTCAGCGTTTAATTTGAGGAAAGCACCGTAGTATTAATAAGCACCTTTTCTCATTTAGTTTTTTCTATCCACAGAAAACGTTCCTCGTTAGGAGTGACAGCAAAACTTCTCTTATGATACTGAGTCCATCATTCAGAAGGATAATTTAAAAACACGACAAAGTGGTAGCCATCTCTGGCACATTCTGTCTCTGAGCTTTTTCGTAGAATCCTCGATAAGATCGCAATCTTGCTCTGATTTAAACCTTTTAATGGTGTTACTGTTACGCCTAGTGCAATCACAAGTCATGACGAAAATTACTTTATTTATTCAAAGGTATCTAGTACTTAGCATGTATTGTAAAATGCCTATTTATGTACTTTATAGCTACCATGAGTCTTTGTATCCAGGTATTATTGTAAGGAATGATAGGTGTTGCTTTTTTAACCATCTTCATACATGGGAAAACTTGGAACTCTCTTTTTGACACTTGTTTTAGTACCTAAATCTTTTTCATGATAATAATCATTCTCATACCCATCAAATACTTTAAAAATTGCCATACTGCTCAGTACTTTCGTAAATTATCGGTTCTTTTTAAAGAAAAGTCTCACGTGCCATTATTTCGTCAACGAACCCATCAGGTTTGAGTTTTTATCGGCAAATAATTCAGCAATAACCATTGCAATAAGCTTACAACTTCACAACGACACAAATAAAATTATGCCTTTACATTATGTAAAGTGATTTTTGAAAAGTTTGTATGTATTTAACTTATTGTTTATTGAACATTCTTAGGTGTTGATAATGCAGTGTTTAATTTATTTACCAAACATGAGCGCAAACTTGCATAGTTAAAAAAAATAATGTCTTACTTGTTTGTTAAGCTCAAAAACAAATTATATTTCTAGTAAACTATTGTTTACCATCGAGAGAAACAGAAAAAACAAAAGTTTACCTTAAACGCAGTCAAAGTTAAACAGGACAATGAACAATTTAAGTCAAACAGAGCCACCGGCCACCGCTAGTAAATACAATAAAATCGTAGTACCGTAACGGGCTGGGTAAGTATGGCAGAAGCAGGCTCGCAAAAACTAGTGGACTCCATATCAGTCAGACGATTATTGCAGGGCGAGTTAAACAAATGTTTGCGGTTATTGTTTATTACTCTTGTAAGAGATATGATATCCAAAACAAAAAATGTCTTATTGCAATTCTCAAACAGTATCGAAAAACATAACAATATAATATAATTCATTTATTTTCTCATCACATATTAAATCGAGTGATGTATACCTACTGCTGTCATGTCACTAGTCATGTCACTAGTCATGTCAATCTAGACGGTAGGAAGGTTAGATCTTGTGAATCATTTAGTTTAGCCACGCTTGTTAGTATCAACAAACCTTAGCTAATAGCAATCAACAAGCATGTCGTAAGTTTAACTCAAGCTCTGAAGTGGTCAGTGTTTTTCAATAAAACTGCAAAGTTACGAACGCACTCATTTTTGTCTGTCTACATTATTTATTTAATAAATACAGTGGTTAGACCTGCCAATTGGAGCTAATGGGTAAATTGGTGATGCTGTCCCACGACTATTAGCCAGTTAGGTTTACAACTGCAACAAAAGTCATTCAGAAGATATACGATGATTACAAGAAATAATTAGATGAAAAAGACGGTGACTGTACCAACTGTACTGTAGTTTCAAACGACTCAAGTGAGGACGATAATGACAACAGTAAGCTCGAAAACAAAATAATAATTGATTGATCTAAAGTGAAAAACTATGTGTTTCCATTACCTCAATCTAATAAGAAATGATTAATGAAGTTTATCAAAGAGAACAATTAGAGGATGGTAAAAAAAACCAATGGAAGAAGTCAAGGTAAACTGACGAACAAGAATCTTTGGAATCACGAGTGCGTAAACGTTATAAAGGAAATGATTATATGGGGTCAATAAGAGTGATAGTCAAGGGTTTCAGTTTAAGTCAGGTAGATAAAATATTTGTATAAAGTTTCGTCGAACTGAATTGCCTATTACTGGCAAAGTTAATAAAAATATCAAATTGACTTCAATACGGTAATAAAAGCACAGTGAAGTAGCTTATGAAAAAGAAACTGAAATGGATGGTAGGAAGAAAATATTGCTTTTCCAGTTAGATTCTTTATTCGCATGTGAAGAAAATAGTAGTGCATTGACACGTCAACAGACTGTTCCAAAATTCACTTTCACCATGTAATCTTTATTTACTGAACTCGATCTATTTCCGTGGAGTTTTTAACAGAGTCTAGCCGTCTCGTCTGCCGCCAATATATTCAAATTGTGGAATTTTTATTTGTCACATTGCGTCGTCTAAGCATTCTTGCGATTTCCAATTAGACGACGGGTCGTCTGCGATGTTTCCCGACGTCTGTTAGATCTTGGGGATCTTGTCAAGTCGAATAAAATCAATTAAAAAAAAGGAGATTGATGACCTAGAGCAATTCACTAAAAGGTCCTTGATCTGGTGATTTGATAGCACAAATGAATTCTAAAAGTTTACTTCCATCTAGTCTCATGTCACTATCTCGCACAGAAATAGTCTATAAATACGCAGTATTATCTGTTCAGCGATATTATTCACTAATTTCAACGAAAGAATGCTAGAGTGTGCCCCAGACTTTGAAACATCCCCCATCTTTACAGTTTCAAGGTAATCCAAAACAATATTGACTTTGTTACAAACGTGACAAATCCATCCACTCGAGGATTACGTCCCCCTATCTGTCAGCGCCATCACATCTGCAATGACCTAATAAATCGACGGCAGCTGATGCATCGATTGACAAATACAATTATCGACACGGGTGGGGCGGAACCACGCGTTAATTGCAAGGCCGCCATTGTCGGTAACGGATACCAGCCCGATAGAGCCCCCCAGGTACAATCGGAGGTGATAGAACTGATAAATCACGGACTAGATCTGTGACATCCAATAAAATAGGTGGGGTACGTTTTTGGAAGGATGATCGAGATCAGATGATTAAGTCAATTAAAGTAGGTGATGGGTAAGCATTCGGGCAAATCATGCGCCAGACACTACTAAGCAAAATGTCCTGTAGAAAGTATCTAAGTCTAGTTAGTATACTTGTGAAACAATACGCTCGTGGTGACTTCAAGACTAGCACAAACACCACTGCTAATTTTCAAAAAGGGTTTTAACCTATGTATGAATCTACGAATACTATGTACTTTATAATAATTATAATAATATGTTAAATTTCTCCTCAAAGCATACACAAAACGTTAGTATTTCAAGAACATTGGTAGGTACGAGTATGATCTAATAAGCAGTTGCCACGTCCATTGTCTTATCATAAAACTATGTTCCCACGTATGGTAGGTACTTTTAGAGTCCCTCCAGTGTTGGTTTTATTTAGCTAATAACTTTGCATCGTAGTAATGAACTTGCTTATGGTAAATGACCTTACTGGATCGCTGGGAAAATAAGCTGGAGCTAACAAGATATGGATTTGTGAAGATGGATAATAGAACCTAGATTATCAATGTGAAAATGAGTTGGCTTTCTATATTTACAAACCCTTTATACCAACTATCAGATAATTTAGCACTTTCTCTGAGCAGTTCCATGAAAATGGAAACAGTTGCTTTTTGTCAATTCTGATTTATACTTACTTTTATGGTAGTTTACGTGTTTTCTTACGTGTTTTCAAGAGTTGTCAGCACCTTTTCGGCAACATTTTTATAAGGGTGGTATAGAAGTAATTGGTTTTTGACTACTATGATTATTCACAGATCTCTGACGAGTACTACTCCTGAACACTGTGAGATATCGGTTTCGGTTTTGCAGTCACTAAAATGTTTTAGACGAAAGCTTTCAAGCGGGAAAACGCTGGGCGACTGAGAAATAAGTTCAAAATGCTTTAGCCCAAACAGCTTAGCATTGTTACAGACACACCTCGCTTCAGTCGCAGCTTCATTATCAGTAGCAGTGCCGGTCTGCTGGCTTTACTGTCCTAATAAATATTAACATACCAGCGTGGAATTATTACACTTTACGAGCGCTGTATCTTTAGATTTTTACGTCGTTCCATCTAGATAATATGGAACAGACTAAAGCTTTCGGACAGTGAAAGAAAACACTGTCAGAAATAACTTCGGTTTCTCCGTTTCCAACATTTTGAACGTTTTTCCTGTAAGAGACTAGATTGAGAGATACATCTAATTTCTTGGTTATCTGCTAATTCTTCTAGGCTTTGGTCGCAAAGAATTAGCACATACCTAGTATATAAGGTAGTCGACATAGCTCAGAGGATAAGTAAGCTGAAGTGGCAGTGGGCCGGCCATGTTTGCCGCAGAACTGACAATCGTTGGAGCAAACTAATACTCGAGTGGAGAGCGCGTTTAGGCAAGCGTAGTGTAGGACGCCCTCCGGCTAGGTGGGGTGACGATCTGAGACATGTAGCTGGCAAACACTGGATGAGAAGAGCCGAAGACCGGGCTCAGTGGCGCGTCTTGGGAGAGACCTACGTCCAGCAGTGGAGCGATATAGGTTGATGATGATGATGATGATGATAGTATATAAGATGATTTTAAATGATCTTTGTGATATTACTAATTCAGTAGACATAGACGAGAATTTACATAAATAATCATTGACTGGAGATAAGCTGTATTTAAATCTAGTGTGCTGTGTAAAGGCCTGTTTACGCACTTTACACATTAATAGCCTTTTAATGTATCTAGATTTAAGCAAACCTATGACGCATTTCACATTTTCGCGTTTCTGTTGGCTGGTCGGTATTCTACGTATCGCTATCTGTTTTACTATTGTTTTCCTCACAAATCATCTAACTATTTGGCTAATATCCCAGATTTTCTAAACTAGAGCAACAACATCTAAGTTTTCTGTGATTATAATTATTCACATAATATCGAATCAATCCTATACTTGATGCGTGTTCAGTAGCTTATTTTTTTAATGTTTTTGGTAGTAACTAAGTGTGGTGTATAGATATTTTTCTAAAAATATAAATGGCTATAAAACTAAAAATGAACAGATGAATAGCAAAATACAAAATCTATTATAGAAGCGGTTTCTAACAGAATAGGGCATCTAAGGTGAAACTCATCGTTTCCAATAATTTAAAATGTAAATAAAAGGAATGTACGCGCACATCAAAACGATCGAGACAGATTTACAGTGTAGTAGTAGTATCAGATCCAGCGCACAAAGAAACGAAGGATACTACACAGAAAGATAAACATTTTGCTAACGGAGTGGGGTAAACAGAAAGCACCATATTTTATAAAAGTTCAATAACTTACCAATTAGTTTAGAAGTTTAGAAATATCAAAGAGATGATTATACAACTTGAATGATAAGTTATTCAAAGAAAAAAGTGTTAATGTTTACGATACAAGTAAGCTACCAGCAAAGTAATCAAAGCATTTTAATTTCATTAAAGTTAAATGAAGATTTAATTAAATTAAAGATGGTCAAAATAACTTTTTTTTGATATAAAATAAAAATAAGGAAAAAATTGATAAAAAATTAGGTCAAGTTGCTAATTCGTCAATGGATGACGTCACTCAATCTAGTCGAGACTTGTCTGATTTCGTTTAATTCTGTTAGATTATTAGTCGCGCATCTCTATGATATAGGTGCTTAGGTATGTAGATAAAGATGTCGATTGATATCTATGTATGTCAAACCTTCGTACTCATAATAATATATGTAACAGTTTTATATTTTGGCAAGTTCTCTACTTCCGGTGGTAGATTGCGTGGATTTAAAAAGTAAAGCGGTAAAATAGCTGGTAAATATCGGTATGGTTTAATGTGGACACATGCTATTAAACGTTAGAAATTGGGATTAAACGTTAGTTTTACGGGATTTATTTAGTTGTTGACGCTTTGACTAATTCCAGCTTCAGCTTATTTATTTTCAAAATCATAGTTTTGTTAGAAAATAAATCCCACTTCTGGTAAAGAATAATCAAAAAGATGTTATTTATTGTTTTCTAAACAATCGTAATTTGGATAATTTGCGACTGTGATATCTGGATATTGTCTGTAATCTTCACGGGCTTAGCATCACAGTATTTGTAATATTTCTAGAATTTTAATTAGATTTATAATAAATTAGGAATCCAACAAAAAATGGTTTGTTTTATCTTTACAAGTTTTTGCTTTGAACGAAATATTTTAACGAGTTCCACCAGTTTAATTACATTGAAATTACTCGTAGAATGTTACAATAGAAGCGTCTCGTACTGTATACCTATTTCCTCATCCAACTGACCGTTTATATGAAGGGTGCATAAATAAGGTCCGTCTATAAGTGGTACGCGCTTAGTATGTTTTGCCTCGGCCACGTTAGCGCTGACCACTATTCACTCTTCGCCCTAAAATGGACTCATAATGGCTACTAGTTCCGACGATACACCTGCCATCGCGTATTTGTTGCCAGTATTTATCGTATCTTAAATTCTATTTATGTACGGACTCGCTACTTCTTTCACTATCCGCACGCATCCTAGCCGCGAGAAATAAAAAGACTGACTCCGAATTCTCGTCAAATCTGGACCGACCAATGCGTACGCGCAAACTTTTGGTTTGCCTCTAATTACAAATCTCAAACTAGCCTTGCAATGGAGCTGAAGTAAAGCTTAAGCTACACCTACCTACGGAGGTCATCATCACTAGATTCTAGGGTATTCTGGCCGCGCGGAGATCGAGCCGGTGAGAGCATCCAACGAGGGTTCTACGAGGCTGGATCTCCGCGCAGGCTGACGGCACTGGCACTCACTGTAGCCTGGCTTGTAGACCGCACGGACTCGCTTCAGCAGCGCGCTGGTGCGCCGTAGCGGCGGACCGAGCGCCACCGCCTCGCGGCCGCGGCGCTCCGCGAACACGATGTACGTCCGTCGGTTCCGGAGCGGCAGCTCGAAGCGGCCGCTGCACTCGTTGGTCTCCTGCGGCAGACGCAGCCGCAGCACCTGGTCGGGTCTGGGCCAGTGGGGCTGGCGGCGCAGTGGGCGGCGCACCTGCACAGTGGCGGCGTCCCGCGCCAGGCTCAGCACTCTTGCCTCGAAGGCGTGCGGCGCGCGGTAGGCTCGCCACGCCACGTCGGCGCGCTCGCAGTAACGCTTGGGCGGCGCTGCTCGCGCGCCCAGCACGCACAGCAGCCACCAGCACGCACACCACGCGGCGCGGCCCCGAGGCCTCATCGCTCCATCGCACGCGCCGTCGTGCGTCGTGTCGCCGCTAGCGATCGCGCGCGACTGCCGCCGTCCGGCACACGACAGCGCCGCCCGCGCTACACCCGCGCGCGCCTACTCGTCGCACAACAACTACACAACTCGCACTTATATACAACGTCTGGAAATCGGGCTACTCGAGCGTTAAACAACATTTTATGTTCGTTCCAAGGGAAACATAGCTTGTAATTATAATTTTTCAGAATCAATTAAACACTTCGAGTTTTTGTGCAACTGGAGCAATTCTTCTTGCTGTTTTAAAACAGTCCGCTATACGTTGAACTATCAGAATAATTAAACTTCATTGAACTATACTTTTGTTGAAAAAAAACTTAAAATGTTCACCGCTCTCCACATAGGTTTTTTTAAAAAAAAATTGAATGCTAGTTTAATTTAAATAAACTATGAGGTTGCATCATTATAATCTAAAATACCAATTAAAAAATTCATAACGTTTAGCGACATACTTAATTACGCCATGCTATGAAAGTTATCTCACTAGATCACACATTAAAAACAAACTGCAACTACTCTGGCCATTCTACTATAGTCCTGACTCCCAATTTCGCCAGCAGCTTAGACTTAATTTGCACTCATTCGGGCACGCGTCTGTGATTTATCTCAAGATGATTAATCTGCTCGTTATGGTGTGATTAGCGATTGGTAGGGTTTCATAAAGGGCTGAAGATTTAGTCTGAGATTGTTTTGCAAATGTAAACAATGCTAGTAAGCTGTTAGATTCTACAGTATTCTAGAGTGAAGAATTTACAATTTTTGAGTTATATCTTACAATGTTATTTTTTTATAAATCTTTTAATAGTCCGCAATCTGAATAGGTTACGAACTTTTAGAACACTTATAAGGCATGGCTTTGTTTAGCTAATAATTAAAAAAAACCTTAAAATAACGCTGGCGTAAAAATTCAGATACGAAAAATTTTCTTCATTATGTAGGTACACGATTTCAAATAGTAGGAGACATATTTTAGTGTTTAAAAAACGAAGCCTGCCATCTCTCAACATTTGTGTGCAATATTTTCTCTGCATAGACTTACTTGTGTAAGCTCTATTACGTCTAGTCGAGATTTCGTAGCAGAGATTTTCAACTTTCGCTCGTAGGCGCCTACGCGCGTAGCCGTAGCGTGACCCCACGTAGCGGCCTTGAGCGTCATGTCACCAAATTCATAATCGTATACAACGTATACGATTTTGTTATAAGAATTACGAACGCATTTTATAGGTATGTCTGAATTTTATTGGCTGTAAATGTATGAAACGTTCAAATATTATGATGCACTCAAAAGTTTAAAGTTCTGCATCAAATTCAATGAAATGATTCGTAAAATATTTTTTATGTATATCCACTGCTTTTTTACAATAGCTAAGTGGACAGTCAAAGTCACATGTCTTTGTTTTGCAGGAGTTTGTATTCCATAACACATAATTATTCTATTACATTACATGGTACCTATTAAATAGATAAATGTTAGTATGTACGTTTAGTATGATATTATCTGTGGATTGTTTGAAAGGAGAAAATGTTTAATTACTCTGTTTTTATTTTGGTCAGGTGAAGGTGGGAGGGTGTATTCAATTGGTCACACCTTCCGAGCAGAAGTCTCTAAACAACTCTCGTTTTTAATGAGGTGTATTTAATAAAATTATCAGAAATGACCCATTCCAGAGGCAAACAAGCAGTCCCTACCATCCGTTCTCACAGTCTGAATGAACAGGCTCTAACGGTCTTCCGACTCCAATTTGCCGCACATCCGGTGCAAAAAATAAACAGTATGAAAACAACCTTATTTTGGCACCCTTGCCAGGTAGGCGGCTCATTCAAACCCTGGTATGAATGACCGGTGGGTTTTAGGGTTCTTTTAAAAAATTTATTACTAACCACGTAGAAGTAGCTTTCTAAATTTAAGATATTAATAAAAAAAATATAATACTAGCTGTCGCCCGCGGCTTTGCTCGCGTGCAACCCTTATCACTAAGGTGTATGAAAAATAGATGTTGGCCGATTCTCAGACCTACTCAAAATGCCCACAATATTTTATGAGAATCGGTCAAGCCGTTTCGGAGGAGTACGGGAACGAACATTGTGACACGAGAATTTTATATATAAGATTATTTATTTATTTGAATTAATTAACACGGTTTATTCATACATACCAATTAAATTAATTAATAAAGAAAAGAAATAGTCAAAGAAAGAAAATTAAATTACAAAAATTTAAAAAATATTTGAGAATATGATCAATAAGATATTTTAAAGAAAAGTGCTTTCTTGTTTAAACTTTCTTTTCAATTGTAATTCAGTATTTAGGTACTACCTACTACTAATTGAGAAAAAAAACACCAGGTAAGTACCATAATAATTTTATTTTTAACATAAGTGAGAGGTAGGTATTTACTTAATGATTTTTACGATTACTTAAAATCTTAAGCACTTGTACTTCACGGGTAATCTTGGCATATTACCTTTATAACATAGTTTATGTAAGTGCTTAATGTGTTTTGGTCGTGCAAAGTTCATATTAATGGATTTTACCTTAAAAAGCTTTCGATAATTTAAGATTAAACAAATTCTTTTACAAGCTGTAAAACGATTTTGTCATAATCACTATCATTATCTCGTAACGTTTTAATACTACACTGATCTTAAACCAATTTTTCGTGACCTACATAACCTATATTTTAAGGAAAAGACACGAGGTCGGTGTAACTTGGCGACTTTGAGTGGGATTAGCTTAAGCTTAAGATCTAAATGACTTTTTTATTATACAAAATTAACAAATACTGGCTTTACTCAAGGCTTGTAGGCTTATCAGAGAGATTAGGTACTATTTCACATTAAATTAAATTAAAAAAAACTGGAAACAGAAAAAAACACCTTTGCCCAACAGTAAAACGATACTTAAGCAAAAACTAGTTGGTATTAAAGATAAACAAATTAGGAAGAGGTCAAATTCCCACTGGTAGGGTTTTCTTAGTGACAGGCGTCATGGCTCAGTTGGTAGTAGCTCTGACTTCCTCGCTGTGGGTCGTGGGTACGATCCCCACCGAAAACAACCATTTGTGTGTTGTAAACATAGATGTTTGTTCTGTGTCTGGGTGTTT
The DNA here is from genome assembly GCA_947507515.1 of Eulithis testata. Lineage (NCBI taxonomy): Eukaryota > Metazoa > Arthropoda > Insecta > Lepidoptera > Geometridae > Eulithis > Eulithis testata. The sequence goes on along the minus strand of OX382198.1, from coordinate 11,074,171 downwards.
CTATGTATTATAAGTATGTATTTACAAAAAAAAATTATGTATGTATTCTATCAGCCATCTATTTCCTATAGTACAAGCTTTGCTTAGTTTGGGACTAGAAGGCGTTGTGTTAAGTGTCAGTGAATATTTATTTATTTCTGATTTACTTAGTGGAGATTTCTGGAATATATCAAAAAAACCTGCACCTAATACAAAAGTGTAAATACCACCTTTTGACTTTGGCCTCAATTAAAACCTACTTCCTTAGAAACTATTTTTACGGAACACCGTCAAATAAAATTCTCCTGTCTCAAAAAAACGGTTGCATTAGCAGAACCTCTTTTGTCATGATCAGGCGCACCTTTAGTACGCACGCGCGGTTGTATTCCCACACTGACCAGGTAAATACTCTTAGATTTTGTGTATCAGTACTTGGACCTAATTTTTTTGAAGCGAAAAAAAAAATACCATTCCAGATGTGATCATGAATAACAATTTTCATTGCCTATAACAAAAGCATTACGTACACCATCCTTTTTTTGTAGTATTATACATGCGATACGACAAAAAACTGCAACGCGAATTGCTGCGATGTGATTTCATGCGGGAAAGACTCTCACTGCCGGTTCGAGAACGCGATGCAAATCGATTCGGAAGTTCTTGCGATGCGTCATGTGAGCTTGCAAATTTCTGCGTTGCGACGTCGCATCGCAAAAGACTCAAAATTAAATTTCTGTAATGGTACCACCTGTATTCGTAACATCGACACAATGCGAGCATCACTGCTTGGCGGCAGAAATAGTTACAATGTTACTTCCCCGGACAATCTCTTTTGGAAAAAAACTCTTAAAGCGAAAAAGCAAGAAGCGGTTTTATTACCTTTAGTATAAATAGCACAGATATACGTAAATCCAACCAGATGTTTAGGATAATGTTTTAAACAGTAATTGCAATAAAATGCCCTTATCGGTTAAAAAACAATAAGCAAACAGGTGTTAAGGATTAGGGTTCTTTCAGGTGCAGCCTTAAAAGTAATAATGGAACCTTTGAATTGTTTAGTATCCCATTATGTCCGTGAATATTTATTTATTTTATTTATTATTTATGTGTTTATGGGATAGTTAACAATTCAAAGCATCAACTCGAGAAAACTCAAGTATCTAGAGTGTTCGAGACACTTGAGTTTTCTCGAGTTTATGCTTATATACTAGAATCTACATGTAGGCTTTATGCTTTAAAAGCTTGAATGCGAGCATAGGCCAAATGTTGCGAGGTACATGACGCGGTGCTTACGTTAACATGATTTTCTCTGTAATTTTATAATAATATGTAAAAAAAAAACTGTGTAGTTGAAGCAAAAAATTTTGTAGAGGTAAATCGGAATGTAAAAGAAAATTGGAGATCGATACGGAACCCTTCTTGCACTTGTTAAGTCAATATTATGTTCCAAGCTCCTACTATCTTATCTACCATTGGTGTAACAATAGCCTTCAAATAAAGGTGTTTTACACGTATTGTCTCCGTACCGAAACGTGGTTGCAATTAGGGGTGTGGGAAGTTTTTTTATTGTTCAAGAACGGATATTGCGATATTTTTATTTTACAGTTTTTTTTGTGTAAATGATCTCACCTGTGATTTTCTGGCTCTGTAAATAGTCGATTGTATTATTGTTCTGTAGGTATCTGATTGTATTGAGATTGTTCAGGAAATACAACTCTCGTTTTTTTTTATAATTGACCTCGAAATCCTTTTTAGGGCAATACCAAGCTCTACCTGGCAATAATATTATTGACCTAGCATATAATCTTTGGTTGGATGTGGTGAGACTTTACAATGCAAACTGTTATTAGGTAGCATATTCTGTAATAATAATAATAAATAAATAAATAAATAAAAATGTAATAATTATCTACATAAGAAACTAGGCATAAAGACAAATAAATCACAATAAAAAAGTGACTATAAGTACTAGGACTGAGGACTTCGTTATCGTCAATCCAACTTCTGGGCAAAACTTTACCAAATTATCTAAAAAAAAAACATTACAGCACTGCACCTTGCTGTTATGGAGTAGGTAAGCAAGTCGAAAAATAAGATTAACGGTTGATAATAAAGAATCGCAAGTTATATGCAAAGTGATGCGATCACATAAAATCCAAGTGTAAAACCGAGTGTAAAACTCACGAGTAATGTCTCAATTTCAAAATTCTAAAAAACTCCGTGAAGTCTTTATTACCCAGTGAAGAATTACTGTGTAAATGTCTAAATAAATGATTAGGTTTCGAACCGACGACATTTGGAAATTTTGTTGCAAATATGCTTCACTTTAGAATTTCGATTTGTTTGATACGAATTTTTTATTGATCAAAGGTTGACCTATGTAAAATATTTGTTATTGACACTTGTATGAGAACGAAATTAGCAAAAGATTTAGCAACATACTTTAGGCATACTGCTTCATTGACATCTTTCGTTTGGGATGAACAGCTTTTAGTCAAATCTCATGTTTAGGTATAATGCCCTCATTGGCATCTCGCGTTTAAGGTAACTCGATAAAAAGGGCCTACTAGTGCTTTAGAAGACCAATATAAGTAGAGAATCCTTCAAGCGATGTGCGGGGCCACCCTCAGCGCCTGTGCCGCTTCTCGTTAGCCGTATAATTGTTTAAATTGTGACAATTTCGCCCGCATAATGTTTTCATAAATATTTATTTATCGACCTTCTGATAACGATAATTACAGACGCTTCACAAGATTTATACGAATTTTAGGTTACGAAATTATGTGGTCTGTAAATTTTGCACCGTATTGCAATGGCATACGATACAATCGTAATTCGCAATTTCTTTAACCTGTCGAATGTTGAAGTTTACGTGCCTGTTGAAGTGTAAAAGGTTAATTACAATGTTAGTTTTAATTTTTATCGTAAAAGTTATTACCGAATTATGTTTTACTGAATGAAATCGTAAAAATAACTTTAATTCTTGGAAACCATAAGGCAACCTCGCAGAGATGTGTCATGGCAAGCTTATCACCGCTGCAAAAACTCTCACTGTTTCTCTTAATTTATGATGTTTTTCTTCAATGCTTGATAACACTGACGTATGCAATACTCTCTGAACTCTCCATAGAGTTTTTCGTGAAGGAGTTCGCTTAGGGAATACTTACTAAGTAAGACTTACCAAGTAGTGATTATCCCATTGCTGTGTTCCGTTTTGAAGGGTATGGGTGCCGGTGTTATTACAAGCACATGAGATTTAACATCTTAGGTCTCTAAGGCCCGTATGCTGATTTACTAATCAAGCACTGATCCGGACCAAGCATAGAGTTTTGTATGAAAATCTCAAATCAATGCTTGAGTAACCATTTATGTATCAGCTCATGAGCCTAAGTGACGCAGTGCGATGTCTCACAGCGCACATCCTTATAGATTAACTCAATAAGGCAACGCATATAGGCAGAGATTACCACACCAGTAGGCATAGGATGCGCACCGCGAGATATTTGTCATGTCGTTCTGTCAAAATGTAAGCATTTTGTACCAGTTCAGGAACTATTGCATTATCTGTGGACATGTTTTCGAGAAACCGCGCCTTTGAATTTTCAACTTTTGACATTACTGCATAACTATTATCTCGTCCTCAGAGAGGTACGACGACTAAGAAGTGTCAAAAGTGTACATTATGGCGCGTTTTGTCGACACCATTAGGTACCACAGATAATGCAATAGTTCCTAAACTGGTACAAAATGCTTACGTTTTGACAGAACAACATGACAAATATCTCGCGTGCGCATCCTAGGCCTGCAGGTGGGCAATTATTCTTATAAAAAAAGTAGAAGGTGAAAGCAATGTCTATAACACAAACCCTAGTAACAGGTAGGTGAAAACGGAACATACTCCGACTACGTATCAGCTCCGTATGGTTTGTTTCTCTCGCGCCTCGGAGTAAATATAACTCGGATCCCTACCATGGGCTATTATCATCAGCAATTCGATTATAAGTCTCATTCAATGGCTTTAATCAGTCTTATAATTGAATTATTACCGACGAACCTCCTCGAGACGACATTTCTTACCTTTTGCAAAAAATGACAAAAATGCCAGTGTTTTAGTTTAATCTCATCACTGGTTTTTTTTTTTCATTTTAGAATTACAGTTTATAAAGACGATTCTCAAATTACCGAATGCGTTTTGTCAATAAATATTATTTTCATTCTTGATTACCTTCATATTTTGTTAGTCATAATAACCATCAAGCTTACAAGTTTTTTTATACTTTATATATTCGAGCTGTGAATTTTATTTAGTAATATTTTCATTTACTGATTTGATGAAGGATAACAGAAAATGACTTGAGCCAATAGTAATTCGTCTGACCACGTGGCGCAATGATGTCATTATCATGACGTCACTTTTGCTTTATAAAAGGAATTAAAAGCTTATTCATTCTTTATCATATTATATGCAAATCCGACTGATCGAAGGTGTTATTAATACTAATAGTTTTTTTTAAAGTTACTTGTACCGTTAGTTTTAATAGGTCACTTTTTAAAAACTCGTCTGTCATTTTGTGGTGGTTTTAAAAATGTTCTGTCATTGTCACTACGAAAAGATATGACAACAGATTTAGAGGCCATTTTAGTTAGCACAACTTTAGAAGAATAGTATGAATATAACCCTTAACATGTTACTAATAAACTCGATGGGTTGTAGTTACTCCGTGTTTTGTCTCTTTTGATTGAATTTGGATCTGAAAAGACAAAACACAATCCGCCAAATTATGTTTCCAGCGGGCCTAAGATGCGCACCGCGAGATATTTGTCATGTCGTTCTGTCAAAATGTAAGCATTTTGTACCAGTTCAGGAACTATTGCATTATCTGTGGTACGTAATGGTGTCGACAAAACGCGCCATAATGTACACTTTTGACACTTCTTAGTCGTCGTTCCTCTCTGAGGACGAGATAATAGTCATGCAGAAATGTCAAAAGTTGAAAATACAAAGGCGCGGTTTCTCGACAACATTACCGCAGATAATGCAATAGTTCCTAAACTGGTACAAAATGCTTACATTTTGACAGAACGACATGACAAATATCTCGCGGTGCGCATCTTAGGCCCGCAGATTTATTTCGATCTAACAAAAACCGCCAAACACCGCGTCTGTTTTGGACTTAACCCCTGTAAAAGCTGTCATGATTTATATGTAACGTAATATGAAAAAACCTAGTTAAGTCCAAAACAGATGCGGTTTTTGGAGGTTTTTCTTAGATCCAAGATAAATCTGGAAACATTATTTGGCGGAATGTAACTACCTTAACCTGATATCGAGCTTATTAATAATTGAGTTAGGCTGGAATACTGAAACGTCACTCAAATTTAAGCACCGCTTAAAATTGCTCTGCCTCTGTTTGAAATTACTCATTTGTAAGAGATGGAAATAATTTAAGCGTGAGCTTAATTTAAATGGCGTTTGAGTATTAGACCCTTGGTGTTTTCCCTTTAAATTCCCACACTTTTATAGGTTAATACCTAACTGGTAAAATTAAAAAGTCGTATTTACCCCAGTTTTATCGAATTATCATGATCAAAAAGGATTAGACCATGGCGTTTATAAATTTGCAATTTATGACAATACACATTTTGCTCGTTATAAAACGTTACTCTTTTGTCCTTTTGAGCGATATAATTAAGGAATGACACGATAAAGGCGTTTGTGATCTGCGCCGCAGCATCTGCGAGTCGCGTGTGCCCGCCGGCCTTAATTACACACGCACTGTGAAATCTGTGGAGATGACAGTTACTGTTAATGTGTTTTATTTTACTACAGTGTGTTAATTTTAAAAACTGATTTGACGATCTTGGTAATGGTTTTATAGTTTTACATTATGAAAGTATTTCTTTTTTAATTAGCTATTTGCGGCTGCTATTGCACTGCGGCCTGAAAGGCCTATTGTGATCGCCACTTGTGTAGATGTCGCCCTTGTTCGGGGCGTTCACAGTTCACCACTAAACCCTGTAGCTGTTAGGAACTGAAGGATTCTTTTAGGGGTGAGGTTTCTTAGCTCATCTAGGCTCACAATATGCTTTCTCAGATGCATGCTGCGTTTTTGCATCAGCGGCCCACACTCCTCTAGTAGGTGAAGAGGCGTTTCATCCGCTTCCTTACAGAGCCTACAGGTTTGTGTTTCGCACAGCCCCAGCTTGAACCTTGAAAAAATGGAACCCCAAGATAACGTTACGTTCCGGCGTGCGCAAACGCAACTAACTATAAGTCGAAATGAATTGGAGTTAAGTATGGATGCGATAGATGGCACTACCAGTAGCCTTCCAGACATATCGGAAGACAGCGACCAAATTAAAGCTCTCCTAGAAAAAATTGAAGAGCTTCAAACACAACTGAACAGTGCTCATAACGAAATAGAACGATTATCCCTTAAAAATAGAGATCTGAAAAGACATAATCAGGAACTATATAAAAAGAATGAGCTGTATAAAAAAGTCGGAACCAGCCCCTCGAAGTTCATCTCCCCAACTTCTAAACCAAGAAATAAATCTAAAATACATAAACAAACACAAACAAATATTGGACAAGTCATTGAGACAGAAAAGAAAAATATTGATACAACTCATAGAGAAACACAAACGACTCTAAATACTCCAGAATCAAAACAAAAAAAGACTTCTCAAATTAGTATACATACACAAACAAACGAAGCACCCGAAAAAAAGCGGCAACAGGCCTACAGTATACCAAACCTGGCGAAAAATGTTCCCAGCGCTGAAAAGAATTGTACACCGGCTATGTATACACCAAAGCTATGCGTGCTTAGTAGTAACAAGCAGAATAAGATGCTGTCCATTGCACAGGATACGATGCAGAATAGCCTCGGTATTTGTCACTACCTAACCCCAAACGGAGGCATTAGACAGATCATAAACGGAATTCAACATAAACTATCTAACTTTACAATGGAAGATTACTGTATTATATTCATCGGAGACCAAGACTTTATAGAAAATAATAAGAATATTGAACTTATAAGCTACATAAGAGATATCCTACAAAAAATTACACACACAAATGTTATCGTATGCACCCCAACCTATCAATACGGATACAATAAAGAGTCTATTAATCAAAGAATTCACAATTTTAACGATCTGCTCTACCAAGATATTAAGACATACGATTATGCTTATATAATTGATTCAAACAAACACTTAATATATGACTACAGCATGTTCCACAAGCCATCTGGAACTATAAGCAACACTGGTCTTCGTACAATTTTCCAAGATTTATATTACTACATTGAAAAGATTAAAAAATTCGTAACCTACAGAAACTCATACAAAACAGAGCTTTCGAGAATTGAGCATGACCAAATAAAAACCCAGTTTTTTCGTGAATAACCTGTATGTATTTCATCAAAACATCGCAGGCCTACTAAATAAGTCAGATTTATTGACTGTCTGCTTAAATGAATTGCGTGAAAGTAATAAAAAACCTGATGTCGTATGTATCACTGAACACTTTATCATGGAGGGAAGTGAACAATATGTAGTGATACCTAACTATACGCTAGCTTCGAGTTTTTGTCGCAAGAAAACCAAGAGAGGTGGAGCCTGCATACTAATTCATAATGAACATAAGTGGATAGAGTTAACGAAAATATCAGATTATTCAGTCATCGGGATATTTGAGTGTTGTGCAATAGAATTAGTAAACTATAACATCGCTATTCTTTGTATATATCGTGTACCTAAACTGAACAATTTTGACATATTTATTAATCAATTTCAAAAAGTTTTAAATGAGTTGACAAAAAGATCATACGAAAATATTTTAGTCGCTGGCGATTTTAACGTTGACATATTAAAAAGAAATAATGTAACTCTTGATTTTGAATGTCTGCTCTTACATTATGGTCTCAAGCTTGCTCTGAAACAACCTACGCGACTAAAAAGCCAAACATGCATAGATAATTTGGCGCACAATTTTAGAAGACCCTGCATCACGGAGGTTCTAGAGTTTGCTCTATCGGATCACACAGCCCAGCTTATTAAATGTCCAATCAATAATCTATCTATTTTAAAGTATTGGCGTGTCAAAAGACGAGATTATTCAGCCGACAATATAGAAAAGTTCACACATATAATTAAAAACATATCCTTTTCTGAAGTATACAGTGAGGATAGCCCTAACGACGCATATGATAACTTTATAGATACCTTTAAGTTATTTTACGACCTTTGTTTTCCACAAAAATGTATAACTATAAAGACGTCGAAACCAGTACGCTGGGTATCACGTGGAATAAAAATGTGCTGCAAGAAAAAAAGAAAACTACTGTGGACACTCAGAAAATCACCGTCAAATATAAATATAAATAATTATCAAAAATATACTAAAATCCTCAAAAAAATTGTAAAACTTACGCAGAAAGCCCAAAATAACTATAAAATAAAAATGTCAAAAAATAAATGTAAGACTACCTGGGGTATTATAAATAACGCGAAGCGTAATCTACCCACAGATTCTATTGACAAAATCCAAATCGATAATCAATTAATTACAAATCCCAAAGACATAGCAAACGCTTTTAATAATTTTTTCATTGACAAAATTGTTCCTATTCAAAATTCAGGTAAAGATGTCACCAAATTAATCACAAGTTCTTTAAATTCTATATTTTTGAAACCTTGCATACCCACAGACATCTTAAAAATAATATATTCCCTTAATAATACGAGTAGTGTAGGATACGACGGTATCTCAACCAAAATATTGAAGGCTGTTGCTCATTATGTAAGCGCACCAATAAGTCATATTATAAACCTGAGTCTAAGCACAGGGATATTCCCAGAAGCACTAAAGACCTCCATAATCAAACCTCTACATAAAAAGCAAAATAGAGAATTTATGGAGAATTATAGACCAATATCTCTTATACCTGTTATCTCTAAAATTTTTGAAAAATATATTTATAAACAAATTAATAATTATTTTGAATCAAACAAGATGCTCTGTAGTGAACAGAAAGGGTTTAGGGAAAATAAAACTATAAATATGGCTCTACATGACTTTCTTATCCGCGTGACGAGTAATGTTGACAGTAAAACACCAGTTTGCTCAATTTTCTGTGATATGACCCAAGCGTTTGATTATGTTGACTATAGTATTCTCATGAGAAAACTGGAAGTCTATGGTATTAGAGGTAATGCTCAACAACTGATACAATCTTATTTAGAAAATAGAAAACAAATAACGCAAATAACTAAAATTTATACTAAAACTAAGTCTGAACAAGTTCATGCATCTGAAACCCGTATCGTAAAGTATGGAGTACCTCAAGGGAGTGTATTAGGCCCACTGCTTTTTATAGTTTACATAAATGACTTGCCAAAAGCCACCATACAACCAATGTCATTATTTGCAGATGATAGTACTGTAACTATTGCATGTAATAATATGGACACCTATAAATATGACATAAATTTAGCATTAAAATCTATTATAAATTGGTTAGATAATAATAATTTGAAAATTAATATAAATAAAACTAAAATAATTCATTTCAGACAACGCGATCCTGCTGCTACTACAATATTTGACACACAATATGATAATAATACAATTGAGGAAGTTAATACGACTAAATTTCTTGGAATTCACATTGATAAAAAGCTAAACTGGAAGACTCATATTGAGAGTCTTTGTAAAAAAGTGAATAGCCTTTCATATGTTCCATATAAAATTTCTGCAGTGGTCAATGAGGAGGCTTTACTAACTGCCTACCACGGTTTGATTGCTTCAAATATTAGATACGGAGTAATTTTTTGGGGCAACTCTACTGACGTCGGTAAAATTTTCAAGCATCAAAAACGATGCATAAGGTCTATGTTTCACCTGAAAGTTACAGACACATGTAAACCTTACTTTATTAAACACAACATCTTAACGGTACCTTCGCTGTATATTTTTGAAACGGCTATGTTTGTCAGACACAATTCGGATCTGTTTTGTCGGCTGTCTGATGCCGTTCATCGTAACAGACGAGACCAACATAAAGTCTGCATCCGTAACTCTAGAACCACATTAATGCGCAAGAGTGTCTTTTGCATGGCTCCATTTATCTACAATAAATTGCCAATGCCATGGAGAGAACTGCCAACGTCGTTGTTTACGAATAAGCTGAGAACATTATTATGTACTAAATGTTACTACACGGTACATGAATTTATGACTGATAAACTACTGACATAATCATATTTTAATATTAATTTGACATCCTATAATTTATTTCAATACTGTATATCTACTACTCGTAAATTCTATTCTATAATTCCTATCGTACCTATTAATGCTCATTTTATAATTCTAATTAATTTTCAATTTTGTATTAATTATTTTTGTGTTTTGCACACCCTGTAGGGTAGTTTTACATTGATACAATGCTACTTTATAATATCTCTACACACATGTAATTCTGCAAATAAATATACTTTGACTTTGACTTTGACTTTGAACATGTGCTTGTTAAGGCAATAGTCAGTAAACCATTTTATTCAGTAAACCATATTATGAAAGTAAACCATTTTATTGATCAACGTACAGTTTTAGTCACTTAGTAGTTTATCTACTCTGATATTTTTTTCTATGAAAGTGTGTTTACCTTAAATTGGAGCTTCCGTTTCAGTAATACGAGTTTTGTACAAGCCTTACTGTTTGTTTTAATTTTTTTCGCTATATGTTTTACAATAAAAACTCTTACTCTTACACGTGTAAAATTTGGGTAGAGACGAGCTATAAGTGCTCCACTAACGACCTAACGAATAAATAAATGTATACATTTATTGAAGTTATATTTATAATGCGACTTCCAACAACGTTGCGTTACGGGATGACATAGTCTCTGTCTCTTTCTATTCCTCCCGAATAGAAAGAGACAGAGGCTAATACGCTACAAATGCTACAATCAAATATAGATGGCAGTGTTCATACAACTTTTTATTTTGAAGTGAAAATTTAGTACTGCATATTGGTTAAGTACATAAAAATAAATACTAAATTAATTTCACATTAAACACAGAGCGAGAGTGAATGCGTGCGACTCGAAGTATAACTTCTTCCGCGCGTAGGGACTGCACGCACTGTTTTTTTATTTATTACTTAAATACACAAAAACATAAATTTTATACAAAAGGTGGATTATATAATGCTCAATTTTGTTTTAATGTTTAAGCATTGGTGTATTATTTTATGTGCACGTCTGCTCCACACCTTTCAAAAGCACTAAATGATCACACCTGTACCGACATCGATCTTGGAAATATACCTCCTATTGGATTGTACTTTTGTAAGATTCGGGTAGCCCACCCCGCGGGCGGTTCTGAACCTTTATGCTTTTGCCATTTAGTAATGTCGTAGCTTGAATCGAGTAAACCAACCTGTGTTTTTTGTCATTTATTTAAATTGCCCACATATGTTATTTTATTACATATGGTGAAAAATATGAAGAAAAGTTTATTTTTTTTATTGTCTACTTTATTTGGAAAAAAAAAGCATTGTAAATAACTGCTGTACAGTTTGAAGACCTTATTTATATTAATGTTCTTAACCTATACGCTAGCTAAAATGGCTGCTAAATCTATTGTCATATTTGTCATCTCTTTTCGCTGTCATGCAAGTGACAAAGACAGAGCATTTTTTAAAACCGCTCTAAAAAACAGCAGAGTATGAATAAAGTGGTAGATACCTAATAGCTGTCATATTAGTAAGGTAGGTAAATAGGTAAATGTTGGAAAAAATTATACCTAAATGTTGGAACATGTTTTTTATATCCGAAGGTTAGAATATATTTTTAAAAATCTTTTTCACGAACGCTGGTGGTCGCTTAATTAATTAAAATAATACAAGACAATAAATAACCTAAAAATAAAATACCACAGTTTATTCTGGAATTCCTAAGAACATTCCAGATGACTCTAATTCAAAATGAATTTCAATTTACAAGTTTCTAAATCTAGACCGGGTGATAAATCTAAAAGGGGAGTTAGCACAAGTTTTCTTTTTTTGTATCGACATCATTGTGAATAAGAAAAATATACCGTTCTTTGTTTAATTTTTTTTTTTTTAATACTAGTAGGTGCCTCTGAATAAAAAAGTCCAAATGCAAATAACTGATAATGTTTTATTATTTATACATTTTTCAAATTTGTTAGAACTCAGCACGTTTTGTTATACGTATCGTTATAAATTGTAAATAGCAACAATGTTGCGATTAAAGTATTTCCTAAGGTGAAAATACAAATTATTTAATCGAGGTGCTAAATGGCTTCTCTGAACAAATAAAACATAATGGCCTCTTTGACACTGTTCAGTCCCACGTTCAGTTTTACTTTGTATTATTTAGGCATTGTCTTTTATTTTGGAAGGCTTTGTTAAAAGCCGCTGCTTTGAAAATAATCTTCTGTTTTAAGTCAACTTTGAATTATAAACTCTAATTTATTGCAAAACATTATATACTGATAATACCGCGTCTTATTAGTGTATTTTTCAATAAAACTTTCTTTTTCTTCATAAGTCTTCTTTATTAGTAGTGAAATATAGAGTAATAAAATAAAACATAATCGTACCTAAGATACTACTTGTAGTTTTTATGTAAAAGCTAATTGGTTCATTTGAATATTTGTGTTCCCTAAGTAAATACACGGCAAAATTCTGTTAATGCATTTTTTAAACTAAACTCTGTTGTGACAAAAAGAATGACAACAATTTTAGTGCTGTCAAATGAAATGAAATGAAATGAAAATTATTTATTGATTGCTAAAGCATAACACATTAACAGTACTAAAGACTAATATTGTTAAGTGGCGTTAGTATCTCTCAAATTAAGTTAGTTTAGGAAAGTCAAAATAGGGTGTGCTTTTTTATTTTTATCCGTTTTACATCACATTTTTTTTTGTATTGGCGTCTCACTTTACATCACATTGATCACGCTGGATCTGCACAGTCAAACGGATCATTAGATCAATCAAAGTATAAAAGTCATAGGCTGAAATACTCAAAAGTCATTCAAATTTGAGCACCACTTATAGTTATTCTGCCTCTGTCTGACATTACTCATTTGTAAGAGATGGCAATAATTTAAGCTGGACTTAAATTGAGTGGGGTTTGAGTGGCGTTTGAGTATTCGCCAAATACTCATTTATTTCGTAAAATTACAAGAATAGAACGTCGGTACAATTTGGTTATTATTGGCTATTGTCTTGCAATATTTTGAATCAACATGCTGTTGAGTGTGAGTCATCGTGTAGATTTTGGCGAACCCTTTGAACATTTTAGCAGAGGAGGTATTGTTCCGTTGTATAATAATATTCCATGCATCAGAATACATAAATCCCTAAACATAGCTAAATCTATTTGACATGTACAAAAATCATCATCATCATCTCAGTCCGGTATCACCCACTGCTGGATATAGACTTCCTTCATGTTATGTCACCCTCCTCTGTCTTGTGTGCAAACAGGTGTTTTCGGCGACCTACGAAAATAGTAAGGCTAAAAACCCAAAAAAGTTAATACTTTGATAGTGGTTATTGTTCGCATATGTGTGTGAATTATTATTGATCTACTTATACCTACGAATACTGAGAAGAATATGTGAGAGTTAAACTCGTACAAATTCGAGATCGGCACCCGTATTCTGTGTGTTTTGTTTTGTACATCCTAAAAATATTAAATAAATATTCACGGACACAACGCCTTCTAGTCCCAAACTAAGCAAAGCTTGTACTATGGGAACTAGATGGCTGATAGAATACATACATACATTTTTTTTTGTAAATACATACTTATAATACATAGAAACACCCAGACACAGAACAAACATCTATGTTTGCCACACACAGATGTTTGTTCTCTGTGGGAATCGAACCCACGACCCACAGCACAGAAGGCAGAGCTACTACCAACTGAGCCATGATGCCTGTCAAAAAAACATCCTATAAATGAATTTGACGTGTATTCTTCTTTTTTCTATCCCTATACAAGTGTTCTTTTTTTCCATTCTCCCCTATCATCCGTCATCTCAGTACTCACTCCTTTCCTATTATCTAGCCACAATCCATCCTTATTGTCCTAGGCGTACCTCTTCCTCATGACTGACATTTGCTGTAATATTTGGCGCACCAATATAAAAGCAAAATTATTTTCAACTTCGCTTACTTACCTAATGTTTTTGTTACATAAAATACGTTTTATAACTGCTAAATTTTGCTAGATATTATTACAATTATGTAGATATTCTGATACGTCATTCACACTGCCATGGGTACGTCTACACGGCTGGCGACCTGCGGCCACGCTCGGCGGCACACAGACGCACTAATTATTACAACCGATAGCATCCGAACTCGCCGACCGGAACCGGGCGAGAAAGTATAGCAAGTGATTGACCTCTTTAAGTACTGCCTGATCCAAAATGAATAGAAAAAATGGTTTAGATCATCGGTTGCGTGACAGATGACTAAACTACGCAAGAAGTGCGGGTTTGATTGCACGACGGGACAAAAACACCGTAAGTATTTGTTCCGGGTCAAGTTGTTACAGTCCACAATACCATTGTATTGCTTGTGTGTGTCATATAGTGGAATTTGTCATGGGTTCCTGGCATTGATTAAAATCGCTAAAAGCTTTTTACGTAAAAAAATGTATTCACTATTTATTTTATCTTTTACGAATCCATTTTTATTTTGCGCACTAAGTAGAGTGTGAACATTTCATTATTCATGCAATTCGAATATAGAAGGCCATTTGCCCAATTAAGCTTTCAAGTGTTTGTTTTAAGGGAAATTTTTGTTGTATGTAACGGCTGGTTTTTTTGTGAATTTAAGTGACGGGACGAGCAGATGTCGTATCCTGATGCTTAGCGGTTACTTTTGTTGGGTAATTTGCGAATTTAACTGACAACTTATTTGCGACTGAATTACGAAAAACCGTTGCAGTAGTTACATCACGAGAATATAATAATATAATTTTTTTGACATCGAGAATTACTAAAGAGTATTAAGGGTCCGTTCGTTCCCACAGATCGGCTCGGAGAGCATCGGCGCGCATTTTTCTTTTCACACAGACCGGATCGTATACGCTTGGAGTTGGTCGGAGCGGAGCCGCCGACTATTTCACATAGACCGACTGGAAGCGATCTGAAAGCAGATGCGCTCGGAAACGGCTGCGCGAACGAGAAAAAGTCGCGATCGGAGCCGGTCAGCTCCTCATAATATTTCACACCAAGCGCGTTCAAGCATTCTTAATGACAAAAGCAGTGCACATGCAAAAATAAACCTTACCACAAATACTAAAAACTCTGTTTTCAACGTGATAAGAATCTGCTCTCCTCTCCGAGCCGGTCTGTGTGAACGGACCCTAAGTATCAGTTCGATCCACATTGCATTGGATGGAAATTATGAAAATTGCTGAGATATCAAGAAAGAATCAAACTGATAATGGAGGAACTATCATAAAGTATCTTATTTATAATAGTGAACTGGAAATTATGAAAATTGCTAAAGTATCAAGAAAGAATCAAACTGATACCTAATAGTGGAACTATGATAAAATTATATTGTCTTGAACTATTCAAAGCAATGATAGTTTCAACCTGGCTTGTATTCTACTTCTTGTATGAGTAGAGATCTCATACAAGAAGTCTGAATCTCTAAATCAGTGCAATAAATACGAATACGGACCGCAGTGATGGATCACGTATCTCAGATCTCAGATCTACCCTCGCGCACCAACCGTGTCCTAATACACTCCCGGATGATATCTCCGCAATTACCTACCGACAAGAATACCCAGCCTAGTACATTGGAACATAGGTATACCTACCTACTGGGAAACTTGGTGCGGTAGAACTTCGCGTGTTTATCTTTAATCTTTTGTAAATCATAATTGGGTTTGATGATGAGATCATTTACACAAATTCCAGAAAAAAGTTGAAATGATCATTACTTAACTTGTCCCTCGACTTGCTGTCGATTTGCGGTTTCATCGTAACCAGCTAATAGACATAAGTAAGTAAGCCTTTTGTATGACGAATGAATTTGAAAGTATTTCTAGACAAAACTGGTTTTTTGAGCTTGATTCAAACAAAATATACATGGGATCAAAAAGAGCTATATTGACTAATCTAGAATAGGATAGACCTATTGACTGAACCAAAAAATTTTATGAAGCAGCACAGAATGTAACTGAAGTTTCACACAATAACATAAAGTCAGTTAGTTTATGGGTACATGTGGGTACGTAGCAAAGCTTTAACTAAAAGCTTTTGTTATTTTCAGTTTGAACTTGAACACTTAGCTTTTGTTACTTTGGAAAACAAAAGTAAATCGAAAATGTCCTTTTTTTTTCAAAGTCAAATTCATTTATTCATTTGTAAACACAGGTTGTAACACATAGGTAGATGGTGAACAACAGATGAACCTCTGTGCTTCGCCTAGCGGCATACAAACATAGGATGGAGAAAATAACACAGATTTATAATTTAATAGGTACTGAGATGTTATGTTATGATTAAGCTAAAACAATTGTCGGCCAAGAACTCAGAAACACTGTAGTAGGCTTTTTCTACAAGCATTTTTTTCAATTTAACCTTGAACAAATTCAGACACGTAACTTCCAACATAGACTTAGGAAGCTTGTTGTATATACGAGCAGCCATACAAATAACACTTTTGTTACAAAGAGCGGTTTTATTACGAGGGAAACAAATTTTATTGTTGTGACGTTTGCTGATACGTTTTATAAATAGGTCCATATTCGATTTTACAAATGTCGCAAGTTCATAAATGTAAAGGCTGGGTAGCGTCAATATTTTTAGCTCTATGAAAAATGGTCTACAACTATCAGTTCGCTGAATTTTACATATTGCTCTAATGCATTTTTTTTGGCTGACAAATATTCGATCTTTAAGGGTAGAGTTACCCCAAAAAATGATCCCGTATCTCAAAACTAATTCAGCATATCCATGGTAAGCAGTAGCTACGGCAGACACATTAACAACTTTACCGAGCATGTACAATGCGTATGAAAACTGACTAAGTTTCTTACATATAGTGTCTGCGTGAGCTTTCCAATTTAAATTACGGTCAAGACTTAATCCTAGAAATTTGGTATTGTCAACATTATTGATTGTATGCCCTAAATATTGAATATTAAAGTCGTAATCATTTCATTTGCTTTTTTTAAACTCTTATTTTGTAAGGACGAAAGGAAAACAAAAGAAGGAGAAGGAGTTGTAAAACGAATCCGCGCGTAGTAAGTAGATCTATAATCACTACGAATGTATATATACCTACCCATTATCTAGCGTAGTATAGATAGAGCAGATGGCAGCCTCCAAGGCGCCATTGGTTGCTAGGCAACGCGGCGCCGGCGAGACGCCAGACGCCCTAAACTGTATCCACAGAGATACTGTGCTGCTGGATACGGCACGATGACTCATCGGTTTGAAGTGTCAAAGCCAAATTGAAGGTAACGCTTTTTTAATAGACCAGCTGTAGCGCCCGCGGCTTTGCCCGCGTGGTACTCAATAATAAAGCAATATGCAAACTAAGCTTCCCGTTGACTTCATAGCCTCGAGCCCTGCGCGGCGACGGTAGCGGCGGCCCGATTGTCTTCCTTTGATACTATCAAAAACTACGTTTAATCTGTCGTTTTGCCTGTTTTGTCTGATTCTCAAGGTATCAAAATATCTTTTACTCAATTATGCTTGGAAATTAAAGCATTATTTTGACAACCTTCTTCGAGATAAATCGAAAATGCAGTACTGGCCAAACACATGCGAGCAGCGGCCGGCAATAAATGTATGAAAATCCATTGCCAGCGTGTTTAGCGGGCATTAAAATTACATACAAAACTCATTACTGTCGTGTTATTTAAAAATGGAACGATCTTGCACTCCATAATATGGCAACCAAGGAGGTAACTTATTAAAGGTTTTATTCAAATTTCGAACAGGCTTTCAAATAGAAAGCTGATTATTGAAAAAAATTACAAATGAACACTTCGTAACTTCGTTGTTCGTTATTGGTTTTGAAAAGTAATTGTATTTTCAACTAAAAAGTTTTGCCTAGGTACGTAGTTTTAATTTTCGCGCATTATTTGAGAAAAGTACTATACAAACCTTGGCCACAACTAGGCAATAAGGGGCTCACGTATGTGTGCCTCGTCTTCGACTCGGCCCACATTTACACGTTCTTCCTTCATTGCCTCTGTTGCGGGCCGCTGAAGTAGGTAATGTACAATTTTTTATTAAGTTTTATACTATATTAAAACAACGGAACTATTGGTAACAGGATGGCAGGAACAGTGGCGAAGAGTTCGCAAACTGTATCGTACAATTAGAATATTATACATAGTGTGAGTTCTATTGAATTTTCTTCTCATTTCATTTGAAAAGATGACAACCTAGCCTAATCTTCAAAATAATTATTTTAAAACTAAGTAAGCACTGACCCTAAAATACCACTCCCAAAATGCATTTGATCTTATTTTTCTATCGATTACGACTACCCAAAAATCGATTTAAAAACTGAAAAATGTACAGTTATGAATATCATGCGAAAGTAAAGCAACTCAATATTTTCTATATCTTCGTTCCATAAACTTAGATTTAACTAGTAGTTTAATGTTAAACTATAACCAGGAAATGTCCGGCCGTTACTGAGCTTATTGAAACTATTAACTGCTTCGCTAAATGTTGTTACCATGAAACTATGTCATTCTATACAAAAACATTAGGTATTCACCTTATTACAGCCTCAGTAATAAGTATAATACATTGATAATAATTAATTATATCACTATGCAACACATATAAAAACACTACTTGCAGTTCATAATCGGTTTGTTTTCGATTCCCGTGGCGACAAAGCAGATATTCATGAAAATATTCAAAATATTTTGCGAAATTACTATGGTAGGTACTCATAACAAAATGAGTATGTAAATTGGGCTTACTTAAGTATATAATCACACATTACACACCATGAGAGAGGACACAGAGAGATGAACTCAGTTCCGCCAATGCATACGTTGTCCAGAATGCTCTGTAGGATCAAGATTAAAGTGAGACTTATTGTATTTTCCCCGGCACCTATGACCCTGAGGTACCTATTATTTAATTTTATTGTCATCTCAAAAACAACGCCAAAAAACCAACAAATTGCAATAAAACTGCTATCGCACAATCGAAAGTGGATCTCACGCGAGCTGCACACTGCTGGCTATTCTGCGGGCGGACAATACCGCTGGGTGGTCGCTGGTCGCCCAATTCGACGACTGGTCGCACCGTTGCACCTGAGCCGTGGGAATGAGATGTCTGAAGTACCTGTGTATAAACTTTGCAATTATCACCATCAGCCTATAGAAGCCCACTGCTGCTGAACATAGCCCTCCTCCATTTTCTTTGCGTGTGTTACCTACTCAAGGGCTCCTGCTAGCCATTCACGCAGGTACATGTTCCCTAAGTAGCTTTTTGCGGTAACCATGGTAACAAATGGGGAGGTCCTATTCTATGCCGGGACCTCACGGCCAACTTTGCCAATTATACAGTAATTTTACTGTAATAGTGAGCTTCTTTAGGCTATGACATAGTAATATATGTCATAGCCTAAAGAAGCTCACTATTGGATATACTCTCTTTATTTCTAATAAGTGTATGTAAGTTAGAGAGCAGCCAAAGAACTGATGACAACTATAATAGTCGCCTTCGTTCTCTGACTACACTCTAACAAATAATTTAATTCAATCCTTGACAGGATAGTGTTGCCACTTTTTCGTGAAATCTTAAAATTAATAGTGAAATGAATTAGATAGGTAAGCATTATCAGATGACGAAGAGTTCTATTTAAAGTTATCTAAAGTTATCTATTTATTTTATCTAAAGTTGAATTTTAGTTCTTCTTTTCACCCAACTTTTGCTTTAGCAGAGAATTTACACAACAAAGAACAAACGTCTTGACCTAGACAACAGGAACAGCCACGCAAGCCAGTCAAGTCATCATCAAAATCTGTGGTCTACAGTCTAGTTAAAAGTTTAAAAACGCCAATAACAAGATCTTAGGTCTAGACACACATAACACAATTTGCATAATCAAGTCGGACATCGCAGGGAGAACACACAGGCACCTTGTAACCCCGGCCACCAGTCACAGTAGGACATAGTAGTTCTACTAGTAATTGCATAGTACGGGGATACAGTACGTGAGCTTCTGCTTTTTAGGAAGAATACACCATGAAGTTACCAGTGTAAGTATACTTAGGTACTTAGGTACCTATGATAAATAAGTATATCTTTACTTAGTTAGAGTGAGGAGTCAACTCCTTGACTATACAAAGGTTAGGACAAAAATTAAGAAAAATTATGAATATATTAGGTAGCGCCTAGCATTAAGCATCATTTTAAACATAGATATAAGAAGTTACTGCACTTCACCGCTGCACCGTAACCTTTTCAGTTTTTTTTTTTTTTATAAGCTAAATGAATGTTTAAATCACTAAAAGTTAAACTGTTTGTATAGGTACCTACATAAGTTAATAATCAGACCTATGCATCTAATCTAAATTATTTATACAGTATCTAAAGAAGAATAGGTAAAACGCAACTAACGCATAGTAACACAAGAGGTGTGGTTTTGATTCTTGAGATGGGTGATCTGAAAAAGTTTGGACAGATCAGTTATTTACCGTGTAAGTTTTTGATAATAGTTGTGATACTGTAAGGCCATTTACTATGTCCAACATAGCAGGCTCGCAGCTACTGACCGTGAGAACTAGCGGACTCAGTATTAATCCATCGGTGGCTTCGTGAGATTTGCATATTTTATTTATGTCCCAAGCGGCTAGGGATTGCAATTATCCGGATAAACACTCTTGAAAAAAGACGGAGGATATAGCTTAGTTTTCGCAAAGGTTGAATGTTTCTGTGTTAAAAATACAAAATAGGCTTGCAACTGAAGTATGTTTGGAGGGCCTTAATATCGACACAATATGGATAAACAAGATTATCGAATGGACTATTCCGATGATGATAGATCTAGTTTATTAAACAAAACAAGCGAACAAAGGTACTTGTGATTCAATGAAAATAAAAATACTAAGGTACCAACGTAAAGTTTTAAATGTATAGCTAAATTCTGTAGAATGCAGCTGAATGCTTAAGTAAAAAACTAAACAGTCTGTAGATGTCTTTTTTTGAAGTTGATTAAAAAGCCGGACATTTCTCCAATATGCCGGACAATGTGCCATCCCTATTGGCTTCTTCAGGTCGCAGTGCTCGTTTTTGCGAAGTTCACAGTAGTTATGTAATAAATATGAGTTTATCGTAATTGTGGGGAGTTTGATACCATCTCTTGCAGTAATTATACGTGAGAATTGAAGTATGTTGAAATCTGTGGTCCTCTTTTTCGAGTTTTTATCTTTAGTTTGTAGATATATAAAATGTTGCATTTTCCAAGAATATAATAATGTGTACCTCTAATATGTATATTGGATGCTGAGTTTGGTTTTAAATGGATTCTACAGCATACTCATTTTCTCATCCTCATAAAATCATTTTTTTTAAATACAATGTAGGCAACCGTTTGACGGACGACGACGGACGGAGGCCTTAAGGCGGCCTAAAAACTCCGTCACCAGCATTGGCCACTAGCTCATACGAAATTGCTTTACCGTTTCACCACAATATCACCTGATGTTAAGCAATGGTTGGTCGACGGTGTAGCACGGTTACAAGTTACTTAAATAAACACGATTATATTAGTAAAAATCTAAAATATGCTTCATAACAATCACGAAGCGCTCGTGGCTAGGCTTGCTTAGCTAATCTTCACTGATTATCTAAGTTAAGCAACGTTCCGTGCGGTCACTATTTGGATGGGTGACCGTTAGTGGCATTTACATCTGAGCGCTTCCGTGCTTTGGAGGGCACTTTAAACGGTCGGTCCCGACTCTAGCAGTCGCGACGTAGGCATTAAGGCGGCCTAAAAACTCCGTCACCAGAGTTGGCCACTAACTCATACGAGTTTGCTTTCTTTATAAAGCTGTGCCTATAAGTATAGTTTGAATATAAGTATTTACGACAAGTCTAGGACATTACAGGACATTACAATCAGTTGAATCAAAGTTATGACAAATTATAGTATTTCCTAGATCTCACGGCTACTAGGTGCTACACAACTACAAAAGTGATATCATAAAGTCTTATAAACAATAGAAATAATAATTAATTCTAAACAAATCCATAAAACCAGTATTGCGACATTTGAGACTTAAAAGGAGGACAATAATAGTGCTCTCAAACGATAAAAAAGAAAATAGTGTGAATAGTTGTAGGATTTCTAACATTTTTAAAATAAACTAGCTGATACCTGCGACTTCGTACGCGTGCGTAACTTTCCATCAAAATATCTGTCAACCAGTACACGATGAACCTTGTGCCGAAGGCTGCTTTTGGTTTAGAGAGTTCTAACTGTATCTAAGAATCCACGTCTTTAATTTCAATAAAATATAGCCTATGTTTCAATCCGGAAAAAGAGCTTCTGGATGGTATAAGTTACATTGAAATTGGTCCAGTAGGTAAAGCGTGATCCACGAACAAACAAACAGACAAACTCGATTTTCGGACTCAGAATCGTTTATTTAGTAGATCTGTTTATTTTAGTTTCAAAAGTTCTAATCAAACCCCTGCTTGCTCTTTCTTGTGCTGAACCAGCATGAGGACTTTCTTGGATGACCAAGAATTTTATTTAATTTGATCCAATCAACAATTTTATTTTATTAGACTTAGGACATGGGGTTTACAGTTAAGTCTCGACACGTTTTGTTTATCTATTTTTATTGATTCATCAAACCTGCCAACCATGTAAGCACAGCTTAGTGTGGCTTCGTAACACAATCGTAAGTGACTCGCAATCCCTCATTCTTGCTCATAGCTATTTAAAGTTGGCCCTTACACCGTAGAAGTGAATATTGCATTCTTCGCATACCGGTGGTGTTGGTTTGAGTTATAAGAGGAAGGCGAAATTGTTGAACTGGTTTTAAATACACAAATACCCTTGGACATTTCTCACAACGCACTAGTCCCAAACTAAGCAGAGCGTGTACTATAATATTATGTTGATTGCTACCTTTTAGTCATACTAAAACACACAGGCACTCATACTTGCCTAAGTTGTTTATTTAGTCTTATATATTGATTTATTTATTTATTTTATGGAAAACCAACAGCTTAAATTAACTAGATAAACATTTTTATAGCAGTAGAAAGCCAATTACAGGTTTTCACGGATACGTTAACATAATACTTAGTTACACATACAACTGTGAACGTCTGGTCGACGACAAAGTGACTACAAATTTAACTACGTACATTATGATCTTAAAGAGGGATTTAAATCCCCAAAGAATTCTCTATTCAACCGCTGTCTAGCCGAACCAACACTCGTGCAGATATATGTACTTCATTTATTATGTTTTATTTCTGTGTTACAGTGTCGAATAAACTTTCTATCTATCTATCTAGCGATGGTCAGTTCTGCAAACTACATGGCCAGACCATTGCCACTTCAACTTATTTTTTTTATAGATCTTATGTAGTTCTTCTACGGATATTATCCGTAGAAGAACTACATGAGATCTATAAAAAAAATAAGATCCTAATTTCCCTTTCTTTTCTTAGGCACTACGGCTTGGCACTACTAGTAGAATGAAGTTCAGATTATTTCATGCGTAAATATTAGTAGTACCTACCTACCTAAGTACATTATTCATTAGACTAGTTGAGCAGTCAATAAAACGTTTGCAACGGTTTGTAGATAGCTTAACTGTTTCATGTGTATTTTGTAAATATTGTAAATACTGTATTAGTTGTAATTTTTTATTTGTGAATAAATACTTAATTAATTATTCAGTCCGCTATATCCGATACTTTGAACCTTTACATTCAGACGGTCGATGTGAGAATTTGCATCGAATGGAGTGGGGACGACGCAGCCTCCGCCGCGTGTTCCATTATCCTTAGATTATCTCAGGCAATTCGGTATACACTCAAGCATAGTTTTCACAACTTTACGCTGGGTTTAATGAACTCCCGAAAATAGAGGGTTAAAGCACAGATCGTTATATTAGTATACTAAAGTTAAAGTGTCTTTATAGATAGACACTTTAACTTCTATAATATATATAGTTTATATAGATAAATAACTTTGTCTATGCAACAAACAGATTAAGTCCAAAAAAAATGTGCTGTTCCATCCAGTTTTGCTAAATACCTTAAATTTTTAATCCAGAAGATTGCATAGTTACCTTTCTTGTGGATTGCAGAAACTACAACTTGTGTTTTTTTTTCAGTATAAGGGTGTCATCATCCATCTATTTAAATTCACATGAACCGACTCTCCCACAGTCCACGCGTGACTACCGACAAACGTCCAAAAACACCGCCATTGAGATTACGTGTTCTTTTCCTTTTTCCAAAACCATTGATTGACATAATAATAGTAAATATCACCTATTCCATGGCCCATAAAGGGTGTTCCCGGTATTGCATAGTTTTACTGGCCTAATCCAGGGTGTTGTTGTCGGGACACGTTTGGGATAGTGAAATATTGCTAGTTATTGTTACCTGTTCGTAATATCCAATGCCACTGAACAGATGAAACCACTTGCCGTGGTTAGGCAGCGTTCCGCGTGGTCAACACTTTGATGGGTGACTGCTCAGTAGGGTTGTCAGTGGGTCTATTGCGGCAGATATAAAAAAATAATTAAAATAGTACCTGAATGCACCCTAGCTTGTAAGTGATGAAAAAAAAAATATCGGAAGAAAACTAGTTTATAGCTGATAGCTTAAAAATGTATTTATTTTTTGACATAAAAAATGTTAGAACTAGGTTTACGACTGTTCCTACATACATATTTACGACTGACTACAGTCTCTTCCAAATAAATGTTTCTTTATTTCTCTTTTCTCCTAGTAGCCAATCAAAATATCTAAAGAGAAATCTAAAATCTAAAATCTGAAGAGAATGATTGAAAGTGGCTGAAATCACACACATTTGTCAAATCACTTGTAAAAACCGGTGCCAATAGATCGAGGGGATACTCTCTCGGGACCACAAAATTAGATAAGATTAAGTAAATAATTTGTATTAGTTGGACATGCCAAAGTTATATTATGTAAGAAGCTGGTTAATAAATGAAATATCTGAATATCTGAAATATCTGAAATATCAACCCATTTTTTTTGACATTATTTAGTCTTCCAGGTGGTTTGGGCAATTTCGTCACTTATTACCATAAAACGGTCCAAACCTCAGATAAAAGTCCTCGCAAATTAATCGGCCTCCACGTTCCCCAGCCTCGTTAGGTGTAGACTGGTGGAGCTTGCCGCTGTCCTGTGTGAGTGAAGCTATACAGAGCGATACAATGAATTCATTCTCATTTTGTGGTTAAAGAGTTTTATTTTCTCAAAGAACAGGGGTTCACTTATAGAGGAACGTATCGCTTATTGTGTACATAGTGCACTGGTCCTACTATCCATTTATATAACAGTGATCATTTTCCAAAATCGTTCCTTCGTTGTAGGGGATTGTGACTCAAGCAAGGACACTTCGATAGTTTTCTTCTATCAGCCAGGGCTGCCTTTGGCTTGATAGATAGTGACAGTATTTGTTGACGGGGGTCTCTAGCTTTTCCGATACCTAATAAATAAATAAAATAAATAAATATTCACGGACACTTAACACAACGCCTTCTAGTCCCAAACTAAGCAAAGCTTGTACGATGGGAACAAGATGGCTGATAGAATACATACATAATTGTATTTTTTTTGTAAATACATACTTATAATACATAGAAACACCCAGACACAGAACAAACATCTATGTTTACAACACACAAATGTTTGTTCTCGGTAATCAGACCAACAGTTTAGGTTTCTCCCTCCTTTTGAGTTTACCTTTAGTCAGGAGTTTTTCCATTTTGATGTTGTGTTTAGTTAAACTAATAAGTACTTGTTTTGTTGAAACATTTGACTTATAAAATACACTTCTATGCGTGACAACCCTTTTAATTCTTTGAAATTGCTATAGTTTGACTACGTTCCACTGTACCGCAAATCAAGTCATACCGCTAAAGTCGTAACTAAACACGGCGGAAGACCTCACATACACCATTACTTACTAATATCACGTTATTACACCTTATCTATCAATAGCGCCATAAAGTATAGCATAGCTATCCTCTACGTGGCCCAGCAGGTTCAGGGCGAAGGGCCGACGAGGGCAGACCACCGGCGCGCGCGCGGCCACAGCTCTGTAATCTGAGCGCGCGCACGGGTCTTTGTTGCTGTGCTGACAGCTGTTTGCAAATATCTGGTAAATACAGGTGTTTGACATTGATAACATTTAAAAGTCTTTATTTACAAAGAAAATTACAATTAATAGGTACAGTATTTACAATATTCACAATATTTATAAAATAAACATGAAACAGTTGAGCTATCTACAAACCGTTGCAAACGATGTAATAGATAGCTTTACTTAAAAGTTTTATTCTGAGGTAAAAGCGGTATCAGTGAAGTGTAAGAAAACCACCAGCCTATATAGTCCAGTCGAGCGAAAAACCCGATTCATACATTCTTACGACTCGGTCCAATCCGTGGTAAAACTCGCAAGGCACACGAATAAAGGCCCCTGCGAATTTTTTCCAACTTTATTTCCATCGCGCTGTGCCTCCAAAATTGAGTTGTACGGCTTTCGCGGGTTTTTTTTTATTTATTTTTTAATCTTTTTGCGACTCCCCGGCGGTCGGTAATCACGTGTATGTTTATTTATTTATTAACCGGCTTCGGACAGTATTGAGTTATTAAGATGTTCGGTTAAGTTTGATCTGGATCACAGTAAATTGACTCTTTTCTAACTTTCTAGCTTGTTCGTACTTAATAATGGCATCTAAGTTCGCTTATTATTGCAAAAGTGGGTAAGCCATAACCCAAAATGATGTCTATTCTGTGGTCTAGGGGTAGTCAACAGTGCGTCCAAATATTTTGAGTTCAGTTTAATATTTTTCTTATAAAGATATACCTTTGGAATCAAACCCAAAACATCAGAATCAAAAACTGACGTCATCAGTGATTTTAGTGAGCAAAAGTCTCCATCGTGTTATTTGTGTTACGTTCATTAATTCAAAATATTCCCATACAATTTGATTAACCCTTGGAATGTGCCCCAGTTATCGGCCACCGCGTGTTTTAATCGAAATAATTAACCGGACAAAATGATTTATAGCCCCAAAGGGCGGGAGGTCTGTAAGTATTCGCGGAAAAAAGAGTGCCACCAACATCGAGTCAGGTACTCAGACAGGAGTAATTGGTGACCCCCACAAAACTAAGCCATAGCTTTAATAAGTAGCAATTTGAAGTGGCAGTAGGTTGGTCACGTTGCTCACAGAATTGACAACCGCTGGAGAATCAGAGCTCTATCTCACCAGGACACCAGTGACTATGAAACTAGTCCAAATAGATACAGAAAACCTAATTTCTGAAAATAGTTGTAGGCCTTCTCAATTTACTTAATTTCTGAGATCTGTACAACATTAACGATCCATCCAGTTTGGGGAGTCAGTCACTCCGTCTTCTGGTTTGAGAGAAAACATCTGACTTCTAAGTGTTTTGTTGAAAAATATTGTGTAACTAACATCAAGGAAGACACATAGAAGTCCCAGAAAGAATAAACTGGTGAGCCCACAAACACAAAAATTTAAGACGGTCCTTAAGAAGTCCTGACTACGCTCCTGTCCCGAATCACTGATAAGTTTGCGTAAATTTTTATCTGCCTCCGTAATTTAGCATGCCCGTTATTGGGCATCTGTCAAATATGGCTTTCACCTTGCGCTGGTGATTGGCAAGATCTAATCTCAATCTTGATGACCTTCGGGCGATTTTATCAGCAGTAAAAAAGAGGGTTTGTTTTGCATTGAGACAAAATATTTGAATGTTATTTAACGGGAAACTAGACCAGTGTAGTGTAGGTCGCCCTCCGGCAAGGTGGGGCGACGATCTGAGACATGTAGCTGGCAAACACTGGATGAGAAGAGCCGAAGACCGGGCTCAGTGGCGCGTCTTGGGAAAAACATACGTCCAGCAGTAGACTTATATAGGTTGATGGTGAAGATGATGATGAGACCAGTGTTGCTGCATTCTGCAAAGTAATCATTTTGGATTAGACTAAGTATTCTCATGTGGGTTCATCTTTGCTTCAGCAAACGTTGAGCTATGACGGAGGTTTTAGAACAGTTAACGTGCATCACCACAAACTTGGAAGAAACTGATAGTCTCTAAAGAAAATAAGTTCAGTTGGTGCCTTTAAGGTAGGTGAGACGACACTCTTGGTTAAGGGAGAGAGATGATTTGCAAAAGATCAGGCTCAATAGTGCTTCTTAAAAACACGTAAATCCAGCAGTAGACTGATAAGTTGAGTTGCTGCCGAGTTTCGGGCTTCCTGATCAAAAAATCTAATTTTTAAGTTGCCTAAGAAGTAAAATACCTAAAAGGTGAGACGATGACCTTGGGTAAGGGAGAAAGCTGATTTGAAAAAGGAGATCGCTTAATAGTGCTTCTTAGAAAATACCTAAATCCGGCAGTAGACTGATAAAAGATGCTGATACTAGTTACACGCTCACAACTCACTGGAGTAAACGGCGAGATGTTGGCCAAACCAAATAGTAATGTTTCTGAAATTTAGAACACGCTCTATTTATAATTTCCACGATCAAAGGAAACGCGGAAGCTGTGGGAACCGCATATATATTTTATCGAGACACCGTAACTACTCACTAGAGGTTTAGAGTTCTTCCTGCAAATAATAAATAAGAAGGCAACTCAGAAAAGTTCAAGTAAAATTAACAAGTACCTACATAATGAAGCGCGTTTATGTCTTTTGTATGGAAAAACAAACAAACAATGATCCTTTCTAAATAGACTTGGTTTTTGACTAGTTGTAATGCAACACTTCGAAAAAAATACTTTTTTACTATGTAGGGCACTTATGGACTTCATCATGATCATCATGAACCCATATTGAATGCTGGACGTAGGCAATTCGGGCAAAAGGGTATATGTATAGAGGGTATCACTACACTGACGAGAATTTTTTTTTCTGCTATATTTGACAGACGAGCAGGCGGGCCACCTGATGGAAAGTAGTCACCGCCGCTCATAGACACCTGCAACACCAAGAATATATTTAATTTTTGTAACTGAACCATTTAGTGTAAATAAAACTCGTACTTGGCCGGTGAATCGCTTCCCATTTCAACCGATATAAAGTTGTAAATATTATTGTCGATTTGTTGCCCAACATTGAGCTATCAGGGATATTGGCTTGATCTTAATTTACGGGGAATCAAACTACTGAGCT
Organism: Eulithis testata; assembly: GCA_947507515.1. Taxonomy (NCBI): domain Eukaryota; kingdom Metazoa; phylum Arthropoda; class Insecta; order Lepidoptera; family Geometridae; genus Eulithis; species Eulithis testata. The sequence continues at coordinate 11,044,702 of OX382198.1, read as the reverse complement.
CCGAGTCTGTGCTTTCGTTTTTTTTTTTTTTTTTTTTCAAGAAAAAAAGTAAGAAATTTTGTTAGGAATTGCACAATTCCCCAATCTTCCGCTAGAGGCGCTTCTCCGGTTTTCATACAAAATTTCTCGCTTTGCGAATGCGTTTGCGTGTGCTATACTCGAGTCGAAAGTCAATACAAATGCACAGACTCGGGGCTCTGGTAACCCGGTTTTCGTATATGAGCATTCTGTATGCGATAGATTTTTTTAGTGTCTGCTACCCGTGGCACAACCGCGGGTTCTACTGGTTGTACCATAGGGAAATTTGTCTGGAGTTTTGAATCTACTTATAACACATTTCGTGCTTGTGATAAATGATCGTTATTGAAACGAATGTAAAAAAAAAAATTATTGCGTTTTTATATAATTTATCTGATATTTTTTTCAATTACTTATGGTTATTTTAAAATTAGTTCAATATTTTTTTGTCTTATTGCATAGTACACAGGATCGTTTTATACCTACGTGAAGTAAAACCACAGAGTAAAACCATCATAATTATTATACTAAACTGTAAATTACCCAACATTTGCAAAAAGCGCCATCTCTTGATCTACAGTTAGACTATCGAGCTTTCACTAACGCAAAAGCTTTTCAGACGAAACCATTCATTCAAAGCTTATGTGAGAGTTAATACCGGCGATACACACAAGATGGCGATAGTGGTACGAAATTGTCGAACGAGTACATTCAAGTAATAATTAAAAAAAAACTGTTCTTAGTGTTACTGATTTTCACATAATATTAAAATAATAGATAGTGCCCATCGAGTATTATCTTTATTATCTACTCCAAAAAAATCTCAAAGTGCTCAGGGTTTTATTAGTTAGCTTTTTCAGCTTTAGCAATTACCCTAACCAAATGGATTTAGTAAAGCAATATTTTTTTTTAAGTATGATGCTATAAATATAATTTTTAACATTAGAAAATATTATTTAAGCCGAAATAAATAATATGTTGGCAGAATTGTTAAGCAAGAGGTAAGTAAACGAACATAATTAAGTTACTCTTTCATCTTTTGGAACTAAAGTTATGTTTATATAAAACTTACTTTCAAATTATTTGAATTTGGTGTTGTTTGCGCAAAGACAATAATCTTTTAACAGCGTCAGAAGAAAACAAGAACAAAACAATAACCGTTTCAACACCAATAAGTTGTCGAACAAAACACATAGGTTTGCACATTTACAAACTGGATCTCTAAAAGTTTTGAGACTATACGATTTTGCGTATAAAAGTGGCTAGAGTTGTATCAAAACTATTTCTAACAATTTTTTTTTATCCCCGAATCATAAGGTTTTTTACTAAAACTACCTAAAGTTTTGAATATCTAAATAATGAAACATGCTAAATTAAACTTCATTTTTTTGGCAAAATAGACAAGAGTTTGAGGAAGCTCATGCCCAGCAGTAGGTTATTATAAGCTGCTTATGATGGTGATGATGAAATTAAACTTATCAATGTAAAACATACAATAACATCTGTTTATAAATTAATATATTTTGGCTTCTTTTATTTTCCATCCCATTTATTTAGGTTCCAAATTTTTATGGGTTTATTTACCTAACTTGCCAAAGCCCACCATCCACAAAATTTGTACCCCATCATTTGTTTTTAGGTTCTGCAACGACTCTGTCTTAGATGTATCTTAAAATACTGTATCCCAAGATACTTTTACTACATCGATAGCAAAGATAACATCCCTAGCACCAGATAGTGTTGGCGGATTGGTTTACGACGGTCCAATCAACTGGCGACGCTGCGGCTAACTGCTGCTCTCTTGGGACTTGTTTAGACCACTTGCACCAACATTTTATACTACGGGTTAAAAAGGGGTGTTTTTTTTTATTAGTTGATGTGTTTACCAAAAATGCAAGATATGATAGTCATTATTTTGAGCCTAAAATATTCTATGCTACTGAATGATGCACATATTTTAGTTATCAATTTAGATATTCCTAATTTTATAGTGTTACTATTATTATTATTTGGCTATGTTCATGTTTTAGTGACAAATGGGAAGTAAAGCCAGCAAGCTCGTATGAGTCAAGCAAGCTCGTATGAGTTAATGGCCAACTCTGGTGACGGAATTTTAGGCCGCCTTTAGGCTGCCGTCATGGCTAAGCGACAGCTAAAGCCGGGACCGACAGTTTAACGGGAATAATGTTAGTTTAACTATGTGAAATGGGAAGTGAATAATTGTGATAGAATTTATAGAGGGTATGTCCAACTTGATGATTACAGATTGAACTACTTAGAGCATAAAAGGGTTAAACATATTTAAATTAATTGTTTAATTTCATAGTATTTTATTCAAACGTTATCGTTTGGTGTAACTGGGCATGTAAAATTTCGTCGTTCAATATTGGTTAATAAAACAATAATCATCAAAAGTTGGCGCCTCAAAGCACCATAATGTAGCTTTTCTGGTGGAACTGTATGGGAAACTCTAGAATGGTGACTGTAGAATATTAGGTTGGGCGCACAGTTTTTACTCTGTTGTGCGTATTCACACAGTTTACATTATTTTGACACTTTGATTATATTGATAAAACATTTAAAATTTTACACAGTAATTAATTGAAATAATTAATAAAAATAATTGAAGTAATTAATTGAAGTAATCAATCAGATGTATCATTGCTACTGTTAGGCGGAGCCCTGGTAGCTTTAGTGATATGATAACAAAAAAAACTAATATTAATACGCAGCAGAATAAACAAAAAAAAAAAACGAATATTAAAAAATGCTCCGTTCAGAAAGAATACCTACCAAGGTTTGTTTCGTTGGATCACATTTATTTTTCTTGTTTTTGCCTATCTGTCCTTAGTTATACAATCAAAGTCGGCTATCTGTCATTTTAAAATGGCCAAAACTTCTGGTTGGAAGTGCCTGACCTCGTTCTGGCCTGGCCCCGATGTAGTTAACCAATTTTATGTATACGCTAAATCAATGCTGATACAAGAAAAGGTGAAAACGATTTTTTGAAATTTTTTGTATCACACAACCCTTTGTGTAGAAAATTCGCATAACGTCTGTACAAATAATCGTTCTTGTTTTTATCTAAATGTTAAATGTGCACTTGACATAAAACCCGACACAGTTCTGTGTCTGTACCAGAAAACATTCCTGAAGTCTCACAAGCAAGCTATGAAAATAAAAACAAAATAGTGTAATGCTCGCGACTTCATCCACGTTTTATTTTTTACCTCCATCTGCAAACTCAAATTCTAAATAGCATGGGCCCTATTTATCAGAGAAAATAATCATACTGCAAAGAATGGTAGGCGTGTTTAATTTAGACCTTTTAAGATCTTGGGTTTACCTGTACTTATAAATTAAAAGTATTGTATAAGTACAGGTAAACTTAATACTAAATAGAATTAGGGTAGTGGGAATAAAAATTGATTGGGGTAGTGTGCCAATTTACGCATATTATATTATTTGTTCTGTGTCTGGGTGTGACTATGTATTTTAAGTAGGTAATGTAGGTATGTATGGAAGATAAACAGTTTAATATTTTCGACATATTTTGTGGTTTTATTTTGTATAGGTGACTGTACTTTATCGTAGGCGCGAGTTGGCGAACAAAAAAAATAGGTAAAATCGGAAGGTGCCAGCTCGCGCCCATTCGCAAGTATGACATTCGCGAGTTGACGAATAAGCCAACCATAACTTAGCCAAATTTACTTCAACCAATTTTTAACAATAGTGAACCTTGTTTCACTATAATTATTCAGTACTGTGCCCCAATTCACGAACAAATCTGACAGTCGCCGCGTTAACGTATTCGAGTTATATTGCGCGTCAATGCCAGCTCGATTGCCAACCTGTAGTGCCACCGCGCAGTGTATCTCGGATATGCTAGCGTTACGATACATTTGCGATTGTCACATTTATTCGTGAATAAGGCGAGCTCAGTTTTTTCTATGACTATCAGTCAAACTTGCAGAAGTTTTTTTATGTTAGCAAATAAAATAACTGTTTTGTTGTTTCAGTTTATTATTCGCTTATTGTATCGTTCTGTTAACTAGTTTTGTTTTACAACACCCTAGGGGTGGAATAATTAAACTTTGCGCGGAAAGATGAGTGGCATGGTTTTATGTTTTCCTTAAAATATGATTGCTAGTTTGGGATGGAAGTTGCGGAAGTTTCCTTCGAATCATGATTTATTTTTATGGATGGAAAAATGAAATGTTATTTCTGTAATTTTCTTTGATTTTTTTTGGATTTTAATAATACAATTTTCAACATACCTAATGTTGAAGATATTTTTATAAAATCGCTTGTAGGAATGCTTGTGGGAAGGAAAAAGGAGAGGAGATCGGTCATCATAAAAGGATAACTATAAATTGGAAGTTTTCAAGAGTAGAGTAGAAGCAAATTCGTATGAGCTAGTGGCTAACTCTGGTGACGGAGTTTTTAGGCCGCCTTAAGGCCTCCGTCGTGGCTTAACGACCGCTAGAGCCGGGACCGACAGTTTAACGTGCCCTGTGAAGCACGGAAGCGCTCAGCTGATGCAAATGCCACTAACGGTCACCCATCCAAATAGTGACCGCACAGAACGTTGCTTAACTTCGATTATCGGTTAACATTGGCTAAAGTAAGCTACGCCACGAGCGCAGTAGAGTGAATAGGTATCTTCTAGCTAACCGTGCTACATCGACCACATCATGTGAGATTGTGCCTATATTGTAAAAAAAAAGATAATTAATGTAGAAGTTTCTGACCTACTCTAAACTAAGTCTCAAAATCGACAGGCGTCATGGCTCAGTCGGTAGTAGCTCTGCCTTCCGTGCTGTGGGTCGTGGGTTCGATCCCCACCGAGAACAAACATTTGTGTGGCAAACATAGATGTTTGTTCTGTGTCTGGGTGTTTCTATGTATTATAAGTATGTATTTACAAAAAAAAAATGTATTTATGTATTCTATCAGCCATCTAGTTCTCATCGTACAAGCTTTGCTTAGTTTGGGCCTAGAAGGCGTTGTGTTAAGTGTCCGTGAATATTTATTTATTTATTTATAATATACTAGCAGCGCCTCGCGGTTTCACCCGCGTAATTCCCGTTCCCGTGGGAATTCCGGGATAAAATATAGCCTATGTTCATCAGGGATAATGTAGGATTCTAATGGTAAAAGAATTTTTTTAATCGGTCCAGTAGTTTCGGAGCCTATTCAATTCATACAAACAAACAAACAAACAAAAAATCAAACCTTTCCTCTTTATAATATTTGTATAGAGTATAGAAGATATAAAAAATATATTTCATTTTAAATAATTACATAATGGAAAGGCATAAGTAGAGAAACAGTCTATAAACCAAATTAGTTTTATTTGATAGCTTTTTCAAGTTTAACAAAACTAAATGCTAAGAACGTAAATCCAATAAATATAATTAGTACCTGTTTTAAAAATGACTGAAATTGAAATTCGGTTTTCATGTTTTTGCAAATTTTAATCTGTTAATAATGAGTATTTCCTGACTAAGTGAATAATAACTTCACAAAAATAATGCCACCACGTATTTTAGTTTACCTCATACCATACCACATCAAAAGGTCAGAAAAATATTTTTGCCATTTCGTATATTAATGCATATTATAATATAGGGCCTACGCGGCGTGCAATATTTCATACAATGTTTTCGTCGCATATTTAATAAGGCATAACGTAAGCTTTGTTAGCAGAAAGTTATTTATCTATGGAAATAATAGAGAATTACTGCGGTATTTTATCATTAGTCTCATACAACTCTGACATATAAGTATTAATTTTCAGTTTTACTTATGTATTAAATACTTACACCCATCTATCTCCAATTGAAATAATTTTTCATCCGCAACATCGTTTAAAAATGCTCTAATAAAGGCCTCATATATTTTGACATTGGTTGGATGTTATATCAAAACAAAAACGCTTTGAGAAAAATATGCATTTTGTGCATATACGGTTTTTATGTAATAATATTTTCTCGTTTAGGTTACACGTGCTAACAAGTATTATTAACACCGTGTTCTTTTATCTTTAATGTTGTAAACATATACACAGTAACTAACCAAATAATGATTGTGTTAAGTTGTTAAATATACGTATTTTACTTACAAATTGTTCACACAAAAGTTTCCAATAAAAAAAGCAACGCGTTCTCACCAACGTCACAACACTATCAATCAAAATGAAATCTTACTTGTTATTACGTAGTATTTTCCTCCAAATAACTCTATAGATTTTATCCATCAATAGGGAACTCTATCTACTGATTGACCATATAAAAAACGGATGATTTATCATTTTTATTGCGAGAAAAACATGTTTATGAGAATCTTAAGAGGGGTGGGTACGATGCGGAGGCTTATTCTGGATAATGGCTGATATCACAATGAGATTTAAAACACATTTCATTTCACAGGCGGCATGGCTCAGTCGGTAGTAGCTCTGCCTTCCGTGCTGTGGGTCGTGGGTTCGATCCCCACCGAGAACAAACATTTGTGTGGCAAACATAGATGTTTGTTCTGTGTCTGGGTGTTTGTATGTATTATAAGTATGTATTTACAAAAAAAAAGTATGTATGTATTCTATCAGCCATCTAGTTCCTATAGTACAAGCTTTGATTAGTTTGGGACTAGAAGGCGTTGTGTTAAGTGTCCGTGAATATTTATTTATTTAATTTTATTTATTTAATTTTATTCATAAAGATAATTACAACTAATACAGTATTTACAATATTCACAATATTTACAAAATACACATGAAACCCGTTGCAAACGATTTATAGATAGCTCAACGTCCAAATCAGTAGCAATCGGAAGCGTGAATAGCAATGCTGATACATTTAAATATTTAAATAGATAGATTTAAGAAGATAGAAAATTATTTACTGCACACCACAACTAAAAACTAAACATATAGGAAACGTAATAACTTAAGTTTATGACGTTAAATGGGTGGTATTATCGCTGAACAGCGATCTCTACCAGACAACTTTGAATGGAATGGACTTGCTGCTGATAGTGTGCATGGAGAAATAAATAAAATAAATGTGTAACTACATACATACCTACAATACCATAACATAAACTACATAGACTACTTATACTATTATATCATTATATACCTAAACGATTAAATACGTCGCGTTGAGGGCAGGAAATGTTAAAGTTATCAAAAATCTAATAATTTCTAAATTATTCAATGTTTTTGTTTGTTTATATTGCTCTAGTTAATAACAATAACTAATTTAACTTTATCAAATTTGTAACCAAAAATTTAATGTCACCAACCTATGATACTCTACCAGAATACACCCCTAGATGACACAAAATAATCATTGGCTACTAACGCCCTCTGGGGGATTGTTTCGTAACTATAAACGAGATATTGTTCCGATACTGCCCTCGAAAACTTTGGCCATTTTTGCTTATAATTTTTATTTTGCCGAGAGCTGTTTTATAAGCGGGAAAAGTGTGAATGAGATTGAATTGTTTTCTAGTTCATTATTTTTGGTGGTGTTTTTTTTTGATCTCATAAGTTGACAAGATATAACTGATTATGATCTTCTTTTGTTTGTTTACGCAAACCTTTGTTCTCCACCTGTCAAAAATTACTGGTAGACAAATGGTAGACAATTGCATTCCTGCTATTAAACCATTGTTTCGTGCAATTCAGTTTTATTCTATAACTATGTTTTACTGTAATACATTTTATTGAATACTAGCTGCCGGCCGCGGCTTTGCTCACGTTTGGTTAAAATCATTGATCCTAATTTTAGACACTAAAGTGTGTGACTTTTAAAAATTCCCACTAAATAAGGATACGACTTTCCAAATGTCATACCTCTTGGACTTATAGTTTAGGCTGTGCGCTGATGGTCAGTCAGCTTCAAAAGAGTTGTAGACCACAGAAAATTTAGTTTATGGTACATACAGATTACCTAAAAATTACAAAACTTGTAAATTCAAACCGATATTGAATACGCATTGACCCAAAAACCAAGCAAAACCCAGTACCTCCCGTTTTCAATTAAACCGCGAGATAACCCAACGCAGCGCCATCTCTGTTCCGCGCAATTAATTTATATAAAACGATAAGGTTTAGAGCTTGGAATATGCAAGTCGCGAGCGAGAACGTGATCGTGATAACACCGCGGCTGAGCGTCTTGCTAAATAGGGCTGCAGCTTTCTCATCTATGAAGATCTCCTAACAAAAAAAAAATATGTTTTTATTGTATTAAAGATCTTCAATTATGAATTAAATTAATTTAATCTATTGAATTTATTTTGACATTAATTGTATATTATTATTCTTTTAACCTGCAATCTATTATTTTGTTCTTATAATGTGTTTCTCTTTTGTTTTATATATTAGTCTTGTTAAATTTAAACATTTTGCATGTCGGTCTCCGATGAAGTATGTGAAACTAACTCAAAATTATTAAGAACTTGTAATCTGACCATACTTCTTGCGAATAGATTACATTACATTAGATTACATTATTACATTTCATTTCATTTTCAATTCAATACTAAGTACCTACCAATAGACAATACACTTGAATACTCGATCTGTCACAGCCCACATCTCTGCTACACAAAACTCACATCTTCTCTTTGCTACATTTCTTATCTCCGCTTTGGTGGAAATAACTTGCTAGCTTTGCACATCTTCTCTCCTCTCCGCTTTGGTGGAAACATCAATATTCATTTGCTCTATTTTGGTTTGATATGAGCAGTGATTCTTATACAAAGTCATGACTGAACGCCCAAACTTTACCACGTAAAATATCTATAAATAGGTGCATTGAATATAAATATTAATAAAATGAAAAGGTAGGGTATCGTCTCAGTGAGACGAGATAGTGGTAGTCCGAAACTAGAATAATTTTGTTAGTACAAAAATCTTCACAATTTGAGAAAGATCATCATTTGTAGGTTAGAAAAATGTATCATCTTTGGCAGCCCTAACACCGCGAACAACTCTAATAAAATATTAAACGTTCCTAAGCATCTATATTGTCTCGAGTAATGACTGAGAACACCTTCTGAATACAGAACGCAGATAAACGCGGAGACGACGAAATAACTCTAAGACGATAAGACGAAACGACTATTTCTACGTATCTGAATCAGATGGTGGGAATAAAAATTTTAGGGTTGAAACATTTCTACCACAAACGACTAGTATTTTGAATGGTACCTAATTTTTCTTTAGTAAGTTTGATATATGTATTAAGAAGAGTAAAATGAAATGAATTAAAACTCAATATAGGTACGTATAGGTACCACTACCTACTTTGAGATAAAAAATAATTGTAACTGCAATTATTAATTATGCCTCATATTATTAACAAATTTTCAGAGCTGATGAAAAGCTTGAAAACGGCTCTACCAATTTTTACCAAACTTAACATAAGACCATTTCAGGTAAATCACTTTTCTTAAAAAACCGGATTCAAATTGAAGTCTTGCTTTTCCAGCTAGGAGGGCACAAAAGCCGTCAATCTTATAACACTCGTTTTCGTTTTACGGTCGGGGTTAAAAACATAACCGTTCTAAGAAACGTCCTAATATGTGTATGTATGATATTCGTATGTATATTGCCACATCCGTTGGTATATAGCGAGTGAATGGTGTATACAGCAAACTGAATCAGATTTCTCTTGTCTCATATCAGAAGTTAGACAATAAATACGTTGAATCTGCATAACTCGAATGTGAACCGAGTTATGGGTAGTGGGGCGGTGTCGCGGAAACGGAACTCGGAGCTACGAATTTTTGGATAAGTTATTTTGTTAAAGTTAAAAAATCCAGGTTATCTAGAAGTCTTTCATGGACATGCAAAATAAATCCAGCAGATCCCCAAATTTGGTACTCAGGATCGTAAGTTAATCTTTTGGAATCATGGTTTCAAAAAAATACAAGATGGAGCCAAAGTGCAGTTTGAATCAAAGATAATAACTCTTCAAAACTTGGAGACGAATTCTCACATTCAGAGAAACCACCTACTTAGATAATTCTTATCAATTTGAAATGGAAAAAAATAGCAAAATATGTATATATTTTTATGACGTACCTATACAATAAAAACATGGCACAATATTTTAGTAGACGTTAACTAGTAAAGATAAAATTTGGGAAAAAAATAAAATTCTAGATTCTAGATAACAATAGAACTTAAATAGGTATTGTGTAAAATAAAATTCTAGATTACAATAAGATTACAATAGAACTTAAATAAGTTTTGTGTAAAAGTACTTTGTTTTTTTTATCTCAAAACTGTCAATTTTGTTACAAGAGAACCTCCACACCTGCTTACATCGTTGTAAACCCAGTCGGTTAAACATAAGACAGCGTGCGCAACCCCCTGAGTAACTCCCGCCAGAACAACTGTTTGTTTGTCTGTACATGGGTGTACGCTTTGCATATTCGCTAGTTCTACGGTAATGTGGCTTGTTTGTTGAGCTTCTTGAACCAGTGGGCCTAAGATGCGTACCGCGAGATGTTTGTCATGTCGTTCTGTCAAAATGTAAGCGTTTTGTACCAGTTTAGGAACTATTGCATTATCTGTGGTACCTAATGGTGTCGACAAAACGCGCCATAATGTACACTTTTGACACTTGTTAGTCGTCGTACCTCTCTGAGGACGAGATAATAGTCATGCAGAAATGTCAAAAGTTGAAAATTCAAAGGCGCGGTTTCTCGACAACATTACCACAGATAATGCAATAGTTCCTAAACTGGTACATTTTGACAGAACGACATGACAAATATCTCGCGGTGCGCATCTTAGGCCCGCAGGACGCAGATTTGTAACTACGTGGAAACCGCGGTATTTCAAAATATTGTCAGTTGTTTGTTTTCAGGTAGGTGTAACATTTTACCAAACAAACTTAGCCAAGGGAGATTATTAGGAACTGAGTTTTTAACCAGCAGTGGGTAAAGTCAGGTTGTGGGACTTGTGAATGATGATGAGTTTTTAACTTTTTTTTCATTGAAGATGATTTATACAGCACTGTAGTACCTGAGATAATTTTTAGATGGAGTAGGCCTAGCACCTATAACACCAGTATGTAAACTCAGCGGTACTAACTCCTAACTCTACCAGGTACTCTATTAAAAAGTGAAAAGTGGTCTAATGAAATGAAATTCTGTGTCAAATTTTTTGATTTCGATTTAAAAATTTGTTTTGCAAATTGAGTAACAATTTATTGGTGATGATTGTCAATTTTTATATAAAATTTTGCCACAACTAGTATTTCTATAAGATTTTCCTTCGCAGTCGGTTTCTTCTACTGATAGTCTCATCATAATCAATTGACTGGCACATTTTGACTACTACAATTTTTACAAAATCTAAACAATGTGTACGCTTCTTTAACAAAATCCCGAGTGATGTGTCTCAGTTGTCGATTGGCAAGTTCAAAAACGTAATAAAACAGAGACTTCTTTTAAAAGCATACTATAAAACATCTGATTATTTAGAAGAAAAACAAGCTTGGGAAGAACTAGCTCCAACTCATCCAATAAAAAAAAATTGTAATCATACCTAATCATACAAAACGTAATGACGATTCAAAGTGATCAGTGAGATTTTATTGAATAAAAGATTTTTGACTTTGACTTTGACTTTGAAAACAAATAACAAAAGTTTTTACACTTATGAATTTGAAATTGTTTACACCATTCGCACATCTTTTCACGTGTCCTTTCACGATATTACATTTTAATTTCAAAGCTTGTTCTAGTCCTTGCCAAAAGCGTTCCCACAATCTTTGGGAGTAAAACGTCTTTCAATATGGCCGTCGGCCGCGACCTGCCAATATGGATATTGCATATTTTATACTGGACCTCAATTTTTTATATCACACACCGTGTTCCCCTTGGTATAAACTACTGGATATGATTAAAATGTTTGTTCTGGGAGTGTTAATATAAGATCTCTGGTTCTGGGTATATTTACAAGTCAGATGCATTGCATTGGCACCTGTGCCATTTCCGATACAAAATGACAGTCACAACATAGAATTAGGTAGGTACCTACCTTGTAGGTACAATGACTTAGATTGTTATGATGTTAGATACACGTTTCCATAGCAACGTTTATTATAATCATGATAAAATCTAAAAGAATTAAAAAAAATGCATTTTCTCATCAACACCGACAAAAATAACTTGAACGATTTTGATAGGGCTAATATTCGCATTGAAGGATCTGTATGTATACAAGAACTTTTAGATAAGTTAATGATTAAAATTCGTCGCTATCTCAGACAATAAAATCTCCGACAATGGTGATTTATTTAACGACAGGTGCTACCAAAAAGTATCTCTTAGTTTCATTCCAGCAGTTTATATCCGTGTACCGTGAAGTCGTTTCCACTTTGCCTCGGGCTGCGAGGTAATAGGTAGGCGGAGTCGAGGCGTAAAGCTATACTACGGACATCTTATTTGTAGCTACTTCACCGTTATAACATATTCCTGAGTTTTACGGAGCTGGAGGTGTACATTTTCTGACAAATGTTTGTATTTCATACCTTTAAAACATAACTATAACAATCGACACAGATCATCTATAAAAGTTTGAATATCTTGAAAACCATTTTTGCTCTATGTAAACTGTATTGTCCAGTACTATATTGTTGTATCTTCATACTCGTGTTCAGCAGATTAGTTCTTAGAAACTAAAATAGAGTCAAATTCTCGACTCTAGACTGATCAATAATCTTGATGAGCTTTGTCCTATAGATAGTTTTTTTTTTTTCATCTTATTTACCAAACAAAAAGTATCACTTATGATTGTGAACCTCATACCAAGAATTTTCATTTTCCATTGTATTTTTTCAAAAGGCTTATTGCTTGATCACAATCCACGAATGTTTTTTTTTTTCATATTCTAAGGGCATTGCATTCGTATGAATAAGCCAAATATGTACATATTCTATAGCTATTACTACAGGCACGTATACATATCTATTCAAAAAGCGATAGCGAGTGATGAGGCAGGGCGGCTATAAAGCGCAACCTGCCGAGCCCGCTTCCGCCCGCCCTCGCTTCCGGGCGGGCGGCGTCACCGAGCACTCCATCGGTACACTCAATCTCACAAATCCGCTTCTTACCTACCTGAATTATTTTTTCATAACTTCTGAGTCTGCTAGTGATCGTGCTTTTACCACAGATTAAACTCTTACTTAGTTTTAGATCAAAAGTTCAATATCTAAGCAATTGGTCTATTTTAGATATCTATGAGAAGGTCTTTAGACTTCATTAATTAACAACTAAAAGCTCAAAATTAGCTAAATTGACATACTTTTAAAATAATAACCAAACAATTCACAATTATCATTAAAAATAAATATTGAATTTCTCTAATTATGGTCATAAACACTAATAATCTTTCTAAAACTTCCGAGTAGTAGTCGTACTCGTACCAGTCATATTGCAGCCTGAATATTAAAATTTCAGAATGAGATAAAACCGTAGATATATATACAGTGTACAATACCGTAGATAAGAGTAGAAAGGCAGCTATAAAAACCAACTAGTAAAGCCCAGTTAGCCATAACTCTCTGACGCAGACTGTACCGCCACGTATGTAAATGCGTCGATATGAAACTTGTTTATGTGAGTTAATGTGAAGTTCTTTCGATGGGTTTATTGCCTCGACTGGGAGTTTCTACTGTTGAAGAACTCACAGTAGTTTTAGAAGAATTATCTAGTATTTTCTAGGTAATAAGCTAGCGGTTTGGCCATCTTAAGACTTTTTTTCTCACCAAACTCATCTATTATCTGTAAATACTCTACAATTAGTTTAAAAATTTGATATGATAAATTAAAAAAAAACTATTTCAAGCATGGCTCATAGGTTAGTAAAACATAAATAAAAAGTATTACTATTAAAAATCGGAATAATATATTATTAAATTAAATTAGGTATCTACACAACGGTCGATTTGATACCATTCGTTTTTGATTGTCATTATTGATGGTAGCCGGTTACTAAACTATAGTTTAAATTGTTTTTTGTTGTAATTGAAATTTGAGAGGTTTTTGACTAGCGGTTGAGGTAACAAAGATGCAGGGTAATTTCAAGTAGTTTTTAAATGAGTTTAAATATTCGGGTGTTTTGATTGACATTTTGTCAAAAATCTCATCGTATCAGAATAAGACATAGATAATCAAGGGTGCAGTTACAAAGTAATTTTTTTTTATAAAACACTCGGGCAACCAAAATATTCCACAAAATCTTACTAAAATGTCCATAATATATTTCCAAACATATACTCTCTTTTGTTTCAATTATCTAAAGTGTCGCTTAAATACGTATTGTCGCTAGCATCTTTATGCGCATATTTGTGACCATACGGGCAGGCTTTTACGTGAAATTGAACATGCATATTGTTGCCAGATATATCTAGAGCTGGGAAAGTTGTGAATGAAATTACTTAAACAATTACTTAAACTTAACAACTTTACCCCTCTTTATGGCTCGTATGCCGATACAGCGTTTACTATGAAATTACATGATGATTGATCAAAATTGTGATGCTCACAGAATTGTATGTCTAACGTGATGTTTTTGGATTAAAGGTTGTTTTGCGCAGAAGTACAGTTCTAAGCAACATTTCAAGTTAAAATTCTAAAGTACATGCCTTCTCCTAAGTTTCTCGACTCCACGCCCAATCGTCATATTGTCGCGTGCGACATTTTATGCGAAACTGCTAAAGTTATTGTCGCGTTCTAGAACAAACTCAACATTGTGAGATAACTCGTGTTGTTTATTGGTTTTAGTCAAATGTGCTTGAGATATTGCTAAAGTTTCAGGAACTGGTACTTTAGCAATATCTCCAATTGGAATCCATATTACAAAAAGTATTGAATTTTTTTTTATTAATAACTCCTAAATTACCTTACCTTTACCTTTCTGCTAATTTATTTGTGTTTTTTTAAGGAAATCTGGCCGCTTGTACCACAATGTAGAAACAAAAACAGTAGGCCAATTACTTTAATTCAAACCATATTCAATATCTAGGGTGTGATATTATTGTAACAAAGCGATACAGGGTGTTAATATTTTAAAGTGTCGTGTCGTGTAGTCTCTGGTCCGCTCCGGCCGCATATTTCATCCGCCCGTCGCCACTAGCAACAAGCACCCTTACTCTGAACCCACCAAGTAGCCATTCTCGCATTCCTGTGTTCCTGTATGAAGGGTGCTGGTGCAATTACAGGCACATAAGACTTA
Source organism: Eulithis testata (assembly GCA_947507515.1). Lineage (NCBI taxonomy): Eukaryota > Metazoa > Arthropoda > Insecta > Lepidoptera > Geometridae > Eulithis > Eulithis testata. The sequence goes on along the minus strand of OX382198.1, from coordinate 11,029,428 downwards.
AGGTCTTTTTAACATATTATAGACAAACGGTTGACTATAATTTCACCTGATGTTAAACTAAGATGCGTTTGACGATACAGCATATTTGTCTTGAAAAAACCTATTCTCTCTCAGAGTGGACGCAGTATGAATTAACATTTTAGACAGAGTCACAGATCATAATAATCAGAGGTTTCCAATCACTAAAAGATGAGTCATTTGCTGGTTCCATCTCTTAATCTTATAAAAAGCTAACATCATCATAATTCTGATATCCACTGCTAGAGAAGATAGATTATTTCAAATACTGACTTTACCCACTACTGAAATAAAAGTTCTTACATTCGTGACATATTTATATTACACCTCTATTAAAAAGCCATAGATTTAGCTTCGTTTGAGCATCGCTTTACGCACCAGAGTAGTCCTCTCCATCCGTCCGGCTGCTTCCATCATTTTGATTGAAATTTACTGCTTTATTGTGTAGAGGGTAACAATGTTAGTACAATAAGCCACTTTAGTGATTAAATGGCTGAAGTGTACGCAGTACTGCTCACGCGAGTATGAAATAAGAACAGCCTGTAGAAGAGAAAAGTTACTTAACTTTTTCAGAAGCAATGAAGTAAATTCATTCAAAAGTTGAGTAACTTTAAGTAAGTAGTTATATAAAAAGTAAAAAGTTAAGTTTTTTTTTTCTTTGACCAAAACAAATTGTTATGACAGTTGTTTCTCCAGATTAGGGCCATAGAGGCTTAAAGCCACTCTAGTTCCCCAGGATTTGTTAAAAGTCAGCCCCTTAGCTCTCTTCTAGATCAACTTATGGCTGTATATACTACTGCAACGCTTACAAAAGTGCAATCATCCAAACGTCCAGTGTCTCATGCACCATGAGATATTAAAATTGCTAAAAACTTGGCAGATATAATTAAATTGGACAACGCTATGCAGTAGGACTGTCAGGCAACCCGATGTGATGTGGAGCTACGAAATATTGGCAAGGTGTTTGTGGAGAAGGCAGTTTTAAGGTACAATGCAAACATTACTATACACTGACCCTTTTTTTCATATTAAACTGTCATTTGGCGCGGCTTTAAAAAATGTTCTAACATTATTACTTGCATGATAACAAAAAGAGATGACAACAGATTTAGTAATCGTTGTAGTTAGCTCAGCTTTAGAAGACCAATATGAATTTCGCTGTTGAGTTCCGTCAAGAAAATTACGAAGAAAATGCTTAAATTTTCCATTATGTCGCGTTTATATTTTTGTAAAAAAATAAACAATTTGTTATAGCCAATGATGCGTTGAGGCTGCTAACCCTCAAAAGGAACACCAGCGAGAGTTGCATCAATTATATCTACAACAGAAATAGCTCTTAAATTATAATAAAAGGCGAATTTGTTATAGCTCAAATATATTTTGTTCTAACGGACGTGTGAAGGTAGCTTCTAAATAATATTCCTGTCGCTACGATATGATCCCTGTCGTCACTACCACAAGTACCTTTGTTTAGGGCAGATTTTATTTAATGTTTATTTATTTCCAAAAAATAATAACATAGAGCCACACAATTAACTATAATCATACAGATATATATATATAGGTATACGTTTTCTAGATCTTATAGTAAATGACAGCGAAAAATTAGTTTTGGACCGTTTCCTTTCGTGATAGTTAAAAACTGTGTTACGGCAAGGTGACGCTTCTCCTCCTCTAAAGTTGTGCACACTCAAAATGGCGATATGTGACTTTGCTTACGTTGTATATTAAAATAGTGAGATTCTTTTGGATGTGGCAGATTCTACTATAATGTCACTATCAGACGCATTATTAAAATTTTCATAGTTCCTTGTTACCATTAAGTGGATTACACTGACGACACAAACCTGTCACATATGCGAGCGGAGCGGACAGTGTCGGAGTTCACCGGCAATGTGCGCCAAATATTTGTTCAAGTGACGGATACCGCAATATTGTTCTTAGCTTTATTGGAACTGATTTAGTCGGGTTTTGGGGTATTTATATTTTACCAAAAATTTTTTTTGTAAAAAGTTAGTCAAAGTCACTTCTTACCATTGTTTACTGTTATAATAAAAGTTGAAGAAAAAGTTTTATTTACAATGCTTTCTGTATTTTTTCAAAGCACTGTAATATTTAAAACATTGTTTCAATGGAAATGCACTGTGAGGTATTGCTATCACTTCTTAACATTAGATGGGCAACTGAATGTTCCATTACCTTTTTCTCTTCAAAAAATCTTTTGCGACGTTGAATTTTGCAATCGTTTATGGGTCTAACAAAATATACTAACCCATAAGAAGAATAAAAAAAGTATTCATATTCAATAACACTTCAATTGGTCAATAGCACTATTTTCTTAAAAACTTCATACATATCGCGCTAATAAATATAGTTTTTTTTTTATAATCCACCATTATTACAGGCACATGATACTTCAAGATCTTTACGTCTCAGAGTAATGGACGCAGTGCATTGCCTTACAGGGCACGTCCTCATTTTACTTGCTCTGTGAGGTAATGCATTGTTATAGGCAGAAGTTACCACTTAACATCAGATGAGCTATCAGCTTGCTCCAATACTTTGATCATAAAAAAATATATATATAATATTGCGTATGTTTTGTTAGACTCTGTATTTCGTCTTAGGTCTTTAGATCAATTGAAGGTGAGGAAAACACCTATGCCTACATTTAACGGGACACAGTAGTGCCTGTGTCAATGTTCAGATGGAGTAGGCTTGCCCAGCAACTATCTATACTATCCTATCTACAGCCTGTATTTATCACCTACAGTACCTACTATTTAGCAGCTTCCCATACATTTTCAATCTGCGCCAAGTGGTGGTAATGAATTGGCCGGACTATGATTGATGCGGTTGCGCGTCATTCACTAATGGCCGGGGAGTACGCACTGGGATAAAACACGCTGCTGTATATTATTTTAGTAACGCACAAGACTATTTTTAGTAATCGTTCTAAAGAAGACAAGACAAAATCCCAAGAATTTTAGATTATAATTATGCTCTAAAGAAACCTACGATCATTTATCCTTATTGGCTCAAGAAAGACAATTTTTAAGGTAATAATTGAAAATCACCTAATTATTTTAGCCTACTCAAATTAATGTTTCTATAGTCTCAAGTAGGGAAAAGAAAAATTCAAACTGAGATTATGTCAAAAAATAAAAATAAAACTTTCACGTAAATCACTGAAAAAAAATATTCTTCTCTGTAATAATATAATCACTATAATCAGACCTCTGCATCTTATGTAGATGATTTATATAGTGTCAGGGGCCACTTTTTGCCCATGTTCTTACGCTGTAGGTCCTGGTAGTTTTAATGTATAAAAAACTATGTCACTTTTCTGTAGCCCAGTGCGTAATAGTATTACGGACGCTCAACGCATTTCATTACATAGCGAAATATGATTCAGTGAGCGGCGCCCGGTGAGGCGGAAAAGACGTTTAGCAAATAAATGTTGATTTAAAATGAGTAGGTTTATTTACTTTTTCTAGTAATATTATCTTCTGTTCTCTTCTAGAAGTTAGTAGACTAAAATACCCAAAACAGGTTTTTTCTTGTAAATCATGTGCAGCGTCCCGTTCATCGGGCATTGGTAAAAAATGGCGCAGTATAAATCATCTGGATTATAGACAAATGCCTGTTTATTATTTCTTATTCAAGTAATTAAAACTGAATGTTAGAACTACTGATTTAAGTTTAAGGCACATCGCCATCTGGGTTGAAAGATCCTATACTCAGATCAAGATCATAATTTGGCAGGAAAATAGGCACGCGTATTGCTGTTCATTTTATAAAGTGTTTAATTTAAATTAATTATTTTATTTAATTTAATTAGAACGGTCACACAGAACCAATTACACTAATTAATTAAACACTACCAATGAAAAATGTCAAAACACAAAAATTAAATAGATATAAATAATAAAATTGTTGTCCATAAATTATAAGTCAAATAGTTTAATTATATTATACGTAACATTCATTCATCATTCTCGCAATATCTCAGGTATACCAACATAAGTGTCTTCCAGTCATCCGTGAATATATCACAATAACAACAACACAATATATTTGCATAAAAAAAGCTAATTACCCGACGACCGAAGAAGGGTTATACCAACAACCTATTACATAAACTTGTCAATACTAAATGAAATCTATTCTGCCATTTTGATGCAAATTTTAACCACCATAACGGCACGTAAATGGATGTAAATCTGTTTAATTGCTTACCCTTCGTGGGCGGGCGATCGCCGCCCTACAGCCAGGGCGGGCGGTGATCCGTTACGTTCACGTTACGAGGTTTGGAACCCATAATATCATGTTTCACCGTTGACGTAGCTGCGGAAGAAAATGAGAGTCAGTGTACTTCCTGGAAAAAATATCGGAAATGGTCATCGCTTTTATTGTACGCATTAAAGAAGTCAATTAGATTTTGTGAAAAAAAAAATACCTTCACCATCTTGTGGGCAATATCATTGAAATTCTTCTGGGTGAATAAAAAAAAATATTTACGGACACTTAACACAACGCCTTCTAGTACCAAACTAAGCAATGCTTGTACTATGGGAACTAGATAACTGTTAGAATAAATTTTATAATATTTTTTTTGTAAATACATTCTTCATAGTAACACCCAGACACAAAACAAACATTTATGTTTGCCACACACAAATGTTTGTTCTCGGTGGGGATCGAACCCACGACCCACAGCACGGAAGGTAGAGCTACTACCGACTGAGCCATGACGCCTGTCATGCAGCGACTCGGTGCATAAATACAATTTCAATGTTTATACAGAACAATGCATAAAGCTATTATATCCACTGTATACCATCACAGCAGTTGGCGAAGTTAAAACACGATCTGGTATTTGCATATTCCAATCTCGGGGAGCCCCCGGCTATGGACAGGTTACACTCGAATGCAATAAATTTGGATCGCTGATGACTCCTAAAACTGGGCGAGTAGAGTCTGCGAGTAGATTGTTACTAGAGAATATCTAGTAACAATCTACTCGCAGACTAAATTGGGGGTGCAGTTAAATTGCGTAGTCTGTACCATGATATATCTTGATATTAATTTCGTTTTGCGTCTGTTAGAGGCGTTATAATGATCCAATGTCTAGAAAATATGTTTATTTGCCGGAATATGTTACAGATTATGTCTTAAATGTTAAAATAGTGCATTATATTCTACCTAATGGGCATGCAAATACTTAGGATTGGAATTGGATTGAATTACTCTTTTAATTAAAATGGGCTGATATTCTAAGGTTTCGGAAAATTTGTAGCTGGAAGAGCAAGGACGAATGAATTGACCTGGAGAAGGCCAAGCAGGGGGACGAGATAGATTAGAAAAATAAATAAAGTGCTCTGAATTTATTGCCCTCAAGTGTACTATGGCACCTAGTGGAGTATTGTGAGGAAAATGTTGGTATCCTGGAAGGTATATACACAAGTTTTAGGTGTATCACTTTGGACACCTTTGTGAATGATCTGGGTATAAAAAACCATACAAAATGTTTATGAAAAAAATAGAAGAAAAAATTTGGATGTAACGTAACAAGAAGATGAGCCACCTGATACTAAGCGTTATTTAATCGCAGATTATTTCAATCAAGTAGAGTTATTAACCACTTATTTCACTTCAAAATGAAATTAAACTAGTTTTTTATATAATATCAAAAGTTATGAATTATGCTGGATTTGAACCCGCGACGTTATAAGTCGTAAATAATTTGGGATCTTAAAAAAACTCTTAATTTTTTAGCTCTTAGTGCAGAAATCATCTGATATAACTAATCTAGAAATTCTAACTAGTTAAATGTACCATATAATAACTAGTAAAACAAACAATTTTTCCGTGCGACAAACACTAAAAATGGTTTCTGTTTAATATTTATGAGTTCACAAAACGCATCAGAGTGCGGTTTGTTTAATAACGTTGTTTTTAAACGACAATTTGACGGGGAGAGAAACCCTTTAGGCTACGACCCGAGGGTTGTCACTTTTTTACAGTAAACTTTTTATAAAACTCATTTTAAACTGTCGCTAGAACGTTAAGATTTATCAGAGTCCTGAGTCTGTGCATTTGTTTTGATTTTCGACTCAAATATAGCACACACAAATGCAATCTCAAAGCGAGACATTTTGTTGGGAATTGCACAATTCCATAATCTCCCGCTAAAGGCGCTTATTCGGTTTTCATACAATTTTTTTTGCTTTGTGAATGCGCTTGCGTGTGCTGTACTCTACTCAAAAGTCAAAACAAATGCACAGACTCGGGGCTCAGTTAACACAATCGTTCATGCACTAAGGTACGAAGAACATTGTAAAATGTCGAAAGAAGAATAAAGGAATTCTTATATTTCATTGATATTGACTAAAAACTAAAGATCGTTATCGAATAAAAGCTAGCTTGGACAATCACGACATGAAATAAAATATGACTAAAAAATAAGATTGTCTGTGTAGATCGTAGGTAAAACAAAATAATGTGTTTTTATGAACTCTTCTAAATCTATCCCTCTAGAGATAACAACAGTTTCCGAGATATGGGCGTTTAAAGTTTGACAGCTGTCATCAAAAAATTCGATCTTGATTATAAGTTCTATGATTCAAGAAAGAAATAAAAATTGCTTGTTAGATATAATAATATAACTTCCCCCAAATTGGTAAAATAAATTAGTATGGAAATCGAACCACTTTAATGTCACCACACGCTCGCAAAGCAATTTAAATAGCTACATCATATTTTGCTTCAAAACTGTTTACCTGACTGTAGTCAACAGCTTCCATTTGATTTTGTACGAAACGTCAGTAACAAAAATATTAAAATCAAAAATGACAATTAGGAGAATTTGTCCCAAAATATTATCTCCGAAACGTCAGCAAGTCGATATTTTACAGGACCCGTGATGAGAGTTATATTGAGTTTTGACAGCCCTAGGGTACAGCGAGTGCTAAACAGTAGCGTATCCGCGCAAACCGAGTTACCGAGTCATCTTCACGAACAATCTTCGCTAACTGATTTACAGACTGTGGCTGGGGGTTCAAATGCGACGGTTTTGTGGAATAAAGTTCTACATTCCATGAAAATCTTGGTAGAAAACAAAAACATATTTTTTCTATACTCTAAATAAAATAGTAACAAATAAATTACTTATTATCAAAGATTTGATTTGGTTTAAATTTAAGCATTTTCTTTTACTTATTTCTCATTATAACGTACAAATAAAATATGTAAGTTTAGTCACAGATTATATTAATACTATGTTTAGTCTAGTTTTTGCTTGACATTTGTCTCAGAAGAAGACACTGATTTAAATTATAATTTTCTTACATCGTTCTGCAGTGAATTTATTTCAGATTAAATATAACTCTCCCGTCACCATCACCACATATCCTACAGCTAAAAATATCACGTTTTAATTTAATATACGTTTTTTACTAAAAATATCCTAATGTTTTTTAAACTGTATTGTATAACCCCTTTAGCAATATCAAGAGTTATTCCATGCCATTTGGTGACGATTTAGATGTACTTAACTTAACCATTCGAATGTTTGCAGACATTACCGTATCGAAGTCGCGCTTCGGTAACCGAATGTTGCCAAATCACCTGAGTGGCTTGCACATTAGTGGATTCTTTCTTTGTACTTACCTACGCCTGAATGGCTTACACATTAGTGGATTCGCCTACGCCTACGCCTGCATAGTGCCGAAATTCCTACGTTGGGAATTTCGGCCCCACCTGTGGGCCAGTCGGTGGGCTCAATGGGAATAATCCGTTGTTTTTATATTATAACCAGAAAATCATGGTAGTATTTAGAAAGGTAAATGTTGAGTTAGAAAGTTGATAAATCTCGTTTTTTTTTTTCAGCTTGTCCGCGTTGAAACAAACGTGCGTTTACTAGTTTTCAATCCATTAGTATTCACTAATATTCAGATACAACGCACTCTAGAAAAAGTTTGTAAGTAGGTAACAAAATTGCTTATTTCAATTTCTAGTAATGTTACAGTGATGTTTATGATCATTAGAAAAATCCCTATGAACCGCCACCATCAGCCTCATAAAACCGATAAAACCGACAGTTTTTTTTAAATTTATTAATTCTTTATAATTATAATTGTCCATCGTACCGTATTCAAGGTTCCTAAGCTGGTAATGAATTAACCCTTCAACCCCGGTTTAATAAGTTGCGGGGAGATTTGAAACGCTGCCGAGAAGTTTTAGTTCGAACCGAGTCGTAACTCGTCTGCCCACTGATTCGTGGATCGTGATAAGATTACTGCCGAATAAACGATTTAACTCTAGAAATAGTTGGTAAAACACCTTTTTAGAGCTTTTTAAAATCAAAATCAAAGTCAAAGTCAAAAATCTTTTATTTAATAAAATCTCACTGATCACTTTGAATCGTCATTACGTTTTGTATGATTAGGTATGATTACATATTTTTTTTATTGGATGAGTTGGAGCTAGTTCGTCCACACTTTTTTATTTCACGTTCTACGGTTTATTTACGCTAGTTCGTAAATAAACTGTAGAATGATTTCGTGAGTCGCATCGGCCACTAACTAATTTGCTACATTTTACTTTAGACAAAAATTAAAATCTACCTACCCGTACAGGTACCAACTACCTACAAAAATGCTTATAGAATTACGGGAACAGGAATAGGAATAAGTACCTACTTACCTACCTATTTATTACTTACATAATGTGGTTTACGTTGATTTTAGGTCCCTCTAATCTACGTATTTGTACCTACCTAGTTGTAAGTGGTCTCATCTCAGTTATTTCTGTAATAAAGAATTTGAATTTGAATTTGAATCATCCACCAGACTGCTGAGATAGAATTTTTTATTTAATGATCTAGCGGCTAGATTCTAGCCGATAAGTTATAGTCAGACGTCAACACATCTACAAAACAAGATACTCTAGATCTTTAGTGTGCGCACACTAAATCCAGTTGCCAAAGTGTAATGGGTTACATAGCATTAATCAATTTGATCATTCAAAATGTCAAATAAAAATTGCCCGAACAAAGTTCTTAGTAAAATGTGTTGTATGTACAACTAATAAATCACGCTCCACCTAGGTGGTTAGTATGATTTTCTATTTGTTTCTGCTTACCTCTACTTTTTCCTTCTTTTTCTATCCTAAAAGATGATGTATATGTTCCATTACATACTAGAATTATCAACTAAAGTTCCAGTTTACAGAACCCATTGACTTTAGTCACAAATCAACTCCTAACCAGATAAAAACATCATTTTCATGCGAAAACTCCAAACTTTTCCGTTTGTACTCACTAATTACCCTTAAGGTGCGATTAATAACTTAGGGCACTTCAATTTTCATTTAATGAGTTAACTTTACGTATTTATTTTCAGTTTTTTTATGAATAAAAAACAATGAAGTAATTTTTTATTTGTCGTTTGTGTAGCATCTGATTATTCTTTAGTTAGCAAAGATATAAAAATATTGTTTTAAATACATTATCTATTTATTACAATGAACATAAGAACAATGTATAGATACTTGACGTTTGCATGTTTAAATGGCAACTTTTTATTTCAAAGTCATTTTATTTTAAAAAAATTGGTATGAGGTAGCAATGAAAACTATACATTTCTAATCACCGCAGAACAATTAGACCATTTACACAACAAACAGCTAAATCATTCGCGACAATAATTAGAATCGGAACCGGTTCACAATCCAATCGGAAAGTCGGTCCGGAAGCCGGCCCGGTCCCGGTGCCGGACGCACCAACCGACCGGTAATCACGGTACGGAATTCAAAGACTGGAGCTTCACTTTATGGATAGATTTATTTTGATGTGGGTTGAAACGCTGACATTGTTTGGTATGAAACGGTGAAAAATAATTTGTGGTGAGAACCTGTGGTGCGAAACCGCGCTATAGTAAGTGCCAAATAAAACCGCAATACAGGTCATTCACCCACCTTCACCGCGATGTCGCAAAATTAAATTTATGAATGGCTAATTCTGTCGCTTTCCATACAAACCTGTCGCTAAGACGGTAATCGCTCGAATCTCGTAGTACTGTTTGTTTACCATACATAAATTGAATTTTGCAACATCGTTAATTAGTTTGCTAATTGGCACCTATATACAACGATTTATTTGAAGGTAGAAAATCAAACATTAGTAGTAACTAGATCTTTTTACAAAAAAGGTGAAATATATTAGCTTGAAATAGAGTTGCACAGTGTTTAGTTTCTCTAGATCGAATTAGGATCAGCTTGTCTAAGCAAAAGACAATGCACGGTATACCTAACTATTCCACCCCGCAGTGGACTAACGCAGGTTAATAATGTTGAAATATGTTGAAATATTCCAGAAATCCCCACTAATAAATCCGTACCAGGGTCCCCTCTGGTACGGATTTATTAGTGGTGATTATCAGTTTTTTTTCAGAAATCCCCACAGCTCCGACGTAGCAACAACCTGATGAATACCTGTAATATTTTCTGTAAAATATGAAAAAATCCAAATGAGAAATGCCCGATATCTATATTAGTTAGCAAGTTAAAATAGTAATTAGGCAGTAGATGTTATAGCATCTCATAGAACCAATAGCGGCTGGACATTAAAGAACCACAAACAAGAAAGCAAAGTAAACCACTGACAATAAACCTTCTATTTTGCCAGAGATCTGGAGATAGATTTTTAATAAAACGTACCTATTCTATTTTAGTGTTTGACAAAATAACTTTATTACCGAAAATTGAACCCTGGACTGGGCTTAGTGGCATGACCCCACAAAGCAGGGGTCATCAACAAATATCCGCAGGTGAAATCTGAACGAACCCGCAGTTACACCGGCTATTGTTCTACTGAAATATTGCTAACGGCAGGGGTGCTCAACTGTGGGAACGAAATACTGAAGCATTTGAAGTGGCTTAGAAACTTGGATAGTTTCATACAGTGTTTGTTTTTCTTTCTATAAACTGTTCTAAAATAAGTTTTTTTTAGTCGTGGCCTTCTTACGAACTTTTCTTTCTTCATAAATTGAGTCGTAAATCCAGATTAATAATTGTTAATATCAATCTAGCTAGTAGGTTAAGTACCAAACTAATAGAACTCTAGAGAATTTTCTTCTTTCAAAAGTTACTGATTTACAGGTCAAAAATGATGTAAAAAAAAAGTAAAAAACTCCGAAAGAAAAACAAAACAATTTTTTTTATTTTACTGAAATGATTTTTTGTCTCATTATCATCATCATCATTGGCAGCTCACTTCTGGGCAGAAGCCTCCTCAAACTCCAATCGTGTCTATTTTGGACCTTTTGTATCCAGGACTTCCCCTGTACAGAAACGGCATTTTTTTGTGTATTTAGGAAGATACTAGTGTATGATTTTTTAAAGCAGTTTCAACAAAATTCTCATATAAAAAGTTTCAAGGTTCCGTACCCCTGGCTGCCGTCCGCGCTGTCATTAATTCCACAGAATCGAGTATTGTTTCCGGTGGGCCATTTAACGGGACCACATTCAATTCTCGCGCAAAACTCCTACTTCTCTCTCTAACAACTGAAGAACGAAAGAGAAAGGCGTTTTCGCGGATTTTGTGCGATAAAAGTTAGCTGGGCAAGTGTGAGATTACTTCTGATTATAACGATTCCATAAAAATGTACCTTTATGTAAATAAAGTATAAGGGCCAGTTTCACTATCTCTTAATAACGCTGATCGTGGGATAAAAATATTATCCATTTTTGACTTGTTTAAAGTAACGATGGAGATATTTATACAGATTGGGAAATCATTGATGGCGAAATTCGCACTCATTGTTAAAAGTGTGACTTACGGTTCCAGTACTATTACTTACTAGTAGGCGTTCTAAAGAAACATATTGAGAAAACATATTTTTCATCAAAAACTTATCTATATAACCAGTTGTGAGTTGTTTATAAATGGTTGATGAATAAACCTTTAAGCTTTGTTTTTTTCAATACTTTGGTATTTTACAGTTTTGTCCCATCATACGGAACCCCAAAAAGCACAGTTGCCATAGAAACCGCAGCTTCCGGCGGCTCGCATCCGGTGAAATCTGAAAAAAGATTCCTGCACAACACTGTTCCTCCCTTTGTGTGCGAGATTGATGGTATTTTCGGGCACTGTATTGGTTTGGTAGCTGGTGGTCGTTCTGTTTGTTTTACGCCTGCTTCCTCTGCCGTCGACTGCGAATATTTTCAGATTTCAGCTGGTTTTATCTGCAAAAAATGTCATAAATTATATCAAAGTAAGTACCACAGAGTATCACTGGACCGAGACAGCTGGAGACAACTGGAGGAGGTTTACAGAGAGGGGTCCTAACTAACTAATTTAAAATTTGTGTTCGAAATTAAAATAAAGCGTGTAAAAAGAAGAAGAGCAATAATTTTAAAACAGTTTTTAAATATTTTAATTTGATATGTAGTAGGATATGTAAAAAATCTTGTATACCTAATAAAAGATTTTTTATTTAATTTATTTTTACTTTATCAGATAATAATTTCTTGTCTATATAAGTAAATAGATGCTAAAGGTCGGTAAAATTTCCAATATTGGAACACCAATCTACAGATAAGTTCTTCCACAGAACACATCACAGTTCTTATCTCGTTCGCTCGCATATTTCACACAATCTAAACAATATTTGCGTAAACAAATCGGCGATATTTTATTGACGGCGACATAATGTTCTTTGTTATGGGCCCCTACTATAGTCTCAATAAACGAATTGCTTTTGAAATAGCTTACTTCTTTCACTATCAATTTAAAAAAAAAGTAATTTTTTTGTAGAGGCTATAGAACATCTGGGTAGGCGAATATCACATGTGGAGGTCAAGCCCAGTGATGATAAGGTAGCTGCGTTAGTGAAATCACCAACTCCACGTATGGTAAAGCAGATGCGTCAATTTATGGGTCTCGCTAGTTTCTTCCGCGGAATCAAAGTATTATAACTACAATCTTCTAAATTATATAAAACTCTTTTGAAGCTGACTGACAATCAACGCACAGCCTAAACTATAAGTCCTAGAGGTATGACATTTGGAGGGTAGTATCCTTATATCCTACTAATATTATAAATGTGAATGTAAGTTTGTTTGTTACGCTTTCACGCAAAAACTACTTAGCCGATCATCATGAAACTTTGTACAATTCTTGGAGGTATTAAAAGTAACATATGAAACTTTTTATCCCAGAAAATTTACGGGATCCAATGCGGGCGGAAGCTAGTAGTGTACTAAGAAAGCAATTTTGGAAAGTCGCATCCTAAAGGGTCTAAAATTAGGATCAAAGATTTTAACCCAATAATGCGTATGCTGCTGCTACGCGAGCAAAACCGCGGGCGACAGCTAGTAATCTTATATTTTCACTAACTGTTTGATAACCTGACCTAAACCAGAATTAAAGTGAGTATTATGGATGCATGGTTTGTCAGTAGTAGTACCCCTGAAAACGGAAGATATCCCAATAAATTTCGACAATTTGTTGTTTGAATATGCGAGTAGAGGTTTTACGGGAAGTACTTCGGTTATTGTAACTTTTTGTGGACATAAGATGGTAATAAAGTAGATTCGGTAAATTCAAAATATTGAAGAAAATAACTGGTAGTGTTTCATATTTTACTGAAAGGTATAAAGTAATCTTGGCATAAAGTAATCTTGACCGCCAATGACTTTTTTTATGTAAAACTCATTGATGACTTTAAATAAAATAGGTTTTATTAAGAACTAGTGGATTTCCGAAGGATTTTTAAAGTTGCGAAAAAGTTATGTATGTATTAAAAAAATATTTTTATTACCAAACATGGTAGTGAGTCTAAACAGATAAAAAACCCATACAAAACATGCTATAGTAGGTGCCAAATAACACCGCAATACAGGTCATTCACCCACCTTCACCTCGATGTCGCAAAATTCAATTTATGTATGGTAAACAAACAGTACTACGAGATTCGAGCGATTACCGTCTTAGCGTCAGGTTTGTATGGAAAGCGACAGAATTAGCCATTCATAAATTGAATTTTGCGACATCGTGGCGAAGGTGGGTGAATGACCTGTATTGCGGTGTTATTTGGCACCTACTATAAATCAATTATTTTAACTTAGTATGGGCACAGATCATAATAGTATGTATGGGTCTTTGAAACACTGTTGATGATGGTAGGTTTAATGAAAATCTTCTTTTTCTATTATACCTAGTTTTACTTTGCTCTTCCAAAATACAAAATGAAATAATAAATTAAGTTACGACGTGCTTGCACTTTTGTCTTTTTCCATATTATGTATGACACAGACTATATCTACACACACTGGATGATGTCCGTTGATTGCTTCGACGCGCCTGGCATGGCGTAAGTATAGGTTGTAATTGTTTGTCCAAACAATCTCCACCCCACCGAAAAGTGAAATGACTTCATATTAATCAGGAAGGTCCATTAGGGGACAGAGTCTGTGAATGGCTCTTCGCAATATTCCCTGGTGGGTCTGTACATCCACCACTCTGCAGCAACCATCGGATCCCGCAAAACTTGTTGTAGTTCTGCCTAGCAGCCACTTCATAGGGGGGCTGCAATCGTCCTTAATCAGCACCAGTTGGTTGGGCTTGATGTTTGCCTGTTGGCTCTGCCATTTAGTTCGGTGTTGGAGCTCGCAGATATATTCACGGCTCCATCGGCTCCATACATGCTGTCTGGCTTGTTCAATACGGGCGTATCTGTGAAGTCGATTTGGATTGATATCTTGTAGATCTGGGGCAGGTAGTGATGTAAGTGGTCTTCCTATTAGAAAGTGCCCAGGGGTTAAAGGAGAAAAATCGTTGGGATCAGAGGACAAGGGACTGAGCGGTCTCGAATTTAAAATAGCTTCTACTTGAGAAAACAAAGTTGTAAGCTCTTCAAATGTGAAATGAGCATTGCCTGCGACCCTTTTCAAATGAAATTTTGCTGACTTCACAGCTGCTTCATAAAGGCCACCAAAATGGGGCGAATATACAGGTGAAAACTTAAATTTTATGCCTTCATCGGATAAACCTGCCACAGCTTCCGAACAGTTCTTGACAAGAGCAGCAATTTCGCGGCTTGCACCGACAAAATTGGTGCCATTGTCACAAAAAATCTCACGAGGCTTACCTCGTCGAGACATAAAGCGACGCAAAGCTAAGATGAATGCTTCTGTGGTAAGATCGCTCACTATCTCTAAATGAACCGCTTTAACCTTGAAACAAATAAATACACACAGATAGCATTTGCTCAGCTTTGCGCCACGACCCTTCCTATTGATGATTAGAAAAGGACCTGCATAATCTGTTCCCGTTATTTCAAACGGAAACCCGGGTGATAATCTCACAGAAGGTAAGTTACCCATAATTTGCGTCGCAACTGCTCCTTTCATGCGTTTGCACCTCAAACAGCTGTTACAAACTCGTCTAGCTAAACATCGGCCTCCAACGGGCCAGTACTGTTCTCGTACAGCTGAAAGAAGCAATTGCGGTCCTGCATGCATTAATTTTATGTGAAAATAATTCATAAGAAGCGTTGCATAATGATGCTTCGCATTTAAAAGAATAGGATGGCGTTTATCAAAACTATAATCTGAGTTGTGTAACCTCCCACCAACACGAATCAACCCTGTCTCTTCATCCACAATGGGGGTTAAACAATGCATTGCAGGATATGATTTAAAATTGTTTTTATAAATAGAAAAACTTTCTACCTGTGAAAATTGGGCTAACCTTAGCTCACTACGGTTCAACTCATCGACAGTCAACGGCCCGATTATTTTCACCTTACTTCTAACTATATCTATAAATCTAAATACGTACGCGAGCGTGCGACGTAATTTTATAAAACTAGAGAAACGATCAAATTCAAGAATCGATCTAGGATTTGCATCAATATTTGAAAAATGCACTTTCACCTCAGGTAAGTCTACCTTTTTTTCATAAATACGCTGGTCTGGCCACTGTTCTTTTGCGCTTTTTAGGTATGTAGGCCCATCCCACCACAACGAAAGGTTCGGTACCTCTTCTGGGTACACTCCGCGGGACGCGAGATCAGCCGGATTCAGCAATGAAGGTACGTACATCCATACGCTATTATCAGCTGTTAGTTCATTGACCTCGACCACTCGGTGCGATACAAATGCGCTCAACTTGTGTGGAGGTGTATTTAACCAACCCAAAACAACATTTGAGTCACACCAAAAGTAAGTATTTTCTATTGAACAACGCAACGAGTTTGTTACCTTATTATATAAACGTGCAGCCAACACTGCACCGCACAGCTCAAGTCGGGGTATAGTCGACGTTTTGAGCGGGGCTACCTTTGATTTTGCACACAATAACCGTACAGTTATATGGCCCAGCGCATCACTAGAACGCACATAAACGCACGCGGCGTACGCGCTTATTGACGCATCTGAAAATGTATGAATATCTACCGATATAGCATTAGCGCAGAATGCTTGGCGTGGGATGGACAGATTTTCGATGAACTTCAAGGTTTTCATTATTTTATTCCACATATCTGATATTTCTAAAGGAATCTGCTCATCTCATCCAATCTTCAGCAACCATAATTTCTGTAAAATGATTTTACACGTAATAACGCATACACATAATAAACCCAGTGGGTCAAAAATAGTCGCTGACACTGATAAAATGATACGTTTTGTCATGCGATTGTTACACTCGTTGTATCTTTTTAATGATTTTTCTACTGAAATAATAATACAATCTGAATTAGGATTCCATTCAATACCTAATGTATTTGTTACACCTGAAATCTTTAGGTTTTCCTGCTTATTATCCTGAACTGTCTCATTTGAAATCAATTTTATTAATGCTTGAGAATTGCTTTTAATTTTTCGTAAATTAAAACCTGCTGATGCAAGTGTAGCAGTGATGCTTTTATAAATGTTATTTAGCTCATTTTCATCTGAACTTCCTGTAATTATATCGTCAATATAACAGTCATGTTTTAATATATCGCTTATCAACGGATCTTTACATTCAATCGCTAGTTGCACGATGCATCTTGTTGCAAGGTATGGCGCAGACGACGTACCATACGTCACAGTATTCAACTGTAGGTAGCTCATGGGTTCCCGCTCGTCTTTACGCCATAATATACATTGTAAATGCCTCTGGCTTTTTTCTATAAATATTTGTCTATACATCTTTTCTAAATCACCTGTTACTATTAGTTTATGTTGTCTTAACCTGATTAAAATCGAAAAAATATCATCCTGTAGAGTTGGTCCGACCATCATGATGTCATTGAGCGAAAAACCTGATGATGTTTTGCAGGACGCATCAAAAACGACACGACATTTTGTGCTTTCACTTTGTTCCTTCAATACAGGGTGATGTGGTAAAAATACAGCATCATCAGTTTTCTCAGTCCTTGACAAATGACCGAGAGCTTCATACTCATCTATAAAATCAACATACTGGGATTTTACGTCAGGCTGCCTTTGAAAACGTCGCTCTAAGGATTCGAACCTCTTTCGCGCTATGTAGTATGAATCACCCAATGTACCTTGGTCAGCTTTTAAAGGCAGCGTCACGCAAAACCTCCCGTCCTCAAGCCGCTGAGTGTGCTGCATGAAGTGCCGCTCGCACTCAGCCTCCTCCTGAGACATTACGGGCTTACAAGGAACCTCTTCAAGTTCCCAAAATTTGTTGAGTTGACTTCTAATTTCTTGACTGAAATTACATACAATTTTATTTTGATTATTATTGTTTTGACACATGACCGGTCCAGATATTAACCAGCCGAACATAGAATTCTGTAAGATAGGTAAATCGCTACCTAATTTTATTTGTTCTGTACATAAAACGTCCCAAAAAACGTCCGCCCCTAGTAACATGTCGATTTTAGCAGGTACATGATAATTGCAATCAGCGAGCGTCACATTTTTTGGTAGCTTGATCTTTGAAATATCGACTTCCTGACTTGGGAGCGAGCTGGTTATGTTTTTGATAACAAATGCATTGACTGACGTGCTAAATGCATTTGAGCGCGACTGTACCTTAATATTACAGCGCTGTAACGCTTCGAATGAGATACTGTTAATACCTGTTACGCAAACTGAATTAATATTTTCAGTTTGTATATTCAATTTGTTTTGTAGTTCTTGACTAATGAATGACGACTGGCTTCCGCAATCGAGCAGGCAGCGTGCTTCAATAAACTCATCTGAATTGATAGATGAAACCTTTACAATAGCTGTAGATAATAATACTTGATTTGAAATACAAGTTGATAATGAAATAGGACTAGAAACCAGCTGCTTACTCTCAGCGTTAGGTTTGTCGAAATGTAATAGAGAATTATGCTTGTGGTTGCATAATTTGCAAGACATGGCTTTGCATTGTGGGGCTAAATGTCCGCTACGGAGACAGTTAATACAGAATCTATTTTTCACAATCAAATTGAATCTGTCTACCGGTGACATTGCCAAAAACTGTTTACAATAGTATATAAGATGCTCACCATCACAAACTACACATTTGGTGGCAGCTTTTTGACCTTCTGATGATGTAGCAACAAATGATTTTTGTTGTTTATTCATACGCTTGTATTGCTGCAGCTGCGGCTGTTGCTGCGATTGCTGCTGCTCGGAATCTTGCCTGCTAACGGCATTTGTGGCTGTTGCCTCGAGAACATCTGCTCTCATACGCAAAAATGTGTAAAACGTTTCTAATGTAGGTACCTCAGATGAAGTGCCCTTGTATTCCTCCCATTTCATACATGTTATACCATTTAATTTTGTTGAAAATAAATAAATGATCAGAGTGTCCCAATTTTCAGTTTTTTCACCTAAAGTGTTTAAAGCTCGCAGATGTTTTGCAATGTGGTCAGCTGTGAATCGCAGAGAACTTTCCTCACCAATATTGGGTGCATCGAACAAGGATTTAAGGTGAGTACACACCAGCTTACGCTTATCATTAAAACGGTCACACAGTAACTTCCAAGCTACTTCATAATTACGGCTTGATATTTCCAGTGAAGAGATCACAGCAGCAGCAGAACCAGTAAGTGCACTTTTCAAATATTGATACTTATTTATGCTTGCAATAGAATCATTATTATGAATCATCGAAGAAAATGTATCGTGAAATTCTAACCACTTTGATATGTCACCATCAAAATTAGGTATTTTAATTTGAGGTAGCTTAATGTGTTTGGTTTGTACAGTTGCACTTGAACTAGAACTTTGCGCCTCAGATTCAATGATACTTTGACCTTTCTCTATGATTTCCTGAGCTTCTGCCATAGACTTATAAAACCTATTCTCACTAGAATCTCTTTCTATCTGATTTTCTGAACTTTCTTGCTTAACCTCAATGCTAGTTTGAATAAGATCATACTCCTCAAAAAGAATCTCTAATTTTTTCAACCGGGTTTTAGTTTCATGACATTTTAGCTTACTTATGTTAGGTAATGACTTTAGATCATCCAAATATTTTTCAAAAGTAGTAAGTCTTCCTTTAATAGAAGATCTCTTAGCTTTAAGATCCTTTAAATCATCTGTGGCAGTCATTGTAATGAAGACAAAAAATCAAGTTTATAAATACCTTTACTCCAAGCAAACCATGAAACAGCTGCTAGGTCGATAGCGTTGTATGAAAGTTGGTATGGGTCCGAGATCATTGACCGGAGCACAGTAATTGGCTTTAGGCACTGATTGCACTTTTTGTACTCGACTGATAAACCTGGAATTGTTATGAATTGTGATTAATCTCACTGTATAATATATGTATTACTGTTAGGGAACTTTGCTTTAGATAGTGCACTAAAACACAGCAAGACAAAATGCAAAATTGTGTTACAAATTAGAACCACCTGTAGCAAGCAGGTGCAAAGAAATGAGAAATTATTGATAGATATGCCTAAGTTTAGTGCGTTGCATAGAAATAGCATACAATGATTTAGGGCAATGCAGAAATGGGTAACTTTGTGATGCGCTTATTGAGAAAGAAAAAAAAAAATAACCAAAAAGATAAAATATGAAAATATGTTTTGTACCAAAGGAATTTTAGTAATAAAATATAATAAGTAAGCTTGTCTTAGCTAGAGAAAACAGTGCAAAGCACGGACTTGCTGGGGAACTGCGAAATAATAAAAAAAAGATGCGAAACTCGAGCACGCTAGACGAAAGGAAAAAGATTTAGGGAAAGGGAATCAGATGAGGAGCGGGCCAACCTTTCGTTTAGAAGCCACCTTCACCATCACACACTGCAAATAATTCCTTTCTTCTTTCCAAATATTCCAAGATTCGCCGTTGCCGTTTCTTTCAAAGTTCGCCAAGTTCCACACGGCATAAAGTTACAAGATGTCTGCCGACACGTTGCGTGGTCGTCGTCCTCGTCGATTGCAGATTCGAGTTTGTAGTCACGGTCGCCAAATTGTTGATGATGGTAGGTTTAATGAAAATCTTCTTTTTCTATTATACCTAGTTTTACTTTGCTCTTCCAAAATACAAAATGAAATAATAAATTAAGTTACGACGTGCTTGCACTTTTGTCTTTTTCCATATTATGTATGACACAGACTATATCTACACACACTGGATGATGTCCGTTGATTGCTTCGACGCGCCTGGCATGGCGTAAGTATAGGTTGTAATTGTTTGTCCAAACAACACTATTAGCAAACGAATGTTGAAATTGAAAAAGTCTTCAGTTTATGATCTCGTAGCCGAACTAATAAATAGCACTTTAAATCAATAACGCTTAAAGCTCAAAGTTGTAAATCAAACGAACAATCAACTAAAGCACATTCTCGATAATCTATAAATCAGCGATCAGAGAGGAGTAATCATATTTTTATTTAAGGGGATAGTGTTACTTGTTGTAATAAAAATTATTTGTCTTATTAAATAAAATAAAGAGTGCATTAAAAAGTAGTTATGTTGTATTGCGGTTGAGTTTCTACTCCTACTTAAACAACGGCTTTATTTCAACGAAAGTTCAATATTAACAAATATTTCAGTTACTGTAATTTGACCCTTACGTCTTTGAGTGTGATAGGTGGTGATAGTAAGATTTTGGAAATCAAATTCTAACTAGATTTCACATAGAATAAGCAAGGTAAAAAAAAGCCTACGCCGTAGACGCCTACGTAGCATCTACGGCGTAGACTCGTAGAAGTATTTCAGAACAGAGCATAATTTGTAGTTATTGACTGAATAGTTTTCGTGAATTTAAATAGACCATTTTTTCGATAGAATAATGCATCGCCTTAAATGATTGCACTAATGCTATACCGCGGCGTCACTCCATACATCAAGCTAATGTGAAGTTCGATTTATGCCGCCGCCAAAGTCATAGAATGTATTTTAAAAATATTAGGTTCAAATATGGAATTATATGAATCTTTATAACCTTTCAATTGTTTGCCAGTTTTGATCAAAGTAAATTCAATAGAAATATTTTTTGGCTTAGTTATTTAATCGTAATAGTATACTTAAAACAGGCGTCATGGCTCAGTCGATAGTAGCTCTGCCTTCCGTGCTGTGGGTCGTAGGTTCGATCCACACCGAGAACAAACATTTGTGTGTTGTAAACACAGATGTTTGTTCTGTGTCTGAGTGTTTCTATGTATTATAAGTATGTATTTACAAAAAAAATATGTATATGTATGTATTCTATCAGCCATCTAGTTTCCATCGTACAAGCTTTGCTTAGTTTGGGACTAGAAGGCGTTGTGTTAAAATGTCCATGAATATTTATTATTATTTATAATTTATAATTTATAATTTATAATTTATAATTTATAATTTATAATTTATAATTTATAATTTATAATTTATAATTTATAATTTATAATTTATAATTTATAATTTATAATTTATAATTTATAATTTATAATTTATAATTTATAATTTATAATTTATAATTTATAATTTATAATTTATAATTTATAATTTATAATTTATAATTTATAATTTATAATTTATAATTTATAATTTATAATTTATAATTTATAATTTATAATTTATAATTTATAATTTATAATTTATAATTTATAATTTATAATTTATAAAATATTATAAAGAGGAAAGGTTTGATTTTTTGTTTGTTTGTTTGTTTGTATGAATTGAATAGGCTCCGAAACTACTGGACCGATTAAAAAAATTCTTTTACCATTAGAATCCTACATTATCCCTGATGAACATAGGCTATATTTTATCCCGGAATTCCCACGGGAACGGGAATTACGCGGGTGAAACCGCGAGGCGCTGCTAGTTATTTATAATTTTAGTACTGCAGTATTTATAGAATACATAATATGAGTAAATACAAATACAGTTATGCAAACGATTTATATATAGCACAACTGAAGTATTTTTCAAAATTTATTTTGGAATACATAAATATTTAAACTGCCCCCCGATCGTAATCTCTGAACTGCTTTCGCCCAGCATAATGTCAAGCGACGTGGCTACAGATATACGAACACATGAAGCTTTTGACGGCAAAAAACTAATGTCACTATTTAGTCACAGAATTCCTGTGATTTAGATAGATAGAGATATATTCTTTATTGCACAACAAGAAAAGAAGAAAAACAATAAAAGAGAAATAAGTTTTAAGTATGAGGTACAAGGGACGGTCTTATCGCTATAAGCGATATCTTCCAGACAACCTTTGGATGGACAGAAGCATTTCGATTTGAAAAGAACGGGGCGCACATAGAAATAAATACTTACATAAAGATGTTAATATTGTGATTTAGTATGAAAACAGGTAGTAAGCCGTGTTGGCCGAGTGGGATTGGCTGTTTGGCTGTTTACAGTGGCCCAGCGCTGCCTGCCCCAAGAGGAGGCGAGTGGTAACCCCTGCCATACAGGGGCTTATTCGGGTCTGCGATCGGCCGGAGTTCAGGCTCCGGTCAGTCAGTATGCAGATCTCGGGAGGGCGGCGGCAGGTGTCGTCGTAAGCACGGGGGTGTCAATGGATGGCATTCCCGGGATGTGCTCAGGCAAACTGCGAGGGGGGCACCGGGGTAGGTCTTTAGAGGTCCCGGAACCCCTGACAGGCAGAGAGGCCGGCCACCAGGTTGGTTTAGTGGGTCGGTACACCATCCCCACACTACCTTGCCGCATCCCTGAAATGTGGTAAGGTGTCTGTGAGCAGGTTCCCCCCGTCAACAAAAAAAAAAGGGTGCTGGGCAAGCCTACTCCATCTAAGCATTGTCCCAGGCACTACAGTGTGTCGTTAAGTGTAGGCATAGGTACGCCTGACGCTGTATAAATCATCTTCAATAGATGTAAAGGCGTATTATTATTATTATTCTTTTTAGTTTCAGATTTATTCTGCTCAGCTTCTTTTACGAATGGAACTGGGGTAAGCTGAAGGGCACGGGCATAAGCCAAGTGTACTTCAGGAGTCGTTTGGACTTCATTAGGAAGTTCAGTTTGTAGAAACTTTTTGATGATTCTACAGGTGTTCAAAATAACAGCTTTTTGCAGAAGGACATAGGTATGTTTTGGAAGTTCTAAGGAATCTAAAGACTGAAAAAGTTGTGTGGGGATAACACCGGTTGATGACAATACTATGTTTTCATAATTATTATTATTTTTATGAAAACATTTCAAAAAACCTGCCAGGTTTAAACCTGGCTTGTTTTCATGAGGCAACGATTGCACCGCAGTAAAGCCTATAACTTACAGATAACCTAAACAAGAAACAAAAGGCTCGCAACAATTCAAAACTAACGCACATCCGGTATTTCCGGTGTGACGCACAAACTGACAACTGTATACACTAAAATATTTCTTGCCCTTCCGTTGGCAGCATTGTTTTATAGCAAGCTTTATTAGTTTTCTAACAATAGGTGAGCATTCATTTCATTTTGTAGGTTAATGTGTACTATTTTTTGTGGTTAGTTTTACTATGATCATTAAAATTTGGTAATCACTTACCAAATTTATCAGAAAATATGTTTTACTTAAAATTGAAACAGTATTTGATCTCAAAATGTTATTATTCTATAGAGCAATATGTAAAATACAGAGACAATAACCTATGAAATACTTACCCGACACCTAATTTGTAATGATTTTTATTATTAGTTATATGATTATTATTGTAAAATTAATTCATCTTATAAATAGGTACCTACTTTTATTTAAAATCCAATTCTATGTATTTGCATGCCCATTAGGTAGAATATAATGCACTTCTACACTTAAGACCTAATCTGTAACATATTATTATATTCTTGCAAATAAACATATCTCTATCTTTATCTCTTATCTATCAAGTTTCATCCAAATCGGATCAGTAGTTTTTACGTGAAAGAGTAACAAACATTCATCCATCCGTATTTACAAACTTCCACGTTTATAATATTAGTAGGACTAATTATCATGCTAGTGTGAAATAGTCACCCGAGCAAAGAATGATTGTGATGGTTATTAAGTAATGTTGTAAAGACAAAAAGTATTTGTAGAGTCATTAAAAACATGCTGTAATAATGAGTCCCCAATTCAATACTAATAAAGTTCCATAAAGCACGGTTGACAAAACCCCGTATCTATTTAGCATATGAATTAAAACAGTGAAATATGGTTTAAATTAATATGGATATATGCCGAGAGCGGCAAAAGAGTTTGTTTCGTTTAGAACTATTACAGTACAAAAAAATAACAAACTAGGAAGATAATTATTCATAAACTATGCCATGACAGGCGTCATGGCTCAGTCGGTAGTAGCTCTGCCTTCCGTGCTGTGGGTCGTGGGTTCAATCCCCACCGAGAACAAACATTTGTGTGTTGTAAACATAGATTTTGTTCTGTGTCTTGGTGTTTCTATGTATTATAAGTATGTATTTACAAAAAAAAATGTATGTAACCTATCAGCCATCTAGTTTCCATCGTACAAGCTTTGCTTAGTTTGGGACTAGAAGGCGTTGTGTTAAGTGTCCGTGAATATTTATTGAATATTATTTATTTAATTATTTAAGTCAAAAAAGGATATTTATAATTTGTGTCAATTTGTGTTAATTGCTGTCTTGGCTCGTAGATGTCTTCTTGAAGTAGGTACGCTGTTTCTCTGTTTTGTACTAATCTTCTTTGTTTTATAACGTCATCAATTAATTTAGTATCCATTAAAAATTAATTAAATATTTTAAGAACAAAAAAAAAGAATAGGAACAATAGGAACTCACTCTTAAGTAAGTTGAAAATAATAAGAGGCCTTCCGCAATATTCACGGAATACATTACGTCTTACGTACTCTGGCACAAGTTCAGGCCTCTCATTTGCAATTCGATGTGTAATGTATTCAGAAATAAACCTGTTTATGAAATAAAGTGATGGTTATTTTACTACATTTTGTGTTTCTTAAACGAAGAAAGAAAACATTAAAATTTTAATTATTTAATGTAATGAAAATAAAAGATGAAAATAACATCATCAAAAGAGCTATAAATATGAGTGTGGCTTGGTACGCAATTAGAAGAAGACCGAAGAAGAAGTGGATAGATTGTGTGGAAAAGAATATAAGTAAGAAGAGTAGATTCAGAGTTGACAATTGATAGGAGTGAGTGGAGGAAGAAAACATGCTGTGGTAACTCCACCAAGCGTGGGATAAGGGCAGGAAAATTATGAGGATAACACACCTTTGTCATACATAGGTCTGTTTTTTTATTTTATTCTACAGTAAGTACTTATTCTATGCCATATTTCAGAGTGCTCTACAATTTCTAGATATAATAACGAGACAGCACAACAAAGCAGCAGAATTACCTCCAACTTCCTCCCGAGACATAAGGATGGGTCCAGCAGACGGAAAACATTGGTCACACCCGCTGGCTGGATATTGTAATACTTTGTTTATTGTTTTGTACTAGCTTTACTAAAATAAACTCCACTTGAATTAAACTGTACAGAGATAATTCAAAAGCTGTGTTTTTTAGGCAATTTATTTAGTTTTCTGATACGTTTTAGTGTGTTATCGTGATACACACGTTTTGCTGTGTCCAAAAGGGTATGTAAGGTTGACAATTAAATTTTAAATATTAGTAGTACAGCAATATTCCTCAAGATGGCTAGATAAATGGCGAGTATCATATGATGAACCGAATAAATCATTGTTATTTGAAGTAAAACTTATTTAGCTTATCGTATAGCTGTAATAAATTACTTCGTGATTCGAGAAATATGAGCTACAATATGAAATTCTTACCCCTACAATTGAAAACTTTATCTCTTAAAAGCACAACAGTGTCGCTAAATAGTCACTAAACGTCACTTAATTCAATAACAGAGATCCCTATCAACCACGCCCGGTTATCTCCTCACCCCACGCTCCGATTTACATACAAATACATACAAATCGGGTACGGAACCAAAATCGGTTCCGGATCACGTGCCGGCGAAGAGAATCGGTTAAAGAGACCATTCGTTCACGCTTAATAAAGTCACAAGCTTCTCACAATACTGGCAGGATGACTGAGCGGCAGAAAAAAAAGCGAGGGTAGACAGCAGCGGTACAACAGATTCCAAATTTGAATTTGATTATCGAAGTGTGTCGACTATTTATCATTTGTAATGACGCCGCGGCGGAAAGAGGACGTGCGCTCGCTAATATTGTAATCTTGTAAATGCGTTCAGTAAAATACATATTTATTGTTTTTCTGTGGAGTTATTTGAGTGGAAAATATTGTGCTTTTGGTATTGATTTTGCGTCTGTTGAACGCCCTGATTCGGATGGATTGTTTATTTAATTTGGGCCGACGGCGTTTTGTTTTACTATCATTTGAATAATTTGATGATTTTGTCAATTTGCTCTCACTGCGTACATCATCTTGATGGTTGCGACCTTCCTTATTTGATTTAGGATTCTTTGGTTCTCAAGGTCTTTTGATAAATAGACGGTAGAAAAACATTGTTGTTTAGAGATTGTATTAAAGGTCCGTCCATGGCGCCAACCCAAAACCCAAGTATTACGAAGCAGTCTAATGTTTTGTAGGAAGCTCTACTTCACTGGAGGGTATGTGGTGACTAACCCAAGTCTTGAAGCTTATTCAAATGTGGCTTGCTCTGTATTATAAGTCGCATCCGTCATAAATGTACGCATGTACCTATGTACAGGTTGTTTACAATCCGTGTAAATTCTGTAAAGTATAGAGTGCAATTCTTAACTGTTTATTGTAACATACCTACTAAACTACCTTATACCGCTACACAGTTAAAAAATTATCAGAACCTCGTCAGTTTTTTCTATTTCTTGGTATTGATTAATGAGATCATACTAGAATCCAGTTTTTAGTAATAAAGAGCGTGAAAAGAGGTTTTTTGACAGGAAAAAATATATGAAATATACTTATCAAATAAATACCTATTCCATTCAATCATAAAGTACCTAGATAAGAATATGGTTTTTACAAACATCAATGCTACTGAAACTACTTTCTAAAACCACCCTGTGTATAACTCTCTGTCCCCAATATGAATATTTTCTATCGAATTATTCTCGGTTCGCTGCTCCTGCGGAAATATTGTCGTCCTCGTATTACGGACACCCTGTAAGTGTACTTTCAGAGAACAGCCTAAGTTTACACATTTTGGTGCAAAGTTTTATGGAATATGTCCAAGAAGGAAATATTTTGAAGATGCACTTCAAAGATTTTGATTATATTAAATTTTTCTTTGTGCGTTACTTTTTTCCTATTTATCAAACTTACCAAAACTCAAATGACACCAATATCTTCGTTTGTTTTATTTCTATTCGAGATTAGTTGTGCCAAAATTTGCAATCAAATAATAAAAAACTATGGGGTCATCCATAAGACCGTCCATATTTTTATCTCCAGCCCTTTTTGTTTTCAGACTCATTCTTCTAATATCTAACAAGAAGACCCCCTAGCTTCAGAAAGCTTCAATCTGCAGTTTCCCATAACTCCCATACGATTTTCCACGGCTCCTGAACCAGTGGTCCACACGGTTTGTTCTCCGTAGAGAATATGGGAACTGCAATATTCGCAGGGTGTTCGTCACGGTAGTTTGACACGCTTTAGATGATTGGGATATGATTTGCAATCTAATTATGATGGTGACGTTTTTTGAAAATCACATAGGATGTTACTGGGAATGGTACAAGCTTCAGTAAATTTCTTGATAATTATACTCGTAAACATATTGTCGCGCAATGCACGAGGTCACAGACAAAAAAGTAAGTTTCATTTGTCTGAAATCAGTTTTGTACGTTGGCAACTCTGGATTGACAAGAGGTGGGTACATTTTTCTCGCTTGTCTATTCTTTTTCGTAGGGTTGACCGCAAAACTGCGCGGCATGCAGACTTTAGCCTAGACCTTAGGACAGGAGGTCTGGGGGTGAGTTGAGACATCGTGGAGTGGAACAACTACCCTGTTCGAGTGCAGAAGTACAGAGGAGTACTGGCGTGGTGGAAAAGTTAGCCCACGGCCACAGGGTGAGTGCTAGCGATTAACCAGCTACTTCCTATGCGAGGCTAATGAGATTTTGGGAAGACAGTTCCGCGTTAAAATCTACTCTCCGCGATGATTAATCTGAAAGTCCACTTGCGTACCTTTGTACATGGACTAGTTCGGTCGATCGGGGAGGAACGTTGTATACGTTCGGGTACCGGGGCTTCTGAATTGGTTCAGAAGCCCATCGAGCAACGGCTCGAAGGCTCAAGGGCGTTACCTAGTACTTCGGAGTCCCGCGGTATAGCCGGTAGGGAAACCGATGGACATCGGCCGGCTCCGATAGTCCATCAGATCTCGCGAGTACTAAGGGTCCAAGTTAGGCCGAAGGAATGTGTCTCTGAGGTGTTGGTCAGAGGCACGGCGTGGCCCATAGGGCTGTGGTCGACCATTCTGAGAGGAAGCGGATTGGTTTGCTCGTGGGGAAGGACGGTGGTAGCACTTGGCACAGCCAAGCTCAACCGGTTGTCCTTTGAGGGACTGGAACAGCCTAGTTCACGTATACTAGGCTGGAATCCGGGCACTTTCACAGGCGTAACTGCGGGTGATTGTGTAAAGAGAACCATGGTCGATCACGAAGTGGCCTTCTGCCAGCTTAGGGCAGTAAAATCATTTGCGAAGCAGTTTACATGACAATAAGTCAACCCACAATCTCATCCTCATGTTATCTTTGTCGTACGGGCTTGTCACCCTTTTGTGATAGCCCTAGCATAGTATAAAGGCGCGACAAAAATGGTGGAGATGCAGGGATCTCTTGGAGCCCTTGAGAGCCAGATTTTTTTTTCTGGTCCCAACCATAGGGTTGGTTCAGCGCATGTTTGGAGCAGCCTGATACGTTCGGGTTCTCTCCAGACATAAAGTTATTATTTTTTATTTTTAAATACCCTACAAAAGAAAAGATGGGATTTATTACAATTTTGGTAAAAGTGTGTGTTGTTTTATTTAACCCATTTTTTATTTTTTCCCATTGCGTTTATTTTTGCGTTTGCATTTCGCGTTTACGGTTTTACGTTTTATATTTTTTATCTATGACTTCACTTTTTATTGAAGGTGTGCGTTTTCCCTAAGAAAAAAATGGGAAAATAAAAGACCGACGGGTCTATAGCTGATTTAGCTCATCTACTTTATCTATGGTTAATATTACGGAACGTTCCGTTCACCGAACACGTATATCCGTTCCTATTATTTAGTTTTATTTAGTGAATATAGTTTAAATTAAGCTTATTTAACTAAGAATATACATTGTTAACCTAGTCAAGTTTATTGGTAAATCTATATTTTATAATAAATAGAGATTAAGTAGATATAAGGAAGGAAAATACAAATTTTAAAATTTGCCGCCATGTTTTTGCAAGGTTCAGCGTCGTTTCAATTTTCCGTTTCCGCTCAAAAGGTTGTTTTTCTATTTTGCTAGCATTTGCTAGGAAAAGTCGAGTTTGGTAATTTTGGCTAACTTTCTCTGTGTGATAAGTGAAATTGAATGTATGTGAAATTGAATCGTTGTGAAATATCAGTACGTAATCTTCAGCACAGTAAGTAGTGATGAATTCACAAACGTTTCCGTTTCAAACGTAGGTATCTGAGTAGGTACCTATCTCGGCTGAACTTGATTTTTGATTTTAGATTGTGTGAACCGATCGAAAAGTATCTCGTTATCTTGGGAACAATGGAAGCTATTTCAAAAATCCGCCTGAGAATGCGACATGAGAAATTAACACAAATAATTAGCGAGATACGAAACAACTTTGACACAGGACAAATTACGGAAGACGACCTGTTGACGAACCGCTTGAAATTAAAACAGTTTATTGAAGCGTTTGACAAGGAACTGCGGTTGAGTTCTGAGTATTTGGAAGTGGCAGAATTCACTGATTATATGAAAGACCAGCTTGATGCCGAAGAATTAGAGATAAACCTCAATTCAGTTGCGGAGCGGTATGCCAATACTAGTGATCCTAAGCCCAGCTCTTTCTCCAAACTACCAAAACTTGAATTAGCCAAATTCAATGGCGACATCCTCCAGTGGAATGAGTTTTGGGACAGGTTCGAAGCCAACATTGATTCGAAAAAGGAACTGAAAGATGTCGAGAAATTGGCCTATCTACTCGGTTCGTTGGAGGGCCAAGCATTGGAAACTGTAAGCGGTCTATCGACTACCAATGTAAATTATGCCATTGCACTAGAAGTCTTACAAAAGCGGTTTGGATCCAAGGACCGGGTGATCGATGCCCATCACTCCGCAATCGGCAAGATCAAGGTAGCCACCGACAAACCTGCATCCTGCAGATTGACTTTAGACACTATTGAGAAACATCTCCGAGTGTTACAGACATTGGGTGAGAGTATGGAGAGCAATCATTTGAGGACAGTTATCGCAAGCAAATTCTCAGAGCAAATTATGTACCAGGTGAATATACTTTCTTCTGATGACTGTTCTGTACCTGATCTTAGATCGAGTCTGGACAAAGTTATCACTGCCATGGAAAGGTCTGGATTGGACAGTGATACAAGACCTGCCGATAACCTTTCTTCAACAACAACCGAGGCACTGCAGGTTAGTGTTGATCAAGATAACCGAAGAAATACCTACAAAAGAAAAGGCGGCAATTTCAAACAAGATAAGGAACCACAAAATAAAAGACCTAAACGCCAGTGCATCTTTTGTGGTAGGTTTAACCATGTTAGTTCTGAATGCAGGACGGTCAAGACCATAGAAGCTCGAAGAGAGAAACTCAAGAACAAGTGCTTTAAATGTCTGAAAGAGGGTCATAAATCTAAAGAATGCAGGAGGAAGATATCATGCTTTAACTGTAAAGGGAATCACCTAAAGTTACTGTGTCCGAAACCTGTAGGTGAGGATTATAATGTACCTACCCAAGCTCAGGTACCTGCAATAGTATTCAACGCATCTAACAGATATACCTATTTGCAGACCGCAGTAGCAACAATAAAGAACCTGAACAACGTGAAGCATAATATAAGTGCCAGAATTCTTTTGGACAGTGGAAGCCAACGCAGCTACATTACAGCGAAGGCAGCAAGAGACCTTGGACTTTCAATGGAAAGGAAGGACCTGCTACTGGTATATACATTCGGAGCTGCTACCCCACAAGAAATGTCCAGCCCCATTTCTAACATCATCATAGAAACCAAGCGTGGTATCAGTAGAAAGATACAGGTAAACATTGTGCCACATATAACGGATCGTGTTCCAGTAGCAAAGCTGAAACATAATAAGGTGGATATACCTGCTGATGATGATAGAGTGGGTGAGAAGATTGATGTACTTGTGGGCAATGACCTTTATTGTTCCTTCTTGCGTGATGAGGATAGAATCAAAGTTGATGCACGCATGTTTCTACTTGATACAGATTTCGGTTGGGTGCTGTCAGGAAGCGCTAGCCAGATAGAAAGCGACGTTTTGTCTGTCACTACTTACTGCCAATGTCACATACCTAGTTGTCCATATTTGACCGAACCAGATCTACCATTGAGAAACATAGATATAAAATTTTTATGGTCATTAGAAAGCATTGGCATAACCGATTCACCAAAGGCGACCAGGCAAGAACAAGCAGTTCGTCACTTTAATGAAACTGTACAGTACCGAAACGGACGGTATGAAGTCAAGTGGCCTTGGATACAGTACCCACCTGAAATTCAGTCAAACTTTGGACTTGCCATAGGAAGATTAAGAAGTTTAATTAAGAAGTTGGATGATGAGTCTTTGGCTGAATACAACAGCATCTTAAAGGAACAGCTGGATCTTGGAATCATAGAGGTGATTGAATCAAGCTCTAGCCAAACTGATCATCCAATTCATTATCTTCCTCATCATATGGTGAAACAAAAGGGCAAAAGAGGACGGCTTGTCTATGATGCCTCAGCAAAGACAGCAGGAGAGAAGAGTCTCAATGAATGCCTGTACAGTGGACCTTCGATGCTGGAAGATTTGACTGCGCTCCTTCTCAACTTCCGGACAAAGAAAATTGGTATAATTGCAGATGTGGAAAAGGCTTTTCTTCAAGTTGGATTACAACTAGAAGATAGAGATGTCACAAGGTTCCTGTGGATCAAAGATCCCAACCAGCCAGCTACAGATGATAACCTGTTGCATTTGCGCTTCTGTAGAGTACCTTTTGGAATAATATCAAGTCCATTCCTACTCACTGCAACGATCAGACATCACATGACTCTAGCAAATGGAGACTTATTGAAGAATATAGCCAGCAAATGCTATGTTGATAACTTAGTAACAGTAGCTGAGTCTGTCGAAGAAGCTAATCACCTGTATGAAAAGACAAGGTCAACGTTCGAGCAGCTCTCGATGAACATAAGAGACTGGGTCTCGAATAGCAAACAGTTTATGGATACAATACCACAACAACACAAAGCTACACAGTGCGAAGAAATGAAAGTTCTCGGTTTGTCATGGGATGTACAAAAGGATATGTTAAAGCTGAAAGTACCAGAAAATTACTTTGATCCTGACACACCGATACAAACCAAAAGAGGAGTTCTTCGTACTCTAGCCAGAGTGTACGACCCATGTGGTTTTGTATGCCCGTTGATCTTACCAATAAAGCTTCTTTTCCAGAACATATGCAAAGAAAAGGTGAAATGGGATGTAGCATTGCCTGAAAATCTGACACGACACTTGGAGAAGATACTGATAGACCTGAAAGCTGTAACTGAAACTGAACTTCCACGGTACATAGGAGTTGACTTGCCAGGCATTAAAACTTATGAACTACATTGTTTCACTGACGCGTCTAAACATGCTTATGCAGCAGTCGTTTATTTGAAGACAAAAGGAGATCAGAAAACTTCAGTTTCCTTGGTGATGGCAAAATCTCGCATTTCACAAATTGAAGACAGAGATGATTTGAAAATACCCAAACTGGAGCTACTAGGTTTCCTGATAGGAAGCAGGCTATTAAAGTATGTGAAAACGAATCTAGACTTACCAATTGAAAAGGAATATCTGTGGACAGATAGTCAAATAGTTCTTGCATGGATTAAGTCGAGCAAGCTTTTACCACCTTTTGTAGCAAACAGAGTCAATGAGATTAAACGTCTTCATCAACAAACAGAGATGTGTTATGTCAGTACAAAATTTAACCCTGCTGATATTGCTACCAGACCTGAACCTGAACTCTGGGACCAAAAGAAAGAGCTTTGGTACAACGGACCCGAATTTCTTAAAGACGAAGATTCTCAGTGGCCAGAGAGTCGTCATTACTGCACGAACAAAACCTTCGTTTCGTTTGGGGAGGCCCTGGATGGGAGTCCAGGTGAGTTGGAACCTCATGACTGGTCAGAACTAACCAGAATCCAAGATGTCCCTATGGAAATCGAAAACTTACAAGAAGATAGCAGTAATGACAGTTCACAAGACAATACCACTGCACAAATTAAAAAATTGCAGTTTGAACACTTCCCTGATGAGCTGGCAGGCAAGAAGACTCATCTTGGAAGAAGCTTAGATTTGTTTGTAGATTCTGAGGGTCTACTGCGTTGCGGTGGTCGTATGGCTAACACAACATGGGATTACGACATGAAGTATCCAGTGCTACTTCCAAGAGACTGTGAGTTCACAAATCAAATTATTATTGAAACTCATGAGAGTAATTACCATGTTGGTGCTTCACACACGTTGAGTATCATCAGGAAAAGGTACTGGATACCGCAAGGTAGAGCAAAGGTAACCAAGATGCTCAAGACATGCCAACAATGTGTGAAACATGGAGGTGGTCCTTACAAACTACCAGATACACCAGCCTTGCCACCAGAAAGAGTGAACTTCAGCGAACCCTTTTCATTTACTGGTGTAGATTACTTAGGGCCATTGTATGTGAGTTCGATAAATGGAAAGGGAAAAAGATGGGTATCCTTGTTCACATGTCTGACTGTACGAGCAGTTCATCTTGAAATTGTGAAAGATCTTTCTGCAGAAGAATGCCTTCTAGCCTTGCGGAGATTTGCAGCCACAAGAGGAGTCCCAAAAAGAATGTACTCGGACAATGCCACTTGTTTTAAATTGACCTCTGAGGTAATGACAAGTCAATACTGCGTAGACAAGGAAATTCATTGGAAAT
The DNA here is from genome assembly GCA_947507515.1 of Eulithis testata. NCBI lineage: Eukaryota > Metazoa > Arthropoda > Insecta > Lepidoptera > Geometridae > Eulithis > Eulithis testata. Next base: position 10,994,827 of record OX382198.1, on the reverse strand, counting down.
TTATTCCTCAACTAGCTCCATGGCATGGAGGATTCTACGAACGCCTGGTTGGTCTTGTCAAGCATTGCCTAAAGCGCACGTTGGAAAAACACCTACTGAGTGACAGTAAGCTACTTACAGTGATGAAGGAAGTGGAAGCGGTCATTAATTCAAGACCTCTAACCCGAGTCGGCACTGAAGTGGAGCACATTCTGCGTCCAGCGGACTTCCTAACATTAGGAAAATGTTTGACAGTGAAACCTTCACCAGTAGAAGCGTCATGTACTGGATCAAGGCTTAAATCGGACTTGATAGAAAGCTGGAAAAAGGGAATCAAGATTCTGGAGGAATTTAAGAAAATGTTTATAGGGCAGTATCTCACCTGTTTGAGGGAGAGATCACAGCATTCGCCTAAGCAGCCCAGAATCAGATCCAGTCGAGTTCCACAGGTGGGAGATGTCGTGCAAATTAAAGCTGACTCTAAGAACCGACAGAACTGGAAAGTTGGTAAAATTGTCGACCTACTAGAAGGTGTAGACGGCGCATGTCGAGTCGCGAGAGTAAAGGTTGATGACTCTATTTTCACTCGTTCTATAGGGCATCTCTATCCTTTGGAAGAGAGTTCTGAAGAGAATACACAGCCTCTACAGACAGTAGAGCAGGAACCAGAGGAGTACAGCGGACGTATGGCTGAAGAAGTAAACCCAGACTTGGAGTCAATTCGGGTTCAAGAAAGTGAGATGCAGTCTCATGATCAGACGACAGCCAGTGGTCCTGAGGAGACTTCTCAGATGGAAACCGAAACTGTCAGTGGGGCAGATGATTCAGGACGTAGTAATGACGTCAATGGTGAAAATCTACCGTCAGAAGATTTCAGCCCAGGACAGGTGGCTGAAGGAAAATCTCAGCAGGAGAATGAAGTAGAAGGAAGAAGCAGAAGGGGCGCCTCCATCCGTGCAAGGGAGAAAATCCTGGAATGGACGCGTCATCTGCTTGCCCTGCTAGAGTGAAAATTCTGTTTCGTTGGGTGTGTCGCGCAATGCACGAGGTCACAGACAAAAAAGTAAGTTTCATTTGTCTGAAATCAGTTTTGTACGTTGGCAACTCTGGATTGACAAGAGGTGGGTACATTTTTCTCGCTTGTCTATTCTTTTTCGTAGGGTTGACCGCAAAACTGCGCGGCATGCAGACTTTAGCCTAGACCTTAGGACAGGAGGTCTGGGGGTGAGTTGAGACATCGTGGAGTGGAACAACTACCCTGTTCGAGTGCAGAAGTACAGAGGAGTACTGGCGTGGTGGAAAAGTTAGCCCACGGCCACAGGGTGAGTGCTAGCGATTAACCAGCTACTTCCTATGCGAGGCTAATGAGATTTTGGGAAGACAGTTCCGCGTTAAAATCTACTCTCCGCGATGATTAATCTGAAAGTCCACTTGCGTACCTTTGTACATGGACTAGTTCGGTCGATCGGGGAGGAACGTTGTATACGTTCGGGTACCGGGGCTTCTGAATTGGTTCAGAAGCCCATCGAGCAACGGCTCGAAGGCTCAAGGGCGTTACCTAGTACTTCGGAGTCCCGCGGTATAGCCGGTAGGGAAACCGATGGACATCGGCCGGCTCCGATAGTCCATCAGATCTCGCGAGTACTAAGGGTCCAAGTTAGGCCGAAGGAATGTGTCTCTGAGGTGTTGGTCAGAGGCACGGCGTGGCCCATAGGGCTGTGGTCGACCATTCTGAGAGGAAGCGGATTGGTTTGCTCGTGGGGAAGGACGGTGGTAGCACTTGGCACAGCCAAGCTCAACCGGTTGTCCTTTGAGGGACTGGAACAGCCTAGTTCACGTATACTAGGCTGGAATCCGGGCACTTTCACAGGCGTAACTGCGGGTGATTGTGTAAAGAGAACCATGGTCGATCACGAAGTGGCCTTCTGCCAGCTTAGGGCAGTAAAATCATTTGCGAAGCAGTTTACATGACAATAAGTCAACCCACAATCTCATCCTCATGTTATCTTTGTCGTACGGGCTTGTCACCCTTTTGTGATAGCCCTAGCATAGTATAAAGGCGCGACACATATCTTGGACAGGTCATTCACCTACCTTCACCACGATGTCGCAAAATTCAATTTATGTATGGTAAACAAACAGTACTAAGAGATTCGAGCGATTACCGTCTTAGTGACTGGTTTGTATGGAAAGCGACAGAATTAGCCATTCATAAATAGAATTTTGCGACATCGTGGTGAAGGTGGGTGAATGACCTGTATTGCGGTGTTATTTGGCACCTACTATAGAACTAAAAATAATTTCCGTTTTAATCCTGAAAAGGTATATATAAAAAAAAAACACAAAAAAATATATATTCTCAATTAAAAAAACAAAAAATAAAACAAAAAAAAAGTCAAAAAAGGTAAAAAGGTATACTCAATTAAAAAAATATATTCTTCTACACATTCTCTTTAATTTGTGCATTTTTACTTCTAAATGGTCTCATAGCCTTTGTCTTTCTTAGTGCTAAATCTAAATAAACGGTCTTGACCTATATTTAGATTACAAAGTGTTTGTAATTCTAAAATTACAGCATAATTCTGAACAAAAACCATGATGGCTTTATCTACCACCCTGATTTTAAATTAGCTACGCTACGCCTTGTTAAAGAATCGAATGTTACAAACATGAAACTATTAACGACATGCTAGGGGGTTATGGGAATATACGTAATTTTGGAAATTGGTTATGCCCGATGGGGAGACTTTTGACCCACTTGTTCAAAATCGTAATAAAACAGAGACTTTTTTTAAAAGCATACTATAAAATATCTGATTATTTAGAAGACAAACAAGCTTGGGACGAACTAGCTCCATCTCATCCAATAAAAAAAATTGTAATCATACCTAATCATACAAAACGTAATGACAATTCAAAGTGATCAGTGAGATTTTATTGAATAAAAGATTTTTGACTTTGACTTTGAAGAATTACTTTTAATTTTTGACTTGGTGATGGCCAGTGGAGTTTTAAGCCTTGACGGAATGGTGTCGAAAATCAGGCCGAAGAAATCTGGGTTGTCCAAAAGCGCGATGGGTTGATGACATCGTCGCAGGAAACACCCGATTGCGAGACGCACAAGACAGAGGAGGCTTAACATGAAGGAGGCCTATACCCAGCAGTGGGTGATACCTTGCTGAGATGATGATAATTGATTTCTAGCAGACACATGCATCGTTCTTAGAGAACAATTAGTGAAACACACAACGTAAACACCCGCCACAAAAACAAACTCTATCTACCATATTCTAGAATAAAAATGTTAAATAAAAGCCCGTATTACATGGCAGTTAAAAACTTTAATAACCTACCAAATGACATAAAAAATGAAACAAAAATAAAATCATTCATAGGAAAACTAAAATCATACCTAGCCAAAAAATGCCTTTACTCAACCGAAGACTACTTTGAAAAAGAATAATACCCACCTAAAACTAAAGTAATTAAAAATATTAACTTATATAGGTACCTAGTCAAATTAGCCATAATAAATTTAAGTACATAATTAGTAAAAAGTATACCTACCCTAAGTAAGAACTAGTTAAGTAGTAAATAAGGAAAAATGTTTTAAAATTTAGTGCATGCCCAAAGGTATGTACCTACCCAAAATTAATGTTATTAATTAACTACCTAAGTTTAAGCGCCCAAAACATTTGCGATACCTGGAAAAGGTGAATAAGTTGAAAAGTGCCTCCTACATATAAGACCAAATTGTAACACTTATTTATGCAAATAAACATCTTGTATCTTGTATCTTGTACAATTAATATTCTTTCCTGTAATTTCGATAATCAACATAAATTGACTGTGAAAGGCCATTGGATTATTGGTCTGAAAGGCAAGTTGTATCCAAAACTGGCATTAGTGTAACACAATAAGTTATTGATGAGTAAGAATTGTATGTAAGTAAGCTTTGAATTCAATGCCTGAGAGGTTATTCATAGCAAAACTATAAGAAAAACCATTTTATTAGATAAAATACTATAACAGTAACTGATGAATTATTTTGAAATGACTAGCATGATATATTTTTGAATTATTGAAATATCATTACAAACACCAGTCTAAAGTTATAAAACTGCTACTATTGTGCCCACTATGACTATAATCTTGAATTCGATATACCTACCTACCTAACTTATACCAAATAACTTTTTATTATAGAACAGTAACTAGCCCAGTTTTTCTGGGAACCTACCCCATACCGCGCATATTATTATAAAAAATAAATTTACCTAAAAGGTACAAAGTAATAAGGACCAACAATGAGATTCTTAAATAATTTAATGATTCACTACTATATTTACAATATAAATCATAACTTAACAACGAATATTGCACATAGAGGATATACTTTTAACAACAATAACGAACTTCAAAAGAACAATTTTATTATCGATAACATTTTGCGAGTTTTCTGAAAATCTATTTACGGGTTAAGATTATAGATTTTGATCGATTAAACACTTAGAACAATAACCCATATTAACATGAGCAGTTCATTTATGAATAAGGGACCCAGCGGAATGGGGGTAGTATTGTTTACTTTTTTTAAACCCTTGACGTGACACGTCGTCCATGTCACCCTCTTTATCCTGATGTGCTGTCATGTGTCGAGTTAAATGATGGCGCTCTCGAAAACTTTCATTGCAAACTGGACACTTCAATTTTTCCTCTCGTTTCCTCCTATGCGGATCATTCGTTGTCTCGCTTTTATGGTGAGTCCGCATATGGTATACTAGATCCGAGGTCATTCGGAAGCTGATGCTGCATTTGGCACATACATTCTGCGCTGGTAAGGAGAAAGCAGCCAAAGTCGGCGGCAGAAGCGTACTCAGAATGGCAGCAGCTGGGTTTGCAATGAGTGGGTTCACCGTTTCTCGAGGGGGTCCGGGAAATTTCATAAAATCGGTGTTAGGTTGCTGGAAATTTTGTACTCCAAACGGATAGGATGAGCCCGCTTGAAGATATGGAATTTCAGGCCGGAACGGTAAGAAGTTCATTTTATTTGGTGACATCTGTGTTTTTTGATCTGGCTTATCCTGGTACTCGATACCTTTAGTAAAACCTGCCCGTTGCATACTTGGATCTGGGTAATTGGGCAAAGAAGAAATGTTGTGACCTTTGAAGAAATTGCTGCTATTTAGGAGGTGAGCTGGTGTGAGCAAGTTATTGAAACCTGGTGATTTGCTATACGAGGCTGCTGGTGGAGTAGCAGCTGACAGTGGAGGACTCACAGAGTTTTGATACAGCAGATTATCTGGACTTACTGATGGGTTAGGTGACCTCATAGAATAGTTCGAAACTTTAGTAAAAGCACTTCTTGGCGACATTTCAGGTGGCTTATCTAAATATCGACTTTCGTATCTTGCTCGTGATTGCATACTAATCAAAGTTGGATCATCAAAAATCTTATTTTTATATTCCGGTAAAAATTTAGGCTGCTTCGCCGCACTCTCATTTGAGTTAGGACGACTTCGGGACTTGTCAGAGTTCTCAGAGTCGCTGCAGTACATGGATTTGCCTGGATACTCATCTGTGCCGACGTCGATGTTGATATCTGAACTAAAAGTTGGCGATATGTTGTTGTTCATTCGCACACGTTCATCCTCTTGATCTTTTATTTCTTGATCAGCGTCGCTTGAGTACTCACTGTGCTTGTAGATTTCAGGGATTCTTTTTGGTGCTTGTTCCCACTCTTCATGATGAAACAGCTGCTTGGAGACTCGAAGCTGCCTCTCTGGAGGCTTCTGACGAGATTTGTCATCCGGCATCATCAGGAACGCCACATCAAAACATCTTTTAGAAGATTTTCCCGGATTCACAACAGTAGACTGCATATCTGTCTTGCCGATATGCGTTGTCTTTGCACTTTCAATACTTAAATTCGTCTCTTTCGGATCTGGAGACGTATCTTTATAATTTTGATAGTTGTTTTGAACGTCCATTGTCATTGTTTCTACATTTATTTTCCCGCACACGGTACGATAGTTTGAAACTTTTCACACTTATATCGCGACTGAACGGAAAAAACGCGTGCGTACTATCCGGCGGTTGCTCTACAAATGCGAGGGAAACATAAGGGTGAAAAATATATAAGTGGGGTTTGTAGTACTAGAAGCAGAGGCTTCGAAGTTGAGAGGCGTGCCGGGCTCGGCCAATCAGTGGCAAGCAGGAGGCGTGCGATAACCTGTCGGCCAATGACATGGCTTCGACTCGATAGAGAGCAGGAGAGCTCAATCACCAGGTCAAGATAATAATAACTGCCGCGAATTGAGAGCGCATTGAGTTTTGGTAGGGTCAGCTTGGCAATCGCGGCGAGATATTGAAAATTGTACTTCGTTTTGATGCTCAATGTATGGTTTGCAAAATTATATAAAAGCGTCAACTTATACATAAGAACCTACTCTCCAAAAGTACTCTCATAAAAAAATGTCAAAATGAATGAATCCAAAATGACCGAACGTTTTGTAGTGAAGTTAGTTGGATTAGTTTGGCCAAACAATCTTAGTTGCCTATTAAGTATAGAGGTCAAAATTTAAGGACTATTTTTTCAAGGTAAATAGTGGGTTATTAAGTAGTAGTACCTATAATGGAGGATAAAATTCTAAGTACTCCTCAATAAAAATAAGATTCGATAAAAAAGTTTGTCCGCTCGTTATATTCTATTTATCTCGCCCAAACATGGCTCTGAAGAAACTCAAACGATTATGATTGCAATAAATATGTTTTATATGTCGCATAAAAAATGATACTCCAACCATAGAAGGCCTAACCCTCGACTGTATGGATGAGATTGCGTATAATGCTATTAACACAGACGCTTCTTCTCAAATTGATATCTTACTAAGCAACGCAACACTCAAAACTGAATTCATAGAACCAAGAAATAAGGTAGATGATTGCACAGCAGTTGGAGCAGCTAATATTGAGAAAACATTTCAAATGAAAATAAACCGTAAACGAAGTGCAAAAGATGTATTTTTGAATGGTAAAAACGTTATAGGGAACTTAAAAGAAGACCGGAATGAGTTCTGTTCGGTAGTGGGTAACGATAATAAGATGGGTGCAGACGTTAAAGGAAACCCATTTGTCAGATTTTAGCCATTTTTTTCGCCATTCCTTCGCGCTCAATGAAAATCTGTTCAATTTATTTTGCTGGAGGCGCTAATGAGGTTTTAGAGAGTACTTTTGTGAAATCATTGGAATTTGAATTTCTGGATCCGATTTTGCAAAGCGGTTGAGCGTTTTAATATTAATTAGAAAAACCAGATATTATTAAGTAGGTATTCAACTTTACGTTACTAATAGGTAGGTGCTTGTAGATATTGATATTAAATTATGACCTTCAAACCAAATTGTGAAATAAGATACTATGGACCTACCTCAAATATCAATGCAGGAACAAATGTTCTTATAGGTATACCTATAAAGTCAAACAAGAGTCAGATATATTTTAATTAAAAAAAAAACCATTTGCAAGACATGAATCACTAGTTGCTTACCAGACATCGATTTAGTTTTTTCACATGTTCGTAGATCGGATTGGCCCGAAGCGGTCCATCCATCACTCGGTCGAGTCTGGGTAATGGAATCGAATGTTAAGACATGGTTCTACATGTTCTGCTGACTGCAACTGATGAATTGAGAGCTGTTTCGACTGTGAACTTGGATTAGATGCTGGGCAAAAAGATTTGAAAGATAATTACTGGTTGACAGTTAATTTTAATTTTTTTAAAGAATAGATGCTAGTCCAATAAAATCGATTAAATTCATATATATCAAAATAGTAAAAAGTTTCTATTTTCTTCACAATTAAGACAGGATTATGCGTATAATATTTATGCAGTAGGTAGATAGGTAAGTAGTTAAATTGTTGGAACTTATTAATATTTATATTGATGAGATTTTCATAACTTTAGTTACAGGTTTACTATACGTTTTTTATTTCCAATAGAAAGGAAATAAAACGATGTTATTTCGACTTATTTATGATGATAAAGAAATAAAAGATTCGTAATCGACATAAAACACACATAATTTGTAACATAAAAATTCATGTGAAAACGATACTTTTGATGTTACATAAACTTTTTATATCAATGATGATGAAGTCACGAATATAAATACCAATGTATTAAAATCGCCGAAAACAGCTAGTTAATTCAATGACTTACAAATATTCTTAAATTATATACAAAAAATCTAAATTTCTCGCTCAAATAATTATATGTGACACTTTACTTTAGCAATAATTCGTCCTTGCAAATTACCCACTAACAGCATTAACAGCTGATTCGTCAAAATCTATTGATAAGTTGGTAATTGGTGACACGCGTACTAAATCTGACACACGTGTCACTAGGCTAAGGGGGTTTGATATCCGATTCGTTTTTAAGCATTGTATAATTTGAACATCTTTTTTGACTATAGTGTGTCGAATCAGTAATTTTATCATAAAGCCAGCCCAATATATGACGAAGTCAAATTAAGAAAGTGATTTTGTGAGAAATACGGTGTTCTTAGCTGCAAAATACGAAACTAAACTTACTCTTGAAACGTTAATTGACAATGTTATTCCCAAAGCAATCAAACGAAACACTAGAACCAATCACACCACATCAGAAGTCGCATCTGCAAGTTTGATTGGTTTCCGTCTTGAGTCACAGAACAAACCATTTGTTACTCCAATAATACCTGGATCACTTTGAAATGTACTTATACATACTTACACAATTATTATTAACAAGATAGACAAGATGATAAAACCTTCAAACATGTAAGAAAGTTATATATAATCAGTATCCAAGGTTCAAAACCATCAGAAAAAAACTATTTTTCAAAAAGTTTTACGAGTACCTAACTCCAGAAGAGAACAAAATGAAATGAAAAGTGGGCACACAACTTATTAAACCAGTGAAATCATTGAAGTGAGAATTCTATACATTGGCTGGTATATTTTATTCTGCGATCGGACTGTTGTCACAAGTCCTGGACAGATTACTCTGTCCTACTGCTAATGTTTCTTTAGTTGTATCATTGTGTGACGTAATCGTGACGAGTCCCGAAGGAGCAACACTTGATTGGGATGTGACAATGACGTATCGAGCTAAGGTGGATAAGAATCTACTTGGAAAGTTGTTTGGTCGGGTTAGATATTTATCTGATACTGCAGAGAAAATATATTTGAAATGTTTTATTAAATAAATAAATAATAATAATAAATATCCTTTGACATTACACACAACGCCCTCTAGTCCCAAACTAAGCAGAGTTTGTAATATGGAAACTATGTAGATCGCTGATATAATACTTATATACATTTTTTTTCTGTAAATACATACTTATGATACATAGTAACACCCAGACACAGAACAATCATCTATGTTTGCCACAAATGTTTGTTCTCGGTGGGGATCGAACCCACGACCCACAGCACGGAAGGCAGAGCTACTACCGACTGAGCAATGACGTTTTGAATGGTTAGTTTAAAGTCAGTGGAACAAGGCTCAGGTCTAAGATGCCCAATCGCCCATCCATCCATAGCTTCTGATTTTCAAAATTTCACAAATTAAGAAATTCTCAAGTAAACCTGTGGTCAAGAACTTGATTACCTACCTACTTTCAATTCTTAAAAAGCAATTTAACAAACAGGGTTAGGTATTTTTTCTGCAAGTCCCATCAATGATTAACTTTTTTCAAATTCTACCTTATTATCTTTTCTAAAAACTTTATTTTACAGGTTATTATCAAGTGTCATGAATCGTTCACCTACGGCATTATTTCACAGCAGCTGATCTCAATAACAATACCACCTGCACTATTACAAAAGTATGTTTAACTTAATCCTTAGCTGAATAGGCGACTAATACAGCCCTACCATATGGTATGCGATTTACAACAAAAGAGACCTTGGCAATCGCAATCATCCCCAATACACATTCAATAGTCCGCTCTTTTAGATCGTTCACCCTATTAATTGTCAAAACTTCTTTTATTTCAGTGCTCGTTTTAAAATCAACACTATCTTCATTGGTTTAAGCTTTAGAGTCATCCGTGGTACTTTATTGATTTACAAGCTCGTTTATAATATTCCTGTCGCTTTTAACTTGCACTGGTACTCTGTCGTCTACAGATTTTTCTGAGTCATTGATTTTGAATCTTATGTGTTTTTGATCAGAGTCTAATTTAATTTTTTCGTATTTTTTAATCAAACTATGGGAAAAACTAGTTTTATTGATCTTTATATATGTGGAGATAAAGTGTAAAATCCAATAGCAAGATTTAATTGCAGATTCAAACGAATGATGGTGAGTATTAAAGTGGGATTCAGTGAGCACTTGTTTATGAATTTTTGGACCATATGGTGTAAAAGCCGCGGTCGGACAATGCACCCCCATAGTCCCATTACCATATGCGACACGTTACTAACATTTTCAAGAGTATTGTATTAGGTTAAGGCCTTAAACTTTTCAATCGATAACACCACTTACTTAATAAATTCTAAGAATAAACTGAAAATAAAAGCGACACTTATGAAAAACGCTTGATAAAATAGTACCTAATAGACAATGATAGATGATGAATACACAACAATGATTTCCTAACTAAACTACTCCTGCTAACTTAACTAAAAACAACGCTAAACGAAGTGGTTTTTTTTTTAATTAAGACTACGAACTATACATCTAAGGTAGGTATTAAGTGTTCATAAAGAAACAGGCATTTCATTTATAACGGAACATGGTGCAAACATACGCAACTTAATAACACAACTACTTATCAAGCCGGTAATACCCTCGATGAGCGCGTGCGCAAATAAACATTTGCGCAATGCCATTCCATAAATGCGTATTGTATTGCCTTAGATCTGGGGTGAGGGTTATACAGAATTTGATACTTTGTGTGTTAATCACAATTATTCTATTCAACAAATTTTGACATACAAATTTTTATGCCAAAATTTCTCTAGTTTTGTCGAAGTTTTTACATTGTTACGTGCTTACATCACAGTTAGTTAGCTTTTGTAGTGCTTTTTTCTAATATTATAAGTTTATTTTTTGTTATATTATCATTTACAAAAGAATATTAAATATAATTATGTAAATGTATGCATAAATAAACTGCTCAAAAATGTTTACAATAATAAAATTCCTATTACCTATTTATATCCGTATAACTACTACTCCAAGTATTGATGTTTTTTTACAAATTTTTGTAGAATTTAAAGATTTAAATGATCAAGACCACCAATCCTATATAACCAGCACGTAACATATGCGCCCACCATCTGATCACCGCGCCATAATGGTCACCGACCATCCCCTTTATCTGCGTGTAATCAGAGCACTACTTTGAAGTGCAAATACGCTAAATCAATAACTAGTTGACGAACTCACAGATGTTGATTGGAATCTTGCAGAAAATAGTTTTTCATTTTAAAACAAATGCTTTTGCCATATTTATATTTTCATTAGAGTTTGCTAATTGCAATAATATGGCTATATTACTAAAGCGTTATCAACATTATTATAAATGTTTCTTCCATTGTGTATGAGTCTGACTGTTGCATATAGGTAATAATAGAAAGATTTATGCTTTATTGACAGAATTTTATAACTCAAATTCAGGAAAAAAAAAGCTTTTTATTCCTACTAACTATTACATATTAAAACGAGTTAATTTAAATATTAAAACTAAATTTATTAAATTAGTTAAGACCCCTCTTGGGTATAGGCCTCCTCCAGTTTTCTCCAGCTGTCTCTATCCTGAGCAACGTTTAGCCATTGCGTGGTATTTGCTCCCTTTTGTGTATCGTCTGCCCATCTAGTGTTTGGTCTACCTAGTCTTCTCGTTCCTGTGGGACCTTTCCATTTTGTTACAAATTCAGGAAATGTCTTCCAAATTATTATATTACTTCAAAATCTTTAAATTTCTGTACTTCAAATTTGAAGATGAAATTTATCTTCGTCTATCAAAATGCTATCGCTTTACCACATGTTACTATTGAAAACCGCATCAGTATTTTTTTAGCTATTTAAACTATAGCCATAGCTTTAGGGCAATACGATGAGCATTTACACGCCATATGTACCTTAGGGCTTAGCACCCAGGGGAGTTGGTCCCTCGGCAGTGAAAGTACTTAGGGCTTCGCAAAGAAATGGATAGCGTTGTAGTGGTGTTTGTTTCGCGTTTCGACTCAAAGTTATGTTTTATTGAGTTAATATTATTGAAGTAGTTTTGTGCTGATCTGAGTGTATAGCGTTATCTTCGTGCATAACCTTTATTTACCTGTCGTCAAACTTTTTGATTGTCATCTGATTTAAAAAGTTTTGAGAAATCGCTACATACAACTAGTTAGTGTGGCTTCAAAAATTATATGCAAACTATAGTAAACTTAATAACATTTGGAAAAAGGTCGAGTCACAAATTTTAAATTGCCTTGTACTTAGGTAGATGAAAGTAAAAACCATTAGTTTCCGTCGTTCGTAAGTTTTGTTTATTATTTTTATTTCAAAGCATAGACATACTTATCTGTTTATAGTTAATATTCTCTTTAGCTTCATCAGCAACTACGTACACCCCTGCCGAGCGACATACTGCCATATGTCGCGAAAAATTCTGCTGTAATTGCATTAAGTAACCCCAAGTTGAGTGGCGGCTTTTAATTGTGACGTCCCACTTAGACATATGTGGAGCAGAACCAGGGACGATGAATATTGTATGACTATAGAATAGTTTGTTGGTTCAAAACAACAGAAGAACGCTGGGAGAAGTTGATTTTTTTTTATCCACAACACAAAATATTATGTGCCTAAATTGAGATGAAAATAATATACAAAGCATTGTAACAGCTAAGGATTTTATTGTTCTCCAGAGTAAATGTAATCAAAAAACAAAGTAGGAACAAAATAAATATATTTTAAGTAGAAATTTCATATTTCTTCAAGCAGAAGCGAAAAAAAATAATAACAAGGAAAATCTTAAAAAGCTTAATTTCAAAAAACCCACAACAAACCTCATAAACAGCAGAGATCCGAGTCTAGATGCAAATAGACAGACAATATGAACATGAAATATGGGTTCAAGAAATCCTGAACAGAGGTGAACAAAAAAAAAGAAATTCCCGAACAAATGAACAGAAAAACTTTAGTTCAGGGCGAACACAAAAAGTACATTGTCGACAGAACACAGGGCAGGAAGCGTCGCGTGAATAAGTACCGAGATATTCTTTGTGGGACGGTATTTTTCTTTACTTTATTGTTTCAAATGATAAGTTTTCCACGTTGTTGTTTAATAAATTACGTTATTATTACCTCGTAATATGAAAAGTTTGAAAGAATGGTGAATAAGAAAGAAATGTCGAATCAGAATGACAACAATGAGTATTTGAAGATCACAGTAGAGAAGTTCTATTATTATGAAAGCACGATCAATAGGCACAAATAAAACATAAAACTCTACAAGAAACCTATTTGTGTAAACTAATAACGCAGGTACCTAATAGTAAACAATATTAGATAGGTACCTGCGTTATAAAAAGAGATTTTTACATAACCCTTATGAGTTCGAACTTGGTTTTGGGTTATCCCAAAACCAAGTTCGAGTAGAAATCGATATCCAAACCATTACACATTACGCAAGAGAAAATCCGTACGAAATCATAAAAAAGTATCTAACCCTCAAATGAATGCTCTCATTACATATTCAGAATCCAGTGGGTCGGTCCGTCTGGCCCGTTTGATTTATGAACTATTTTTTGTTGATTTTTCTACCAAACTCATCGCCAGCCAAGATTCTTTGCCAAAAGCGTTGCTCGAAGAAGCATATTGATAAAAATAAGTTGGTTAATTCATATTTTTTGGCTTGGAAATTTTGGAATATGGCTCTTAATAGTGAGGTCTAAAATTTTATCAGATATTTTTATTTAAAAATTGATATGACCCATCAGTAAGGTATTTAATTGTCTCTTCCTCTAAACGTAACCTCCTGAAATATTATTCGTTAAACTTCATAAATATTATACAAAAAGAAATAGTCTTGCATCGCTTTATAATGCCGTATAACGTTTATTAGTATTTTTTAATACTTTATAACACATTTGCTCGTAAAGGGTGTCTTATTTCACCAATTTCAGTATCGTTTATGTATGTCATTATCATTACGCACTCGTGCGTTATGGTAATGTAAAACGTACGGTTTATCAAGATGCTCCCACTAAAACGAACCGGGGGGGGGGGGGGGGTCGTTTGGCGCAAAAATAAGCATTTAATTCTTTTACAAATTGTTAAAATTTTTCTAACTGCTTCAACAAGTGAATAAAGATTTATTCTTTGAAGAAAGTCCAAGTTTTATTTATTTCCTCGCAAATGTGTTATAAAACGTCGTATGAGATACGTGCGCTTTGAAAATTACAGCCTCTGCTTTCTTGTAGCCCTCGCCTACGGCTCGGGCTGGCAATATCGCCTCGGCTGTAATTTTCAACTTACCGCACTCATATCATAATGTACTATTAGAAAATACATTTTTAATGTAGTCGATCTCAAAAGTTTTGTTATAGAATTTCAACAGAACGGACAAACACTACTCATACAACAAATCATTTAGCCAGATTTGGCCATTCACCCATACAATACTCATCATTCACAAGTGACTTCCGCATTAAATTCATTACCCACGGTGTCATTCACAATCGTGTACACCATTAACACGGGGTATTCAATGCTAAATGCACAGAACAAATAACATGAAACTCGAAATATCCACTTCGAAAATACTGCTATATTAATCTGTATCGCACCCAAGCAATATTGAACCTAATGCGATTGCATTACAGTTTATATATCACTGAGAAAATGAAGTGGTTACCGCTGGCAGGCGAAATTTTTTTCAGTTGAAAATAACTTTACGTTCTAAATTTAGTTCAAAAGCTAACACAATAAAGCTCAGTTTGCAGTGATGGATTTATACAGGACTAAATGTCTCAATTCGCGTTACGACCGTGTCGCCCTCTGGCGCGGTCTTTACGACCGGGCTTTGAAGGGTTAATTCGATGGAAAGATTCGGTAACCCTGCAATATTAGGTGGCTTGTTATGGCCTTGGTTTTGTTTGTGGCTTTGTGCGTTTGTATTGTTAATGTTTATACTGTACTAGAACAGGGTTTAGAGCATTTAGAGTTGGGTTACACTTGATAAGTCTTCTTTGAGTCTTTAAATGGACTTTGTAGGTAAAGGTCTTTCTTTGTTGCGTACGAAAAAACAGTAACAAAAAGTTTGTCGAGTTCATTTGTTTTTTTTGTCATTCTGATATTTTGTTGGAATCAAGTTACACCATATTTTGAAAAAAATAAATTGATTTTAAATTCCTATTTTTGTAAGTAGATACCTATATTGTATTATTTATCAACATTGAAAATATTTTATAAGAAATAAGACCAAACTGAACAAACAATTAAATTCTAAATATGCAATGTAAAAACTCAAGACAAAAGAAAATTCTAAAAGCCAAGGCTACCGCCTAAGATTCCTCAAAATTAACATTATCTTACGAAATAAAAAACCTAAAATAACTCAACCAGCACATTTTCCTGCAACAGAGAAAATATCTCGGGCCCAAAATAATTAAACATCTTATAAAAACACCTCGACTGGATTATCTTAATTCAGTTCCATATACCAACTGTCAGAGAAGAGAGAGCGCTAAAAAATCCTAAAAAAACTCGAGCCAAAGCTGACTATTCTCTGAGATTCTATGTCCGTCATAATATCTACAAATTATAACCTCGCACAGATGCGATCTGAATAAAAATTCATGACGTAATTTTTTCCACTCGTTTTTTTTTATAGAACCATTAGTGTAGATTAACGTGAATTTGTTTTTTTTAGAATCAACAGATTTTTTTAATTTAAATAAATAAATAAATAAATAAGACACATAACACAACGCCTTCTAGTCCCAAACTAGTACTATGGGAACTAGATTACTGATAGAATACACACATACATTTTTTTTTTGTAAATACATACTTATAATACATAGAAACACCCAGACACAGAACAAACATCTATGTTTACAACACACAAATGTTTGTTCTCGGTGGGGATGGAACCCACGACCCACAGCACGGAAGGCAGAGCTACTACCGACTGAGCCATGACGCCTGTCAAGATTTTAGAAACAAAATAGCTTGCCTAAGAATGGCATACATTCGTCACTTGAAAATATTTTTCTTAACGTTTTAGGAGATCCACTTTCAAATAAAGTGATACCTTTGTCCTTTTGCAAGAAAATATAGAAGTTTTATGTTTAGACTAGGTAAAGTTTTACTGAAGAATTCAAAAAACAGACACCGCTTTTTAGAGAACCGCGGTTTTATCAGAGATCTGCGGACGGGGGTGGGATATTTAGCATAATGAGTGACATCCCCGGAACGTTTAGGGGAAGGGAGATAGCATCATACAGAATCGCTACTGCGAGAGAGAGAGAGAAAGTAGAAAGAACAATAACGCAATCTTGTTTCTAGACCATTTCCTTTAATTAGTAGAGGACAGCAGGCTATTTGCTTGAAGTGTTATGTTTTGGATGCGACGTCTAGGTAAATACATCAATGATGTTCATAACACGAATAAAATAGGCTAGTGGCTCTGGGAGCTGTAGACCTCGCGACGTTTTATGCTGATGCTCTCATTCAGTGAAGGAAAACATCATGAAGATAATTATCAGTTAGTATTCTAACAGCGACGAAACGCTTGCAACCTATTGAAAACTAACTATAATGCAAAATGTTGTGTGTGATGTGATGTTTTTTCTATTTAATTTTGTAAATTTTTGAGGAATTTAATGTGCAAGTGCATTTTCTGTTTTGTGATTTTGTTGATCTTTTTGATTTTTTTTGCATCATCTTGTGTAGAATGAGGTCCTTTGTGTTTCTCTCAAATTTGATTGAAAACCATCGATTGTTTGATGAGCTATCCTGTTCATCATGCTGAAGATCCTTATCAAATCTTCGCCAAACTTTTATGAGACCAACTTATAGTTACTACCTTTCAAATAAAAAAAGGATAATCGAAATCGGATCTCATTTGGTGGAGATATCCAGTATATCAAAAAGCCCCTTTTTTGCCTTTTTTTTAGGGAAAGTACCCCTCCAATCAAAAATCCCCGACGACAAAAAAATTCTAATAAGTCATATAACCTGTGTACCAAGTTTCGTCCAGATCGGTTGAAAAATGCGACCTGTAGAGGAGAACAGACAGACAGACAGACAGACAGACAGACATCCGGACAAACGCATTTTTGGCCAATGTGGAAACTGAGACGCTTCGCTCGCTTAGCTCGCTCGGTCAATTAGTAGAGGACAGCAGGCTATTTGCGTAGTTCACCTGAAACGTGAGTTATTTTTATTCAACCACAATACTCTTTGATCAATAATATAAAAAAAACAAGCCTAGAACGATTGTTTAGCAGTCGGGAATTAAAAATTCGATCACTGAATAAAAAAAAAACTTTGCAAAGTTCGAGATTCAAATGAAGAGAAAATCTAACCCAAAACAAAAGATTTTCATATCTTATACAGTTAAAACATAGTGCTACAAACAAACATGCAAGAAATAAATCAAAGATTCGATCCGCATATTGAATAAAAGCCATTTTTGAATGAATCCAGGCATTTCCCATTACACTGCTTCCTTATTTCATTATGCCACACCGTTCCATTACGAAGATATGCCAAATTCTATTAAACTCTTTTAGAAAAAACACTGCTTGGACCAGCTTTTCTACGTGACACAGGAAAATCAACCTTACATTTATGGCTTTAAAAGCTATATACACACTAGTTGCGGAATAGGTACATTAGTGATGGGAAAATGGTTTTATGGTCGATATTGAAGTAACGGCTTCATGCAACAGAATGTGGAAAAAGGAAAAACGGATATTTTTTTCAGGAAAATATTATTAGCGTCATAATTTTGAAATGAAGACAATTTTACATGTTAGTGAGCAGGTACTTAACTAGAAAACATCAAACAACAATGGTATCGATTCGGTTGTTGCCTTTTTCTAAACTAACCTAATTTGACAGCTCTAAAATTATAGCCGTCCTTGTCGTTTCAGTTTATGAGAAAGGGACGGCAACATTTTTAGCGCTGTCAAATTAGGTTAGTTTAGAAAAATGCAACAAGCGAATCGATCTATACTTCGTTCGCGGAGACAAGCTAATAGAGCACGCGCTCTCTTGCACTATTGTATGAAAATGAATAGGACGGAACGATTTCCCTATTAGCTTGTCTCCGCGAATG
Organism: Eulithis testata; assembly: GCA_947507515.1. Lineage (NCBI taxonomy): Eukaryota > Metazoa > Arthropoda > Insecta > Lepidoptera > Geometridae > Eulithis > Eulithis testata. The sequence goes on along the minus strand of OX382198.1, from coordinate 10,976,506 downwards.
GAGTATACTACCAAAACTGGCAAATTACTAGAATGTTTGTTTGTTTCGTGGTAATATTTTATTCTCTTCCCGTTTAAATTTTGAATGAATGAATGAAAACGCTTTATTGTACATAAATAACCGAAACATATTCCTATGATATAAAAAAACAGGTTGCATTAAATGTAAAATGGGCGGCCTTATCGCTCTATAGCGATCTCTTCCAGGCAACTTTTGGATGGAGACGATTTGAATAAATTGGGAGAAAGAGTCGGGGTACTAATAAGAGAGTTTTGGTGTTGCATTAACTTTCTTACTATGTTTTACCGAACGGCACTTAAAATTAACTTAGCTTTACAAGAAATAAAAGGTTCTGTCATTCTAGTGATATACTATCGCTAAGAGAATATAAAACTAATACAAATCTATAGGTATGACGTTTCTAAAAAATTGATCACTCCACTCATTTTTTGACATATTCTCGATGATGTAAAATGTGAACTTGACAAATGATTGTCCCCTCCCTACGCTTGATGATTTCCGAAACACGAAGGGCGAACATAAAGGGTGTGCAATTCTAAAATTTAAATTTATGTTTTGTTAGATTCGATCGCGCTTAGCGGCGTGTCTGGACCGATAGGCTTTTTTTAAAATATGATTTATTTGAAAGGGTTTTAATGTTTCAATTTGATTCGGTACAAATAAGCATTGTTTGAGTGTTTGAAAGCAGATTTGTTTGTAATTAAACCAGGAAACCATTAATGTTTGGGCTTTTAGCACTAATAATAATTTGTTTTTCTGTTTCACAATTCATGTTTTGGAAGAAACATTATTATTCTTTTAATAATTGTAACTATCTGTCAATTAATTGAGCTTACAAATAGAAATCAAAAAGTAAGTACCTACTACTATTTTGCTTAGTACCTACATATTGGCGTCGATTCTGTTTAATTTTTCTTATAAACGAACCTAATTTGGCAGCAGTGTTAAAATTATAGCCGTCTTTGTCGTTTCAGTTTAAATTATCTCATGTTTAAGTTCATGCCTAAATTATCTCTTACAAATGAGTAATGCCAAAGAGAGGCAGAGCAATTTAAAGTGGTGTTTAAATTTGAATGACGTTTCAGGATTCGGCCCTTAGTTAGTTTAGAAAAGTTCCGCCAGCAGAGTCAATACTAAGTATAAGTTAACTAAAAGATCTAAAGGGCCTGACTGAAAAATTCTTTTTTAACATTTTGCCACAAAAAACTTACATTACGAATTATGTATGGTATAAACTATGAACACACACATTTTTCTTCCTAACAAAAAGCAAAAAAGGGCAGGTGTCACAAACAAAGCGAAACATTAGGGTTGTCAACAAGACAACACGAGCTGGTTATTAGCTGAATAAGCAGTACTGACGAGGGTGGTCCGATTAGCGAACCCTAACGCCCTTGACGGCGATTGATACTCGTTTGCTAATAAGTATCTGTTTTTTTGTCTCTAGTTTTTTCGTTGACACCCTGATAACTTCAACCATGTTATGAAATTGTTTAAAACTGATTATTTTCAGAAAGTAATGAATGTAAAGTGATTCAGGTGACCAATTCCTAGGAGAACAAGTTACAAGAAGTTAGACGAGAGAAAGCTAAAAACAAGAGGCTTTGTCTAAGACCTATCTAGTCAAAAACTTAACCTTTAATAGGAAAAATACTGTTTTTTTTCGTATTAGCCTGTAGGACCTATAGTCATTAATTAAATTATCTTCAATCTCAAACATCAATATCAATCTCTACTTTCCATAACTTAACTCACCACGTGTCATATGAACTTAAACAATGTGCGAATAGTAATTAATTCTCGCAGCACAACCCTATTCGAGTGACAATGGCCGACTCGAATAGTTATCTATTTAAACCTGGATTAGCACTCGATAAACCTTGATTAATAGTCGGCCGGGCGGGTGTACCGTTAGCAACGTTAGTAACTTTACAAAAACTAAAAAAAAACAAAGTTTAGCTTTAATATTCTTAAAGTTAAATACTTTTTAATGTATGATTTACATGCAGCGTAATTTTTTATTTTATGTATAAATTTTGAAATGTAGGTTAAGCGATTTCACTAAAGAATACTGCACAGGTGGTCTAAGACGAGTTTTGGTGTATAAATCTGGTGTAAAACGTCTGATGCCCAGCACACCAGTGTGCCCTGATTTGTATGGAGACACTGAGCGGATTCTTTGAGAAATTTGGTTCACGCCAAGCTCGTACTCGCATGTTAAACTATACATTTTAGATAGATAGTTTATTTGACATACACACAGAAAAATACAGAACGGACGTAGAAAATATAGCTAACATAAAGATACCTACAAGAAACAAACAAAATAATAGTTAAGTAACAGCTATAGGTCACCTAACGTAACAAGTGGGTACTAGCTAGTCTCGTTATTTTCTAATAGGTAAAGCACTAAATAGGTAAGTTGTAAGTACTTTTTTATTTTAGTACAATCAATTATAAGTACTTTTATGGATAAAACGAATCGATACGAATACAAAATCGGTTTCTCGATTTACGTACAAAATATTTCAACGTAGAACTTATTTACTACTTATATAGGTATAACTTAATATTTTACGAAAATAATCAACGTAGTAAAAATAACTTAACTATGGGTAAGTATTTGTTTTATTAATGGTTTATATAACCTGTAATTCCTGTATTCTTAATTTTAAGTAATTTTCTCGTTCTATCTAATTTTTATTTAATATTATTTCTAATTTTATGTTAATTTCTATGTTAATATTGTGCCAACTGTTCTTGCATGTCGAGATGAGACTATAAAACTTATTTGTTACTTTTGTAACGTTACCTTAAGCAAAATAAACGTATTTCATTTCATTACAATGTAATTGATTAAAACGTACGTAACTTATTTTGCAGTCGGTCCCGGCTGCGGCGTATTCGCGGCGATGCGCGGAAGGTGTCCGCGTGCGCTCAACAGATAGTGCTGGACTGAAGGATATTATTTATTGCCTTCCGACTCATATTATTTTTTTAAATACGAGAAATCTTTTATACTTTATTAGGTCATATTGGAACTCAAACGATGAGATTTTCATAGCATTATTGCAGCAAGTTTGTGTGATCAAAAATATTTTAATGAACTTAAAACAGGGCTGATTTTTAAGTACATTTAAATTAGGAGAAGATTGAATTAAAATAATTCAAACAATATCGCTTGAATTAAGTACTCGGTAGTCAAAAATTTGTACAAAATTGAGCCGCACTATATTAGATATGACCTTTTAAAAACATTTAGGCCGTGCTCACTTTGGATACGATTTCATCCGAATTTGATTCGTACGACTACGCACGAATGATCCCGACCTTTCAAGGACTATGGGAGCGCTCACACTGCATGCGATCAGTCGTACGTATACGTACGTTTACTTACGACGTCCGAATACAATCCGAGCTTGTTGGGATTTATCACGCAGTCTTACTATTTGACGGAGAAAATCGTATTCAGTGTGAGCACTCAGTTCGTACGAACATTACTCGTACGTTTACGTACGAACAAATTCGTGTCCAAAGTGAGCACGGCCTTAGATTATTGGTTTTAATATTAATGTCAAGGGCATGTCAAAAATTACAAACTCTTATCCGTAAACTCCGCTTCTTGTCGCTTCTCGTATAGGATTTCATCCTTTCAGATTTTTACTCATAGTGAAAACTTCTGGCAGATCTATCCAATTATTGTACAATAGTAGCAGCTGTACATAAACAGTTACAATTCTGAACTAGACGACCTCACAATATAATAATACAGTACCAACTTGATATTCAACATGTTAATCCGGAATTTAATTAGCACCTTCCTTGTAGATAGAGTTTAGATCGTGTGACGTAACTCCTTCCCATACGTGTCGGCATCTACAGGATGTTAAAGCAAAATAAATAATAATTAAATATTCTTGGACATATTATTACACAACGCTCTCTAGTCCCAAACTAAGCAAAGCTTGTACTATGGGAACTAGATTGCTGATATAATAATTATATATATTTTTTTTATAAATAAATATATAGAATACACAATAACACGCAGACCAAGAACAAACGTCTATGTTTGGCACACAAATGCTTGTTCTCGGTGGGAATCGAACCCACGACCCATAGCACGGAAGGCAAAATGCTCCAAAAAACTCACTGTGTTTCATTCGGTCACTTATTTCGTGAGTACATTCTGAGCTTCGCTTCTCCTAGCTTAAAGAATGAGTTAGTTTTAGCAAATCCAATATGGCGGCTAAATATTTTAACCAACTTTATAAAAAGAGAAGGTTCTCAAATTTGACTCTCTTCTAACGTAAGAGCTCAACTCTTGTCTGTGTAAAAATAAAGCTTTCGCCATTTGAACCTTTCCAGAGCAGCTTCCTTGGCGTCCTTATATGGCATGACAGCGATATTTTTTTTTCAGTTGACTCGTATAGCTTTTAGCTCAAATTGGCTGTTCAAATACATAGATATTGAAAATAGTTTTGGTATTATTTTCCGAAACTCAAGAAACTTACAGACACTGTGGTTATTTTCAAACACTCTGTATAGGTACAACAATGACAGTCCATCGCAATAGCAAGCGGCTTATGTAAACTGGAAGACGGTGGGAGCCACATGTCCTGCCACACCTGACGGTCTACACCCTGCATAATCCTACTATAAATTTTCAGAAATTAATCGTAGTAGAAGGTAGAGATACTCGTACCTATCTAAGTAGTTTTCTCGCGCAAAAAATTATATAGACTACAAATTAAATTCAAAAAGACATGTTTTCGATAAACAAGTGAACATAAAAATTTGCCGAATTCCTTTTTATTAATTAATTATTAAAATATAATACTAATAATTAATTATTATTAATTATTCATTTCATATTTTAAGCATGTTGTCTTCACCTGTACCTAATTGTAGTGGCACTTATATATATAAACTAGTATATATAAATTTAGAAATGATAACTTATATGATATAATTAGTGTACATTGTGTTGACGTTCAAATAAATATGAAAATAAATTAAGAAATTGAAGTTTATATCAGAAAAGGTGCTGAAACCAGCTCACCTAACGCATTTGATGCTAAACTGCCGCTTTTTTGTAATAAACACAAAGCCTGCTTAAATATCATTTGACTAGTTAAAAAATTCTCAATTTTCCGATTTTGGATTTTGGGATAGTTTTTTGTAAAACGAAGTTTGTGATCACAATCAATCTATACAAATCCTTAAAACCCCAAACAGTTGTCGAACACATTCGTATAATACTCCCATTACCCTCAGTCCGTTGGCCACAAACTCCAAATTCACAGATTCGATTCAACTCGATATCAATTTTAATTTGATTTTATATCGATACGACATTTGTTCGGCACTTGAGCACGACTTTTGACTCGATATGAATGGATGACTGTTTGAAACGGTTTTGGCGTCTGGTTGGTGTTTTCAGTTTCATAATTTTAAATTCAATTAAAGTTTAGTTTTGATAATAGCACATAAACCATGTCCTATGATAAGGGTTAATATTTATTCCCAAAAATTACTGACCTCATGGATGTCAATTAATTTAATATCTACCTCCTATGATATTCAACCGATCAAAAAAGTTTTAAACTACCAAAAATGATATTGGTACCTACCTAAGTTTACATGAAGAATGGAATATTAATTTTTATTTAATTTTATCGTTGCGTGTGGATGCTATAACATAAGTATAAGCACCTCACTGCATACCTGTACCTAATAGGCGCCACAATCAAAAGCTCTATCAAAACATTACCAACCATATTTCAAGAAATTCAAAATACCCAGCACATTTTCCTCTAAGCGGCTTATAGTCCGCCATTTTCTCGAGACGGTTGACGACGACAAAATGGCGGCGATCGTTCCTTGCGCCGTTCAATTTGAATATAGAACAGCATACGTCGCGGGCGGGCTGTGACTGTAACTCATCGGATTGTGTGAGATGGCGCGAGAATCGTAAAAATATATTCGTTTATTAGAACGAAAAATGAATGGAGCTGCCGTCTTGACTTTGGTCTATAAAATAATTTATCATATTTATCGAGATTTTTAGAAATTCTCGTCTGCTATCTCACCCTATCAGAAATACCTCAGATTATATTTTTCTATCGAGTGAGAAGTTCCTATAGTGCAAAGCAAAAGAAGTTCCTATCTACTTTGGTCCACAATACTGGAAGAATGGATACATGTGATTATAAAGCTTATTATGGTTTGTCAATTTAAAAATCAATCTACAATCTGCATTTTAAATTAAAACTCTTGGTCGTGACTTATACATGAAAATAATAAGCTAGAAATCAGCACATCAAATTTTTGCCATCTCTTTGTTGTAAGTTAATTTGTTTGGTTTTAAACAAAAACCGGCTTATTCCACAGACTCTCTGTTCGAAAGTGTAAGATCATAAGGCTACGAATATGTCGGTCAAGCCGTGCCTGGCGGAGATAGCGAACCACCGGGAAATTGTCTCGTAAAAAATGTAGCTTATTAATATTGTAGCGGCTTTGTGAAATAATATTATCTGTGAGGGCATGGGTTTCTCCAAGGTTGCTACTTTTGAAGCAAATTGTACAATGTACATGTATGGCTTCCGTGTTCGAGTTCCGTTTATCACTATCAAACTGACATAAGTTACTCCCATCTGACCCATTAGTGGGACAGCCGGTAGGCTCGATGGGAATAGCCTAAATGAGTTCACAGATTTTTAAATACCAATTTAGATGATTTGAAAAGAAAGAGGTTTATTGAAAAACTAGCTGATACCCGCGGCTTCGTACGCGTGCGAAACTTTCCACCAAAATATATGTCAACCAGCATATACGATGAATCTCGTGCCAAAGGCGGCTTTTGGCTTAGAGAGGTCAAGCTGTATCTAAGAATTCACGTCTTTAATTTCAATTAAATATAGCCTATGTTTTAAGAGTCCGGATCCGGAAGTCCGGAAAAAGGGCTTCCGAATGGTAAAAGTTTCATTGAAATTGGTCCAGTAGTTTAGGCGTGATCCGCGAACAAACAAACAGAAAAACAGAATCGTTACTTTAGTAGATCTACATATTTAGTTTATCCATATCTTAAATTTTAGTTTTTGTCTTTTTTACAGTTTTATAATAGTATAGAAGAATAAGTTAAGGCTCGAGATTCTTTTTAAAGTCCATTTTGCAGGCAAAAGTCAAATGCTTTGTGTCATGTTTATGCGTTTTTTTCGAATCACAAAAATTTTACAGAGACCACTTTGAACCAGTTACCATAAAAATACAACCGAATTGAGAACTTCCTCCGTTTTTGAAGTCGGTTAAAAAAAGAGTCAGTTTTCTTATTATGACACTACAAAAATAAAGCCTTATTATATACATTATTATTACTATTTTCCGCACTCAAAACCCACAATTCCCACAAAATACCCTAAACAATAACCACGAGTATTATTAATTTCGAAATTGCGGTGTCTTACGTCTGACCACTTACAGCAATATTTAGAGGGCTCTTCATAAGTCGTTTTGTATGAAATCATTTTACCGATACCCTCTTACACCCCCAAACCAAATAAACCTTTCTCCCCGCGCACAGAATTTTAGACCTTACAGCTATAGAAATAGAGTTCAAGGATTATTTTGTGACGGTAAATAAATTGTGGTAATTTTTAACCCTGCAATGCGATAGGCACTTAACTCGTATAGGATAAAAAATACTTTAATTGTAAAAACGCATCACTGAATTCTGTAGTTTTCATTGTTTTAGATTTGCAGTTTTTATTTATGTTCTGAAGTGAGATGGTGACCGTTCTGGCTTTTCCTGTGAGAATAATGAATTTGTATTGTGAAGTGGGCTGGGATCTGAATCGGGACAGATTGGGGTTTTTATGGGAATAATAATCCACTAGAAAAAAAATAGTTGTCTAATGTTTATTAAAAAAAAAAAACTGTTAGTTTTACTCATGCATAGCTACTTCTAATTATCCCAGTATCCGTGTATGGCATAAACCAATTGTATAAAAAAACACAACAAATTAGTAGGTTTATTAAGTTGGCGACAGTGAAAACTCTCCCAATAATGGCAACATTAACCAAATTATTTATATCACTTTCAAACGTCATTACGTCGAAGATAGAAAAGTACAGTCCAATCTAAAATCAATCATCGCACTGAGTAAAAGGCTCTCACCCAATATTTTACGTTATCTCCCGACAGTTGAGTCCTGCGCTAAAAACCCAATACAGTATTGCTTTCGCAGCGAAGTGCTTCCATGCGACTTAGTGTAGATAAGACTTACCTATGTACACCTACTTCTTTTTTCCTCAAAACGCAGAAAAAATAATAATTATAATAATGTAGAAACGCAAGGTTTGCCAGATTTGCATTTTTGGCCAGATGATGATCATACAAATAGTTATCAATATGTAAATGATTTATCATTTAATTTTCAGTGCTGAACAAAGATCTCTTATGCATGTATGGGACAACGTGAAGCATATTTACATGCGCAAAAGTCGCATGACATCCACATGTCATGGAGTGAGTAGCATGGATATCTGTAAGATTGATTCACGGATAGTTCAGTGCTGACCCACACCTTTAAGTATTTCCAAAATTATGTTTTATCGAATAAGTAAACATACTCAATTGTATTATATTGTATCAGTGGGTCTACTCTACAAAACGACAAGTTGAGCAGATATGAACGTTTGAGTGGCATTTTGTTTACCATTCTGCTGAGTAGACTGCAGTTACTTATTCTAAATGTCTGATATAAAAGAAACACTCGCTAAATTGAATGTTTAGAATTTACTGAATAAATGGGTTTTTTTTAGCACAATAGAGTGAGTTGGCTATAGTTTTTTTACAACTCACAAGTAAAAGGAATATTCAGTAGCAAAATATTGTGAATATTGTAAATACTATTTAATCGAAATTTTGTTTGTGAATTAAATAGTTGTAATTCACAAATCAACAGTAAAAAGTATGTTAAGTTATAAAAAATATTTTATTTTTTAACTTAGGTTCCTTACTTGGTGAGTTATCCACACTATTTCACCCCATGCTAGGTCAGCGCGACACGGCGCGGACAGTAACGAGTTTAACAGAATATGATTTTCCCGGATGAGAGCCGACGTTTTAGCGACGCTTTTTATATTCCCAAGAGATTTGTGTTGCAGACTGTACTTCGAGGGAATATGCGAGAACGGGGTTTTATTTCAGTGTAATTTAAAAATGGAACGGAAACAAAAAAGTGTGTTCTAATAAGCGATCTTTGTACAATACATAAAAACAGAGTTTCAACATCATCAGTTTAACAATAACTAGAGTTTCAATAATACCAGAGTTTTAACAATAACTAGAGTTTCAATAGTAACAGAGTTTTAACAATAACTAGAGTTTCAACTATAACAGGTGTTTTATTTGAGTGTAATTTAAAAATGGAACGGACACAAAAAAGTGTGTTCTAATAAGCGATCTTTGTACAATACATAAAAACAGAGTTTCAACATTATCAGTTTAACAATAACTAGAGTTTCAATAATAACAGAGTTTTAACAATAACTAGAGTTTCAATAACACCAGAATTTTAACAATAACTAGAGTTTCAATAATACCAGAGTTTTAACAATAACTAGAGTTTCAATAATACCAGAGTTTTAACAATAACTAGAGTTTCAATAGTAACAGAGTTTTAACAATAACTAGAGTTTCAATAGTAACAGAGTTTTAACAATAACTAGAGTTTCAATAGTAACAGAGTTTTAACAATAACTAGAGTTTCAACTATAACAGTTTTGATAATTAGTTACGTTATGGTTACTAATCTATAATTATATCGTGATTATATTCATATCATAATAATTATTAGTTCTGCTTTAGGAAAACGGCAAAAACACAAAAATGGGGGTTTCAAAATAATAAATTCTTCGAGCCGTCCAAAATCAGCAGACTAAAAAAACTGACTAAATATTTCTCAGTTTACTATTTACTTATTTTATTTACTTTACTGCTAAGTTTTTTAACCAAAAACCTAAACTTTAAACTCTAACGACCTGTTAAATTAATAATCAAAACATAATTTCTTAGATTTTCATCATAAATCCTAAAAACAAACTTCAAACAAAAAGGCACCTGTCCGTGTTTTAATCCTTCAGCATACTAAGGGTTAAACTACACTACATCGCATCTCTCCGTACTAGGCTTTTTAGAATAGAATTTATACTATGCATTGGCGATTAAGTTATGTTAGGGCTCTGCTCGTAATGATCATTTCTGAGATTATTCCATTTTTAAACAATTTTTTATACTTATCCATTTTTTTGTGTTTGCAATTTTGTACTATGAACACGAATTTCTTTTAGAATACTCCAAGAACAATTCCAAAGTTCTCAATTGTTCGACAAAGAAAACAGTTACTTACGTAATTTGTGATTGATTATCTAATGACAACGTAGCGTTGTAGCTCGTAGTATGCTACGCCGTAGCATGCTACGCCGTAGCAGCAGAAGTTTTTGATTCCATTTTACAGAAATCAAAAACCGTTACTATACTAAGGCCCGTATTTTGATTTACTGCTAAAGCACTGATCCGGACTTAAACATACATTTTTGTATGAAAATATTTACATCAACACTGAGTTACGTTTTCTTTATCAGCATACGGGTCTATTAAATAATAAATTCATCATTTTATTTACAAAGAAAGTTACAACTAATACAGTATTTACAAAATACACATGAAACAGTTGAGCTATCTATACAAACCGTTGCAAACGATTTATAGTTAGCTCAATTGGTCCAAATCAGTACCAATCGGAACCGTGCTGCATTGCCGCGCATACCTAATAATAATAAAGTGAGTTCATATGAATAAGTTTTCTCAACTCTTGTATTGCTTATCTACCAAAATATTTAGACAGGCGTCGTGGCTCAGTCGGTAGTAGTTTTGCCTTCCGTGCTGTGGGTCGTGGGTTCGATCCCCACACCGAGAACAAACATTTGTGTGTTGTAAACATAGATGTTTGTTCTGTGTCTGCGTGTATGTATTATAAGTATGAATTTACAAAAAATAATATTTGTATGTATTCTATCAGCCATCTAGTTTCCATCGTACAAGCTTTGCTTAGTTTGGGTCTAGAAGGCGTTGTGTTAAGTGTCCGTGAATATTTATTTATTTAAGATAACTCCAATCGACTGAAGCTTTATTGAATTTAGGTGTGTTTCAGTGCAGTTAGTAAGTATGATCGCGCGCGCGACACCGCGAAATCATAACACGGAGATTTTCTCCTAAGCCGTGATAATTCCCCCCCACTTCCCCCCTTTACCCCCGCAGCGCCTGAGCGTCCGAGCGCGCGTCAAACACAATTTTATGCCACGATGGACACTGAGCCGATTGCGGACGACACGAGACAAGCCGGGCGGCCGCGCGATGCTAGAGAATTGGACACGGTAGTTTTCAATAAACTATAATAAGCGGTTTCTATCTAGAACCACTAAAACAAATCAAGAAAGTTATAACAACTTCAAAATTAATTTATAACTAAAAACATCAGTCAGGATGATTAATTAGAAATACAATTTGAATTCATTTGGGCATAGTAACAGCCTATTTCAACAATATTCGAGAGGTGTGAACTCTTTGAAGTCAGAAATGCAAGAGAGAGCGAGTCAAGCGCGCGTTTCGCTTTATATAGGATTTTTAGCCCTGCGACCAATTTCCGCTTATTCTATATTATTATCTTTGCTTTAGTCATTTGGGCTCAAAAATGGGTTTGCCTGGGACTTTTGAAAAGTGGTTACATTGGTGGATTAACTGGTGTTTGGATTTGGAAATTGGTGGATTAGATGTATGATAGATTATGATGTGCTCTGTCATTTTGCTACTTCGTTATTATGCCGGAAGCAACGCCATCTTTGAAAGATGGCGGCCAAAAACAGTTTTTTGACAATAGTATGATGTATGGAGGTTTTTTTAATCTAGAAACGAGACATGTCTTACCTGAAGCTGTTACTACAGCCACAGATTATACAAATACTAACCAAATAGGATCTCTATCGGGGACGAGCTCAAAGAAAAATGGACACTGTTATTGAAATATGAACTGAATAATAGAAACTTATGACACCATTGCAATAGTTATCTACTTCTTCTTCTTATATTTATGGCCTCTGTCTGTTATTTTGTGAGACAATTTTACTAGTCTTTCTTTGGTCATAGCATAGCCTTGTCAAAAACAGCAACGTCATAGGAATTTATATCACACTAGTGGTATTTCTTATTTTGATTTGGCACATCTACAGTTTCCATGATCCGTGCCACAGTGGCCACGTATTGGCTAAAGGGTAGCGAATGTTCACAGATTATGAGCGATATCCGGATCATACGAGAGTAGGCAGTGGACAGTAACTGAAACTGTCGGCAAATGCTGGATTACTGAATATGGTGCAATATCGATTAATTTATTTTAAAATATATGACTATATTTTTTGGAATTTTTAGTACTATACGGACATAAGGGGATTACGATGACACTATGTACTGAAGAGTTTTAATTGTTAGCACCTTATTTTAATTAATTAAAAATTAAATTTGTAAAATACTATCACGGGCCATTTTTTTATTTTACAAATCAAAGCAGAGAAACCTATGAATTCAGGTAAAGGAAGAATGAGCAATAAAATACTGGTTTATTAATTGATTAAATAAAAGGAAATTACTGTGAAATTAAATCATAGTCCCCGCAAACCCACGTGTTCAAAAAAAAACAGTAAAAAGCAAATGAATGTTCATACAAAAGCACCGCAGCGTGAAACCGCATCAGCTTACGTCACAAAATAATGAAAATAATATTTATTTATTTTATTCGAACAGCAGATAATCAGATAAAGGTATTAATTCTGATAAAAATATTAATAAAGAACGGTGGGACTCAACACTTGTTTCGATGGAAGTAAAATAGAGTTTATTCAGTTTGAGGGAGTATTATGAGAATTTATAAGACTACTCGTATTTCACTACTAAAATATATATTGAAACGAATTACGGCAGCGCCATCAAGAGGCAAAATAACTAAGTTTTATATATATTTTTTGTATCTTATTGTAAAAGAACTTTATGTTTTTATAAGAATAAATGTCTTTAAACCTAATTAGATTATATTTAGTACTAGTATAGTATTATATGATGTGCATTTAGTTAAATTAGATTAATGTTTATTTCATTGTGTCTTTGTATTATGTGTTTTTGCGTAAAATAAATAATTTCTATTTCTATTAGAATTTAACAATTTTTTCTTTGAACACTGGGAAAACCAAATACCTAATTATATTTTTGAATAATTTTTGAAAACTAACTTTATAGACTTTGTTCAGTAAAATTAAGTAAATACAATTTCATGGAAATTTCACACAACGCTCTATAGGCCCGAACTAAGCAAAGCTTAACTATGGAACTATGGGAACTAGATTGCTGATAGAATACTTACTATATTTTTTGTTGTAAATGCATAGTTACACCCAAACAGAAAAAAAACATCAATTGTTTGCTGTTACACAAATGTTTGTTGTAAATTGACAAAACCTACTATGACATAAAGGAGTACTTAGACTAAGAATATTAGGACATATATTATTATTGGATAAAACCATAACTTGACATTCATTCTCACATACAAACCTAAATACACCTACCTACTAAATCTACGAACGTTAAACTAATTACTAAATATAAGAAATAAATTACAACAAAGACAAAACTTGACACTAAACACTATTCGCACGCTTACATGAACATTTGAACAACAAACCTTAAAATATTTTCTATTAACCGACCCGAACATTATATAAAATATCCTAAAATAAAATGACTACCTACTATTTAATACTAATTAGTGATCTACTAGCTATCTATAAACCTCGGCCTGCCTTCATATATTGCTATACCATAAGCAGGATCCATGAGACACATATATTTACATCCCCCACCTATGTAAAATTTACCTAAGCCATGTGAAAACAATAAATATATTGAGTATTGATAATTGTTCTTAGAAGGGATCGAACCCACAACACACAGTGTGGAAAGCAAAGTTTGATCGAGTAATTTTTTTTTTTTTTTTCGCTCCTCGGAGCAGGCTATAGTTTTAAAACCATACCGCCTAGTCTTACGTTATTGTTTTTTCCCCTATTATGTTCGTAGTTCGTTTGTTTAGGTGTTTGTCTTGCGTTTGATCGAGTAAGTTAGACGCAGTATCACGTGGTGCCTCACCGTTTTTAGGCAAAGATTTTTTGATTTTTAGGTATAAAAAAGACTAATATTCTTAGTCAACACAATTCCCAGCTAATTATTACTACTAAATCCTTTCCTACAGCCGTGTAAGCGGTTTATCTCCCGGCAACTGGACCGCTGATTGAGTTAAGTCCCCAAGATTCGAACAATTGCGGGTTTGTCCCGCACTCGTTTGTACGACGTGATCGGGTTGTAGAGACGATAGAGCGCTTTAGATAAAGCGATTTCGTACGCTCAGAAATGAAGAGCCTAGTCTCAGTTTTGTTATGTTGCGAAATCTCCCGCTAAGAGTGCTTATCGGATTTTCATACAAAATATTTCGCAAGTCGCTTCTCGATATGCGTTTCGATCAACAAATACAAAACTCAGACTTCGGGCTCTGAGCTCCGAGTCTGTGCATTTGTTTTAACTTTCGACTCGAGTATAGCACTCGCAAACGCATTCGCAAAGCGAGATTGTAGGGATTTTACAAACACAGGTGCTAATAAACTTTTGTACACTTCTCTTGTACGGTCAAAACTTGAGTCGGGCGCGTGTGTGTGGAGTCCTCATGAAGTTACATACACCTTGATGGTGGAAAAAGTGCAGAAAAGGTTTCTGCGCTTTCTATACAAAAAGGTATATGGTTACTATCCCTTCATGTACCCTACCAAATACCTACAGGGTACACTAGGACTCCACTCTCTTGAATCGCGAAGACTCTGCGATCAATTAACTACAATATGTCGCATTTTGCGGGGGTTGATAATTTGCCCTGATTTACTGGTGGAGGTAAGTCGACTCTGTGTGCCCGATAATCGGTCTAGATTCCGCACCGGGCGAGTTACATTATTTTCCCCAAGAACCGCACGCACCGTAGCACGCCAACAATCGCCAGTCTGTCGAGCACAACGCCATCTAAACGCTCTACTCGCAGCCTACCCGAATTTTGACATATTTGCAGACAAGTGGGCTACAGTCGGAAAACTCTGCCTTAGATATGCTGAGGTACCTAGTTCCTTGACACCATGGTAATCAGTTATCACAGTAATAATAGTTACACTGTTTAGATACATAATAAGTTTATATTTTATTTTAGGTACTTATTTTAATCGTATATTTCTTGTTGTCTATTATTAGTAGAAGATCTCGTTCGTGCCATAGACTTTGTTACATACCCTATAGATTTTATTGTTATTATCTTTCTGTAATATTGTATATTGTAAATATTTTATGTTTTGCTAGTCTATAGAATAACGCCTTGGAGTAATCCGTAATGTTATTTTATTATGAATGAATAAATTGAATTGAAATTGAGAAATTTTGTTGGGAATTGCACAATTCCCGAATCTCCCGATCTACCGGCGCTTATCCGGTTTTCATACAAAATGTCTCGCTTTGCGAATGTGTTTGCGTGTGCTATACTCGAGTCGGCGAAAGTAAAAAAAATGCACAGACTCGGGGCTCAGAAATGCAGATTTCGTAGTCTAAGTTTTGTTATGTTGACTTGTGACAAGCAAGAATCGAGAAACTCGCAGTTTTTGTATGGAGAAAAATAGTAAAATCTCCCGTTAGAGGCGCATATCATATTTTCATACAAAATATCTCGCAAGTCACTTCTCGATATGCGGTTCGATCAACAAAACAAAACAAACTACGGACTCTGGCTACATTCTTTTTGGGTCGTGTGCTGTGTTTCAACCTGTCTTCTAGAGCTACTTTGTGTAAACGAAATCCTACGGCATTATCTGAGCCGCCTCCAATTGCGCTGTTGGAATGGCTAAAAAAATAACTTTAAAATGTCTATTAATTTGACATTTTGATTCTTTGTAAACACTTTCCATCCTCACTGCGATGCCGATAGAAGCCATCGGATGATTCATGGATGGATCAAATTGAAGCACGCCAAATTGAACTAGGCTGTAAAAGTTTTGACTTAGATCACGGTCGAAAATTTATGAATAATTGGAAAAAACTGACTACGAGGTACTTTCAACGATCAATTCGCGTTTTTATCCTCTATTTTAATTCGGAAAAAAAAATAGCACAGTACGATAATTTTACCGTGTTCCTTCAAAAATGTCGTTGGGTGTTAAGACCCCCTCGCCACTTCAAGTAAGCCAGCGCACAAACTTACCTTACTGAAGTGTCCACAATCCGCAGCGCCCACAAATACGGATTTACTTAACTTTACCCATTTCACCTATTTTCTTTGTTTGTCTGTTCTAGGAGTTTGGTATTAAGGTATTATAGGTAGTTCAACTACTTGGCAACATTGATATAAATGTTTTTATGTTGGTATTAGATAGCAAGTAGATTTCAATGTCTTTTAAATCAATAATAAACATGACGTCGATTTTTATATCATTGCTTTTTCAAAACAACTTTCGTTAAAAAAATATCTATAAAATACCTTCTTGTCATTTTGAAATCACGATCAATAGTCGACGATAGGTCGAAATGCTTTCGGGTCAATACAAAACTTAATGAAGATTCAAACTGATCAGTGAGATTTTATCGAATAGAAGCCTTTTGACTTTGACTTTGAATAAAAAACTGATAAACTGAAAAAAACTGCAGATAGCATAACCTAAATCCCACCTTTGATAATATGGTATTGATTGTTCAACCTTTAGCACCTCATTAGACTAGAAATTCTCCAGCGGAAAGGCGAGCGTCCCACCAAATTTGAATTTCCGTACCGCAATTTATAAAAAGAGATAGAAAATACTAGCAAAGGAAAGAGATGAAATATATTATTTGGAACATCAAAATGTGACTGGAAATTTCAGCTACTTACATATTTTTACCCATCAAAAGAAGTCGGTGTTTGAGGAATAATTTTGAATTGAAAATACGCTGTGGCGCCTTTTGTGCAATCAATATTCAATGTTGGCAACACTGCTAGCCACGTTTGAATTTGGAATCAATCACTCTGAATTTCAAATTTTGAAGACGTTCCATGTGCAAATGTAGAGCGAAGGTTGTAATCCTTGAATATTGAATGTCTTTCTGCTTAATTATTATATTTTGGTTCATAAAATGATCTTTTTCGTTTTGAGGTAAGTAATCCATAAAGGACACCGATTACGATAGATTTGCGTCATTGTCAATAGTAATGTAGAGTCACTAAGTTGACGATTTACTTTAGTTCTGATACAAAAAAAAACTTTTTTTATAAAAGTAATCTTCATTATTTTTTTAAATCAATATTATTTAATTAATACCTGCCTATTCAATAATTTAACTAAAATCTTATAAGCTAGACATACCTTTTTGTAAGAAAAAAATAAATAAATACTTTACTATTAATGCAATTGGTAAACAGGTATAAACCGTGTTAATTCTTCACGCCCCTGAAGTAGTACTTCAGCTGCCATCTCTGAGATCTAAGTTAAACTAATTCAAATGAATATTTTCTTACATTTCCAAAAAATGGGGTGAAACTAGGGAACATCCCTACACTTGTACAGAGACATCTATCTCAAACTTTAACAACGCCATCCATAGAGTTTTCATATAAGAAACTACCGCCATCTATGGAAATTTACGTGAACTAAGTGGACAACTTTGAAAGCTCCCAAATAATAAAAATATGGGGTCTTCCTAAATAGCGCCATCTATGCGAGCTTTATAGAACTAAATTAAAAACATGGTAGGCGTACGTAAGCTTTTTGACAGATGTGGCCATGAACTAAAAGCTACGTTGAAAAGCTTACGGGCTTCGAGTTTTGAAGTGTTAGGCGAAAGATGGCGTTAGGAGTCTTTAAGTAAGTTATTATTTTTAAGCTGTTTTGTTTCGAGATTTTTAGATGCAATTCACTTTCTAACTAATTTTGCTTTTGTGTGTAATTAATGAATTCTCAAGGTTTATTTTTATTTTTAAGGGAATCATTCACCAAAAATATTTAATCAAACCCACAATCAGATAGTTTGATTTTTATAAATTTTCAAATTATTATTTAATTTTGTAGAAAGTCTCCAATTATTCTAATACGAAGAGAAATACATCAGAAATTTCATTTTAACCCTCAACCAGTAAGTAATTCCTACCCGTCCATCAAAACGTCATGGCTATCACTAAAAAACGTCACAAGATACAAAAACACATTGTAAACACTATAAAACCCATAGAGGTAGAGAGCATGTAGGGAAGGGATGCCACCATTCAGTGTACCGTGGAACCCCATGACGGGCGCACGTGTCGATTCCCATCCCGTTTTTACAAACACGTGTTCGATAAAAACAATTCGCGCCATTACAAATTCAGAATGTTGTTCAATGTAACATTGGACTAGTTGGTTGAAAAAAGTGATTCGTTTTATGAAAATTGTAGTGATGTGCGTTCAAAATTACTGTATTGGGATTGTGTTTGTTTTTGCTATGTCGATCGGATTTGTAAGGAATGGAGGTAAGGTTTTTTATGATAAAAAATATTTTATTTCCTTGTTCGACCCTTGAATTGAACCGGTTAATATGACAGTATTTTTAAAACGACCTACCAGGAAAGAACTCAACAGCAAAATCTCTAGAATTCTACTAAAATATTAGGTCAAAAGGATTACTACGGCTGGACTTCTTAGAAATAGTTTGACGTTGCAATAAAATTGACTTTGGGACTGTAAGTACCAGACACTAAAAAAATTCGCATTACACTGCTAAAATACCTTTTTTATTGACATCTGTGCTCCAATGCTCATGGCATTCTCTATCTCAATCAACCGTTACGTTAATAAAAACTACTGCTATAGGTACAGAGACCTATGTATTTTCATAAGAAGGTTTTTATAATGTATAGCTTTCTTTCCTGCCAGTCCCGCGACCTGTAATTTACCCGCTCATCGGGTCTTGCAAGCAGGAACATGGCAGGAAAGTAATAAATAAAACAAGACTTTATTGGCTGACAGCGCCAATAGCAAGCAAATGCTTTGAATTCAGGTAAAATTGCAATCTTATAATAAAAGTTGTTTGAAAAATAATGTAATGAAAGTTGTTTGAAAAATAATGCTTGAAGAACGGAACGATATTTGTGACACGTTTGGTCGTAACACAAAATGGTTTTTTGAATCTAGTACCGCGTGCACGCATTATTTCCGAATTACGCACTGTATTTTAAAATGATAATATCAGTTTTGATCATGACTAAAATATTTTCACACAGTCAAAAATGAGTTGCTGTTATAAAATATTATGATCCAATAACCTGTTCCTGTTCTTGTCCTTTCCATGTCAGCTATCCCTGTGCCAAAATATAAATTGTGCATGCCTTGGAAGGTGCATGCAAAGAATATGTAATAGGTACATAGTTCCTACGTAAGAAGAAGCGGGACTCCCATTCTACCAAAATCACACACTGCTAATCTCGTTTTGTATGAATTGTGATTCAAATGTTGACCCCCGTTTCGTAAATTGTTCGTTTTTCGAAAGCACGAGTCAACTTAGAGAGCTTTACCAGTGATGCGTGCATACTATTGCAGACACAAAATCTCAATTCATTTGTTTTTAAATCCTGACGGTTGGCAAAGTAACACCGTGTTTTGTTTTTATTCATTCAAATACGATTGGAAAAACAAAACACGGTGTAACTATTTCGAGCTATGCCGAGTTGATTGGTAACAGAGCCAAACATTATCAGATTTTTGAACCGATTAAAACTCAATCTTCATTAATCATCTTTATTGATGGGAAGCTGCTATTTATTTATAGATCCTGACAGAAACGGCTGCCGATGGTTCGCCATAAAGTTTAACCACTACGAGTTCTGCTCATGTTTTAATATCGCTACTACTTATGAACCAGTTTCTGAATTATTCAGCTGTTTATTAAAACTTAATATATTTACTTAAAAACGTTGAACAACTAACTGAAGCAGCCTAAGTGTAGGTAAAATTTATTAAAAAATAATTCTGATTCAATTTTTCTTGATCCATGCACTAGTGTTAGATAGTATTATATGATCTGTGGTGTAAGTATGGTTATAAAGTGGAAATGCAAATAACACTAAAGCCCCGTTTTCACTAGAGGACATTTGTTCTACGACCTTGTCGCTCGACACGAAATTCACGTGTCCCGCGCGATGTCGTCCAATGTCGCTTGGGACATTCACGAGTCGTGCAGCTTGCTAGTCGATGCTCTGCGAGCGTCGACACGCGCGACCTTCGTGTCCCTCGACAGTCGCCGGAGACAACTACGTGAATGTCGGGCGATTTGTTCCCGCGACATAGTGAAAACGGGGTTTTTAAGTTGTATCTTAGTTTAAAAAGACAAACGAAATTACTGACTTAATTTTTTTTTCTTTAAGATGCAGAGCACACGACATCTAAAGAAACTCGACCAGAATACATCCACCCAGACGGTCTCCTGACCTTCGATCCATACCTCTCCGACATAAAGCCTCAAACGGAAGACGACGACTACATACCCTTACCAGAAAACGATGAAACCGTCGACGGCTTACCTATCTTCCTCGTAGAACCTTCAGATGCCTACGTACTGAGAACAAAGCCCGCCACTCTGATCTGCAGAGCAGCGAACGCCTTGCAGGTCTTTTTCAAGTGCAATGATGTTAGGACAGATAAGACAGTTCAGTACGAACACGTGGATCCTATGAATGGTGTGAGGGTAGTGGAAGCTGAGCTGAACGTGACAAGGAACGAGCTGGATGAGTATTTCGGGAGGAAGTATGGGTGTGAATGCTATGCGTGGAACAGCAAAGGCCGGATCAGGAGCCAATCGGTCTACATTCAGTTTGCATGTAAGTTACTTTTTTGTGAGCTATAGTATTTGGCTGTCAGTACACCTGGTGGTAAGTGCAACTGCAGCCTAAGGTGGAGCATGCATGATTTTAACTACCATTTACGTTTATAAACAGGCTACTAAAATATAACTCAATTCATTTACTGATAGGCTTCATAGCTCATGGGTAATAGCACTGCCTTGTGGTGCTGTGGATTGTAGGTTCAATCCCCACATCGAACAAACATTCGTATGTGTGGCAAACACTATAACTAAAGTAGGTATGTTTTTAGCAAAAAAAATTAAATATTATTATATCAGCAATCTACTTCACATAGTACAAACTTAGTTTAGGGCTAGGACGTTGTGGGAAATATCAAATTCAAATTCAAATTCATTTATTCATTTGTAAACACAGGTTATAACACATAGGTAGATGGTGAACAACAGATGAACCTCTGTGCTTCGCCTAGCGGCGCACAAACATTATATAAGATGGAGAAAATAACACAGAATTTATAATTTAATAGGTACTGAGATTATTTATAGAACAAGTATTATTATCCGTAATTTTGTTTTTTATTTCTACAGACAACATTAGGTTTATTATATAAAATGCAATATTGTGAATTCTTATTATTAAAGCAACATATTGAACCCGAGCTTTTGCTGTTGTCAGGGATTATGCAGTTTCGAAAACCTGTTTAAAAGTAAATTACATACAAAATGTAAAGATATTTATAACATTGTTGAGGTCATGTTTACGACGGAGGTCCCGCTGAGAACTCTCTCAACTTTACTACATCAGAAATCTACTATTCTAATTAAACGGTGATACGAAAATACAAAAAAAAGTATGCAATAAAGCCATGTAGTTCCCATAGTACAAGCTCTGCTTAGTTTGGGACTAGAAAGCGTTGTGTGAAATGTCCAAGGATATTAATTGATTTATTTAATTTTAATATTAATCTAGTAACACAGAATCTCAGAACATCTAAATGTACTAACGTTAGTAGGTAAAAAGCTTTGTCACAAACCCTAGTTAGCTCATAAAAACGCCAGATGGCGACACGGACTCCATTTCTATTAGCAAGGGCTGAACTGGACACTATAATAATGTTACTGTCTTTTTAGATTTCACAAAGCCCTTGATAGAGCTTTGGAAAGGGGTAGACGAGGGGTTTGAATATCGATCCTATAAAAGTGTTACATTTTTAACGCGCTTAGATAAAGGAACTGTGTGATATATATCGTTTATACATTATAATTATCTGTATAGAGGTAATTAATTTGACATGCGTCATGGCTCAGTCGGTAGTAGCTCTGCCTTCCGTGCTGTGGGTCGTGGGTTCGATTCCCACCGAGAACAAACATTTGTGTGTTGTAAACATAGATGTTTGTTCTGTGTCTGGGTGTTTCTATGTATTATAAGTATGTATTTACAAAAAAAAATGTATGTATGTATTGTATCAGCCATCTAGTTTCCATCGTACAAGCTTTGCTTAGTTTGGGACTAGAAGGCGTTGTGTTAAGTGTCCGTGAAATTAAAAAAAAAAATGTTTATCTTTGATATGCTGGAACTGTGATCCTCGCGAGATACAATAATTTCTATTTTATTTGGAATCACAACATGGGAGAGGTTATATTTATGTAGTTTGGATACAAGAATTTTCTGACAAAAGGTTAAATTATCAACATAAAAATTTAAAAGTATGTAATGATGAGATGAGTATATAAGATGAGTATGTAATCAAAATAAAGATATCGAAAAAGATGTAATGGCAGATGAGATATTAATTGGATACATAAATAACATATTTATAAACTGTTTTATATTGAAACGTGTTTGAATATATCAATTTAAACTCTGTAATTAAAACATCGTTAGTAAACAGATATCGAATTTAAAATACACAGCAAAATATTTCATTCATCTTTATTTATGACTTGACTTTATTATACTTTATTTTCAGTTAAAGACTATTATAAAGATAGCGACGCTTAAAATAACTATTAATATTCATAGTTTAATCACAAGTTTTAATAAAAATGTTGAGAGGTAATCGGTGCAAAAGAAATATTGATGGTTTTTTTCAATTTGTTGTAAATATTGTAGTATATTTCTTCAATGATATTTAATTTCCCATCGATATGAGAAACTATAACATTATGTACATAGTTCACACAGCTTGGAACGAATACCTACTTTTATTGGAAGACATAAAAAATGGTTGAAACTTTGATCATAGAAACTTTTTGTTTACAAATAATACTTTGAGCTAAAGTAATAAAATATTTGCTGGAAGAGCAATAAAATTATAAGTTCATCAGTTATTGGAAAACACTTTTAAGTATCTACTGATCAAAAGTATCGGTTTTTACCTTCCAATCCAAACATGAGAGAAGGATTGATAAATAATGAAAACAAATATTAAAGTATACATTTACATAGGTATATTACGACCAGAATCTAAAAAAAAACCGTTTAAAATAATGTCCAAAACAAAACCAACTGTTTTTTTTTAATTTTTAAGTCTAGCAGAAACATGGCTTCCAAAAAGGACTTATAGTACGCCTTCGAATCCGCGGTTAGGAACGTTTTTATAGAAAATAATTTATAAGTTTAAAAAACTAGAAAAACCGACTTCTATTTGATACGCCTTCATCATCAAATGATGATGATGATGGCAGTTCGGAACCAACCTGGAAGCATACCCTTTCAGATAAAAAATAATTTTTCAAATCGGTTCATAAATGACGGAGTTCTGAGGTATCAAACATAAAAAAAAATACAACCAAATTGAGAACCTCCTTCTTTTTTGAAGTCGGTTAAAAATTATAGTATCACTGATGCTCCAAACATAAACATTTTTAAAACCCGACTAAAGCGCTGGCTTGTCGAGCAAACGTTCTACAGCTATAATGAGTTTTTAGAATTTAAATGTAACTAGCCGTCTCCCGCGGCGTTGCTCGCGTTAGGGTGTGACTTTTCAAAATTCCATTTTCCCGCTTTTCTGTTGAAATTTTTCCTGAATTTTCTTTGCTATAAACCTCACGGAGCCCGAGACCTTTCCAACGAATGCAAAACCGTGGAAATCGGTTCGTGCGTTCTGGAGTTATAGCGTCAGGAAGGAAAACTCGACTTATTTTTATATAGTAGATAAATAATCTACCTAACTGTAGGTATGTACATGTGAATTTGACTTATAATGTAATATTATTAATAAATATCTATTTGTCTATTTGTCTATTATAGTAACATACATAATTTTTTTTATTTTGAAATTTACTTATTGCGATTATGTAAACTGGGTAGATGAAAATGAATTGTCCTAAATCTACTTAATAAGCTCCGTTTAATAATAACCTAAACTTATTCTAAGATGTAACTAACATCTACTTAGCGAACACCTACAAATAAATATAAATAAAGTTGTCACTGCAATCGTAAACTCCCCCACGACCGAAAATAAAAAGCTGCGCACAATTAACGGACACCCATTGTCTCGAAATAACACCCTTAGCCACGCCATCATGCATTTCCATGATGAAAGGAATCATGACAGTAGCCATGACAGTTGGATGAGCTTCTGCTTTCATTTAGGTTGTAATTTTGGCGGGTTATGAGACACCACTCAGATTCTTAACATACTTTGATGTATTTTTAGCTCTCAATAAAAAAATTATAAGATTTTAGTTTCAAATTATTTTGACTCATATCTTAAGATGGTTAAATATCTAAATTGGGTACAGACACAGCACACATTATGTTTTATGTTATAAATTTTTTTAGGTACCTAATAGTACCTTGTAGCTTGCACTCATGACGTAGATTATTGTTTTGCCCGGTCGGCGGTCACTATTTGAATGGATGTGGCATTTACATCTGAGCACTTTCGTACTTCGGGGGCATGTTAAACTTTAGACATAAATTATTTTTTATATTTATGCTCTAAATTGGTTCTATTATACCTATTGCAAAAGTCTTTCGTTGTTGAATTAATTTCTAAATCCTTATAATTCAAAACATCCTACGAGAAATAAAAAATTCAAAAAATCCCGCAGATTTTAATTGCGACAATAAAACTCCATAGATGCAGTTAAGGGTATAAAAATCATAATTTTTAACGGGTGTTTCCATCCCTCGTTTTAGGGGTGGCCTGCAACGGAACCATTATGTAGAGGAAATATTACTTCCGCTCGTTAACTCGAGCACTTTGCACTTTGATAAATGCTCACTAGCTTTTTATATCTGAGATGTTTGGGGTGATGGCAGCTACCAGCCGTTTGCCTGTACCGACACTTCAGTTGTTGGAACAAAAATATCGGTGCCACTAAATGTAGGTACTAAATGTATGAGGTTAGTTCTTTGCTGATATCGTGATGGTGTCGTGTGGTGGTTACAAAACAGCCAATTGAACCAAGTGTCTTTTACTGTTTAGATATCTAAACAGTAACTGGGCATATGCCCAGTTATTCATAAGAGATTCATAAGAAAAGGGTGGTATATTAAAACCAATGTAAGTTATTTTTTTTATTTAAATTATAGGCTTAAATAACATGACGTAATTATTGTAGATAAATAGAGTATGTAAGATGCAAAGCTTAAAATGAAGGGTGTGAATCATAGTGGAAACGAGTGCTATTGAAGATCTATGACACTCCGACATGCTCAGTTAACTTGTTAAAAGCATGGGGTTGCAGAAATGTTATATAATTGCTTATTTCTTTAAATCAACAAGTTGAAATCTTCATGTTATGTCTCAAACTTACTCGTACCTGGATATTTCTATCAGGCTAACACAGAAAACCCACGGCTTAGTTAGTTCGGTATTGGCTTTGTCTTTCTTGTGGAAAAAGGCCGGCTAGGCTGAGTTGGTGGTATAAGTGCTGGGCAAGACTGTGTCCCAAGCACTGCAACGTCCCATTCATAGAGGCACCCGTAAAAAGTGGTTGCTAACGCTGTATAGATTATTTATTTTAGATGCAAATACCTGATTCATACTACAAGGTCATGTGCCGAAGGATCCCAGTTTAAAAATATCCATTGCTTGATACCAATACCCCTTCTAATAGATACTTGATAGAGATTTTGTGAGCCCTTCACCTTTGGACGTACCGCAATTTGTTCAGTAATTTTGGATCATTATGCTCACACAATCCGATCTACACATGTTTTTGTTATTTGCGCCAAAGAAAACACTTCTATTGACTTGTGTTCTGTGTTATGGGAATTAGTTTGTTACCACGGTTTTCTCTCAGCATTGTATGGTTTACAGTTTGACACGATCACAGTCGGTCACACATTTTTTGTTTATTCGAGCTCATTAGTGGTAGCTATGGGATACTCTCTACCTGAGGTGTTGGTTCTAACTAGAAAGGCAAGTTTTTGTTGGGATCACTTCGGAAGAAGCGCTGTATTTCGTAATGCATTATGTGGTGCCATGGAAGAAACCAACCTAAATGTTCTGAGCGAAAATATACAGGTGCCAGAATAGCACAGAAACATTATAGATTTTTATATATTTAGATTGCCTACTTCACCTACTTATTTTATTAAAATTATCTATATATAGGTATGGCTGAATATTTGAATAGGTTTTGGGATTAGTCGATAAAAAATTGCGTGATAGATCAATTTCTTCATTGAAATTAACTTTACTTTGAAAATCTAACTTTGAGTATTCCACCATCAGATATTAAGAAACAATTCGGCCTGCAGCCAATCTCCACGACCGTGGAGTCGGGAGGAGGGGTCACCTTCAGATGCAAGCCACCACCAGCTGATCCAGCTCCTTCTATTCGGTGGACGAGGAATGGACTGACTCTAGAAGCTACTGACGTGGCTTTGGTACTACCGAAGGTTGAGTTGCAGGTTAGTGGTTCACTGGTTCTTTTTTTGTGCATCATTTAAGCCCGTTTGCACTAACTGCTGGAGTATAGAACTCCTCTATCGCCATGCTTTTCGGTCCCTTGCGAGTCTTGACCAGTAAATATATTTATTTACTTAATACTTTATTGCACAAAATTATAAATTTGTTACAAAGGGTAGACTTAATGCTAAAAGCATTGTCTGCCAGCCAACCCAAACGTGGTGGTGTAGTGAGGAGGTTGGCGTGCGACATTACAGAGAATAATATTTATCTTACAAACTAAGAGCTATACCTACTATATATTAATACATGTGTGTACTTATATAAAATCTCCGTAGCTTAACGAGATATGAACATGTAGTACTAAAAGTATGGTCTAGTTACCTAATGGTGGTTGTTTAGTTTACCTTTTTTAAATCTTACGAAACGTTGAAATATCAACACTTAGCGGATTTTTTAGGGAAGATGTATTGGTTTTATTAAGCATCATAATATTTTCTTATAGTTTTACAAATAAGTCAGAATTTCTAAGAAAATAGCCGATTAGCTAGCGTCTAGTTTCCTTCCAGGATATGGCGAACTACACGTGCATTGCGGAGAACATTGCCGGACGGCGGGAGTCCGATATCGCTGTTTTGTCTGTGTACGGTATGTTTTCATAACTTTCCCAGGAGTAAACTACCTTATGACTTATAGCGTTATTTAAGTTCTTTCTAAAAATGTTGTAGGTAAATATACTGTTAAAGGAGTTGAGTCAGTATACTGACCATTATCACGTTGATTTTACTTTAGTTGTAATAGTTTCAGATTTGATAATAAAACATTCTAAAATTATTATTGTAGTAGTAGGTACCTACTATGATAGCAAACTTGCTAATTTCTGTGTATTTTATAAATATTTGAAATTCTTTCTAATTTTTTATATAGAAAGTACTAAAGAAACAAACGTACCCACCTCAGAAATTACCGTATCTTATGGGCACCTGCAACACCAGAGCTGTCACTCACATTTTATCTCTTTGAATAATTATCTTCTCTGCCAGTAAAGTCCTTAAACACCAAAGTTTTTTTCTGTCGTAGTAAACGGTGGATGGTCAGAATGGTCAGCCTGGGCGCCATGTCGTTGCAACGGCGACGTCAGTGGCCGCCGGCGCACGCGCACCTGCTCAGAGCCAGCGCCGGCCAATGGCGGCGCGCCATGCAGGGGCCTCAGTGCACAGAGTGATGATGAGTGTCTGCAGTGTCAGAGTGGTAAGAAACAATAGATAGGATTCATGAATATTAGATTAAGCGCCTATTATTTCCAAAATTCTAGAAGATTTTGAAATAATAATATTACGAGGCAAAGAGAAGGCAAACTTGATAAACGAATCGTCACTGAAGTTAGAAATGAGTCTAATATGTTGTAGCAGTCAGGTTCACTCATTATGCAGTCAAATATAATAGTAATGCCATCGTGTAGAAGCAGAAAGCAGTCAAAAGGGACTTACACCTTGTTTGAACTTACCTCTAGGTATACCTAGGTATATCCTTATACATTGTACTGTACACGTTCACAGTTGCAGCGGTTTATATTGCCACACTGGAGTCTGGAGTCCAGAGATACAAAGTACCCTGGGATTTGATAATAACAATATTCTGGTTGAGATGATGCATTTCCCTCAGCAGGCACCTGGTCCCCCTGGAGCTCTTGGTCATCTTGCACTGGGGACTGTGTGAGGGTCCGAAGGCGGCAATGCGTTGGGTCATGCTCCGGGTCCACTCTTCAGCATGCGAGCTGCGTTGATGGACTCTGTTCTAATGGACTGAGTAAGTACTTTCATTTAGAAATATATTCTGTGGTCGAATCATGATTCAGAAGAGATATGTTATTTCTTATGAGATATGTCATCTTGGTAGCTGAGATTCAACTGTTTTGTTTCCGCACCTATTTATTTATTCTATGCAGGGTTTGGACGAAATGTGCACTAACGTTCTTAGGTAGTCTTTCACTAAAAAGCTAGTATAGAATTTTCAGTTATAAAGGGACCTGGGTAATATGCTTGAACATGAAATGTGTTAGTCGGCCAAGGTAATATGACATAGTGTAATATGCGATTCTATATCAGGATTTTGTTTTGCAGTATTGAAACAAAGACGCGCAAATTGCGTACTCCAAATAAAGCCTGCGAAATTCACAGTACCATTTCACACAATTCATAATTCAACATAACAAGGTGCGAAAAACTTCACACACCCAGGAAGCCCGAATTGAAATATGTTTAATTTGTTTGTTGTTCATAAAGACCCCGCATCCTTTCTCACGAACTCCTAAGACAAACTAGACAAGGTTGACTCAAATTGGGTTAATTAAAACATCAATTTATTCATCACTGGATAGGCCTGACTAGGTTCAAAAATACCTACAGTCAATTTAGTTAATATTTAGGCAAACGTTTCAATTAGTTGAGAGTCAACGCCCACATTTTAGCGGACATTGAACGCAATAAAACGGGTTAAATCTTTCTAGTACTATGATTTTTCTATGCTACAATGACAATAAAGTATAAATCCAGCAACAGCATAGCAAATTTTTTGATCTGCTGTAGTTACATACTCTACCTAATAAGTTCCTTTGTAATCGAATCTCCATACACAATACACTCTCAGATCTCATACTTACCTGCAACTGCCAAGGACATACTCTAAGAGAGTTAAAAGCATGTCTAACCTTTTTTCTCTTCTAGGATACTACAGCAGTAACTTGACGTTATACGTGGGAGTAGGTATAACAGTGGCCATGCTTGCGGCCGGAGCAGCAATACTATACGTCTGGTGTAAATACAAGAGTGCCAGGCCGGGGTATATTCCTGGAAGAACAGGTAACTATTTATCATTTAAAAAGATAATGGTCTTCAAGTTGAAGAGCTACGATAAAAGTGTCACTATGATAATAAAGTTCGTCCAACTTCCTGATCATTGTAAAGCGACTCTGTAAAGTATACATAACACACTTGATGCTATCATAAAAGAAAAGGAATTGGTCATAAACTTAGTGAGCCTTCAGTAGTGAATATAAATAAGACAAGTACAATTTGAAAAGTTTAATAAAATTGGTCACATGACTTTAAAAACTGATACATAGAATCAATGAACTACTATCCAAAACACGAAATGCCCTTTATTAGATTAAAGACATTGTGATAATCTAAGCCATTGGTATTCTCCCAGGTATTCCAAAGTCTAACAGAAGTGACAAGGGCAACACCGGACCAGACCTCACCAGAACTTGCAACGAGTACTGGATGCAAGGTCCTGATAACCACTACGACATGCCTCACGTACGAGATAGGTAAGAAGAACCATATCGATTTACTGTCGAGCCTCTGATCAATGCAGAGTGAGAACTTCAGAGTTTCTAGTCAGTGACCAGTGAGGAATTATTGAAAATGCTTTTTTCAGTTCTAAAATCAGCTATACTTAGGACCAAGTATTCCCAACAATTTCTTTTAATTACAAAAAATTTGAAGCATCTTTGTATAAAGAGAAACAGGAAGGATTAAATTTAAAAAGTTTTTTGGTCTTCGCTAAAGTTGCAATATTTTTAGCTATTCATCACCTTTCGGGAACAGAAGTCAACAACACTCTTCAGGTGGAAGCAATCACTACGAGATGAAGCCGTACAGTCCATCTGGAGAATCCGCTTCAAGCTGTTACACTAATTGTGAGTCTTGGTTTTTTCCACACATTCCTTAGAAAACTTTGGATATATTGAAACATTAAAATTGCTCGTGATTTCTCAGTTATTCTACTTCCTTCTTGCATTGTAATTGCAAAACTAACCGTTTCCAATAAGCCAGCTGGTTCCTTCAATTCAAGTCGTATAAAATCTTTGTATATTATGATGATATTTGGCTTACAAAATAGCTAACAACAGAACTGTGTATTCTTCAGTTTTAAACCTGCTAATAAGGTCTATATTCCTCAGCAAGAACAGTAACATCCAGATCGAGTGAATGCTCCTCTCAACTAGCCGAGCTGGTCACAGCATCACCTACCTCCATATCTAAAGTAGACGTAGCTGTGACGCTACCTACAGGACATACTAATATAGACAATAGTTATAGGGATAGGATATGTTTGACTATTGTAAAATAAGTTATAGTCAAAATATATCAAAGAATACCTTGTCTAACCATCCATACCGGGTACGCCAGGCAAAGATTTTTTATGGCGCAGCCTTTGGGATACTTAAAAAAATAATCCACGTGTAATATAGTAAAAAACTTGAATACAGGCTAAAGTAAAGTATTATAAAAAATGTTTAGTAACATCAAATTGGGGCTTTTTATAGAATAACTTATATATTTTTTCTGGTAGCTATTTATTTATGTCGCAAGTTAGCAGGTAAGCTTTTTAACAATAACGAAAATCGTCTAAAATAACAATATGTTTGTTACTACGTTGTCAAGACTGAATGTAATTCAATAAAAACTTTTGCCAATTTTCTATGCATTTAAACAATTTTATATGCGTTTTGTTTTGTAAAATTGTAAACAAAGTAGATTAGCATAATGTAAATATTGTATTGTAATCTGTGATATTTAAATACATCGTGTAAATTAATCAAGTGTTTTAATTATACTGTTAAATTGAGACAAAATACGTTTTTTTTTATAGAATTTAAGCAATATATTTTTATACTTAATGGGAAATAAATACCTAAACAAAGAATTTATCAGCGATTTTAGTCAAGTTTAAGAACAAATTGGGAAGCTATCTAACTCGTCAAGTTATAAATACACCTACAACTCGTCAAGTTATAAATCAACTAAAAAATGTTAAACCAATAATAACACTATTGAAATAATCTAACCCTCCGTAATTACAGTCAGTGAACCGTCAAACCAGTGATTCATACGACCACCCAACAGATCCTGAGTGCACCAAACTTCTTGAAACCATTTAAAGTTAGATAACAGATGAGCAATGTGCTTTTACATCATCCGGTGATCGTCTGCGAGAAGATGAGGTTTGAAAATCAAAATTACCTTCAAAATCAAAAATAAGGGAAAGCATTGTAAAGTTTTCATTCCTGGTCAGGCGTCAGGAAAAATAAATGTCCAATTTGTTTCAATTTTTTTATTTTTTTTATTTTTTCTACTCATAAAAAGTATTTTTTTTTTAACTGGCAGGCGTAGTTTTGATCCCTGATCAGGTGACAGGACAAATAAATGCCCATTTTGTTTAATTTTATTTATTTATTTTTTCTTCTCATAGAAAGTTTTTTTTTTAACTGGCAGGCGTTGTTAGTTTTGGCATTACGGTTTTTTTCACTATTTAGTCACAGGATACCAATGATTTAGTATGAAAACAGTTCAGAAAACCTGCCAGGCTTAAACCTGGCAGGTTTTCATAAGACAACGATACCCCTACAGATGTATACGATAATACTTTTTGGATAGAATCATGTCGTTTCATTTCATAGTCGTACGATATAAACGTCTCGCGTCTCAAGTAACAAATCAATGTTATTTCAGTATCGTGCCATTAGTCAAACTGGAGTAAAAAGAGTTCAAAGTTATCTTTTAACTGGGCATTTGTCAGTTCAACTCTAATTGGAGGAGTTTAAGAGTTTTGGAGCTTAATGTGCTTAGTTACTTTGATTTAGGTGCGTCATTTTAAATGTAAAACGAGGTGGTGAGAATTTATGTTTTTATTTGGTACTCTTATTCTGAAATTATTCTCAAGATTGGTTATATTATTGACTCAAGTATTACCACTGTGTCAGTTTGCGCTAAATTGCAGTCAAATCTAAAACCTAGTAACAAAATCTGTAGATTATAGTGAGATCTTAATGTTACACATAAAAATATAAGAAATAAATTCCACATTAATTCAAGGATAAGAAAAAAAGCTAGAGAAAAATAATCCAGTGACAACATATACAACTTTATGCTAGCCTATACCCGAAAAAATATTTTCCTGATTCACTAAACGGCCTTGTTTTTCGTATTTACTCGATTCTAGGAAGGTGACAGGGTTAGTAGGCAATAGGGAGACTACGAGAGCTTGTGAATCAGATTTTGTGCTGAAAATAACAGAGAAAGCCACTTACGAGTAGGTACTTTACCTATGCACAGTTATATGAACTAGATGAAAAGTTTATATAGCGTCAGAGCGTCAGAGGACTCTTTTTACCCTTCCCAAACAGGACATAGCTGTAGTGCCTGGTACATTATTAAGATGAAGTGACCTTGCCTAGCACCTACACCGCATTTATTTATTTACATTGAATGCCTTCATAAAATTTTCATGCATATTTTTTACGCAACTCTGCGCTGAAAATATGGAAGACCTTTGCCAAGCAGTAGCATCGTATTGGATAAGAAAAAAAATACTATAGGAGTTTTTTACATAATTTCGACGTTGAATTCTACTGAGTGTAATAAGTTTTTGACTTCGAGTGTCATGATCATGATCACTGAACTCGAAACCTGCATTATTGAGTCCAATCAATACATCATGTCCGACCGTTGGCTCCATAACTAGTAAATTAATTAATAAACAGGAGGTTGACGTCCGGCAGTGCCCCTAATCATTGTAAATAGGATGCTCCTAATATGGACTAAATTGTACGTCATTACATGTGGAACTATGTAAAGCTTTCTTGCGTACGACTGGTAAAACCACTACTGCACTACTGCAGGACAAACTTAGAACTAGTATAGCAATTGTCTGTGTATTCTCCATGAAGAGCTGCTTCCTTAAGCCTTGGTCTCGCGATCGTAACGCACAACGCAGCGGCATGCAGCGCCGGACACATAATTGGAAAACGTCTAGTATAGTCTTTTGTTACGTCGCAGTCTGCGTGAGCGGCGAGGAGCAAACGCGGTACTCTGCGTTGTGCTGCACACCGCAACGTTGTGCGTTACGATCGCGAGACCAAGGCTTTACGTGTGCTAAAGCCACTGCTGGAAAACTTACAACCAGCGTTGTCGGTATTCTCCAGATCGGAGGATTCTCTTCACTTTGGATTTGGTAGGTTTTCTGATTGGTTTTTGTTAGTTTGAGAGCACTGATACAAAAGGAGAGGCATTGTATAGAAATATTTTTTGGTTTGTATCTTGATTAGCTTTTTCCATGCGTTTTTCATTCATGAAAGACAGAATAAGAGGAGCAAATGATCACGCCACTCTCTATAATTATCACAGCGAGAAGTATCCATAGTTTGTAATAACCCTTGTAATGTACTGCTAAAGTGGCAATCAGCCAAATAATGCTGGTGAACACTGATTAAGAAAAATTTCTTTTGATAAATAAGCAAATGAATTTGTATTTGACATAGCCAAAGACATGTATAACACCACCATTCAATGGGTTAATAAAAAGGCTTTAATAATAATAATAATAGCCAAAGACGGGGCTCAGTAGCGCGTCAAAGACAGATGTCCAGCTATCGGAGTGATACAGGTTGACGATGATGATGATACAGAACATATAGATGGAACAAAACAGAGCAATGTCTAAGTAGATATCTCTAGCATACCTAAAGACATTACAAATTCATGAATGTCGAGTACATAACGGAACAATTAACTTAATGAATATGCGAGCTCAAACACGCAAGGGGTTAACGTGCGGTTAGAATAGCTAATTGTAGATCAGTGTATGCTATGACTGCTCACTCTAGCTTGGACGTGGTTCTGACTAACCCAGAAGTTTGCTAAGGTGATGAATGAACATAATCTTACTAATCGTTAAAACTTACTTACTATTTTTAAGCACCATAATTTACATAGCGATTTTACATACTCGTACCAAAAAACAAGAAATGGTTGAAAGATAAAAATGAAAATTTAAACGGGCATCATGGTAATTTGACTGTAACTACAAACTGAAAACAAAACATCGGACTGGGGGGCAATCGTTGTCTCATAAAAACCTGCCAGGTTTAAGCCTGGCAAGTTTTCTGAACTGTTTCCATATAATAAATTAATCACAGGTATTCTGTGACTAAATAGCGACATTAGCGCGTTTCAGTCCGATTTTTGCCGTCAAAAGCTTCTTGTTTTCGTATATCTGTAGGCACATCGCTTGACATTATGTTGGGCAGCGGAAGCAGTTCAGAGCTTACGATCGAGGGGCTGTTCCTATCTGATGGAGACTTATGCCTAGCAGTGTTTTTTCATTGATAATTGATATTAAACTATATAGCTACAGGAAAGTAAATATCGGAACTTTGTTAAGAAAATATCTGAACCTGAACCAAAAAAAATCGTCTAAGCTTTCACTTCGTACTATTCAGTTTTGAATCTTATAGCTTCTATGATAGATTCGATTCTAGTTACAGAAAAGTTTCTCTAATATTCTGTAGAATGTTCGATTGCAGTGCGTTTGACGTTCCGACTACGTTTGAAAGAGACCCTAAAATGCTGCTGTGAAAAGTTTACAAAGTAACTAATTCTAAGATCATGAAAATCTAACAAAAAGTTGTCAAATATAACACTTTAGGTAGAAAGAATTGGATAAGTAAGTACCTTTTTTTACTTATTTCGATTCAATTTTTACGACTCTACCTACTCTACTTTGCTTTAGTTAATTTATGTTATTTATTTAATTCCATATAATTCCAGAGTGTTCTATTATACAGTACTCTGAAATTAATGATATAAGTGCGTATGGATTTGCAAAAAAAAGGTAAATAAGTGTTTTATCAGCAATCCATTTCATATAATTACAAGCTTTGATCAATTTGGGACTAGAAAGCGCTGTGTTTAATGTCCATGAATATTTAATTATGAACTATTTGTTTAAAAAATGAAAGGACATAAATAAATACTCTTGATAAAATGTTAAATACTACGTTCGTATTTACGAGCACACAATGCCACTCATAAAATTAATACCTTGATTCCTTGAACGGAATAAGTAATGCAACAATTTAGTGGCACAACACACGTCCAATTCCCAGACATACGTCCTGTCTCGCCCTTGCAAGAATTTACTACTGGCAGAGACATGTAAGTACTTACTGGATACCGTGATCCAATCATATCTGTACCTCTATCACGAACAAATCTGACAGTCGCCACGCTAGCGTATTCGAGTTACATTGCGCGTCGATGCCAGCTCGACTGCCAACCGTTATAGTGTCACCGCGCAATGTATCTCGGATAAGCTAGCGTTACGATACGATCGTGATTGTCACATTTATTCAGTGATCAAGGCACTGAGCTTATTTGAATCACATAGTGCCTACATTATACTAGCTGGTACTACCTATTTTAAAAATACCTCGTCGGACGTTTGGTTTTGAATTATTTAGTAAGGATACCTCTCACGACACACGACACAACTATCGGGTTGTCGACGACAACGATATTATTCAAGCAGTGCCTTGATCGCGAACAAATGTGACAGTCGTAAACGTATCGTAGCGTATCCGAAACGGCGCGGTGATGTTGTGGTAGAGATTGAGCAGCGCCCCTAGCGGGAAGTTTACAAAACTTATGATTCTTCATACAACATTATATTTTACGGGACTTTGCAGTAAATGTCAAACGTACACACTAAGCATTGACATGTCGCATCGGTATCGTGATCTCGTGCCAATGTGCAAAAGCCCACTGCTGCGCCAATATTGGGCTCGATTTAATATCGAATGTAATACGTCTGAGATGAAATGGAATAGGTTATATACAATTGTTTTGAATTGCAACGTGTGAATTGAAATTGAAGATGAATTGAATATCACTAGATTGATCCATTCGTGATTGCAATCAAGGATTGCTATCAAGAATACGTGAGTGAGGTGAGGTATGTCTTTGTTGGTTTTAAGGTATTTAGAACCTTATTACTTATAGCTATTTACACAATCCTAAGTAAGTGTACAGAAAAAAAAAACCAGTGCGTGGATTCTCTACGCGCGAAAGAAGATATACTTCGAGTGCCGCGCATTCACTCTCGCTCTGTGTTTAATGTGAAATTAATTTAGTATTTATTTTTATGTACTTAACCAATATGCAGTACTTATTTAGTTAGCAAAAGTTCTATGCTCATGTTGCTTAAATCAAAAATATTTTGTGATCACTTTTTTGTTACAGCCTGTACGTAACTTTTGTAAATTAATGTGTCAGTGGATACAAAATTTCGCGCATAATTTCAATTGGTTCCGTGGGGAAGTGGTTATCACATCTGCTTAACACGCAGAAGGCCGCCAGTTCGATCTTGGACGGAATGACAACTTTTTGCGTTTAAAAATTTATTGTGGTAGTAAGTAGCGTTAAACGGTTGCGCTACCTTGTTGGAAGTCGCATTAGAAGTGTAACTTCAATAATTAGAAACTAATCTGTCAGTTGCCGCGTTACGTAAGCCTAACGTAATTGAGTCATATAGCGCGTCGAATCTAGCAAACGTTTTATCGTAACCGCGCAGTGTAGGTATCTCGGATACGCTACTGTTACGTTACGTTTACGATAGTTTTTATTTTGAATCGTGATCAAGACAAGACATCAAGACTTACGCACACTAACAACACATCTAAAACTAAAAAGGACCTAAAAATAAGCTTCACTGACGTCTTCATTCTCGCCACACCTAAATCGGTCAACTATATCTAAGTACTGTTGGATAAAATGCCATTTAATAACCCAAATAATATTGTGTACACTATAAAATTCCATCAATTAAAACGATAGTATACCGATGGCAAGATAATTCACATTTAGTCGCACTCCACAGCACAAACAATGTACAAAAACAGCCGAAAACATAAACTCTGTCATTAACAGTATGGTTCGACCTATCGAGAGTCGACGAACCGTAACGACACTTGATCGATATCAGAGCAATAAAACCAAACTGTGGAATAAGTACTTTGATACCTCTAACAAGAGCACCTGTATTCTAGTGCGGTAGTAGCCTTCTATTACGCCCGAAAATGATGTGCGCAAAAGTGGAATAGTGTAGGCGCGGAAGTTCTTGGTGCGCAAATTGGAATGCTTCCGCAATACCAGTGCTTTTAAACGATGAAGGAAAACGTCGTGAGTAAACACGCGGCTTAGTCAGCTTTGCACACTTTTCTAAAAAAAAACCTTTAAGGGGCAAGACCGGAATTGAACCTTCAATGGAAAGGTGGAATTTCTACCACTAGACCACTAACGGTTCTCATTCTTCGTGTAATACTCGTGGTTTCTCTCTTTACTCCAAGGGCGATAGTGGTACAAATTGTTTGAATTCGTCCCATCACATCATACGTCCAATGTTCGTACTAATCAATAGACGCCTAATGACCAGCTCGTTAATTAGATGGCTCGTGCATCAAACGCCTGTGTTCCAAAGTGGTGCTCGTACAGAGCATGACTAGTTATGGATAATTTAACATTGGTGTCGATTCTGCTGTTGCAATTTTTAAGCTAACCTAATTTGACAGTTCAAAGCAGTTAGCATGCCTGTGCGAGCATCCCGGTTAGTTAAACACTAGATTTTTTTCTTTTTTATGCTTTATTCCTTCTAATGGTTGCTCTCTTTAGCAACTAACGGAGAATGAGACTTTATAGGAACATAGAATGTTCTATGTATTATAAGTATGTATTTACAAAAAAAATGTATGTATGTATTCTATCAGCCATCTAGTTCCCATCGTACAAGCTTTGCTTAGTTTGGGACTAGAAGGCGTTGTGTTAAGTGTCCGTGAATATTTATTTATTTATTTATTTATTTATAGAAGCTATCTTACAGTGATTCTGATCAAAAAAATTCGTTAAAATAAATTAAATATAAAGGTTAAAGATTTAAGATAATTGCGTTATTTAACTAACCGTCAAAACATTACAATCACATGGACCAATTTTAAACAAAACAATGTTGGATTATTGACTTGTGATTTTTGCTGACCTATTTTTTTGTCTCTAGGACAAAAATTTTAATCATTTTAGGTTATGCATTAAACGAACATGCTATCTGTACGTTCACGGATACGTCACAAGAGCCCAGTAAATATTATCTATTCGACCCCGAATAGAAACGTCGCAGTAACGGTTGATCGTGTTCAGTTTTACTGCTGAAAATATGGAAACTCAAAGAAAAACTGAAGTAACAAAAACGCTGAATAATGCTATAGCAGTCAAACTAAAAATGGTAACTGCCATAATGATCTGCAAAAATATAAGTACTTACCTATCTGAAATTAATTATTTAGCTTTAGAACAATGATTAAGTCTAACCAATATTATGTAACATAACCTTAAAACTTTACATCATGCAATGAAAAAAACCAATTTAACGATAAAGTTTGTAAAACAGACGATGAAGCTGACAAAAAACCGAATCAATAATATAAATAAAACAGATATTATAATGATAATCAGAGAAACTTTATCTTATTTAAAATCTGCAAAGATTAGATCCCAACAGATCTTTTACTTCAAACGAGAGTTGTTCCTAGT
The DNA here is from genome assembly GCA_947507515.1 of Eulithis testata. NCBI lineage: Eukaryota > Metazoa > Arthropoda > Insecta > Lepidoptera > Geometridae > Eulithis > Eulithis testata. Next base: position 10,937,192 of record OX382198.1, on the reverse strand, counting down.
TCAATTGCAGCTCCCCGGAGAAATATACATGCAATTTTCAATGCACAAATCAAAGTAGCATAATTTGCGGTTTTGGTTGAGTGGTTTGCAATCAGACCCATTCAGGAAGAGATTAGATGAGACCATGGAAGAAATACTAGTTGATGAATATATTTCACTTTGAGGGGTTATCATGCAATGTTTTTAAAAGCTAGAACAGCTAAATATAAATGTGTTTGTCTGTTAATTTTAACGTGTAAAATACTGGACCAATAAAAGTAAAAGGTAGAACAATGCGTCTGGTAGATGGAGGTTTTATTTGATTCTGCGAAGCTTCTTGATCTTGAATGATAAAAATTTACTTCTTTTTATGTTTATTATGTTGCTCCAAAAAAACCCTTTCGTCTTGTTTACACTTCAAACTTTTTTTTTAACTTAATTACCTAATTTAGATGAAAAAATAAGTAAGCATGATATAATTTTTTTTTATAATCGAAATAATAAAGTATCCAATGATCCATTAATTTTTTACTCACATCTACGAATACACACAAATATCAGTTCTTAGACAAGGTGCAATACAGTTCATATTTCATTGATATGTATTTCATAGTGACTCATCCTTAAGTTCCTGAATAGAAACATCGCCTTTTATTCTGAGAGGAAGGGAGTTTGCCTGAATGGACCGTGATTAAAGACGTTAGGGTTGATTTTGAGTACATAATGACAGTCATTTGGTGTTAAGAAATTAGTTTTAGTTATTAATTTTCATTTTTATCATGTAAAAATGTGTGAATAATTCTACACAATTTTACACTTCTATGGTGACACTTTATGGACAATCTGAAAAACAGAATAGACTAGTGTCCATTCTGTAATTTTACCGTAATTTTATAGTGAGTATTCTCTAGTGAGAATACGCACTATAAAATTACGGTATTTGCTATCTTTACTCACTATGAATACGACCGACATCAGACGGACCGATTTTATTGAAAACTTATAGCGTAAAATCAAATTATCCCTGTTTTCACCAAAGTAGAGTAAACACCGGGCTTCGGGCTAGACGTGGTCGCCCAATATAACACTAATTTTTCCCGGTTATGCTAGCAGGTCACTCAAAGCGAGGCGATAGATATAAATTACGTCATGAAGGTTAAGTTAGGTATATATAATTTTTCAGAACTGTAGTTGTAGTAACCTACATTTGGATATTTTTTTTTACAAAAATTTACCAGTCGTCTTACTGAAACATGTTAAACAAACTAATATTAGATAATAACTAGGTACCTACTTAACTAAATACTTTTAACAAGATAAATATTTTTTTTTCATAATTATATTCTATATTTTTAAGCACTACTTACTAACTACTTGATATAACTTTACATACTTAACTATACTTTAGCATTTGTAATATTTTGTTTTAGCAAGAAATACAAGCTTTTTTATTATTTATAAACCGATTCCACATACTTTTGAAACAAGTTTTTCTGTAGGTTCCGAAATTAGAGCCACAACGCACTTTTCAGTGAAATTGAGACAAAACTGGTCAAAAGAATGGGAATAGTCCAACCTGAATTCTAGTGGCTAATTAGCAATATTATACCTACTTCACTTACTGTGTGATATTTTGAGCATAGCAAGATCTTGCTATAGCATTACATATCTCGCTATAGCATAGCTTACAGTGTCCTACACCTTCATCGTCGCAGACTGGACGAAACAGGAAATGAACTTTCACCCTCTCGCGTGACAAGTTTATTAAGAATACCTTCTTATTTATTATTTTTTTATTTTTCCTCCCTCGGTTTACTACCGTGTTATTTTCTTGTTCATTTTGATCAGATCGTAAATTACAATTAAGTTTATAAAAACTTGTAAAAACGTGTGCCTAACAAGGGAATATTAAGTTGGTGTTTTCCATGAAAATTGTTTCATGAAATGTTTTCTATCAGTAGCAAGTATTATTTTACTCTAGAAGTTGGTGTGTTAGCTTATAATTTGTAGTGCTTCTAGATAAAAAGTACCTTCATATACATACCTACTCGTTATCTGTTGTGGTAGATACAAGAATTTAATTACCTACTATTTTAAAGTTTCACTGTAACATAAAAAAACCACTAAAACTTCTACTCAAAATTGAATACTTGTTACAAAGATATCGAAGTCATTTCAAATAACTTATTTCAGGCTTTACCTTTCATTTGCAAACAAAATGCGGCTGAACTTGGAAACTAAGAAGAATTAACATTAAATGGTTCTGTGAAAATTTCATTCACCGGTTCAAGATCACTCAAGATTTTATCCTGAGAAAATAAATTCGGAGAAACGGTGACCGTCATATTAAAGCGGAGTTAGAGGACGTTTTGACACCTGCAAAGGCTCAAATTTTACTTTTAGTTGAATTTGTGTTCGACTTTTGTCGAAATTTCTGAGCTGCTATAAAATGGGCATCGTTTTATAGAAATGTGAATCCACAGACAAAGTCAAAACTTTTTGAAGAACCGTTGCTAAAGAGATAAACATAGTGAGAACAGCGAGTATTGGCCCGCGGTTCCACGTAGCACCTCAGAGACGTAAAACTGATTTACGACGCGGAAGCATACCAATTCGCGCTAAACCCACCAAGTGGCGGCAAAGAGTTAAAATGGTAGTAGACTTTATAATCTCGTAGAATTGACGTCTTTGAAATTCAACACAGATTTGATAAAGTACGCTAGTTTTTCTTACTCTGTGCCAGTACTTGCCGGTAGTGCCTTCTTTGTTACATAACACCTTTATTGTACCTACCTAGATTCACAAACAATAAAATGATTTATGATTTATGATTTGTTTGTCTTTCCAGAAATACAAAACATGGGTGCTCCAGTATTATCTGGATATAAGAAATTTATTTTAAGGCATGTATTCTGCAATTTGCGATACACTACAATTTTTTTTCAACCAGCAGCAAGCATAGAGTGATCTCTTTTGTGTCAAAAGTGCAATTGCTCCACGAAGTACTTTTTTTTGGTTCATTCCAGTTTTTTCTGCGTGAGTCCCCCGAGTCCCGCGCGTTCCTGGAACTTCTAGGACACTTTTTTGTTTTTGTCTTTTCTGCCCTTCTTAACTCTGACTCATCCTCAAAAAACCACTTTACCTTTCAACCGTGCAGAAGTAGAAATTGCTAAAATCTATACAATGTTGACTGCGATGGGTTTTATGGCACGCCAACAATGATAAAGGGCTGTAAACGTACGATTGGACGTAATGCAGTCGTAAAGGAACCTCCTTTTTTTGCAGTCGGTCTAAAATGCAGACGTTGGGAAAATCATCCAACCAAAATAGGTTTTGGATCCCGACTTGCATAATAATGAATAATGTAATATTGGACTCTGGATATATGATCTATGACTCTGGTTACTACGGAATTATAATACCTATACAATACTATAGATACATGCAGAAATTCGGACCGCATGGAAAAATTCTCAATCCCAGACAAAATAGAGAAAAAGAGACCAAGAAAGAGAAGCCCAAAACGCTGGTCTGAACAGGTGTCCGAACAGCTGGAAATCCTAGTTACGACGCGATCTATCAAGAGACCGTGGCAGATGGAAGAAATATATTGAAAATTTTCTTGCATAGATTCACGATATTCAACAATGAGAAAACGATCAAGAAGAAAGAGAAGAAGAAGTAGAAAAAGGAAGCAAAGAAGAAAAAGGAGGAGGAGAAGAAGAAGAAAATAGAGAAAGATGAGAAGAAGGAGAGGAGAGAACGAGGAGGGATGAAGTGGAGGAATATACATAGTTCCCTGGGTATTTATTTACGTTTTTTACATTTGCCATGCTTACCGGTCATTATGGCCAGTAGGACACCAACGCTTATACTAACAATAGCCATTTATTTCTATTAATACGGAAACGCTGATATGAGTTCCGGTAAAACAGCGATACTTTATTGCTGTTTATATAAAAACACACACTGACGTATAATTTTGGTTTATTTATTGTGGAACTGGAAAGCTTTTAGTGTAAAAAGATTCGTATAATAAAGTAAATACTGTTTTTAACTTGAACTGAACCAATTTTGAATTGAACTGAACTTTTTTTTTGCCTCACCTATTTGCTTACTTCTTGACACGACCTATTTTTTTTTACGAATTATACATATGATGGTTGATACTTATCACTTATTATGTTGGAAGTTTAAATAGGTACCTACCTAAGACTAGGGCCGCCTATGTATTCCACTATCACACTAATTGTCCAGCTGTCTACCTTATTTAGGTTTAAGTACTAGTATAGTATTATATAATCTGTGGTTTAAGTATTATTTAGGTACCTTTGCATCACCTGCATCACCTGCATTGTGGTTATAGTAGCGAGCCGAGTCATTGCTACGGTCTAAAATTCTGAAATTACTAGCTCGTACAAAACAACTTCCGATATCCAAATAAGGAAAATTGACAAATAAACAAGAGAAAATGGATACCAATCGATGTGCTTTAGATATTTATGTTATTTGTCTGCAACCCCTTGTTTTCCGGCGGAATCGCGTAGATCATCCCCCATTCTGTACCGGAAAGTATACTTTAAGAGTAAACAAAAGTTGCAAAGATAAAAATGTAAATAGGATAGCAAAATAAAAAAATCTAAAAGTACTCATTTCAAAAAATATTTGAGACGTCTTGGGAGAAACCTACGTCCAGCAGTGGAACGATATAGGTTGATAATGATGATGATGTATACATTTGTACCATACCTTCTTATAATTCTTTTATATAATTTTGGCATCGTGTCAGTGAACTAAGTACTCTTGAAACCTTATGAAGGTTTGAATGCTTATCAATAGGCAATGAACTACTTTTCAAGCAACAGTGTAATAAAAATTGGTTTGTCCAACCAGACTTATAATAATTAAGCTCTATACAAATCTAATTCCCCTAGTACTTCTTGAATTCCAATTTCCATATTATGTTCCGCTACATCAATAAACAGTTTATCCAAAACTTTTAATTGAGTGTACCCAATCTATTTATGAAGCATCCCTCTTCAGGGGAAGTTGCTGTTCTAATAGCGTTTTGGTAATAAAATGGTGCATTATTGAGTTCACTTTGATGTCTCGGAGTAAACAGCAGTTCTAAAAATACTGTGTATTTTTTGCATTTTTAATGTTAGAAGGGAGAAATTGTTCCTTTTTGTGAGCTGTTTTGATGGAACTAAATATATTCTGTGGAATTATATTTAAACCCAATAACGCTCAATTTCTACATCTACATCCAGTAGACAAAATACAGGGAAAATACATAGAAAAATACAGATACGTATATACAATAGATAAAGGTTAAAAAAAAACCGGCTTATGATTTGAAAAAAATCGGTTCACCTGTCCACCTCCTCTTACGTATTCATCTACATGGATTTTTTAATAGTAAAAGTAAATTATTTATTAAATGTCAATCAACGATAATTTAGGAATATCAAGACAATGATGAAACCAAAGCTATCGACCGTATACTACTGAAATAAGATATCTTAAAAATTTGAGAATGTGTGCAGCACCCGTATGTCATTCTTATCACTTTTTATCCATCGTAAGAACAATAGAACTTAATACGTTGAAGTTTTTTATCTGAAAATTATAACTAGGCTCCTCACTCCTTAGTGTTAGCTTTCCCACGTTTGCTTCACATTCAACATTCTGCCATGCATTATGGTAATAGAAAAAAAAAAATATCGTCGGCTACTTTGCATAATCCACGAATGACAGCGTGACATTAAGTTGTCTGTTTATTCTGCCAACATCTTTCACAATCCGTATTGTAAAATAGACTTTATGGCTTTCAAAATAGGGTTGTGGTAAAATGTAAGTGTCAATTGGTACGTCGGTAACGGTCACGCGAAGTGATGTGACAGTGCGAGAGAACGATTTTTGTTTATTTTATTTTTATTGAAGTTTGAGTTGTAGTGTTTTGATTGCGGATGCTATGCCTGCATTTAAATACTATTGCGTGTTTGTGATAGAATTTAAATAGGTGCTAACATTAATTATGTTGGCATAAGTAGGTGGCGAGAAACAACACGGAACTTTAAATTAAAAAAGTTGATTAAGGTAAATAGTGTGCTTAGAAAGAGATATAAAAGTTGTCCATAATAATACACATTTTAAATTATACTTTTTATTATTATTAATTCCTAATGTATTAGAATTTTTGTTTTTGACTGTGATTATTAGACACTAATACGGTGATAAATTTTTTTTTAAAGATATTAATGCTGGTGATCGTTGGGAAATATACTACCTACTTAATAAATAGGGGTTTTATTTAGTTTACTGTAATTAGGGGTTATGTTAGTTGAATGATTCTTGCAAGGATACGTTGGTGATAATAGGACAATTTGTACTCTGCACTGCATCCTTATCCCGAAGTGAATATGGCAATAGAGTTCAAATTTTTTGACATCATTTTAACAACTTTAGCATTACTATAATATTTATGAACTGTACACTCATTTATATAAAACATAATGCTACCAACTATTTGTACCAGAACACTAGTTTATTTACCAAATAAACTTTACTTTACTTTATTAGCCAAATCATTTAAAACTGAAACACGTTGCAGTTACCAGCGTCTGGTTTAAACTTATTAAGTTAGAAACACTATAGATAGTATTATAGTATAAAATTATGTCCAAAGTTATGAACTACATAACCATTGCAATTTCACTTCACGATAAGGGTACTGTTAGCTAAATGTTCGTTCCATCCATCATTCATTCGTACATCCGCATTACTCTTTTAACCCGATACGTGCGCAGGAGTGGCCGAAGTATGCCCGTTGCCAATTAGAGGGGCGTCTGAGAAATGCACATGACATATTGCGACGGGCATTGCCGGTGTTAAATTAGATTTGAGGATATTTTGAAAGTAAACTATGTGCCAGTTATTATTTGGGATGGTGTTTGGAATAATAAATGACACGAGCTTAGTAGTCTGGTAAAACATTGTTCATAATAATCCAACGATGTAGGAAAGTTAAGTCGTTCAGGATTTGTTACGAGTATTCATGGAAACATCTGTCATTATTATGGACAATTTTTTTATTCTTGAATGATATCTAAATTCGCCATCTTCATGTTAATTGTTTTGTTTAGTGCTTAGTAGGTCAGTGAACAAAAAAAAAAACAAATTAGATGTAACTGCAATTTTGATTTCTAAAAAATATATTTCAGATTTGTATTTAATTTTATGAAGTGCGAAACACATAAAGACGGATGGGAGGCGGACATGGGTTGGGCACCGGTATATTCTGTTAAATTGATTATGGACAACAGTACACAGAAAGAACGCAAGAGTCGGGTAATTCTCATACAAATTCTCGCATCTGATCTGCGCCCGTTCTCTGTGATTTGCGCTACAGCTAATATAGTACATAGTTTATAATAACTGCCTGTTTCAAAGAAAAAGCTTAATTATAACCATTGTTATAATAAATACAAATATGTATGTCCTACTAATATTATAAACGCGAAAAAGTCACAGAACTAATGGGAAAAAAATTCCCAGTAGTTCTGTCAACAGAACTACTCAACAGAACAGGTGGGAATAAACGAAAGTTTGTAAGGATGGATGGATGGATGTTTGTTACTCTTAAACGTAAAAACTACTAATCTGATTTGGATGAAACTTGGAATATATATTTTCCATGACTTGGATTAACACATAGGCTACTTTTTATACCGGAAAATTAACAGAATCCAACGGGACGCGAACTTTAATATTATAATTGTGAGGATGTTTGTTACTCTTTCAAGCACAAACTATTGATCCGATTTGGATAAAACTTCGAATATATATTGCCCTGACTGGGATTACAACATACATTAGGTACTTTTTATCCCGAAAAATCAACGGGATCCAACGGGACGCGAACGAAGTCGCGGGCGGAAGCTAGTACAAAATAAAGTTATTCACTTACAAGCGAAGCTAAATAAACTTCAGATCAAAAGGTCTACCTCCTAAAGTACTACGAACTCGCAGCACGGTACGTTTAGTTTGACTAATGACTGTATGCGACTTGCAACAGACAGACAAGAGCAATGGAACTAAATTTAACACTCTTTTACACACGGATGTCTTAATGAGTAATTCAATGGTAACCAATTTTGTGAATGTCACTGTAAATCTTGCGACTGAAATTTATTTGCGTGTGGTTCTGAGTTATTGTGTCATGTCATGTGTTTTTTGGGAATGTAAATATATACGAATTGCGATTATATTGTAAAATCTAAGTGGATAATAGTACCTATTTGTTTTTTTTTCTAAAGAAGTATCTAAAATAATGATAGATGTTATATATTTATGCATTTAAAATAGAAGCTTCCAAATAAAACGCGTTGACAGTAATCTAATTTCATTAATAATTTTAATTTGTAATTTTAAAAAGTTATGAAAAGAATACCTACAGAAAATACCTGAGAAAGTATCGCCCGGCTGTAAAACAGTCCTGATTTTTTATCTGTGACTTTTTTGTACAACTAAGTTTAATTAAATCAGTATCGTTCCCAAAACACGATGAGTTTAAACTTTTTCTCGGATTTCCTTGTGCTAATTAAAGAGCGCTCGAAAAATTCAAACTTTCGGTTGGACTGCTTTGTTATAGACGTCCAGATGGCTTTAGAAATGTCAGTGGCAGTGTTTTTGGAATTAGATTCATATTTTTTTTCCTTATATTTTAGAAACTTCAGTATATTTTTTTCCTTCTAATCTTCAAATTTTTTTGCTTCGTTTTTCGTTGTGAGCACATTTTAATGATTAAAAGAAAGTAAAGTAACTCTTTTTACCAGCTTAAAAATATTCCCAAATGTCCGAGCAACATGAAAATAATAGTTAAAACGTCTGCAAACATTCTGCTACCGTACAATGGCCGACAATCGAAACTCTTTGAAGCATGCCCTTACGCGACTCGTAGACATTTCTAATAGCCCTCAAGTCCCATTCAATGGAACAAACAATTTTATACTATTGTCCATTTCACTCAAGTTTGTTATTTGTCAACAAAAATATTAAATACACCCAGAAAAACCAAAATCAACCCTATTTCATGGATAATAAGAGCGCAACTAACGCGGAATATAGAAAGTTGCAAGTCCGTGCCGTTTCCATAGCAACGGCACTGGTCGCCAATTGAAAAGTAGTAATACATTGAACCTTTTGTAATGCAAGATAAGGTTCTGTTTGTTTGATATCAAGTGGGATTATTTTTGTAGAGTAGGAATATTTTCTGCGATTGAATATTTATTTAGCCAACGTTTTTCTGAATCTTTTGTGACATTTTTATCCTTTACGTGTTGGTCAAGAAAATCAAATCTAAATGTGTACCTTTTGGTATTTTGGTAGTATGCAAAGATATAATATCGTGATAGAGCTTCTTGTGATAGAGCTCGTCTGGGTAATCCTTAAGTAGGTATTCTTCTTAATATTATACGTGAAAGTTTGTAAGTATGGATGGATGGATGTTTGATTTCAAAAAAGGAGGAGGTTCTCAATTCGGTTGTATTTTTTTTATGTTTGTTACCCCAGAACTCCGTCATTTATGAACCGATTTCAAAAATCCCATAAAAAATTAAGCAAAATCGATTCAGTAATTTGGCAATTAAACGAAAATAACTCGAAAAATCACGTCATTCGCGTAAGCGGCATTGCGTATTATGCTTTCTTGTGACGTTTCTGTGATGTTTACGATCAATAGAACGGTCCTAATGAACTGCCATCCGCATCATCATCACTTGACGATGAAATTGATCAAATTGAAGTCGGTTTTTGCAGTTTTTCTCTATCTATCTATCCATGGTGTAGTTTTGCAACATTGTTGCAACAACAGTAAATCTGTATGAATTTGTAACTGCGTGCCGGCGAGCGGCTCGCTTGAATCAATTAACGGATTACCGCCGATGTCCGGATTACCATGCTTGCTTTGATTGCGTTGTTTATTTAATCAATGCCTTTCAATCAGTAATGTATTGTGCAGTATATGAGCAGTAGCATCTGGTTTCTTCATTACGTGTGACGTTTTTTTTGCTGTTACAAGGCTTTCAAGATCAATGGTTGCAAGGTTTCCAGGAATCCCCACTGAGAAATCCCCACTAATATCACAAGCACTAAAATCTAAACACTGATTAGAAAAAGATAAAACTTTTGCATAGGTCAAATTTCCGAGTTCAAAAAAATAACATTACCTACCGATAAAGCTTTTTTTTTTCCAAAGACCAATAAATAAATAAAAATATGTGTGCAATTCACACGTGATAGATGTGAAATCTTCAAAAAACATTAGTTTAGTATTTATTTTTATGTACTTAAACAATATGCAGTGCTTATTTAGTTAGGAAAGGTTCTATACTCCTGTTGCCTAAAATTAGAACTAGATGGCGCTGCTAAGTTTGGTCGGATCCTAGAACGCGCTAACGAAGCGTTTTGCTTCGTATCTCATTTTCTCCCACGTTAAACCTTATGAATTTAGGTGTCTGTCTCTTTTTATTAGCACTTTTGCGTTTCATCGACTTTCAAAATCACAACGATGCTAAAGAAGTTTTCATTTCAAAAAAACTGTTAGTTTGTTGCTAGTTCGCTCATAGCCGCGAGCTAAGAAGCTAGCTCTAATTAATTCCATACAATTCCAACTATTCTAAAATTAGGTTAGTTTGCAGTTTCCACAGTTATCCTATACTTTACCTGTCAACGTTTCATGAAATAACAGGCTGAGTGTGTCCCGAAGCACCGGGAGCCGTCAATTATTGTTGCACCTTCAGAAGAGTTGGGCTTCGAAACCAGCGGAGGAAGGTGGCAAGAAGAGGGGCAAAAGGAGAAAGAGGGGAAATACCGTTACGTTTGAATAAATAAACTGAAACTAAATTCTCAAGAGAGAAACTTAGTGCTTTGGATTTTTTTTATCACAGTAACATTTTTTTTTGTTCTTATCAGTAAAAGCAATGAAGTAATTTTATTACAAGCGTTTTAAAAGATCTATATTTGTTTAAAATTGGTAGTAGAATCGGACTGTTTTTTTTTTCAGTTTTTTAGTTGTTTTATATTTTATTTGGTTGATCTATCTAGACATAATTAATCATCTTGAGAGTCAGTACATAAGGACAGTAAGCACGCAGCCTCATCGAAAAATGGCGCTCGCTTCCGTGTTCGTCTCCGCGTATGCTCTCACAGTTCTCATAGCCCCACCCATCAACTGACATAGCTAACGTTAATTAGCAACTCTTGGCAATTTGTGGCGTTCAAATTGACAGAGTCAAGCCTCTTCGCTTGAGGGTAGTCGCTCTGTTTGCTAGAGTATCATCAATAAAGGCTCAGCTATTTGATTGCAGGTGTATTTGGTTTATCAGTTTGTGTTAATTATTATAATGGATTGTAGCTTGTTGGAGAGATAAAACTGTGATGCATACTTCAATATAAAAGTCTAATGTGTAAAACTCTGAAATAAGAAGCTACGAAAATGACCCAGTTGATGTTATCTGGTTACCTCTATCTAGAACAATGGCATAACCTGTTAGAGCATGTCTACCTAGCACTTGCATGGAAGAAGTAAGTCAGTATGTGATGTAAAGTCTCTACACATTACATTACTCTAGTTATATATGCCTGTCCAGATAAAAGCACAGTTGAAATGCCCGAAATCGGCTAGGACACAATATCATCATCACAGATCATCCTTCAAACCGAAACACAGTACTGCAAGCAATGTTGTTTTTTGTGCCTTTGGGCTGTAGAAAATAAACAATTTTTTTCTTCTTCATTTTTTATCACTGCTAGACGGCATAAGTTATAGTGGTAGAGAAGCTACTTCCCTGGGCAACTCTTTCTCAAAAAACTACTACTAAAAATTGTCAACTTCAGAAGTCTCCACTAGCTACTAAGATACTAGATCCAACATTTTGGATATTGCAAAATGGAGGATGGGTTCCTTCACTTATTTGCGCCCTCTCTGAGAGTCTTTTTCCCGAAATTGAAAATTTACGAGTCCCCTACATTTGAGGCGGGAATTCACAAAAAGATAGATCCATCAGGCGCCAGACAGTAAACACGACATTTGTATGCGTTTCCATGCACTCTTCCTATACAGCCTTCCAAAAACTGCCAAGCAAATTTGCACCTAGTCACCTTCTAATAGGAGTTCGTGAATAACAGTGCCTGGATGGTGGAGTGTATGGAAAATGTGCTGCTATTGAATGTAAGTGCAATAGTTTCCAATTGAGTAGGTTTTTGATGCACAAAGAAGGATGCATTACAAAGCTCTGACGTGACCGTAAGACGATATTTTATCTTGAATCTTGCTTGAGTAGGTACTAAAAGGCCAAAGGCAAATGGTTTCGTGTTTCATGTTTGCACTATTATTTTCGGTTGATAGAACTAGTGAGTTTTTTTTTGTGATTAGTAGTTACTTTTACTTGAGATTTTCATAATGTAACTAAAAAGTAAAATCTATTTAATAAGTACAATCTCGTGATTGTCTCTAACTGATGGTAAATCATTGATGTAGTTTAAAAACAATAACGTTCCTAGTATTGATCCTTGTAGTACACCCATTTTTACCACTGACCCCCAAGAATTAGTTACCTGTGTACATTGCTTGTTATGTGTAGAGTCATGTAACATCTACACAGTTTAGTTGTAGTCAAACCCACTACATTCTTGAATAACATTGACTAGCAATTTTGAAGCAAAGCTATCGTAATTTATCATACAGGCGGTATAGCCATGATAGGTTATTTGGTAATGTGATATTTTGATAGCTATTTAGACAGATCGTTTTCTCTCCCATAAAAAACCCACATCAAAATACCCAGACCCTTGTTACTACTTAAAGAATCTGTACCTTCTTGGGGGCTAGCTTGGACCCCATTTCCATTACGCTCTATTTGTTAGGGGATCCGTGTGCGCCCCCATCGCATTGTTGGCGTTTGAAAGAATGTCTCGAGATTTCGGATATGCCGTGAGCCTGTCACGTCAAGACAGGTGGGGCTATGAAAGACGAGGTATGCTGAAACAGTAGCGATTTAGGTATCATGAAAAAAAATTAGATGTAGTGTGTAAAACCTTGACGGAATTGTGACAGAAATTGGGCCGAAGGAATCTGAGTCGTCCGAAAGCGCGATGGGTTGACGATATCGTAAAGGTAGCAGAAAACACCTGGGTGATGGTGATGATGTGGAAAACCGGAGAGACTGGTGAAAAAATGGCACAGGCAAAATGGATAGAGGGAAAAATCAAAGCAAAGTTGTGTTCTTCATATTCAGAGAAAAATTTTAATTGAATTGTTTCTCAGTATTTTAGGATTAGTGTTAGGTACATGTTACACGCGGAAAACTTGGGCTAGATTTTCTCTAAACTTAAATATCATGCAAGGATTTAATTTTTCTTTCTGGGTACCGACTTATTTTCTCTCTATCTATAACCATTTAGGTAAAATAACGTTCGCACTTCAACACAAAAGAAAATGATATTTCTCGCACATGACTCCACGGCAACTTTTGTAGACCGACAAGTCCCGACAGTATACGCCATCTCCCCATCTAGTGATTGCTTACAGCACGAGGGTATATTGAATAACGTTTTGTTTATTTTCGCTCCCTGCACAATAGCCATCTACCATCCGCCATCCGCCATCCACCGAGATTATGGAACGTAAGCCGGGTTTCAGACAATGGAGACTGATTAAGTTTTCATGTACCTTGCTAATTGGTTTATTTTGAAATTGTGAATGCACAAGAATTTGAAGGTACTACTTTTAACTTTTATTCAATCAGCCAATATTTAAATAACAAGTAGTTACTCCACTGGTGGGGATTTCTCAGTGGGGATTTCTGGAATAAACCACGAAAACCGGTTCATGTTAGTGCCAAGTCAGCAGTCACAGCTTCTTCAGTGCCCAGTTTATCAGTGCATAGGTACGTAAAAGTGGCCCCCTGGTGCTGTATTCACCTATATTAGATACGAAGGCCTACTTTTTTTTTATTTCTTTCAAGTAAGTATACTGACATGTGCTAATGTTTGGACTTGTCTCTGATGACACTTTCAAATATCTCAAAATTCACTTGATATAGATTAACTTTTTGAAAGTATCCTTGTGCCATTTTGACTATTTCTATAATAATTATGACGTGAACTCAGAGAAGTAATGATTCATAGACCTGAAAGATTCAGCAGCTGAGTCGGCAGTACCAAATTATGCAAATTCAGCATTTTTAAGTTAATAATCGAATTGGTTCATTATCCACGACTCCGCTGAGTAATTGGAGTTGGTCAGGCGTCGACAATATTATTCTGTTTGTAAATGCTTCAGCTGATGAAAAATACAGTGACTTTGAACTTGGAACTAAATAGTAAATGACTTTTTTGAATGAGTTTAAAAAGTACTTGACTACAACGGGATCATTCGCCTTACCGCCAAGTATAATGGCAAGCAATCAAATACTTTGTTTATAATTACAATTATCTTTGGTAATTGTTGAACGAAGATTTAGCCAACATTTTTTTGTTTGGTTTGACATGGTCTTACGTCTTCAAAAAATTTACGTATTAAACTATATTTCTGCAGGGAGAATCATCAGTTATGTAAACTTTCCACTAGAGCCGCTGCTCAAATGTCTATACGAAATAATAGTTTTAAGTGAACTTTTGGCAAACGAAAACCCATGTCAAATGAACACACTAGAAGGGACAGACAGCAACCGTCAAAAATATTGGTTCAATTTTTTGTTTTTAATATAATATAGGCAACCGTTTGACTATAACCTCACCTGATATTAAGCAATGATGCGATTACTAAAGATAATGATAATGGCACCAAAGTTTTTGATTGCCATTACCATTATACTTGGAAATTGTGGCCAGTCCTCACTTTCAGTGGTAGCATCACTCACCTCAAGCGAGTTGGGGTAAATTGGTAAATTACCCGCAGAGCGCGAGCACTATTTACCCGTTTGGCCCTTACCTACCCTTTTTGCTCTGGGTTGCATTTCAGCTACCCAATAGATTTACAGTCGCTCAACTTCACCAGTCGTGTTTTTATTTCGTCAATTTGTAAATGTTTACTAGTTTAAAATTTACACCCAATACATCTAAATAATTGAACAATGGGCAAATATGTATACCTATTAATGGAGCCTGGTCCAAATGTCGACTACTAATGAGATCTGTATAACTAAAAGTCCTTATCATATTCAAAATCATAAAAGCGGTATAAAATCAAAAAAGTTACCAGTGTAGCGTGCTCATTGTTGTTGTCACTGGTATCGATTCGGTTGTTGCATTTTTCTAAACTAACCTAATTTGACAGCACTAAAAATGTTGCCGTCGCTTTCTCATAAACTGAAACGACAAGGACGGCTATAATTTTAGAGCTGTCAAATTAAGTTAGTTTAGAAAAAGGCAACAACCGAATCGATACCACTGTCAACTGTTGTTTTTTGCTAGTAAAAACTGTGATATGACTATTTACATAGTTTTTGTCTATTAAGAGAGCCAATATACTTACCTACCTATCGTAATTACTTCAGTTATACCAACTTTGACCTTGTTTTAAGTCCTAATTAAATTCTGTTGTTTCGATTTCAATCGTGCATGTCTCGTTAACGTTGGTTAGTTTCTCGGTTATTTATGAAAACTTACATCATTCATGGTATTAGCGACGGTATAATATCTATTTGTCCTACTCTAAAGTAAATGATCATCATTATCAGCTTGTAGAAGTTTTCCAACTATACTTAGTAGAGATCATATTTTGTTCTCCAGTGGTTTTTATTATTCAGATATAAACTTTTTCAAGATTTTTAAAATAACATACTTCTTTCACAAAACCAAACATTACACCAATACAAAAAATTCTTTAAGGTTGTTGTATTTCGGTTTTTTTGGTTATAGAAAGGTTACCTATATTAAAACATGTTGAAAAATCTAGCCGAATGCTTTTACTGCCCAGCCTACACCTATAATAGCTAAATAGGTGGTTAATATTTTGCTTAAAATTTTTTTACCTGCCTGTACTCAACAGCTTCCATAATTTGATGGTGTCCGAATCGTCAGCTACAAAAATATTAAAATCAAAAGTGTCAATTGGGACACTTTGTCCCAAAATATTTTGTCCGAAACGTCGCAGCAAGTCGGTTATTCTACTGTTTAAAAGTTTGGTTTAGACCACTACACCTACCTATTAGGTTCATACTTTTATTAATAAGAGTCGTTTCACGCAGTCTTTTTAATGAAAGCCTCACGGTTATACAGAATAAGTAATAGTTACAACCGTTAGGGCACGTTAGTGCTTTTTACATACATTATGTTAGGCAATTTGAGTTATGCTAACAAAAGGTAACAATAGTGTCGATTTTGCTTTTGCATTTTGCTAAACTAATTTGACAACATTTATAACCATCTTACTGCCGAATACTCAATCGCCTCTTATATTAAG
The DNA here is from genome assembly GCA_947507515.1 of Eulithis testata. Taxonomy (NCBI): domain Eukaryota; kingdom Metazoa; phylum Arthropoda; class Insecta; order Lepidoptera; family Geometridae; genus Eulithis; species Eulithis testata. The sequence goes on along the minus strand of OX382198.1, from coordinate 10,920,745 downwards.
CCACGGATTCACTAGGGGACAAATGTCCAACGACATGTCTCGGCGACATGTCAAGCAAAGCCGGACGGTTTCGCCTGACATATATGGCGACAGCGCGCGACTTTATGTCCGTAGCGACATTAGGGGCATTATTCTGTATGACTTAAGAGATTCCTTGCCGTAACCGTATGACGTCACCGTAAGGAATGACATTTATGGCATAGGAAATACGGCATAGGCATAGGGCGATTTCACGCCGCTGTCTTGTCGTGCTGCGTAACGCGCTTGTATTGGTCATAGTGAATAAGGCTCCAGGTGAAGTCGTGCGACTTCGCGAAACTTCGCCTGACATAATATGCGACATCACGAAGTTTTGTTTCACAAGGCAGTTGATATTTATTTATTTATTTAAGATACAATTTAGATATCATGACACCCACCAGCGCGATGTTGCCAGACATGTCGACCGAACGTCGCTGGCGACACGTGTCGCAGGACATTTTGTCCCCTAGTAAGGCTGCCAGTCCACCAGAGCGGAGCGAGGCAGCGTAGCCGAGAAACGGAGAAATATTAACCAATAGGACTGTCCACTGGAGCTGAGCGGAGATTTTGTGCAATCCTATTGGTTAATATTTCTCCGTTTCTCGGCTCCGCTGCCTCGCTCCGCTCTGGTGGACTGGCAGCCTTAATCCGTGGCTTCAAGTTCATGCTTAAATATTGCCATCTCTTACAAATGAGTAATTTCAAACAGGGGCGGAGTAATTTTAAGTGGTGTTTAAATTTGAGTAACGTTTCAGTATTCGGCCCTTTGTCGGTTCAATGTATGAGAAAGGGACTGCAACATTTTTAGTGCTAGCAAATTAGGTTAGGTTAGAATATTGCAACAATAGAATCGACACGACACCAATGTTGGGGTTTTTTTAACCGACTTCAAAAAAGGAGGAGGTTCTCAATTCGTATGTATTTTTATTTTTTATGTTTGTTACCTCAGAACTCCGTCATTTCTGAACCGATTTGAAAAAATTCTTTTTTTATCTGAAAGGGTATGCTTCCCAATTAGTCACGAACTGCCATCGTCATCATCATTTGATGATGAAGGCGTATCAAATTGAAGTCAGTTTTTCCAGTTTTTTAAACTTATAAATTATTAATACGGAAAATAATTGCCATGACTTGTTCGAAGAAGAAATACTAAGCTCTTCTTTGAACAAATCATGACTCCTTTGTAATTGTAGCTACATACCTACAACAAATAATGTTTTCAGTTATTGTATGTAACAATTTGTCAGGTTTTTATAGGAACTTATAAAATTAACCAAGATAGATTGTAAATTCGTAATAACTACATTACTTCGAGTGATTATCACCCTTATTCCGTTTGTCGCAGGATTCATATTTCCACAGTAAGTAAGCAGTCAAAAGCATAGTTTCCTAGTAATAAAGCAATCAGTCATTCCTGTTAATGTAAGACACGAGAAATGTATGAATGTTCAGGACAATGAGCCCTTAGCACAAGTTTGAGCGTTACCGAGCCACTGGTGAGCCGGACCTTGTATTATTAGATCATAATAATAATGATGATGATGATGATGGAAGTTCATTGGGACTATTTTATTGATCGTAAGCACCACAGAAACGTCACAGGAAAGCAAATACGCAGTGTCGTGTACGTGAATGACGTGTTTTTTTGAGTTATTCTTATTTAACTGCCAAACTACTGAACTGATTTTGATACAAAATTTATGGGACCCATCTGAAAGCATACCCTTTCAGATAAAAAAATAATTTTTCAAATCGGTTCATAAATGACGGATTTCTGAGGTAACAAACATAAGAAAAAAAATACAACCGAAGTGAGAACCTCCTCCTTTTTTGAAGGTGGTTAAAAATAAATAATAATCCTAAATTATAAAAATAATGCCTTCAAGTTATCAAGAAACATTTTTTATAGTTATCTCGACAATTACTTACCTACTGATGACTATGGTGCCTTTTTATATAAGTAGGTACCATAAAGTTCACATAAAGTACATTTAAGCAGCGCCCCTAGCGGGAAGTTAACATAACTGATGATTCTCCATACCATACTAGTGCTAGCCGTTCTGAAATGTTAATTAGGTATCTAGTCATAAATACTGTTGATCTAATTCTGTGAAGGAGATGAGATATTAGTGCTTTTTATTAACTACACTAAAACTTTTTGTTTATTTTCTTACACAAAAGGTTCAGTACCATAATACAAGTGAAGAATAGATAATGAGACATAATCTTAAAGCTATTTAGATAGTCAGGTGGGTACTTAGTGTATCCACCTATACTACTATGGAGGAAATGCAAGAAACCTGTTTTGTGTAAGTAGATACCTTATCTAGATACAAAACTAGCTAGGTACTATAGTAGGTGCCAAATAACACTGCAATACAATCTCGTCCCACTGGGACGAAATACAACCAGTTTTATTAATATTTATATTACTGTTTGGTCCCAAAATTTATTTTAGTACAAATATTGGTTTAGGATTTGGAGACTTTATCGAATCAATGTTTTTCGTCACCAGTTTCTATAGCATTCTAGCATTTTTATTAGCCTTATTCCATACATATTGACTAGAACTGGCTTCCGATTTCCTAAGCGGAAATTAAACATCGTGCGCTGGTCATACTTCCGGAACTAAATGGGTTTCAATGAAATATCTTCAATAACCTCCATAATTTTACAGTGTGACATAAAATTTATTCCAGCTTTTGGACCGATTTACACACTCCTAAGTGCAGTGGCGAGTTGAGTTAGCAGTAGAGTTACACTGCGCTGTGGAAACTCGGTACGTGACTTGAAAATAATTTTAGCGTACCTGTGTAAGTTTTGTATTTTTCTTGATTTGAATAAATAATTTCATAATTTGATTAATAATAAATAGACGAAGCATATTTTTTACTTATACAGAGTCATTTTTTTTTTAAAAAGGCAAGCAATGTCATCCGAACCAGGATTGTTACTTGTTTATAAACTATAGAGGTAGACTATAGTTTGAAAACAAGTAATTCAAGTTATGTATCTTTTGGCCCTTGGTCACTATAAAATGGAATTTTTGAATAGTTTTTAGTTAGGTAAATTTTCAACAAATGTCTATTCATATTTCAGATTTTCGGAGTATCTTTACTGGCGCAGGTTTTGGCCAAACCATACATCGCAAATCAGCCGCAACCTCAAGTAGTCCGATATGACTTCGATATCAATAACTTGCCCAACTCCTATAAGTATGAGTCAAAGAAGCACTTTACCTTCCAATTTTATGAATATAGTTTTAGTGTATAATAATATACCTGTATAGTATAATGTTATATTTATTATTTTCGTTATTCTCAATTTCATATCTTGAAAAGTAATAGTAGTTATCCTATTATGTTGATGAGAAACGAGTGAAAAATCAATTCAAACTCTTCGGAAAAGCAAAGATTTAAAAAATGGCGTCACTTCAAAGTAGGTACATAAAGCGTGGCAATTATGTACCTACCGGCGTGAGTTTTGAATTAATTAGACAAATGGCGTCAGGTGCTCAAAAGCGCCAACTTTTCTGCAAGTAACACCGAATGTGATTTACGAGGGGAAATTCAATGGCTCTGATTGTAAAATGATTTTGTTTTCCGAACAAACACTTCTGGGATTTCCAATAAAGTTGACGTACGCAGTATTTGAACTAAATGAATCGAAAAACTTTCATCATTATATCTTTATTCATTATTATTGAGATGCAACTAGTGTGGTTAGTAAATAAATAAAATACAAAAAGTAATTTCATTAGTGAAGTTATATTAGTGACTTATAAATGCTGTTTACAAACAGTTTACAAACAGTCTTGTGTTCATCATTCAGTATCTGTCAAACTGAGGGCTTATTTTGCGATAATACTATTGATTGAAATCGCCATATCCTAGTGACCGTAATATAGAGCCTTAATATAGATAGATAGATAGATAGATACATTTATTCAAAACCACCACAAAAACAAAGTAAAAGAAATAACAGCATAAAAAGAAAACTTAAATCTCAAATAAATTGGTACCTACATAAAGAAAAAAAGCAAACTAATTGTTAATAACAGAAATAAGTTATGTGCTCTGTGTGGTGGTGAAACGGCCTCAGCACAGCTTAATGCTTAATATAGCTATAATCGCACAGCGAACAGACCTTTTAAATAAAAAAAAAGAACCCGTCCTCTAGGGGAACCCAATATTTAATTTAGCCAAAAGTCCCCGACTAAAAATGATGGACATTATATTGGTACCAATGTAGGGTATCTAATACCTACCTATTCGGAACTAAAACCTACCAGTTGTAAATCTCCAATCTCGCATCAAAATTTATCACTGATTCTGCAATCTCTGAATAGACGTGATTTGAGAGAGTTAGTAACTGGTTGTAACTTGTAACTGTGTATGCCACAGATAGTTAAACAGTTTGTGAGGGGGGAGTAAAAGCTGAAACGATCGTTAGTAAATCACATTGCACAGTTTGCACCTATGGTAAGTTATTTTATTACAGTTAAGCATGCGCGAACTAGTTTTGGACAATTAGTTGTGATACATTGTAGCTTTCATTTACATTTTAACTATTAATTTTAAGGGTACTTACCAAAAACTTATCAAATAAAAACAAATTTTTAAATTTTTTTTTAAACTTAAAATTTCTCTACTGCAATTTTCCAGAATAAGCCATAAGAACAAAATGATAACCCTACACTTTTATACCGCGTTCACACTTTGCCCATGCCGCTGCCGCTGCACAGTAACATCCCTTTATTCTCAAGGGCATGAATTTGGGCCGGGAGCTGGGACAGAGGCATGATCGTGTTCACATTATGCTCGTGCCCACTTCCCTGCCCAAGTCCTTGCCGACCGCGGCAAAGTGTGTACACAACATTAGATAATGTTTTAAGAATATAGGGTCACTGTGGCCCCCTTTCCCCTATAAAAAATACACTAGAATAGTTATAGTTTGCAAAATGCCAGACAAGAATGTCTTGAAAAGCGACTGCAAACAATTCATAAAAGAAGTAGTTTGTTGGATGTAGGGTCTATCAGTATAACGTTCGTGCTGTTACCATGGTAACGGTGCACCCGACCTACCCTACAACGGAAAAATCTAATAAAAATACTGGTTACCATTCTGCTAACGTTTCTTAAAAACCCCTTTATCCTGTTAGTTATAAGATCTATTTTCTTTTGCGCACCTTGGTCAGTTTTCTCCTCCACTTGTTTAGTAATACAATACTTTTGTATATCAAAGAAATGCATTGATAGTTTTATTTTATTTTTACGAGGTAGTTTTCAGATAATGTTTGTTTATCAAATAAAACTAAAATTACTAAAATTTTCACGAATGAATCCAATTTTGACGTCTAATTATGGAGCTTGCGATATTATCTGTGTCTGGCTTATGGACATATACAATCCCGGCTTTGCACAAAAATTGTTGTCAGTCACTACTTTTTTATTTTTGTTTACTTCTTATGATTTAAACTGTGTACCTACCCTATAGACCATATTTGAAATAAATATTTGTTTATTTATTTTCGTTGAAAACTTTTACAGAAAAAAAAAAAATTTAAATGTTAATTAGTTTATCTACTGACAGGTAGACTTGATGTTATGGCATAAACTCACTCTTAATGAACATACACATTCTTACCCATAGGACACAAGCATTTCAAGCAAGTATAATTTTATCAATCGGTCTAAAGATCAATAAAAATTCTGTTGGGATTTCCAACTGGTCAGTTTCCATTACACCAGTCGTTATTTTTCCACACATTTTCCATACCAGTCTGCAACAGCTCCTGCCTGTCCATGGCAGTCATTTCCATCCCCCAGCGCGCCGACTTACCACAACTGGACTAACTTAATGCACTAAAAATACCACTCAGATATTGCTCGGACGAGCGCGACCAATCTAATATAAGTGTAAAAATTTCTAATTGCTGATGACGGTATAGGAGCTCATACAATTAAGGTTCTTGCAGTTCCGACTATGGTTCAATTTTAAAGGCGTCAATTTAATTTGACTAAACATTGATCTCCATTGGTATATTCTCCAAGCAACTATTTATAACCAATCCAATGATTTTACCCCTCAGTGATAATTCGTACACACCCACTCCTACGTCTGCTTCTAATGATGATGGCACGTGCTGAAGATTATTTATAGCAAACTTACTAACGTAATGCAAATCTGTAGGGGCTCTACTGTATTCTAGGCCTGGAGAGCTCTGTCAATACAACTGATATAACTGGTTTATTCTCACCGAGCTCACCGTCCGGCCCACTGGTGGGCCAGATGGGAAAAAAAACCCATCGAGCCCACTCATTTTCCAAGTGGGCTTAGTACACTGATTTCTTTGAATCTAACTTGTATCTGCTGAGTGTCTGAATTTCCTCAATCAATCATCTAAACTTTCGTAGATAATATTGTACTGAGGACGAGTCGCCCAGAAAGTACTGAGGACAAAAGTCCTCACAAACTACATATTTTAAAAAACACTGTAAAAAATTACAGTGTTTTTTTTTTCCATTGCCTGGACTGAGATGGTGACTCTTGAGTTTTGGTTCCGAATATCTAACAAAATATTAAGGATTGATAATGGTATTTTCGTATTGTGCAAAATGATTCTTGATTCAGCGGCTAGGGGCACCGCGGTTTTGATCAATGAAACCAATTATAAGTTTCTAGCTTCCGCCCGCGACTTCGTTCGCGTCCCGTTGGATCCCGTTGATTTTTCGGGATAAAAAGTAGCCTATGTGTTAATCCAGGTCACGGACAATATATATTCCAAGTTTCATCCAAATCGGATAAGTAGTTTTTGCGTGAAAGAGTAACAAACATACATACATACATCGTTACAAACTTTCGCGTTTATAATAATAAAAAAGTAGGAAGTATATTCACAACCCTGTAGGTACCTATTACAAAGCCTGTCCTGTGCCAGGGTCTGCACTAGACGGCTGTCAGGAGCACATTTTTCAGTTTTTTCCTGCTCTATTGCATTTTTCATATTTAGGGATATTTACAGATTTAGCACATGTTTATAATAGGGAAAAAACCATCTGGTTTCTTCGTAGCCAAATGAATAAGTCAAATCATAAACCGCTTAGCAAACGGGTAATGTTTCAAGAAAGTCGTACCTATGTATCAAAACAGGTAGGTATAGCTAATTTTTCTTCACAGGCGTCTGGTACGTGTCATCAGAGTGGCTAGACACTTTCATTATTTAGTTACTACCAAAGTAATTAGGTACTAAATAAATCAAGATAGGAACTCAATAGTGCCAAATAAGTCCTTATTTTAGGTGATTTTAAAAACTGATTTGGTGACTTGGGCCAGTCAAGGGAATCAGCCAAGTCAAGATGACAAGGCAGCCAAAGGAAAGGACGTCACTTGACAATTATTTTATAATGCGATATTCTCTTGTCTCCCCTTGCTTACGACTTGTAAAGAGACATAACATGCTACAATCTTTACAGAATGAAAAAAAAAAAACTATTTCAATTATTATCACGTATTCGTTGAAAAGGAAAAATAAAAAAAAATAAAATAATATTTATTAAATAATGAAACGTAACAAAATAATTAAAACAATGATTCATTTATATAAAATAACAAAGCATAATATAAAACAAAATATAAATACAGTTTAAAAAAAATAACTACATATTTTAAAAAGAAAAATGACCAATAAAAACACAAAAAAATTCTATGCTTAAATTACAATATCAACGTACGAATAAGCACCTTATTAATTTACCAACTTCTTGTTTTTACATCAGGTATCTATTAATTTTATTTTGAAGTTATATTTAGAACAAAATTAAAAGTAGATTGTTATGCAAGGAGCTAAAATGACGAGGAATACACTAGTTTAGCAAGAGAGTCAATAAACCGACTTATAATGACGGTTTTTTGAGCAAGAGAAGGGAAAAAAATAGTATAATGAAGTATAGGTACACCAGTAACACTTCGCAGCCATTCTTTTTAAAATATGATGATTTTTTATAATGTTTATACAATTTAAAGATAACAAATGCCTGCAAATAATAGGACTTATAAATCATTGATGTCGGTTGCCGTATTTGCAATAAGTAGCTTTTCTCAAACATGCTTGGAAATTAAAGCATTATTTTGACAACCTTCTTCGAGATAAATCGAAGATGCAGTACTGGCCACAGACATGCAAGCAGCGGCCAGATAAAAATGTATGAAAATCCATTACTGTCGTGTTTAGCGGCCAGATAAATTACATACAAAACTCATTACTGTCGTGTTATTTAAAAATGGAACGATCTTTTACTCCATAACATGGCAACCAGGAGGTAACTTATCAAAGGTTTCAAATTTCGAACAGGCTTTCAAATAAAAAGCTGATTATTGAAAAAAAAAACAAATGAACACTGTAACTTCGTTGTTCGTTAATGGTTTTGAAAAGTAATTGTATTTTCAACTAAAAAGTTTTGCCTAGGTATTTAATTTTATTTTCCGCGCATTATTTGAGAAAAGTTTACACGTTCATCCCTCATTGCAGGCCGCTGCAGTAATGTACTATTTATCACAAGTAGGGTCTTTCCACTTCGAGAAGTCTATTTTCTTGATTTGGCTACAGGGTACACGCTCGTTGCTAAAATCACAAAAAATATAACGATGAGTATTATAGTATTACTAGAAATCAAATAAGTGAGTTATTCGTCAACTCACTTATTTGATTTCAAATCAGTGGTCAGTGGACCAGTGCAGCACAAGACCGTAACGAATGGAAAAAATGAGGGGAGGCCTTTGCCCAGCAGTGGGACAGAGAAGGCTCGTAATAATAATAATAATTCGTCAACTATGTCATTCTGAAAAATGTCACCAGTCACTTTTTAACCGACTTCTAAAAAAGAGGAGGTTCTCAATTCGGTTGTATTTTTTTAATTTTTTTTTGTTTTTACAGTTTGTTACCTCTAAACTCCGTCATTTATAAACTGATTTAAAAAAATCTTTTTATATCTGAACGGTAAGTCAGTTCCCATGAGTTTGATGACAATTCTCAATGCGTCTTGTAGTGTTTGCATCTATTCAGTAGATGCGTTACCCTGTCTCGCTTGTACGAGTGGTTAGGTAACTGTCAAGTGTCAAACTCCCGACCTGTCAATGTCTCCCGACGTGAGGGTGGGAGACGAGGGGGTCGGGGAGTTAGCCGACATATACGGTCACGGACGGGAGACAGTGGCAGACCAGCTCGGTGTACCAGTGAGCCAGGGATATAAAGTACAGTATTTTACTAATCTTATGATCATCAGCAGCATCATCATCTGATGGTGAAACCGGAAAGTAGGTCATGAGATGGATTCTCGATAAGTATAAATTACCGACTTCAAAAAAGGAAAAGGTATCATCATCATCATCATCATTTGATGATGAATGCGTATCAAATTAAAGTCGGTTTTTCCAGTTTTTTAAACTTATAAATTATTGTCATGACATCTCCATACATTTTCATTAGAAGTAAGTATATTTTGTATAGAATTTCAACTTGCCTGCGGCCCAAGGTCCACGAACAAAGAATATTGTGCAAAAAAATTGCTAAGATAAAGAAACTATACGACGTTGTCAAAAAAAAGAAACTAAATATTCATGGACATTTCACACAACGCCTTCTATTCTCAAACCACAGATTATATAATACTATCTCAAACTAAGCAAATCTTGTACTATGGGAAGTAGATTGCTAATAGAATACTTATTAACATTTTTTTTTAGAAATAAGTACATACAATAAATTGAATACGCCTCCACATCACGGAAGGCAGAGCTATTTTCAACTGAGCTATGATACCTGTCTGTAGAATAATTAAATAAAAATATTTATGATTATAATATTGTTTTATTCAGAACGGCTATGTCAAAATAATCATCAGTATTTTCTTTTAGATATAACCTAGGAACTAAAAATAAATAAATTAATAGGTGGATTATATAGCTAAGCGTGCTCTACCTTAGGATGCAGCTCCACTTACCACCAGGTGTGCTGGCAGCCAAATGATTAGCTATAGCTCATAAAAAAACATGTCGTGTGCACTTTTGTGTAGAAGTGAAACCTTCAAAAGTTTTGGTAAACACGAGTGGAGGAGGTACGAAGCAGAGCACAAAGAGAACCACAATCATAAGAAACACTCAATAATGCTTCCTATCTCATTTTCTCCCACGTTAAATATTATCAATTTATGTGTCTGTTTTTTTTTACTGTCGCTTTTTCGTTTCATCTACTTTCACATCACAACGACTAAAGAAGTTTTTACTTCAAAAAGATATTAATAAAGTAAAAAAAAACTCTTACTCAGGACCAATCCTCTTAAAAGCAGACGGCTGTATGTGCGATACAGAGTCTCCATTGTCACACATCATGCTGGCTATGGATACATTCCTTATTTCAAGAAGTTGTTCTGAAATAAATAAAATCCCACTAAGTACCTAATCTTATATCTTTAAACGAGCAATTCTTGTATATAAATATATATATAATATAATATTATATATATTATGTATTAATCGGAATCTCGGAAGCGGCTCCAACCATTTTCATGAAATTTAGTATACAGGGGATTTCGGGGGCGATAAATCGATCTAGCTAGGACTCATTTTTAGAAAATGTCGTTTTACTTGTGTTTTCAAGTAGCCCTAATATTGCCACTTAAACAGAAAAAGAAGTCGCGAGTATGTCATAAAATAACCTATTTTATACAATAGTTTGATAAACTTAACACTTACCTAAACTATAAGCATGAGGTCGGTGTTCGTTTTCATACCAGAACCTATCTGACATGGGTGTTGATAAAAGATGTTCTATTATCACCTTGGACATTGAGCAAGGTATCATCCCGCCAGGAATCATGTACTCCATCGACACTCCAACATAGAAGTCTATATCTCGGACATTTTCATATATCGACTTGAGGCTATCAATATTCTGAAAAAAAAAAGTTATGGACATTTCATGCAACGCCCTCTAGTCCCAAACTAAGCAGATCTTGTACTATGACAACTAGATTGCTGATAAAATACATACTTATAGGAATATTTTTTTCTTATAAATACATAAATATATACCTAGTAACATCCAGACAGAACAAACATCTATGTTAGCCACACACAAATTATGTTTGTTCTCGGTATGGATCGAACCCATGATCTACAGCACGGATGGCAGGGCTATTACCAAAGCGGTGACGCCTAGACAGGCTTTTTATTTTGTCGCTAGTAGACACTAGCGACAAAATAAAAAGACTTCATTGTTTATGTTATTTGGTCAGTACGTAATCTTGATATTTGTAAACATAATCAGAGAAACCCAAAATAAAATAAAAAAATAAACAAAATAAAAAAGAAATAGTTGCGGGTATACTAGCAATTTTTAGTATAGGCACAGATTATATAATACGTATAGGTAAACTAAACTAAGTAAGTATATCCAAATGATTCTCTTGTCGCATGTTTCAAAACTAGTCTAATTTGACAGCATTCAATTAGGTTAGAAAAATGCAACTAGCGAATCGATACCCAATCCCATGTATACCTTACGAGGCATGAAACCCTTTAAATCGTTAAAACCGTTGATAATCACGCCGTAAAAGTACTTTAAGTACTCAACGTACGGTTGCAAACCATACCATCGGCCTTTAGTTATGTCGTTGGTTGGTATATCAATAGCTTCTTGCATATCACCAAGCCCGATATTGGCAATCTGGAAAAAATATTATCTTATTCAGTTCTGGTGGTTTGAGATGAACAAATCAATCAATCATATTATTCACAGAGTGTATGTTAAAGGCTCAATACATTCCACTAGTTATAACCTAGTTTGCAAACATTTGTGCATAATAATATGAAATTATTCTGTCAACTATAATTATAACATAAAACTAAAACACTGTCAACTAAAATAATACTCGTGAAAAGTAATAAAATACTGATTCACACTATTAAGTAACAGCCATTTATTGTGTTATTATTTTTAAACACTGCCATTGACAAGTGATTAACCCCAACTATTTTCTTCTTTGTCTAACTCTTCTCCCATTATTTAGGGTCGAGCCTCCTCACTTCAGAGCGCCAAGACCCCCAACTATTAAATATTATTTTTTTTCTTCAAGGTTAATTATTGGTTTTAGAGGCTTTTTTTAGGGGACCCTTTTCTCACAACCTCTACCAATTTCTAGATTCCTGTTTTTTAACCTTATGAGGCTCAGCACGCTGCCCTCGCAGAGTAAGCCGGTGCGCAGGCGCCGGGCTAGGGGTAGCTCGCTGCCGGATTAGGGGTCTCTAGAGGTTGGTAGAGGTTGTCCGGGTTTGTGAGGGTTTTTAGGGTTTTTGTGTTTGTAGAGGTTCATGTTAGGGTTTTAAAAATTTGTAAGTATTGATTTTTAGTATTAGATACTAATCCAAACATCCAAACATGTTTTTTTATACTAACATCAGGATCCACTGTGTAATCAGACCCTCCGGTGGGTTGCCAAATCAGGCCATGAGTAATTTGTTCCATATGTCTATCATTCGAAAAGAATCCAGACCTATAACTCAAATTTCCTATCGGAATATCTCTGACGTATGATCCATCTGGGTCACGCATTCTGAGAAGAAAGACAATTTATTTATTAGGATTGCCAAAGAATAATACACATAACTTAAAACCAAACTCAAACAGTACATATCATGGCTGGTGCTTATCCACTAAAGGCAACCACAGCTAATGCAGGTAACATTATGAAATGTAAAAAGTATTTTGGTATAAGACAAAGATACAATGGTTGGAAAGCTACAATAAACTAGGGTGAGAGATAAAATAATTGAAATCTAATACAATAAATTTTACAATAGCGCCAAAAAACAAAATGATATTATGATATTATAGTACGTACTAGTGTAGTTATATGATCTGCGGTATGGCAAAGCACTTTACAATAAAACTAGACAATAGAATTTTGTCTGTTATGTATTGTGAAAAAGATTTAGCAAATTAAATGCATTATTATTATCAATAAAAGTATTGAATCAATACTTTTGAACGAATACAGTACCTATTTACAATATTCACAATATTTACAAAATACACATGAAACAGTTGAGCTATCTACAAACCGTTGCAAACGATTTATAGATAGCTCAACTGGTCCAAATCAGTACCAATTCTAATTTAAAAAAAATACAAGCAAAATGTATCACTGCTGCTATAATAGACGGAGCCCTGGTAGCTTCAGTGATAAATTAACTGAGACGAAAAGTTTAAACACGCAGCCGAATGAATATTCCGAATGAAAGAATATAGTGCGTACGCTAAGGCAATGTAATTAGTTGTTGCTTAATTTTTTTTATTCCAAAAAAAGCCTCTTTCCTCAAACGCCACTCGTGTCTATTTTGGGCCTTTTGCATCCAGGTTTTTTCCTGTACGGCAACGATATATATATTTTATTTCCTTTTTTTGGGAATATCGCAAAATCTCAGTTCCGGGCAAACTATTATATTACTTACTCCAGCCTGGCTTCTTGCACAGTATGGAACCACCGGAATATATACTGATACTCTAGGGTCATTTGCGGTAGTTTTGAGGGGTTGTACATATTTCTAAATCCTTGATCTTCCGAAATGATTCCTTCTTTGACCAAGGTTTCTTTTCCTGCAAAGTTGAAATTTTGTATTTAACTAACCCATAGTCAAAGTCTCCGAGGTATTTAAACGAGCTGGCTTACCTATCATAATTGACAAAGCTTCAGTGCGGTAGATCTGATTGAATATAGCAATGTTTATGTCCCTCGCAGTGTAAAACAGTTTATCATTATCCCAGCAAGGATTTACTTTGGCCAAACTCTTGGCAATAAAGTTGTGCTGTCTCCAGAATATTATAGTAAAAAATTGGATACCAAATAGAGAGTTTCCACCAGAACTCGCTGAAATAAAATAATGTTGCATGATTCACAAGATATCTATACCTAACCTATTTGGCTGGTAACCTATTCAAGCTTTGACATAGTGTTGATCCCAACTACCTACACAGAACTAAAAATATTAACATAATTGCTTTCATAACGCTCACAGTTTGAAATAGGTTTAAGGTGTAAGTATCTCGTGAACACTGCGTAGTGTATAGTAACATAGAGGCAGGCCAAGGTAAACGCAGTAGGTAAGTAGTAGACCAATAAAAAAATTGACTTTAAGTATGAATCTGTGAATCGTGGTTTATGATTTTGAGCCTATTTTCGCACGTCATACGTATTTGTATACTCAGATTCGATTTTAAACTTTCTCTTTTCTTCATGTTTACTTACTAGGATACAGACACATTTTTTTGTAGGATAAACAGGTCCTGCGCATCAGTACTGTTCCCCTATTGATTGATGGAGAGTTATGTACGAGTATAAAAGCGTAGTATGCTGCAGGCGTACTGGGGAGTTCAGTCGTTGTTATTAATTTTATGAAAAAACGTGAAACTTACGATAGTCATAGCATTTCGTCTCAGTTGGTTTTTTATTCTGTATACATTTGTTGTTTTCAGTTTTTACACTAGGAGGCCAAATTTTTCCATTTTCCACCTCAGTTTTAAGACAACCACCTTCTGGTGTTCTGTGACTTTCCAAAACGGGTAGTGAATCTCCGTACACACTATATAAGTCATACAAAGGTGTGCTATAGGCAATCTGAAAGGACCGCAATCATAATTTTCTCTAAAACAGTGCTAGTTTTTGTATGAATTGCAATGGTACCATACATTTTTTGGAACTAGATGGTCGAAAAATGACCACGAAGCAGAAGGCTAAGCGGGAAATTACAAATATAAAGGCGGTACTTACTCTTGAAAAATCTGTATCGTTACCAAGGCATCCAAGAGTTTGAAAAGACATAGGTATAGTCAAGTTCAGGCACCGAATAGAGGAGAAGCGAAAGACAGGGTCATCATCAGGAATCTTATTAGGGATGCACACTGGGTCGTGCTTGCCTTTTTCTAAACAGCAGTATGGCCTTAGTGTTAAAAAGTTATCTGAAAGAGTTTTATTAAAAAAGATAATCCTACTAACAATATTATAAACGCAAAAGTTTGTAAGAATGTATGAATGGATGTTTGTTACTTTTTCACGCAAAAACTACTGATCCGATTTAGATGAAACTTGGAATATATATTGTCCGTGACTTGGATTAACACATATGCTACTATTTATACCGGAAAATCAACGGCATCCAATAGAACAGGCAAGTCGCGGTCCGAAGGTAGTTCATTAATAATGGAGCACACGCAAAATCTTACTGCGCGAAGGTATGTCGTTGGTACGATGGTGTGCGACTTTTATCTAGAGATTTATGTACTAACTTGAGTCATGCTGTGATGTATAATCGCCTGCAACAAATAGGATGAAAGCTGCGAACAGTTGTGTAAAAATGTCACTTGCTCGGTGACCTTCTGTCCATGCCTTGGTCCGCACTACCCGGGGCAGAGGTAAGGGTTTGCCAGATACAGAGTTACGCGGTTCGTAATCTGGAATGCAATTTTTATTTATTTAACAAAACCCACAGCCCTTAATACTATTAAATAATATCTAACTGGGCTATAGCCTAGTTAGATATTATTTATATATATAGTCCTATGGCCAATTACGGATTTACTTTTTATAGAATATAATTTTTAAAACAGACAGTCGAATATTACTAAAGTAAGCATAGGATATAAAACAATAAGTGCATAAATATAAGAAAAACATAACAACAAATATATACTTGAGCTTGATGAGCTTAAGAAACTATTACTACAGCAATGAATAAACAATAACAAGTATTTAGTAACAAAGATACAAAATTTAGATTTTATCATCACAATATATATATATGTACATAATGTATATTTTTATTTTTTCTTCGGTCTTAAATTTCACTTTTACTTTAATTGTTGATTATACTCCATTATTTTACAAGTTTTACGTTTAAAAACATGTTTAGTGTTGTGAAATAAATCATTTTTAGAGAATTCCTTATTATAAACACTCTGTAACCTATTAACTATCGAGTGCTGAACAATAAACTTAGATAAACTTCTCCGAGACATGAACAAAATATTATTACCTATTATGGGTTTGAAATTTGTAAGCAAAGGAGGTACACCCTCGCAAGTGGCATAGAAACATTATTATTATTATGGAGAATACACTATTTAAAAATATTTAATCGATAAATTATCAAATATGGAATTTTTTCGGAATAAATAATTGTTCGAGTGAGCGAAGCGAACTAAAAATTTAAGGCATAATTTAAACGGGAATATCACGAGATCTCAGTTTGGGGCGAACAACTAGTTAGAATTTTTTTATTGGTCTAATATGTATGTATATCTTTACGATTAAATTAAATTTGCAGTCTTTCTAAAAAAATACAAAAAAAACCTTTATTTGCAAACTTTGAACATATAAAAGCATTTTATATAAAAAAACTGTAGCAAACATCAATAAAAAAAAACACGGTGTAGACCCTCTAGGAGTAGGCACCACATGCGACAGTAATGAGCACATAGGTATCAGAGGGCCAAGTATGAGTTTTGGTGAGTAAATCTGGATTGGTGTAGACCAAGCTTCTCAAAAAATCACCTGAATGATTCCATACAAAACAGCGCACACTGGTATGCTGGGCGTCGGACGTTTTACACGAGATTTACACACCATAACTCGTACTAGGCCCGCTGGTACAAAATTAATACAATAATTTATAAGTTTAAAAAACTGGAAAAACCGACTTCAATTTGATACGCCTTCATCATCAAATGATGATGATGATGGCAGTTCATTGAGACTGTTCTATTGATCGTAAACACCACAGAAAAGCAAATTACGCAATGTCGTGTGCGTGGATGACGTGTTTTTTCCAGTTACTCTTAACTGCCAAACTACTGAAAAGAAATATAACCAAATTGAGAACCTTCTCCTTTTTGGAAGTAGGTTAACTTATAACAAGAATCCATCTCATGATCATTTCACTAAACCCAAACCCGGCTTGATTAATGCCGGTTGGTGAACTACGGACTGCCGGTGCCTACCTTCCGGTTTTACCATCTGATGATGATGATGATGATGATGATAAAGATGCATTGGGAATTGTCACGAAATGCATGGGAACTGCTATTTATGTAGGTACATATACATATCTGGCTTACACTGCGCGGTGACACTACAACGGTTGGCAGTCGAGCTGGCAGTGACGCGCAAATCCGCGCAATGTAACTCGAATACGCTAATGCGGTGACTGTCAGATTTGTTCGTGATAGAGGTACCATAATCGGTTAAGTAATTAAGCAGAATAAGAATAACTGGAAAAAACACGTCATACACGTACACGACATTGCATATTTGGCTTTCTTGTGACTTTTCTGTGACGTTTACGATCAATAGAACAGTCTCAATGAACTGCCATCATCATCATCATTTGATGATGAAGGCGTATCTAATTGAAGTCAAATTGAAGGTTTTTCCAGTTTTTTTAACTTATAAATTATCACTTCACTACATAATATAAAGCAAAGTCGCTTTCCGCGTCTGTCCTAATGTCTGTATGTATGTAATGCTTAGATCTTTAAAACTACACATCGGATTTTGATGCAGTTTTTTAATAGATATAGTGATTCAAGAGGAAAGTTTATAGGTATAATACATCATCGTCATTACTGCATTGCACCCGTGCGAAGCCGGGGCGGGTCGCTAGTTATTAAATAAATAAATAAAAAATAAAAAAGCCCATTTATTCCATAACTTAAATAGTACGTAGTTAGACATTTCATGCTTTTCTTTAAATTTCAATTAAGATTACTACTAAATTATAATACACTAGCAGCGCCTCGCGGTTTCACCCGCGTAATTCCCGTTCCCGTGGGAATTCCGGGATAAAATATAGCCTATGTTCATCAGGGATAATGTAGGATTCTAATGGTAAAAGAATTTTTTTAATCGGTCCAGTAGTTTCGGAGCCTATTCAATTCATACAAACAAACAAACAAACAAAAAATCAAACCTTTCCTCTTTATAATATTTGTATAGATGTATAGATGTATAGATGTATAGATTTGAATTATAATACATTAGAATAATACATTTGATTTTTAGTGAAATTATGATTAAATTACTCAATTGTATTTGTTTCTTTTAAAAATAATAATAATAGTTGAAATAAGTTGTAGGATTTCATTTCGTCATTTTTAATTTTAAAAGTAATATCTAATTTTTTTTCGTTTCTTAATTTCTTTGTATTTATTGTCCTCTATTGTTAGTTAGTTATTATTATAATAAAATTAAAATAAAAAATAAAAAACCTATTACAGTAATAGTTATCTGCTGTCAGTTTTAACCTATTTGATTTTGATTTCAAAAAAAATACTTACTCTTTGAAAAGTTTGCTGGCAACATCCTTATGTAGGGTGTTCGCTGAGCTCCATACGAAGGATAGTTCAAATTGTTACAGGACCCATCCACTCGTCTCCCTTCCAAGGGGTCACATGGTTCTAAGTCAATTGTACATGAACTAAAATATAAATAAAATAAGTTTAAAAACTTTAAAAAACCTACTTCGATTTGATACAGCTTCATCATCGGGTGATGATGATAATGGTCATGGTAGTTTATTGGGTTTGTTCTATTGATCATAAACACCATTGAAAGGTCATAGAAAAGCAAAATACGCAATGTCGTTTATATTACGCAGATGACGTGTTATATCCAGGTATAGGTTAGTACTAGATATTCTTATTTAAATGCTAAGCTACTGAATTTATTTTGATGAAATTTTTATGGGACTAAATCTTCCTTCAGATAAAATAATAGTTTTTTAAACCGTTTATAAATAATGGAGTTTTAAGGTAATGAACATTTTAAAAAATACACTCCAATGTAGAACCTTTTTTGAAGTCGGTTAAAAACATCACACCGAGTTGAAATAATTCTCTATTAGCCTCAGACTTACGCTGTTGTATTTTTTTCTTCGTGGCGCTTCAACTCCGTTTTTGTACAAGGTTTTCCATTATGATTTTCATAGATTATTGCATGACAGCCATACAATAACCCTATGAACACTAAATAAAATTTCATTATACGAGTGTGAAAGAAATGTATAAAAAATATAGAACATGTAGACTGAATGAATCCAGTCTACCGAATGAAGCAAAATGTCTCGATGATCCAAAATATAATTTTTGAAAACAAAGAGACACAGCTGTTAGAACAAATTTTATTTGTTCTGCATTTTTAATTATGATAAGTAAATACACTACACGGTCACTTTTATTGTAAGTAGTGGGTTGCCTTGCTTTGCAAACAAATTCTATAAACGAAGAGTAGAAAATAAGTGAAACGAACTAAAAAATAATTTTTTGGTCGGAAAATTTCTTCGAATCAACTATGAGACCAATCTGAAAGAAATTGAGAACTCCTCCTTTTTATGAAGTTGATTTAAAGTTAAAAAGAATCGTCTAAAGTCGTTGAATATTTTAGTATTCTCGGAAATGTATTCAAACTAGGTAGGTACTATTACTGCCCCCATATCGCAAGCTCTGAACTGCTTTCACTGCCCAGCATAATATCAAGTGACGTGGCTACAGATATACGAAAACAAGAAGCTTTTAACGGCAAAAAACGCGCTGAAACGCGCTAATGTCACTTTTTAGTCCCAGAATACCTATATGATGTAGTATAAAAACAGTTCAGAAAACCTGCCAGTTTTTATGAAACAACGATTGCCCCTAGGTCAAAATAGTCAAGGTCTTTTTAATATTCGTATTGACATTTTCTTTCTGACAACGCAAATAAAATATATTTTAACTATTTTGCACCTGATACCTACCTGTCTGCAAATATGATACAGAATTTATTACTTTTGAAACTATACGTACTTACCTACATAAAGACCCATCGCCACAGAGTTCCACCAGTGTGAAGAAGTTTTCTGAAATCAGGATGGTATTAATACGACTGTCATTGATGGGACTCATACATTTTTTGGAGTTTCTTTCGGGAAGCATTATATAGCAATTTTTTTTTTCAAATAATGCTGTACAGAAAATAGTGACTTTTCTAACCAGCTTTTACTAAGAAACTAAGAAAACGAACTCACAGCTGCACTCATAAACACGTCAAAAGATAAATAATGATTCGTCTATAACATTGATATTGCTCGTTTAAACCTACAACAAGCTTCCTAAGTTTATGTTGGAAGTTTCGTGTCCGAATTTGTTCATGGTTAAATTGAAAAAAATGCTCGTAGAAAAAGCCTACCTACTACTCAGGATTTCTTGGCTGATAATAGTTTAAACTTAATCATTATAACTTGTTAAAATGTACGTGTTCTAAAATTATCTCAGTACCTATTAAATTATTAATTCTGTGTTATTTTCTCCATCCTATTTATCTGCGAGTAGTGTATGTACCTACCTAATGTTTGTGCGCCGCTAGGCGAAGCACAGAGGTTCATTTTGTAGTTCACCATCTACATAAGTGATATAACCTGTGTTTACAAATTAATAAAAGGCTTATTCTACTAATTCCCGTTGACAATCCCCGTCAATGGGGATTAGTGAACTTTGAATATGATATCGCTTACTAGAGTCCTAATAGAGAACAGAAACCCCACTATAAAATACCGGAATACTCATATTCTTAATCTGTTGTACAATGTCATTTTTAATCCTACTTCGCCTCCCTATTTTAAAACGCGATTTCAATTCCTTTATTTGTCCAATCCCCGTTCCTTGCGTTCTTCTGATACCCGTCAACTTAAGACGCCTGTACACTCTTCTTACTTCGACAACTCTTTCACAGTGCAGGCTGCTCGCCTTTGGAATGCATTGCCTGTTGCTATCAGACGTGCTAAATCACTACCGATATTCAAATCGATGGTCAAGGAACACTATCGGCCTTACCACGTTATCAGATTTATCTTGGATCTAACAAAAACCGCCAAAAACCACGTGTGTTTTGGACTTAGTTCCTTATTGACAGGGGTTAAGTCAAAATCACACGCGGTTTTTGGCGGTTTTTGTTAGATCCAAGATAAATCTGGAAACATAATTTGGGGGTATCTGTCTTGTTGTCACTAATCATGCTTCATTCTAGATTTATTTTTTTCCTAGTAAGTAACGTATAGCTATATAATGTTATAATAATAGTTAAGTAGTCTATGTAGTTTATGTTATGGTATGTGGTTTATGTTATGGTATGTAGTTTATGTTATGGTACGTAGTTTATAATAATAATAAATAAATAATAATAATAAATATTCACGGACATTTAACACAACGCCTTCTAGTCCCAAATTAAGCAACGCTTGTACTATGTATGGGAACTAGATGGCTGATAGAATACATAATATACAATATTTTTTTTTGTAAATACATACTTATAATACATAGTAACACCCAGTAGTAGTTTATGTTATGGTATTGTTTTTATTACACCGTCACTTTCGTTCATATAAAATCCAGTCCATCCAAAGGTTGCCTGGAAGAGATCGCTCATAGCGATAAGGCCGCCCATTGTACTTCACATAAGAATAATGAACTCTGTGTTTATTTTATAATTCCTGTAAAAGTGGTGTACAATAAAGAGTTTTCTATCTATCTATCTATCTATTGTAGGTTTGTGTGTAGTTTACACACTAGATAATTTATTTTTCTATAGCACACTATCAGCAGTAAGTACCCCAGGTAGATTACAACACAATCCTTTCCATTCAAGGTTATCTGGTAGAGATTGCTGTTAAGCGATAAGACCGCCCATTGTATGTCATAGACTTAAGATGTTATGCTTTCTGTATGTTTCGTTTTTAGTTGTGGTGTGCAATAAAGTATTTTCTATCTATCTATAAAGTGTTTTTTATACCACTAAATGTTTCATCAAACATTTAGTGCTGCCGATGGCCCACCATCGATGGTTAAGTGGTAACCACTGCCTATAACGATGCATTGTCTCACTGAGCACATCCACTGAGGATGTGTCTTGTGATGCATCGTACTGCCCATATTAGAAAGTTTTTAGTTCAATGTTGAAACGTAACGTAAAAACGTTTTAACGTAAAAACAAAACCAAAATTACATGACTCATTTTAGTGTTTTCTTTCTGGGAATAACCAAATAAATTAAAAATAAAACAAGTGCACTTGACAAGTACATTATATATAATATTAAATTAAATTTCAAATAAAATACACCGAATACACAGTTATATAATTGTGGCAAAAATAGAAGTGTAAATATGATCAAAGACAATCGCCGAGTTATGTAAACCTAACGTATTCGAGTCACATTGCGCGTCAACCAGCTCGACTGCCGAACGTTGTAACGTCACCGCGCAGTGTATCTCGGATACGCTTCCGTTACGATACGTTTACGATTGTGCTGAGAATGTAGTAGTTTATTCACACGTGTCATCTTGCCACGCCGAGAAGTCCATTTGGTTGATTTCGCTACAGTTTACAACTTGATTACTGAAAAATGTACAAAAATAATATTTGAGTATAATAATAATATAAAATAATATTAAGCAGGTACAAAACCATCAAAATCTTATTCGATTTCAATTCAATTATGAATGCATGAACAAAAAAAAATAAGATTATGACGTTTTTATAAAACTAAGCGGAAAAGTACCAATAAAACACAGTTGAAAATGTTTTCTTTTATATATAATTTATTTTATGAATACTTTGTGTTTAATTTTGAAAATAAGAACGAAAGGGATTTAAGTTTAAATAATCTTGAAATAATAGAGACATCAAGCATCAATTTTTGAGATAATTTCAGCTCAAGAAATTTTGACTAATTTATATTACTCAGAGTACTTATTATCTTTTGAAATATTTTCAAGATTATGTAATATTTCAAGTCTGAAACTATGAAAAATCTTACGTTGGACTGCGTATCATAAAGGCACTCGGTTGTATCTCGGTTACCGAATCACCAGTATCACACATAATTCGAGCAACGGTTATCTTTCTTATTTCACAGAGTTGAGCTGAAATAAAAGAATAATAAATTTTATTCACAAAGAAAATTACAACATATTAATATACCGTTGCAAACGATTTATAGGTAGCATAACTGGCCGAAATCAGTACCAATCGGAAGCGTGCCCAATACACTGGCTGCATTGCCGCGCTGAATAGCAATGATTTAATGAAATAAAAGTGATAATATAATATGAAGGGCACAGGGAAAGAAGGGGCTGATCAACTTCACTGATCTGATCAATTATTCCTGTACCCTTCATATGTTACTAAGTTTTCTCTTATTATTGGAGTTTTAGTAAAGATCCCTAATTTAAAAATATAATTATATAGCCAATGTCACCCGGAGATAGTGTAGCGTCCCAACGGTGAAAGAGTTTTTTAAATCCTATTAAATAAATAATCAAAATCTTTCCTCTTTATAATATTAGTATAGATAAAGATATAAAATGAAAAATATAATATACTTAATGTTATAATTACAAGAGAGGCCTTGGCAAACCAACAGCCAGATGGGTAGATGATATCGTTGCCGTACAGGGGAAAACCAATGCAAAATAGGCACGAGTGGCGTTTGAGGTAGGAGACTTATGCCCAGCAGTGGGTTACTACAAGCTGCCTATGATGATGATGATGATACTTAATGTAATAAAATAAACTTACATGAAGTGAAAGCATAAGGACGATCTTTACTTTCGAACCAGTGTCTATCAAACACAGGCATTTTGAGGGCGGACTCCTTTTGGCAGGCGTAAAATGTAGGAGGGACGGTGCTGTTTGGAAGGAATATCTCCATAGACATACCAATATATACATCTAAATCCGCGACGTCTTCGTACAAGTCAGAGAGGGCTGCGATTTTCTAAAATAATACAGTAAATTATAGGTACATATTTTTTTTTTTTAATTTTCTGTCATGGTTTTTCCCACTGCAGGGCAAAGGCCTTCCCACCCTTCTTCTACTCCTTGCGATTTAATGCTGTTACAGGCCAAGATGTACTTATTTAAGATGTTTTAAATACTTAGGTAGTAAAAATCGCAAAGTCAACATTAAAATGATATTCCAAAAACAGGCTTAATTTTTGACGGGTTGCAAGCTCATCGCAAGTAATAATCTTCTACCGCGTGCACATTATGCCCATGCCGCTGCCGGCATTAATGCCGCGGACTTATTGCCAAAGCAACATCGCCTTTATTCTCATTAAGGAGCTAGGGCATGAACTTGGCGATGGGCATAGTGTGCACGCGGTATTAACAATTTCACATTCCCGATGTTTTGTTTTGAAAACTATCATGCAGACAATGTGTGTAAAGCAAATGGTTTATCAGCATTATGAAAACTATTAGACAGATGCCTACAAAGATATACAGAAAAAAACATGACGCAATTCACACGTGGTAGAAGTGAAACCTTCAAAAAGACTCAAATCACAAAGATGCTAAAGAAGTTTTCACTTCAAAAACTATTTTAAGGCTTAATCCACCGGTTTGCCACCGAGGTTTACTTGATTTGTACCTCATGATCAATGATACCCTCCAAATCCTCCCAACATGTGATGGAATCACCGAAAAAGAACTCTCTGTACTTGACGTAAGGTTGGAAGCCGTAGTATCTACCCTTAGTTATGTCGCTGGATACTATATCAAGAGCAAGCTGGCTAGGACCGAGTCCTCTATTGCAAACCTGAAAATAAGTATTTTTTTCATAATATAAATAATAAGGTAATCCTTACTATGTAATGGAATGGCAAATAGAATAGAATAGAATAGAATAGAATAGAATAGAATAGGATAGGATAGGATAGGATAGGATAGGATAGGATAGGATAGGATAGGATAGGATAGGATAGGATAGGATAGAATAGAATAGAATAGAATAGAATAGAATAGAATAGAATAGAATAGAATAGAATAGAATAGAATAGAATAGAATAGAATAGAATAGAATAGAATAGAATAGAATAGAATAGAATAGAATAGAATAGAATAGAATAGAATAGAATAGAATAGAATAGAATAGAATAGAATAGAATAGAATAGAATAGAATAGAATAGAATAGAATAGAATAGAATAGAATAGAATAGAATAGAATAGAATAGAATAGAATAGAATAGAATAGAATAGAATAGAATAGAATAGAATAGAATAGAATAGAATAGAATAGAATAGAATAGAATAGAATAGAATAGAATAGAATAGAATAGAATAGAATAGAATAGAATAGAATAGAATAGAATAGAATAGAATAGAATAGAATAGAATAGAATAGAATAGAATAGAATAGAATAGAATAGAATAGAATAGAATAGAATAGAATAGAATAGAATAGAATAGAATAGAATAGAATAGAATAGAATAGAATAGAATAGAATAGAATAGAATAGAATAGAATAGAATAGAATAGAATAGAATAGAATAGAATAAATAGAAAACGTTTATTTTGTGTCATAAAAAGAATCATACATGAGTTCAGCATGAGAATAAAAAAAAATAGAGATCTAATATTATGACTACAAAATCGGCCGTCACTCAGCATAAGTTGTAGCAGCATGGGCACTACTACAACGCTGGTATTCTGTGACGCCAAGGCTTACGCCGCCGGCAGCAACGGCGGTACACAGCGTTATACTTATTTTATTTTAATATAGGTAATATCTTATAGGTAACATAATACTACAAATTAACACTTTACATAAACTGCTACATCAGGAAGTAACACATACCACATTATTATAAAAATAGACATTTACAAATAATAAATAGTGCTAAATATATTATAAATAGTGCGGTTGCATGTCGACCGACATACCTAATGCTGAGCCAAAGTCAGTTTTGGTTTTCTTAGCAATGTTTTAGATTTAATGTTTTATGTTTTTTTTTTATGTTTTACTGCTTGTGTGTCACAAATAAAATAATAGGTTATTTTTATTTTATTCTTATTCGGATTATTATTTATTTACTTATTTATACTTACGTAGGAGTCAATGTTATAATCAGCCTTTGCGGTTGATTGCCTTAAGGCGCCATGAGTTATGTAAATCATGTTATCACCTTCGGTATAGTACCGAGTGTATGAGAGATTCCCTACCGGGTATTCTTTCATTAGTGTTCCATCGGTGTCCATTAGCCTTAAAAAAAAACCAATTTACAGTCACTAAGACCGCTGATTACGACAAGTATTTTACCTACCAAAATTATTTATATTTAATAAGAAAAGAGGAGGTTCTTAATTCGCTTGTATTTTTGTTTAATGTTTGTTACCTCAGAACTTCGTCATATTATATGAACCGATTTAAAAAAAAATATTTATCCAAAGTGGTATTTTTTCAGATTAGTCCCATTTAAAATTCGACTTATCTGGAAAGAAAAAAGAAGAGAATTTCAAATCAGTTCACAAAATATTACGGAGTTCCGAGGTAACAAACATTAAAAAAAAATACAACCGAATTGAGAACCTCTTCCTTTTTTGAAGTGGGTTAAAAATAAGATAAGATAAAAGTTGCTTCAACGTGGTTACATAATGAGCTCACTGGAATAAAATTAATTTGCGAAAACATTGAAAAATGGGTTTTTACTTTAGATTGCCTGGTAGAATATTGTGGAACCATCGATTAAAATATTGGTACTCCATTGACATTTGCGGTAGTACTGAAGAGTTGTAAACATCCTCCCTGAATCCATTGTCTGATACCAAGATTCCATCTTCCATGAGTATTGATTTATCTGTAAAAATCACCAATCTTTATCCTGTATTTTTCATAACACGTATAGGTACATGGGTAAGTTCCAAAGATTTTTTATATGATCATTGGTATCATAAAATATATTATAAGAACCAAAATGTATAATTATACTTCACGTAACCAATATATATCCATAATGTTTGAAATAACGAAAATCATTATCCTAAGTTTAAAATAAGTAAAGAAAGAAAGAAAGAAACGACATTTGTTTTGGACACACTATACTAATATATACATAACAACACAACAAAAAGAAAAAACAACATAGGTGGAAACGTATCACTAATACTTTGGGTACGACAAGTAAAAACACACACGACCTACATAAAATAAATAAATATTCACGGAAACTTAACACTTAACACACATAAGTTTTGCTAAGCCTAAAATCAATAAAATGAATAAATTTAAAATCAATAAAGCTCAAAATACAAGTGCAGATTGAACAAAAATATCTAATGAGTGAAAAAGAGGACATGTTAGTTCTAGCGACGCACAACGCATCGCTGCGTTCCTCGCCAACCTATTTTACTACTTGGTATCTCTACTAGAAATCTCAGTTCAAGATGGTTCGAGGCGAACTAATATTTTGTTACTTATCTCACCAACAAAAAGTGGCATCATTTCATAAAAAAAGATCTGCATCGATATAGCTATATTGATGTCCCTCGCAGTGTAAAACAGTTGGTCATCATCCCAGCACGGATTCACTTCAGATAAACTCTTGGCGATGAAGTTGTGCAGTCTGTAGAACCATACGAAGAACATATTTGTACCAATTCTTACGCTACAAGATGAACTAGCTGAAAAAAAATATAACAATGGTTAAAATGCGTGTTGCTCTGACCAAAAAATCTAGTTTTACAAAAATTTGACTTTACTAAAACAATTTTAACTTTCTATTTTTTGTTTAAAAATTTTGGTTGGATCAAATTGATATTTGTAAACCTTGTGCAATAAATAACATTGCACACAACATTGTTGTTTACGATTTTTCATAAAAAAAATCTGTGATTTTATATCTTTAGAAATGTGGAAATGTGCGAGAGAGAATTTGTTTGACGTTTGTCAGCGAGTTAATCGTCCCTTCAAACTTACTACAGCTATCTGTGCTAGGCCAAATTTTTCCGTTCTCCTCTGTAGTTGTAAGGAGACCACCATTAAATGTTCGGTAGGTATCTAGAATAGTAGGAGATGTCCCATACACGGCAGATAGGTCATGTAATGGTGTGGTGTATAGAATCTGAAAATCATAAATCGTAATAGTAATTTGTAAATGAGAAAAAATCTATAAACTAAACTAACTATTCTAACTGAACACGATAACAATGTATTAGAATTTTATAAATTACAATAGCTACTTTTGTAATAGACTTAGTTATTGAAAAGTCCTATTGACAAGTCACATGCAAAAAAACTTATAATTACTTAAGGCGACTCACTCTTGAAAGAGTTGTATTTTCTGTAGTGCACCCAAGAGATTCAAATGTTTTAGGCCTTGTTAAGTTCATGCATCGAATGTTAGAGAAGCAATGGACAGGGTCATCATCAGGTATTGTGATAGGAATACACTCGTGGTCACTTTTGCCTTCTTCTA
Organism: Eulithis testata; assembly: GCA_947507515.1. Taxonomy (NCBI): domain Eukaryota; kingdom Metazoa; phylum Arthropoda; class Insecta; order Lepidoptera; family Geometridae; genus Eulithis; species Eulithis testata. Next base: position 10,892,388 of record OX382198.1, on the reverse strand, counting down.
AACAGCAGTAGGTCTTTTCAAATATGAAGTTACCTGAAAGAATCTTCTAAATATATAAAAGTCTTTTGAAGCTGACTGACAATCAACGCACAGCCTAAACTATAAGTCCTAGAGGTATGACATTTGGAGGGTAGTATCCTTATATAGTGTAGGGGTGCACTAAGAAAGGAATTTTGAAAAGTCTCACCCTAAAGGATCTAAAATTAGAATCAAAGATTTTAACCTAATAGTGCGTATACTGCTACCGCGCGAGCAAAGCCGCGGGCGATAGCTAGTAATCTATATTTTTAGGAGGGTAAAAAACGTATTGTTGTAAGTGGACTGCAATTTTGGAATATAGAATATTATTTTTAATAGAAAAAGGAGCTAAACGATACTATAAACATGGAAAAATAAGAATTAAGAACAAAAAAATTTGCAACCTACCTAATACAAATAATACAAATAATAATTTAGCTTTTACTACCCAGCGGTAAAATTCTATAATTTGTATTCCTACAACATTATAAACATTTAATTTTGTTTTAGTACGATAATATACTTATTTATACTTCCTACGTTTTTTAACTATTTGTTGAGGTATCAAAATTCTGTTGAGGCGTATGTATAAGGCAGACAACACTCTCGCTCGCACATTTTAACATTTTTGAAGATATAATATAACTAAATGTAATTATGTGAAATTGCAGAGCTTCAGGGTCGAGAGAATAACAATGCAAAGGTTCAGTAAAAATATCACATTGATCCAAACAAGTTTTCTAACCAAAAAATTTATACCAATGCAAATTTTTTGGTTAGAAAACTTGTTTGGATCAATGTGATATTTTATGTAATTTTTAAATGTGCGTGTGAGAGGGTTGTCTGCCTTATACATACGCCTTAACCCATTCATCGGTTAATAAATCTACTTACTTGAATCATGTTGAGATGAATAATCGATTCCTAAAAATAATAAGAAGAATGTCAACAATACTGTGTAGTTACTCGTTGAGCTGCCTTCTGTAAATACGCCTGTGCGCACGCGCCGTGCCAGAGGTAACTCGTTGCCGGATGCAGCTTTACGCGGTTCAAAATCTAGAAAAATAAAAAAAAACTAGCTGATACCCGCAACTTAGTACGCCTGCGAAACTTTCCACCAAAATATCTGTCAACCAGTATAAGATGAACCTTGTAGCAAATGGCAGCTTTTGGTTTAGAGAGTTCAACACACTACTGGAAAAGCGCCACAAATGTAGACTATTCTAGTCTGGTTTTAAACTATCCAAAACATGGATTGCCCTTCCGAGGCTTTAGTCAACCTACTTGTTAAGTTTCTTCGCAAACCTTTCTTTTTTAAACGACTTCAAAAAAGGAGAAGATTCGGATCAATTCAATTTTTTGTTTTCTTAAGTTTGTTACCTCATAACTCGTCACTTAAGAACCGATTTGAAAAATTCTTGTTTTTTCTGAATACTTCCAGATTAGACCCATATTTTTTTTATTAAAATCGGTTCAGTAATTTGGCAGTTAAGAATAACTAAAAAGTTCTTTTTTTTTTCAAGTTTTTAAACTTATGAACTACTAGATTCCGCCCACGACTTCATTCGCGTCCCGTTGGATCCCGTTGATTTTCCGGGATAAAAAGTAGCCTATGTGTTAATCTAGGCCACGGACAATATATATTCCAAGTTTCATCCAGATCGGATCAGTAGTTTTTGGTTGAAAGAGTAACAAACATCCTCACAAAATTTCGCGTTTATAATATTAGTTCGCGTCCCGTTAGATCCTGTTGCTTTTCCGGGATAAAAAGTAGCTTATGTGTTAATCCAGATCACGGACAATATATATTCCAAGTTTCATCCAGATCGGATCAGTAGTTTTTACGTGAAAGAGTAACAAACATCTATCCATCCATACTTACAAACTTTCGCGTTTATAATATTAGTAGGATAGGATGTACTTAGTAGGTACAAATTAGTTTTCACAAAAAAAAAAAACCTGTTGAGAAAACTGGAGGTAACATCCAAGAGTAGGGTGTAAGCACTGCTCCATACGTTGGGTGGTTCAGATTGTTACAGGAACCGTCCACTCGTCTCCTTTCCGAAGAGTCACATGCCTCGATGTTAATTGTACATGAACTACAAACAGTAATAAAATAATGTAAGTGCTCTTTGTGGAATAGGGAGGTGTTTTAGCAATAGGTGCTCTAACCGTGGGTGTTGTTGAAATACATTAAAACCCAGCCTATAAAAATATATCAAAGTGATGACGCATTACGAAGCTAAATTGATATGTCTTTGTCATGGTAAAAATCACAGTAAAAATAAAAACACTGTTAAGACTTCTAAAAATAGCAAGCTCGTATGAGTTACTGGCCAACTCTAGTGACGGAGTTTTTAGGCCGCCTTAAGGCCTCTGTCGTGGCTTAACGACTGCTAGAGCCGGGACCGACAGTTTAACGTGCCTTCCGAAGCACGGAAGCGCTCAGATGTAAATGCCACTGACGGTCATCCATCCAAATATTGACCGCACAGAAAGTTACTTAACTTAGATAATCAGTGAATATTGGCTAAACAAGCTACGCCACGAGCGCTTGCTAACAATGATTTGACTTGAAGTCCGCACTAAAACTAATATTTTGTGCTAAAGGTACGATTCCGTAGCCGGCTACGTCATATTGCCACGCGGCCCTTTAGCTCGTACGATGACAATGTGGAAGGTTCGCAGCGATACGTCGTCGCCTGGCTGTCCGCAGTTCGGCTAGAGAATCGTACTTGTAAAAGTTTTCAGTGTACTTACGAAGTTGTATTAAATTTTTCGTGACGTTCTAGATCTTCTGCAGTACTCTCGCTCCCATAAAATGCTTCATAAGTTATCGCATGGCTAATATGAAACAAAACTAAAAACACAAAAAAACTCTTCATGATTAATAATTAAAATAATATGCACATGTTACCTAGAAGAGTTCAGGATACAGAGTGAATACAAATGTTTTGATAATCGACGTTAAATAGTGGTTTGTCTTGAACTGATATCTCGCGGAATTATCAATACAAAAACTGTTTAAGGCACCGACCATTAAAATCTACGTAAATCAATTGATGCCGGTCAGATCTTCACACTATGCCGCAGTCGGCAGGGACTTGGGCAGGGAAGTGGGCACGAGCATAGTGTGAACACGAACATGCCTCTGTCCCGGCTCCCGGCCCAAGTTCATGCCCTTGCTCTCTATTGAAAATTAAGGCGATGTTGCCGTGGCAATAAGTCCGCGGCAATAATGCCGGCAGCGGCATGGGCATAGTGTGAACGGGGTATTTGAGTATGGACGTTCATCATTTGAGCACTCTCAAAACTCAAGCTGCTGATTTGTCAAACTTCAATTACGCCTAAAACATGATTTTCCGTTAAACCTAACAGATAATATGTTACTATGTACGCACCCTCAACTAAGATGAGATTCTGTAAACGCCAGAAAAAAAAAACTTATAATCTAATACTAGTAGTTCGCCCCGAACCGAGATCTCGTGATGGTCGGAGGTTAATAAAACCCAAACAGTTTTTATTGACCAATGGTTGCAATAAACTTTGCAAATTGCATCGAAATCGCCGTCTAGCTAAGTACCAGTCTTACTTGAACTACAAAATCTTGAAACTCCAAGAAATGTTAGCTCACGTTATACTGGGTTTTCAATTTTATAATTTTTACAACAACTCAAAAACTATTAGACCTAGAATCAAAATAAAAACGGTTTTGGAATGAATACGCAAAGCCCTATCATATGACACCCCACATGATATTATTCTACGACTTTTTTTTTGACTCTCCTTGGACTCTTATAACTTCACGGCCCCTTGACCTATTTACTTCATTTAACAAACCAGTAAAATTTAAGAGTACTATCCGTATATATACTAAATTCTGTGAAGATCGGATAAGCGGTTCAAAAGATCTCGATGAACAAACATACAAAGCATTTTTGTCTTAGTTGTCACTAAGATCTCGTTCGCTTCGCTAACTCAATCAACTAGAATGGTCCCATATCATCTTTTCGTTCATGTCATTTCCTTACATATTTTTTTTTCTACCAATTAGATCACCAGCTTGGCTAGAGTCATAGTGAAGGTTTTGTGTTTCGAAAGTGTAAGTTGCCTTATTAATATTCTTATTTGTATACATCGCTGATAAAACAAATACGTTAAATATTTTTGACTGCATCTGGTACCTGTCTGCCAACATTATAGAGAGTTATAATATAACGATCCTAACTGACTGACTGACTGACTCTCCAATCACGCAATCTTAGCATCCAGCCACCACATCGTAAGCTCTGAGCTTTCGCTGCCCAGCATAATGTCAAGCGACGTGGCTACAGATATACGAAAACAAGAAGCTTTTGATGGCACAAAACGCGTTATTTGTGCTAATGTCACTATTTAGTCACAGAATACCAAGGATTTAGTATGAAAACAGTTCAGAAAACCTGCCAGGCTTAAACCAGGCAGGTTTTTATGAGATAACGATTGCTCTCCAGCTCTTTTTAGTTCTGTGTTCTGCTTAAGCAATAAATAAATATTGTTCATTTCATTTTCATTTTTCATTATGTTTTTGAAATTTCCATAGTCCACGGGTCCACGTGAACGAAGTCACAAACAACTAGATCTCCTAGTTATTTGTACAGCATGTTACAGCGTCGTAAATTATTGCATTCAACACGACAGCCAACGTCACCGTCGGGGAATGTTAATAATGGACTAGGTACGAAAAAAATATCAAATTTTCGGTAAAAAAAACAAGTTTTTTGCACATTAAATAAAAATTTACTTATACACTTTTCCTATAACTCCTTTATAATGAAATAAGTAAAGTACCCATGTTAATTAAGTACTAACTACTAGCTGACCCGACAGACTGACGTTGTCCTGTCTTATGGCTAGCGTCCACAGGCCCGTATCGCACGCATCGGACGCATTGCACGCAACGCTTTTTAGACTGCGTCCACTGATCGCCAGCGATCGGATTACCGACGCGAGTATGAGCAATCGGGTTGCCGATGCCACCTTCATACGGATTTTTGTAGTGATCGTCAAATGCAAATGGCCTACGATGCGGAGCGAGCGCGCGGGGCGCGTCCACTGATCGGCATTCCGTATGACGTCATCGGTGCGCATCGCGTGTAGGCATTGCCGATGAGCGGTCCGTACGATGCGGATCAGTGGGCGCGGTTGTATGAGTTTTTATATAAGGCAAACTAAAATCCGTTGCGTGCGATGCGTCCGATGCGTGCGATGCGGCCCTGTGGACGCTTGCCTTTTACTGTTTGCAGCACGCATTCCGTCAATGTTATGAGAAAAAGGATAAAGGATCTCTGTATACTTACTTCTTTGAAAAGATTCCCTGATCCCCTTGTATTGACCCTGGGATGTCGGATTAATTTTATTCTCCAAAGCATTTAGGGTCCGTCTCCATTCGCGTGTGAAATTAGGAAGGAAATCATTATGAGAACTAACCGATTTTCCTCATCGCTTTATCACAGAGCCGTTACCAATTTCGCTATATTTTACATTTTTTCAATGATTACTAGGGACTTGGTAGGTAAATAATGGAAAATCTGAATTTTTAAGCTTATTTTTAATCATAAATTTTAGTTATAAAGAAGTTTATGCCAAGTACACAATAAACCACGTGAAATAATTAGTACCTATTGCAAAACTACCAATGTACCTAAGTTTTCTTCTGAATAAACGTATTCAGTTGTAAATCGAGGTAATTTTTGAAGTAAACATTATTACTTAGATAAAACACAAAAAAGAAATATACATATAATTTATGTTATTAGTTTTGACGTCCATAAGGGTTGTAAACAGGTAAGTTCCATTGAGAAGGTAGTCCACAGGAGAGATCTCTCCACATCGAGTAGTCTATCTTCTTGATTTGACTACAGTCAGTAATTTGGTTGCTAGAATATAAATAAATAAATCATGAACAATCAAAATAATTAATACTTATGTATTTAATATAAAAAAAATATACAATCCTACTAATATTATAAACGCGAAAGTTTGTGAGTATGGATGTTTGTTACTCTTTCACGTAAAAATCTATCTTCTATCTATCTATCTATCTATCTATCTATCTATCTATCTATCTATCTATCTATCTATCTATCTATCTATCTATCTATATATCTATCTATCTATCTATCTATCTATCTATCTATCTATCTATCTATCTATCTATCTATCTATCTATCTATCTATCTATCTATCTATCTATCTATCTATCTATCTATCTATCTATCTATCTATCTATCTATCTATCTATCTATCTATCTATCTATCTATCTATCTATTTATCTATCTATCAATGAATGCGTATCAAACGCATTCATCATCGAATGATGATGATGATAGCAGTTCATTGGAACTGTTCAATTGATCGTAAACATCACAGAAAAGCAGAATGTCGTGTACGTGGATGACGTGTTTTTCCAGTTACACTTATTTAACTGCCAAACTACTGAACAAAATGCAACCGAATTGAGAACGTCATTTTTGAAGTCGGTTCAAAATGAAGTGCCTTGAAAAAGTAAGCTAAAGCACAGTAGAAGTTTTAATTTTTATGTTAGATCGTTTTGAACTTGACAAAACTTACTCTGGACCAATCCTCGTAAAAGCACTCGGTTGTACCTCAGATACCGAATCACCAACATCGCACAGCATTCTGGCTATTGTCATCTTTCTAATTTCAAGTAGTTGAGCTGAAATGAAAAAAGTTTACTTATTTTATTGTATGTACCTATGTACTTATCATTTAAAATTAGCTTATATTAAATGATGATTAAATGATAATTAATTATTATTTATATTTAAAGGTTTTATGACTGATATGATAATCTAGAGAGGTGCAGGTATTTTTTGTTTTATTTTCAGAAGTAAAAAATATTTGATGTAGGTACCTACCTATAACATAAAAAGCAAGTAGGTACCTGTGATAAAAAATATTGAATAGAGCTAATAGAAAACAGATTTAAATTCTTAAACCCTGGTTTACTTCTGCTGACAGAAGTAAACCAGGGTTTAAGAATTCGAAAGAACTTACGGAAAGTAAAAGCATTAGGACGGCTTGGTCTCTCAAACCAGTGTCTATCTGAGACAAGGTTCCTTCTAAGCTGGTCTACCATCAGGCAGTACATCGTAGGAGGGACGCTGCCACCAGGCATTAGCTTCTCCAACCAGATTCCAGCAATAAGGTCAACATCTTCGATGCTTTCATAGTTGTTTCTAAGAGTTTCTATTCTCTGTAAACATAAAAACCCATACTATACCTAATCTATACCTACTAGTATTATAAAGAGAAAAGATTTGTAATGTTTGTAACGAATTGGCTCAAAAAGTACTGATCCGATTTGGATGAAACTTGGAATATAATAATATATTGTCCGTGACCTGGATTAACACATATGCTACTTGTTATCCCGGAAAATCAACGGCCGACGGGGCGTGAATAAAGTCGCGAGCGGAAGCTAGTAATAATATAATGAAAATTTTTAATGAGGACAAGTACATCCTACAGTAACAGGAAAATGTCCTGCAAACGGCGACCCCATTGCATAGTACGATTTCTACCAGACGACCTTAACTGATATCTAATCTAATCTAAATACACAAAAAACATAAAACTATATCTAAGAATAGTATTTGAGCCTACATCCAAATCAAATCCGAGGGTTTATTTGCAACTACTTGGCATATAGTTACAAAAAGTTCAATTAAAGCTTGGATCGAACACATAATTATTTGGTAAAAGTATTCTGTAAGGTCAAAAATTATAGCTGCAAAATCAATCAGTTGTTTTGAACTTCTTTACCGACACGGTTTGCTATAAGCAGGACTTTAAAAATATTGCATGCTATTTAGTAGAATATGGTAGTAACCAATATAAAACCCATGACATCCCCTATCCACCCATATTGGCAATAAATGAATTATGAATTAAGCTTACTCTAATCAGCTTATCATCGATTACTTCTTCATCACATGGCTAACGTCGCTATTGAAGTTACGATCTGTGTAACAATCGCAAACGTATCGTGACGCTAGCGTATCCGAGATACACTGCGCGGTGACACTACAACGGTTGGCAGTCGAGCTGGCATTGACGCGCAATATAACTCGCGAAATATAACCGCGGTGACTGTCAGATTTGTTCGTGATCGAAGTACTGATGTCGGTGAATTCTGGACTAAAAATAGCTTAAAGTCAAAAATTAATAAATTTTACCTCAGGATCTATAATACCATCCAGATCTTTCCAGTACTTAATAGGTTTGCCGAAACACAACTCTCTGTACTTAACGTAAGGTTGGAAACCGAAGTATCTGCTCTTGGAGAGGTCACTGGAAGGCAGATCAGAAGCTCTCTGATGTGGACCAAGTCCTACATTGGCAATCTGGAAGTAGAATTTTCTTAAGTAAATTTTATTCTGATAGCAAGCAAGCTCGTATGAGCTAGTGGCCAACTTAAGGCCGCCTTAAGGCCTCCGTCGTGGCTTATCGGCTGCTAGAGCCGAGACCGACAGTTTAACGTGCCTTCCGAAGCACGGAAGCGCCCAGATGTAAATGCCACTAACCACCAAATACCCACCACCAAACGTCACTATTTGGTCACCCATCCAAATAGTGACGTGCGGTCACTATTTTTGGTCACCCATCCAAATAGTGACCACACGGAACGTTGCTTAACTTAGATAATCAGTGAAGATTGGCTAAGCAAGCCTAGCCACGAGCGCTTCATTATTCTGATAGCCGAATGTCTCCCAAGATCAGTCGAGAAAACTCTTCAAAAAAATTCTTTGTAGTAGAAAGAAAATACAGTTTCGAAAAAGTCTTACATCGGAATCAACAACGTAATCGGCTGCTGCGCTTGCTTGCCTGAAGCTGCCTTGTGTCATATAAATCATGTTGTCATCCACGGCGAAGTATCCAGTCCGGAGTGTAAGATTCACGATCGGAATTTGTTTCATGTAAGCGCCATCTGTATTGTACATTCTGAAAACAATTCGAGTAATTATAGGTAGGTAGCTAAAGGCGGAATCATTAATATTGTGTAGCGACGCGCCATGAGCATATCGTATCCATACATTTTGATGTTATTTGAGTGTTTCAAAAAGGCGACATTGTTTATTTAAACAAAATCTCTGAACAGCACACTGTTTTCAGCATATTATTATAGTTTATACCAATATATAGTTAGAAAAATTATGGTTTATTGGCGAAAAATTACTTTAAAAAAACTTAAGTTACATAAAAGAATTATATAAGTACATAACTTTTCTTCAAATTTATACATTCTATACATTTATGACGTTTTTGACGCAATTTGAAAATGTATGTAAAATCTTATATTTCTTACTTCAAAGAACCCTCTTGCATTGTATGAAGCCATCGGAGTACATAGGGGTACTCCAGAGACATTTGCGGAGGTACCGAAGGGTTGTAAGCATCTCTGAATGCAAACGATTGTGTAATAACTCCATCATTTTCTAAATTTTCTCTTCCTGTAAATTGTAACAATATTTTACAGTTATATCTTGAAGGCAACAAATAAGTAATAAGAAAATTTATATATTTAGCTTTTGTTCTCTAAAACACAGATATAGTTACAATGGCCCATCTCATACGCCTTGGTCTCGCGATCGTGACGCACAACGCTGCGTTGTGCGTCACGATCGCGAGACCAACGCTTAAACTTAAACCTAATATAAATTAATGTGTTACTTCTAATATGGCTGTAATACCTACTTAACGTGTGTATGATTGGTAGAAATAAAGACTTTGAATTGAATTGAATTGAATTAAACAATACCTAAACAAATAAGACTAGTCTATTCAGCTACTTTCATAGCATTATGTCGTACGGCATTTTGTTGTGGGGGAGTGCTGCAGACATAAACACCATATTTGTGTTGCAGAAGAGGGCTATTCGTGCAATTTATAACATGGGTCCCAGAGAATCACTAAGAAATAAATTTAAGGAAATAAATATAATGACAGTACCTTGCCAGTACATCTATGAAAACTTATTGTATGTCCAAAAAAAATATCAATCTATTCAACAAAAAAAGTGATAATCATAATGTTAACACTAGAAATAAAGACAAACTCGCTGTTCCCACCACTAGGTTCACAAAAATTAGTAAATCTTTCAAAGGGCAATGTGTACGCTGCTTTAACCAAATCCCAAGTGATGTGTCTCAGTTGTCGATTGGCAAGTTCAAAAACGTAATAAAACAGAGACTTCTTTTAAAAGCATACTATAAAATATCTGATTATTTAGAAGACAAACAAGCTTGGGACGAACTAGCTCCAACTCATCCAATAAACAAAAATGTAATCATACCTACTCATTCAAAACGTAATGACGATTCAAAGTGATCAGTGAGATTTTATTGAATAAAAGATTTTTGACTTTGACTTTGACTTTGAGTCACTGCGTTACGGAAACTCAACGTATTCAAGTTACTGTGCGTCCACGCCAGGTTGACTGCCGAACGTTGTACAGTCACCGCGCAGTGTATTTCAGATTACGCTACCATTATGATACACTCATTATTGTCTTATTTATTTGTACTGAAGTTTTTGGCCTATCACCTCTTACTATGATTTCTGACCAGTGCTTTACTGGCTCGAAACTTACCTAAAAGAAGAGGCAATATTTCATAATAGTAAATTTGCAACGCTATAGCAATGTTGATGTCCCTCGCAGTGTCAAACAGTTTGTGATCATCCCAGCATGGATTCACCTTGGACAAACTCTCGGCGATGTGATTGTGTTGTCTCCAGAACCATATAAAGAACATGTTGACTCCGACCAATGTGTTGATACCATCATCAGCTGAAACCAAATGACAGGAGTTAAAATCTTGTACCATTATTTGACCTGCTTCCATAATACAAAAATATCGTTTCTTAACAATTTCGTTGGTCAAAATAGGTGGAAGGCTATCTTACACTTTGTCTTCCAGTTTGTAGTCATATGAAAAATATTGTGCCCGATCGGTTATCACTTCTAAAAATCATATAAATTGCTTATTGCCACTTCAACTTGCTAACTTTGAGCTACGTTGGTGACCTTTGTTTTTGTATTCATCTCCTCGAAGTTTGGTAAAAAAAAGTATTCAATATGATATACACGGTGCAACATAAATACCCTATAAGTTCGAAAGGGGGGTATTTTACACGTCATGGCAAACAGTGTTTGTTCCACGACTTTTGAGATTTCTAAGTTTTTCATTCATGAAATGAGCTCGTAACTTTTACTTAAAATGTACCTACACACAACATGCGTGTACGTGCGACGCGGTAAGATGGTACCTACGTGTGCATGCGTGTATACGGGTTCACGCAAATAGTAAACAAACACTTAGGGTTGTCGCAAATTTCTAATATAATAAAAGTTGTACATTTGTTTGAAAATTTCAGTTACGATTTATTGACCCTTTGCACATGTCCAAGCACTCAAGTGGTCGGTCTGATTACGCCTCCTTAGGGCTTATAGGGTAATTATGTTACACCTTGTAGAATTGACGATATTAGTCAATGGGTATTTTGCAAAAAATGCGTAATTAAATTATTCTGTTTAATTTTGGTCGTTTTCCATTCACTTACCATTTTATGAACTTACAAAAGGAAAGTGTCATACTTACGAGCGTCGTGACATCTCATCTCCGTTGGTCTATCATTCAACAAACAAATATCTACTTTAGATTTAGTGCTAGGAGGCCAACTTTTTCCGTTTAACGGTTCGGACTTGAGAACACCTCCTTCAAACACTCTGTACTTATTAAGTGTTTTTTCTGAGCTTCCGTACACAGAAGACAAGTCCAATAACGGTGTTGTCGAGGAAATCTGAAAAACATTAAAAAATCTACATTAATTCTACACTCGCTATAAACCAAAGAGGTTTCAATATTCTGAGACAAAAACAAATAACATGAAAAAAAATATGAAATGAAAATGAGATTTTCGAACGAAAAATAACGTGACTATTCACACCAAATTTTCAAGGCTCTTGAATAGAATGTCAAATGCAAGGAGGGACAAATATATAGTCCTTAGATTAATAATTTCTCTTAACTCAATTACTACTTTTAAAGATTGTTCTTAATTAAATTCCTTAAAAATGAATCTTAATATTTAATTTTCACGCATTGTGAATCCAAGTGGCCTATTTTTTCAAGTCAATAGAAATACTTACTCTGGCAGGAGTTGTTGTCTTTCCAATGCACCCCATAGATTGAAAAGTTTCAGGCCTAGTCAAGTTCAGGCACCGTAAACCGGAGAAGCGATGGACAGGGTCATCATCTGGAACCTTGATAGGCACACACTGGTGGTCTTTCTTGCCTTTTTCAGCACAGCAGTAAGGTTTCCACAGTATATAGTTAACTGAAAAAATGCGTAAATTGTTTTATTTGCTAGTATGATTTAATGAAACCGTAGAAATTCGTAATTTCTGGATCAATCAGAAAATATTAAAATAATAAAAATATTGTATTAGTCTAGTAGGTATTAAGTAACTGTACGATAAATTTTTGAAGTTAACACAACAGTGATTGTTCAAAAGTTCACAGGCTTATAAATATTCTAACAATAACTCTTAATTTTACATTCTCATGTGCTATTCATATTCTATCTATGTAAATAGAAAAAAAAGTTTTATAATGTATTATTTGGCTACATAATTATTATATTTTAGATATAAACCCAGTAGTTATTTTACAAGGACGTTATGGACTAAACACTAGAGTTCATAATTTTACATATTCACTTCACTTCATTTGTATTTTAAATTTTAACTTAAATATTTTGTAGAAGCCTTTCCGTTAACTTTTAGCATCAAATTATTCAAAAATTAGCTATACACTGATTCGATTTTGGGATAAATGCATCACTGGCATATAGATTGTTATAGTTAAAAAAAACTCATGCAAATGAAATTGGACTTACTGGTATCGTGTTGGGACACAATATCGCCTGCCATGAACACCATGTAGTGTATAGCCAATTGCGTAAACTTGAGGCTCGGCACGCTGCCCTCGCAGAGTAAGCCGGTGCGCAGGCGCCGGGCTAGGGGTAGCTCGCTGCCGGATACTGCTTTTCGGGGCTCGTAATCTGAAACAAAATTCTTGTAAAAACATACTCAAAATTATACGGTCAGTAAAAAAAAACTGTTTGATTATGCCAAAAAAACACCATCGGGGATGCTGGAACATTGCTGTCATCAACCCAAAGTCCTTCTCCGTTACTTCAAGGAGTTGGGCTGGTTGGGGTGAGGTCAGCAGGGGGACAATGCACAATACACCCCAACGCGGGACGTCAGTGCAGATCTTATTCCCCCACGACGAATTAGAATTAGAATTAGATGCCAAAAAAAGGAGATAGGTAAAAAAGAAAACCAAAGAGAGATTTTAAAAACATTGAAAATAGTTGCAATTTACTGAATTGAGCTATTGTTTTTTTTACTAATTGTCCAAAATTCTAAATATTTTTACGAAACAAAATGCTGATTCAAAATTTATTGCATTCTATTTTTGTACAGTTGAGATTAAGGTCATAATTTATAATTCAGGGTCATCTATAACAAAAAATTGTATATCGTGAAAAACCTGAATTTTAGCTTAGTTGAGTAATCTTCTAATAGACAGTCTAATATTTCCTAATTAAATAAAATGATTATGCAAAGTAATAATGTAATAAATCAATAATTGCATTATTCATTTATAATAATGATAATTCACTAAGCTGACGTTAAAGTGAAGTAAAGCCTTGAAGGAATGGTGGCCGAAATCAGGCCGAAGATATCTAGGTTGTCCGAAAGCGCGATGGGTTGATGACATCGTAAAGATCGCAGGAAACACCTGGTTGCGACTCGTACAAGACAGAAGAGGCTGGTATAACATGAAGGAGGCTTATACCCAGCAGTGGGTGATGATGATGAAGCTAACATTCATGGTTTCGTAGTTATTCAAGTTTTTATAGATGATCCGGAATTTCTGATCTAGTACAGTTATACTAAAACATACCATTATCAAAAACTGCAGGTAAGATTCTTACAAAAGGCGTATGACCAGCCCCTCTTGTAGGGTAATTCAGATTGTTGCAGGAGCCGTCTACACGTCTACCCTCATTGGGGTCACATGGTTTAATATCAGCTGTGCACCAACTATAACCAAATACATAATAAATAGTAGATTGTATCATAAGGGAGTGAAATCATATTTTTACATCGAGGGCGCTTTTTTGAATCCAGAGCGAAGTGAAGGATTCTAGAGTAGAATCCTGAACGTAGCGAGGGATTCAAAGTACGTCGCCCGAGCCAAAAATATATTTATCATCACACCTATTCGAAAAGAACGACTTGGTTCGCCTTTATGTACACCCAAAGGTGGTGTTTTCTATAAGAAACTATAAGTGCGCGGCAAAGTTCATTCCGGCGCACTTATTTAAATAAGTGCGCCGCAATTTACTTTGCCGCACACTTTTTGAATTTGGAACATCTTAGTGTTCAGCGCCAAAGAAATCGAACGAATAGAAAACTTAAGAAATAAGTGGTTTTCATTATCGATACTATTTATTTTCATTTTAGTTGTTACTATATATGTTTTATTAAATAATAATATAACAATAAAATATGAGGCGCCTTTTATTTTCTCATAGCTGGTGATGAAAAGTAGAGTGTACCATTCGGGCGCAAAATATATTTTTGGCTCGGGCGAAGTACTTTGAATCCCTCGCTACGCTCGGGATTCTACTCTAGAATCCTTCACTTTGCTCTGGATTCAAAAAATCGCCCTCGCCGTAAAAATATAATTTTGCTCCCTTATGATACAATCTACTATTGCTCCCGAGTGGTACACTCTACTTTTCATCACCCACTATGAGAAAATAAAATAAAAGATAAGATAAGATAAGAACATTCTTTATTGCACAAAAATGAAGTACATAGGCGAACTTAAAGCGAAGATATTCCAAATTCAAAAAGTGCGCGGCAAAGTTAATTCCGGCGCACTTATAGTTTCTTATAGAAAACACCACGTTTGGGTGCACATAAAGGCGAACCAAGTCGTTCTTTTTGAATAGATGAGATGAAAACTTTATGAATTACCTACTACTAACTACCAGTAAATTGACGTGTTTCCCTAAGCTCAAATCAGAATTTCGGTTTAAATATTTTTATTAAAAAAAAAACTGCAAATCGATGCTTCAAAAGGTCAAAAGATCGATGCTTCATCTATATTTTTAGTACCTCTGAATACCAACAGTTTTTTTTTTTCGAATGCTGTTGTAATTTTCTGACGATTGCTGACAGCGTTACCGGACTAAAATACCTACATAATCATAATTGAAAAAAAAATTACATTAATAATTTTATATACGAGTAAATCATTCTTCTAAAGCTCCGCTATTCAAATCGACTGTTAAACCTGCTAGCTTTCATCTCTTTTCGTTATCATGCAATTATTGACAATCAGTAATCAGAATTTTTTTTAGGCCGCACTAAAATGATAGAATACTATTAATAAATGGCTAAGTACTTACAAAGTTGTATTAGATTTGTCATGGCGTTTCAATTCTTCTTTAGTTATGGTGTTTCCATGGTAAGCGTCATAGAATATCGCATAGCTACTATAAAATAAACCTAAAATCACAAACAAACACTTCATGATAAATTAACTAAATTAGGCACATGCAGACTGAAGGGATTCTGTCTTCAGAATGAACTAGCATTATCACTATATTTAAATAACGGCATTTTAAGCGTGTGACTGTCTGCAAAAAGCTCAGGGTTCCACAGCAGTTTGGCTATTATACTAACAATACGCGGTAAAGACAGATATAATAATATCTTCTTCTATCTATCTATCTATCTATTCAGCCTGTATGCACCCACTGCTGGGTATAGGCCTCCTCTTTAGTACGCCAGTCTCTCCGGTCCTGCGCGAGTCTTCTCCACTGCTGCCCAACTACAGCCACAATATCATCGGACCATCGGGCGGGTGGTCTGCCTCGTGGTCTTTGAGCGTCCCTTGGCCACCATTCCGTAATCGCTATCGTCCATCTTCCATCATTCCTTCTGGCCACGCATCATCTCATCATGGCTTCATCTTCTTCGAAATATATAAAAATCTTTTAAAGCTGACTGACAATCAACGCACAGTCTAAACTACAAGTCTTAGGTATTAAATTTGGAGGGTACCTTGTATCCTTTACAGTGTAGGGGTGCACTAAGAAACCAATTTTGAAAAGTCAACCTCTAAAGGGTCTAGAATGCTAGCAACGCCGCGGGCGACGGCTAGTTTGTGATATAAGATCTTCGATCAACAATACAATTTATTGTTATATTGTTGATCGAAGTAAAAGATAGAGTCCTTCTCATGACAGAAGTCCCGCGGAAATTTCCGGAACTAAACTTTAAAACTAAATTTTAAATTAGTTGTCAGGTGCTGTTAATGTGTTCGTTTTTATTTGGTTTCTGTGATGCTAGTGCGTTTTTATTTGGTTTCTGTGATCAAAGTCTTGTTTTCAATGCCTAAAGTTGTTAAAAGTGCTGCCCGAGAAATAATACTTAAGGTCGACTACAGCGGCGCGTCTGCGGGACTTCTTTCATGGAAAGGACTCTAGTTATTAGGGGTTATTCCCATCAAGCCCACCGACTCTGACGTACTAATTGTACTTTGCAAAAAATTGCACTAATACTACGATGGATTCCATGTTAAACTACGAAACCAAGAAAAACTTTACTGTATTTTGTAAAAACCAAAGGCAATAAAAAAAGAACCAATATTTTGATGGAATGATTTCTATCAAAATACGGGTTCTTCTTTTATTTGTTCGTTTTACTGACACTGTTTTGATCGTTTAGATTCTTTGTTTTAATTTCACACGTTTGGTTTTTACCACATTAAAACGTCCTTCCTTTGCCAAGTGGCGGATGTGGCAGTTTGAAGTCAAATCTAATAAGGAAAATACAGTGTTTTCGTAATTTTTTCAGAGCCCCGAGTCTGCGCATTTGTTTTGACTTTCGACTCAAGTATAGCACACGCAAACACATTCGCAAAGCGAGAAATTTTGTTGGGAATTGCGCAATTCCCAAATCTCCCACTAGAAGCGCTTATCCGGTTTTCTTACAAAATTTATCGCTTTGCAAATGCGATTGCGTATGCTATGCTCGAGTCGAAAGTCAAAACAAATACACTGACTCGGGGCTCAGGTCTTTTAGGCACCTACCTAAATTTCCCTTATCTCACACAAGGCTTACTTTAAACCAAAAATAATTCTCCATAGCAAATTCAAGCTGGAAAATACTCTATTTGCATATACCAGCTTAATCCGTGTTGACACTCCGTAATCCTCTGGCCAAACCGCAATATTTCTTTAGGCCAACTTTATTTTAATATTTGGCCTTATCCACCATGGATCCGTTAAGCCTTGGTTTTATAATAAACGGTGAAAGTCAGATGACGACCATTTTCATACGCTGTCCCCAAAAAAAGCCCCGTCTTACCAAAAATTTATGAAAATGTAGTCATTGTTGAAAACTTCAAGGACTAATCAAGTTAATGTGATTTTACAAGTAGTAATGAATATACCGTTACTCTAAACTTGCTGTTCGTTTTTTGATGAAGTTTGGAAAATTTGCTGAAATATTTTTAGTCATCTTAATAGCTCTATTTCTTTCTTTCATCATTCATCGGCCGTAAAATGACGGACATCGCATTTTTAAGAATGTAAAGCTTGAACAAACTCAGGATTTAATATCAGTACAGAATTCGGTGCTGAATCGACTTTTATTAAAAAGTACCGTTACCTAGAGCCTTGTATTTTTATAGCTATGTTTTTACTATCAACATTTTATAGATACGACTAGTCGATATTGCCATTAGTAAATTAAACGAACGTTGAACTGTAGACTTGTTTAGGCAAGTTTTATAATTTTTATAGATTTATCTGCCACAAAGTGTTGGTGTGAAAGAATCTAGTATTAAACGTATGGGATTAGCTCTTGTGGTCAAAATCGATTGGTGCTGAAAAGTGGGTGCTGTAGTCTGAGTTTTGTTTTGTTGATCGAAACGCATATCGAGAAACGACTTGCGAGATATATTGTATGAAAACGACGATAAGCGCCTCTGTCGGGAGATTTGCAAACTATTTTTCTCCATACAAAAACTGCGAGTCTCTCGATTCGCGCTTGTCGCAAATCAACATTACAAAACTTAGACTACGGGTTCTATGCTATAAGCCGATGTGTGAACAGAGATAACGCTAGAAACGAGTGCTAAAAGCACTGTCAGTAATATTTTACACAAATCTCATGAGTATTCGGATCGCGGAAAGAAAAGAACGAAGAAAAACAGCAAACATTCGACAAACATTAAATCTGTTTTCGATTCAAGCCTCGTATTATGGAAATCGATACACATTTGCGCGGCATTGGTTGGTCTTACGTGACCGCGGTTACATAGTGGGACCTTTGTTGGTTACTATTTGACTATGTGGAGTTATGTTTTACAGGCTCTTCAGGGTGCCAAGCAGTAGGTATCATAGGAGTTACAATACGAACAGGATAAGAGTCATTAACAAGAGCTGTGCAGTAAACAAGGTCAGAAACAATATTATTATCAACTAAGGTGCATTTGGGTAATTGCGAAAATGGGTATATTCCGAAAATCCATAAAATCTAGTAACATAATGCGATATTTTCCTGTTGGCAACATTGGTCTAGACGCCATCTTGATTGGCATTGCCGTGACAGTCCTATATATCCTCGTGCCAACAGGAAAATATCGCATTATGTTACTTGATTTTATGGATTTTCGGAATATACCCATTTTCGCAATTACCCCAATGCACCTTAGCTGATACCCGCGACTTCGTACGCGTGCGAAACTTTCACTAAAACATCTGTTAACCAGCATACGATGAACCTCGTAGCAAATGGCTGCTTTTGGTTGAGAGAGTTTAAGGTTTATCTAAGAATTCACGTTTTGTGTTTAAATAAAATATAGCCTATGTTTTAATCCGGAAAAAAGGCTTCTGAATGGTATCAGTTTCATTAAAATTGGTCCAGTAGTTTAGGCGTGATCCGCGAACAAACAAAGAGACAAACAGATAAACAGACAAACACTACAAACTATTTTCGGAGTCGGAATCTTTTATTTAGTAGATCTGCATATTCAGTTTATCCATATCTTTAATTTTAGTTTTTGGCTTTTTTACAGTTTTAAAATAGTATAGATAGATAGATAAGCTGAAGCCAATGTCTACTACTAATCAACTTATTTTTAATTTCAAGATTTACACCTTATAGACATAATCTTAGTTAGTTAGTTATAACAACAAAATCACCCCCATGATAATGAGGTCATTGCACTGTCGTTCCATCACTTCACTTAAAACAGGTTTCGAAAAACAAGTTTTTAGTGAAAATATTTACATTTAAATTATTGATTCGTATTTGCATACCAACATAATAAAGCTAATCTAAAGATCGGTTGCAACTACCTTGCAATAACTTAACAGTTTATACTTTTACATACATTACTACCAGACTCATTATTTACCTGGTATTTTGAATAAGTAAATAATTACAAGTATTGTTTTGCTTCTACAAGCAGCTTCAAACAAAGCGGATATTGTACTTACAAAAAAACCAGGCATAAACAATTAACGAATCCTATCTTAGACCTTCATACTGGAACTTACAATAGTACATTATGATATGAGTGCGGTAAGTTGAAAATTACAGCCGAGGTGATATTGCCAGCCCGAGCCGTAGGCGAGGGCTACAAGAAAGCAGAGGCTGTAATTTTCAAAGCGCACGTATGTCATACGACGTTTTATAACACATTTGCGAGGAAATAAATAAAACTCGGACTTTCTTCAAAGAATAAATCTTTATTCAGTTGTTGAAGCAGTTAGAAAAATTTGAACAATTTGTAAAATAATTAAATGCTTACTTTTTATCGTAGAGCGCGGCGCGCGCCCAGTGCCCCCCCCACCCCGTTCGTTTTAGTGGGAGCATCTTGATAAACCGTACGTTTTACATTACCATAACGCACGAGTGCGTAATGACATACATCACGATACTGAAATTGGTGAAATAAGAGACCGTTTACGAGCAAATGTGTTATAAAAGTACATTACAATCTCTCAACCTGTTAGTTAATATATTTAAAACTTGCATGTAACTCGTGACGTATAAGTTATTGCGCAGAGAGTATCTTTTGTGTTACACTGCTGGACGTCTATGGAGATAGATTGTGTCTTTGTGGACTCAAACAATGTATACAGAGACAACAGATTTTTAACCCATGTATGTATCTAAGAGAGATGTTAGAAGGTGTCGAAATAATCCAGATTTTACTGTATTCTTTTGTATTCTACATAGATTGATAAATTGTTTTACGAAGTGGTTTATTTAGCCATCATTATTAGGATAGTGATTATTCATTTATCTCTGGATGATCCCTTGTTTCTGAGTTATAAAAATTACTAGTTATATAAAAATTATTTTGTAACAATATTTGAATATATTAGTTTGTGTAAGTCATAGAGCAATTTAAAAAATAATAATAACCTAGCCATTCAAAAAGTTAGCTAAAACAGATCAATAGGTAATACAATATCCTGAGACCCAAGATACAAGCTTTTTGCTTAGTTTGGGCCTCGCCGGCTAAAATGTATACGTATTTATTCTGCGAAATCTGTCACTGTTATTTACTTACCTACCCAATAACCTGTGTTCTGTTTTGGCAATAAAAATTATTCTTAATTATTCTTATTCTTAATATGATGATTAAAAAAGAAATATCTTGCATATTGAAAATTGCAATATGATTCGTAAGTAGCAAATCAAGTTACTTGCAACTTGCTTGTACATGTCCATAAACGGTATACCAACGCCTACCCTCAATTTTCATGAAATATTTATGAAAGCTGTTACAAGATCAATTATGTAATTTCTCACACGTCGTGATCAAGGTAAGTAAAGTCTTAACTCAAAGTAAATAAAGCTCCAAATCGCTTGGAAGTTAGTTGTCATCATTGATTGCATTCTAGAAATCTTCATAACTTTACAAACTTGTTTAGTTACCAAAAAGTCGAACGAAATTGGTTCTTATGAATTAGAGTTTAAGGTTCTTTTGGAGTTTGCGAGTGACATAGAGATTAATTTGGTTGTAGGGCTATGAATAGGCAATAGGTCTAAAGCGATTGACTCGAGTCTATTAAGTTGTAGCTATGGAAATAAAGTAGTATTGGAATTTTTTAATTACAGGCACAAAAACATAAATCGTTTACGTTTAAAAGCGATAGACGCAGTGCATTACCTCACAAGGTACGTCCTCGCCTCAGTTCTCAGGCAAAAGTAAGCGCCTTAGCACGTTACGTCATAAACTTCTTTCATTATGCAAGCAAGCTCGTATGAGCTAGTGGCCATCTCTGGTGACGGAGTGGGCCGCCTTAAGGCCTCCGTCGTAGCTTAACGACTGCTAGAGCCGGGACCGACAATTTAACGTGCCCTCCAAAGCACGCAAGCGCTCAGATGTCAATGCCACTAGCGGTTTCCCATCCAAATAGTGACCGCACAGATCGTTGCTTAACTTAGATAAATCGGTTAAGATTGGCTAAGCAAGCTACGCCACGAGCACGAGCGAACTTCTTTCATTAGTAGTCTATTGCATTGTAGTTATTTTTGTGATTGTGTTGTCAAAATAAATGCCTTTCTTCTTCTTCTTCATTACTATTTGTCCAAAAAAAATCTTTCATGTACCAAAAACATGAACGCTTCATGTTCAGTGCCTTGATCACGAATAAATGTGACAATCGCAATTGCCAGTCGAGCTGGCATTGATGAGCAATGTAATTTGAATACGCTAACGCGACGACTGTCAGATTTGTTCGTGATAGAGATACAGGGCCTCTACTCTGAATAATGACTTACGAAGATTCGGTAGCGTCGTTTCGGTTACACTGCGTAATGACGCTGTAAATTCGCAGGAGCCCACGTCATCGTTCGAGATGACTGCGCAGTGTAACACAAACGTCACTACCGAATCTTCGTAAGTCATTATTCAGAGTAGAGGCCCGGTACCTACTAAGATCTTTGAGGTAGTTAGAAACAAGACGCCAGGAAATAAATAAAACTAAGGCATTTGCAGTCGGCCAACCACAGCATTCAATCAGGGAGAAAGGTTCACTTATAAATAAGCTCTCTATCGGGTCTCGCCACATTTGGCAGCACGCTCCATTGCACCTAAATGATGCGACAAACATCCTTGCTTCTATGTCTATTTCTGCCTATTGAACTAATAGAACTTGTCAATAGACCGTGCTTTCTGCAGTCTTCTACCACACTTCTACCAAATGTATAAATAAACTAGCTTCCGCCCGTTACTTCGTTCGCGTCCCGTTGAATCCCGTTGATTTTCCGGAATAAAAAGTTGTCTAAATGTTAATCCAGGTTACGGACAATATTCTAAGTTACATTTAAATGGAATCAGTAGTTTTTGCGTGAAAGAGTCACAAACATGGATACATACTCGTACATACAAGCTTTCGCGTTTATAATATTTAATAGGATAAAATTAAATATTCTAGGACACTTCACACAACGCCCTCTATGTCCCTAACAAAGCAAAGCTTGTACTATACGAACTAGAATGCTGATTCACGTAAATACATACATAGTTACACCAACAATGTGGACATCACTGCTTGGTGGCAGAAATAGGTAAGGTGTAAGTACTTTCCCGGACCAGCTCTTTCAGAAGAAGTTTTACTAACAAACAAAACCAAAAACAGGAGGTAGTTACAAGTTTATACCTATATTTCAAACAGACATCATGGCTCAGTCGGTAGTAGCTCTGCCTTCCGTGCTGTGGCTCGTGAGTTCGATCCCCACCAAGAACAATTATTTGTTACTATGTATTATAAGTATGTATTTACAAAAAAAAATGTATATAAGTATTATATCACCAATCTAGTTTAATTTGGGACTAGAGGGTGCTATGTGCAATGTCCAAGAATATTTTATTTATTTATTTATACATACTTGTACATTCATCTGTCTTTGTTTTTGTAGGTAGTTAGGCTGGTACGTAAGAACAATGCACATGACCCCTCCAAGCACTAATTGTCATCAATTACCAGCAGCATATTAATTTGCTGATTTCCCGCCACCTGTCTGCCAATATACCAATGAGGGTTGCATTGTGGTGGGGCCGGAATTGGTTAGATTTCTAGCGTGTAGCGGATTGGGTATAAGCGGTTGTAGTAGTGTTTCATAGTGGTTGGCGTAGTGCAATCACTACGCCAACCACTATGCTTATTATGCCCATGCTTTATAAGCTTATCGCATTCATTCTGCTATCACATAGAGTGCTTTATATAATGTAGCAGAGCTTGTGAAGATTTTGGCGTAGCAGTTTTTGTAGACTGACGTAGCAGTTTCCATAGTGATTGGCGTAGCGTCTATAGCGTAGACAAGGCGTAGCAATTTGCATAATAGCGTAGCGGTTACCGTAGCAAAAAGCGTGAAGGTGTAGCAGTTTTAGTAGTGTTTGGCGTAGTGGATGGCGTAGAAATAGGCAAAGTTCTCGGCGTAGCGGATAGCGTAGTAATTGCTGTAGATTTTTGTGTAGCAGTTACTAATGTAAAGTTAGCAATTGGTACATTATTGAAATTCTTACTTGACAACATCGACAACATTGTCAAATAAAAGTAGATTAGTAGCCAAGGGCTTTAAGGCATCAATTGCAGCCCGAGATATTTAGCCGCACGAGCGCAGCGAGGGCGCCTATAGTTCGAGGGTGCAATTGATGCTTACACCCGAGCTGTGAGGTAAGTAGAAAAAAACCGGCATTACAAGAATGAAATATTGTTAATTGCTGCTTCAGCTTTCATTTTCATTTTCATATCTTCATCACGTGCAGTACTCATGTTTTTTTTTAATTAGCACGTAATTATAAAAAAATCGCAAAAACAAACAATATTTAAAGTAAAAGTTTTCTATTCCCGACTTATTTCTTCTTTTTTTTAAATATTTTTTTCAAGAACGAAATTGAGCTTCGCCGTTCGATATTTAAAATTGATGACTATTATCATACGAAGACAAGGTTGAATAGCGAAGCGACCTCTTTTGTCATTGGGCTGAATGCATGATGTCAATTGTCAGTATGATGGTTAGATGTACGCGAACTTTTTGAAAGAGTTAAGTGTTTTTTTTAATTACTTACCGCCCTAAGGCTTTTCTAGCTACATTATTACCCTGGAGCGCTAATTGGGCACCTACAAGCCCCATTTAGGGGTAATAAGGACCTACTAACCGAATATGAGAGATGTAAAGTCCTTTTATATTGAAATTGATGTATCACAGAACGCTGACCCTCTGACAAAACCCTACCGTTAAGAACATTAGTGAAATTATATAGGTGTATAATATGCATATTACTACTTAATAATACTGTTAACCACTGCCATGAATTACCGTCACCAAATGCCAGTTCAATGTTATATCACTATTAATATTATTGATTGATTGGTAATTCTATTTCAATTCTCAATTCAATTTTCATGCAAGGACTACAAGCTCACTGTTGATCTATAAATAAGTATTTTTTATTCATATTTATTAAACTTTACCAAACTCTTATCGTCACTTTCACGGGGAATTAATTAATCTACTAAATCGGAAAAATCAGATAGTTTTTACAAACCACTCACACATAATTGAACTCTGTCCTTAGAATAACAAAGCTGTTTTTGCTTTGTCTGTTTCAATAAAGTCATCAAATACTTACTTCAACGAATATAAACCTTATAGGGCTATGTGGTAAGTGCAAAATCTAGTGATAAGGTTAAAATGGCAATAAGTGGCGATCAAATTGAGATATCTCGCGACACGTGCAAGTTATTGGTTCACAAGTGTTTGGACAGACTGGGATATTGCTTATTTTGTGCAGAAAGCCGTCCAAGGGCCATTCTACTTAGCTCCAACAAAATGTATATAACTCCATTAATATCATGCCACAATAAAAATTAGTAGGTATCAATTTAATTGTTTATTTATTTATATTATTGGTAAAGCGTAAGAAAGATTTAAACTTGTGTAAGAAGAAATTTAAATAATATTTGTTTTGGTAGATTTGATTTAAGCTGAAGGTTTTTTTCTGTGAATCATAAAAATACTATGTGATATGGATGAAGTTTTTTTTTATAATTAAATTACGTACTAAAACAAAAAAGGAACACTGAGGAATAAACCATTTTTAGGGATGTCGACACGATGAGCGGGCAGAAAATAAGTGAAAACGCTACATTCATTTTCGTGTGGTGACCCTACAAGTGGACGGTGTTATGATATAAGCGCTGAGTTAGTAATAAGAATGATTTAGTGGTCGAAAACTGGCTTGCGTAATGCAAAAAGTTTTAATATCGTTATATTATCATACAAGATAGTATAGTTGATCTGCTTTGACATTTTCATCATAATACTTTATTGGAATTATTTTAAGAGAAAATAAATAATAGCAACATTGTGCCAACTACTTTCTCAATGTAAATGAAAGAAAAAAAAAACAACGTTCTACTGAATTAAAGTACATTTGGGTGGATAATTGAATAATAGGAATTTTGGATGCTCAATTCAAATAATAATAATGCAAAGGTTGTCTGGTAGAGATCGCTGTTTAGCTGTAAGACGGCACATGATAAAATAAAGTTACGATATTGAGTGTCCGTTGTGGTTTGTACTTAATAAAATATTTTCTATCCGTTTATTTATAGCAGTTTTGTGCAATTCGTTTTACAATTAAATTTTTCAAAATGACGGAAATATTAGTCGTTAAAAACACTAGCATAAACTAGTTTTATTAACCCCTCCTCAACCATTACTTACAGTCCCGCATCGTCACCCAACAAAGCATTCAGTTTCCGAGAAGCAGAAAATAAACACTAGACAACACATTAATTTTACTGACAAGAAAAACATTCGTTGCTGCAAACCGAGAACATAGAAGAAGTTAAGTACAAAAGTTTCACTTATAGTTCGTAGTTACTTAAAAATATACGTTTTATATATAGTAGTTAAAACCACTGAAACAACAAAAACTCATAAGTAAAACTTATTTAGCGACTACGAACTGAAAGGCAAAGCGTAGAGACTTTCTACTTAGTATTATATTAATTACAACAATCACTTTGTTAAATACATTGGTCTAGAATAATAGATGGTTAAAAATACATAATTCAGTTTAATCATTTTGCAGTAACTGAACTACCCTTGTTTGACCAACACCGCTCCAAACTGGATTCAGATTTGGACAGAAATTGTGTAATTTTAGAATAACTCTATAGGTGCAAAAATTCATTAAAAAAATGGTGCTATTACCCTTATTACATTTAAATATTTAAATGTTAGCAAGAAATAAATAAAAATGATATGCAGTTCGATTTCACTTCTACAGAGTGACACAAGTCTCTACCGGATTCCGTTTGAAACAATTTCGCAGTCCATTACGGGGGTAAGTTGGGCGTGCGCTCAAAGGCTGCCAATGGGCCGTGCAGTGTAAAGCTGAGTCAAAGCAGTGGAAATACTTCTGTAGTCTATTGATATTCAAAGTGTATGATTCAAATGATTCAATGTTTTCTTGGTTGAACTCAGAATACCTGCACATTTTAGATCTTTTACTTGGAAAAGCGCATTATAAGTTGTGACTGTACTTACTCCTTTCTTTCCTTAATATTTTTTATAGACTAGTTTAGTCTTATAAATGAAGGTCATAGTAAAATTGATTGGATAGATGGATAAACACTTTATTGTACACAATGAGAAATTACATAAGTACAGGAAATAACATAAAACAGACCATACAATGGGCGGCCTTATCGCTAAAAGCGATCTCTCCCAGACCACCTTTGGACGGACAGGGGTTTTATTATTTAAGTATGGTTATGTGATATAGGTATCCGTAAATATTTATTTATTTATATGAATTAACATAGGTATATTTAACCCACAGTAAAATAAAAACCAAAAAAAAAAAAAAATATTTTTCCAGTTTATTCTTAGGTATACTAAAAGTAACCTCGCTGGTACAAAAGTGACTTTAGTGCTCAATAAACGTTTTTATCACCAATTACCGTAAAAGAACGTAAAGCTATACGAAACTTCCATCAATATTACCCAATTTCGTACACACGCAACGTTTGGCCCTTCACGCAACGTTTGGCCCTTATAAAGGACACAGACGTCATTTTCCGGGCCTTTATACAGAGTGTTCTAGTAAAGCCTCGTTTTCACTAGGGGACATTTAATTTTGTTCTGCGACTCTGTCGCTCGACACGAAATCACGTGTCTCGCGCGATGTCGCCCGACGTCGCCCGACGTCGGTTGGGACATTTACGAGTCGCGCAGCATCGGGCGACATACTGATCACGACTGGCTAGTGTGAACAAGACATGTCTCCTAGTGAAAACGAGACTTTAGTCATTCAATTCATGAACAAACATACTGTATACAATAATGAAGGTAATAAACAACTAATTT
Source organism: Eulithis testata (assembly GCA_947507515.1). NCBI lineage: Eukaryota > Metazoa > Arthropoda > Insecta > Lepidoptera > Geometridae > Eulithis > Eulithis testata. The sequence continues at coordinate 10,864,807 of OX382198.1, read as the reverse complement.
ATAGATTTTCATACAAAAAACTTATGACTTTATCTAAGCGAAGTAAATTAAATTGGCAACCCTAATGTTTTATGTGCGCTATCTACCTATTCACGCGTTTAAATGTCACAGCTATAATTAAAGTTAGTACCTACGTTATTTGAACTGGCGCACTGCGATTCTGTACATTTTTTTCATTAAAATCATCGAACTCACCAAAGTCGTACAAAAGTTTTTATTTCCTATAAATCTTAGTGACAACTTGGGCAAAAATGCTTTGTATGTTTGTTCGTCGAGATCTTTTGAACCGCTTATCCGATCTTAATAGAATTTGGTAGATATACGGATATTACTCTTAAATTTTAATGGTTTGAAAAATAAAGTAAATCGGTCCGAAGGGAGTAAAAAAAAAATTAACTCACACCAAAACATCAAGTGGGTGTCATATGATAGGACTTTGCGTAGAAATTCCAAAACCGTTTTTATTTTGATTCTAGGTCTAATAATTTTTGAGTTGTTGTAAAAATTATAAAATTGGAAAACCCAGTATAACGTGAGCTACCATTTCTTGGAGTTTCAATGATTTTATAGTTCAAGTAAGACTAGTCCTCAGCTAGACGGCGATTTCGAAGCGATTTGCAAAGTTTTGTTTGGGTTTTATTAACTTCCGACCATCACGAGATCTCAGTTCGGGGTGAACTACTAGTCAAAATAGCATACTAGTTACAGATGACACCAACAACCTTTGCCCTCGGGCGAGTGGTTGGTCTAATAAATTAGCAAAAAATAGAATCTAGACAGTAATTACAGTGGGAAAGTAACAAGTAGTAGGTACCTAATTTTATTATTTTCGGGTATATATCTTCTAAATAATATATAATTCTTTTGAAGATGACTGACAATCAACGCACAGCCTAAACTTTAAGTCCTAAAGGTATGAAATTCAGAGAGTTCTTTATGTAGTAGTAGGGGTGCACTAAGCAAGGAATTTTGAAAAATCGTAGGTCTAAAATTACGATCAAAGATTTTAACCAAATAATGCGTATGCTACAACGCGAGCAAAGCCGCGGGCGACAGCTAGTTTTTTATAATCTTTTTTTTCGCTAGCTAAATTCGGAACAGCCTGTATAGAATACTCGAGAAGGTTGTGTCTTATCCCAGTAAATTGTAAAAGAACTCGACACTTCACTGAAGAACCCTTTTCTTGTTATAGGCTTTTCCTGTACTTCGAGCGCAGATGTTTTCAATAAGATTTGTGGCTTCTAAAGAGGCAGTCGACCTATTTTTACGGAAAAAATGAAAAAAGTATTTCTTTGTCGATTTTATTGACACTTGGAAGAAACTTCCGGAACTTACTGCTACTTCAAGTTTTGCGTAGTCTCCTTCTTTTACTGAAGGCCTCTCGCGTCCAGATATTTTTTCCACTCTGGAGTTTTATGGGGAAGGATTGTGTCCAGCGGTGGACGTCTGCAGGCCTGATGATGATGATTAATTAGCTAGAAAATGACAGTTACAGCAACGCATAATCTACATGGCTACTTTGACAGTTTATCAAGAACCCATCTTTCTAGGGGCCGTAAGATCAAAAGCAGTTTAAACTATGGGTTTCGTGAACTATGATTTCATTTGATCGATGGATTAATCTACTGTCATCTCTGTCAGTTTATGCTACCGATGGTTGATTAACTACCATTGATCTTATGAAATAATCGGAGACTGGAGGTTAAACTCTATTTCGTGGTTTAAACCACTATTGATCTTACGGCCCTAGACCAAACAAAAACTAATACGATGTGCAACGTATAGTATTATAATGATCTGTGATTTATCTCAGCGTAGAATTTAAGAGTACACAACAACTTTCCAAAAAGTTCTACGACTCAAATATTGTTCGGAACGTGAAGTGTATGATTTACGCCCGTATTTTACGTGAACTCAACACGTTGACTCATTCAATAATACGTCATTTCCGCTCATGTACTTTAAAAAGCCAATTCTGAATTGTCGTACTCCCCTATTCTTTGCGAAACTCGTTTCTCTTATAGAGCGTTTGTACACTGACCGATACCGACACAACACCGAGGAACAGTAACTCCAACTTGAATATCGGTGTCAACGCCAACACGGTGTAAGACTAGTTTAAGTCCTGACACGGCTTAATAGTTCTGACCTTGATTAGTGGGTAGTGGGAGAATGCTTTGCGTCGGGAAAGAAATAAGTAGAAGTTGGAATGACATATAGATAATACTAATACTACTGCAAAAGATATTTTGAACATTGAAGTGGATAGTTCAGCAGAAGTAAAGTAGGTATTTAATTCAAAAAGTCGGTAGGTAGGTACATAAAGTAAAATTATAATATAGCTCTTACGGTTTCATTTTTCCCAAAGGGGATTTTGAGACTGAAGTGTATCAAGCTCCTTTTGATTCTAAATTTTTGAAAACAAAACGACGACGAAGAGGGAAAACCCAAACGGGATTTTGAGACAAACCCAGCTTCTTCCACTGTCACTATGAGCTACTAGATCGTGTGCTAAATGTATAAGATTAGCTCTCTGCCGATATCGTGTAGGAGTCGTGTCGGTGACAGTGTAAAAGGAGCCATTCTTGGCGAAACTCGTTTCACCCATAAAATTGAGTTAGCTTACCGCTTAATACATTTGGCAAACAACTTGGTGATTCGTTTCCTCACGTATGGATTGACCTATTTTTTTGCCAGCTGTGCTCTAGGAAGGTCATTTTAACCCCTGATGTTATTTCGCGAAATTTATATCCACGTAAGCACAAAATGTTTTTTTTTTTACTATTGAGTCCCAGGCTGGAAATGATGCCGCCTACTACAGTTTTTATACAACCATACATTTTTTTTCAATTTATTGTTCCGTGTGGTTTTTATTTTGAAAAATAATTTCGAATTTACTGACCCTTTTCGTAAAATTTCACTTATAATTATTTTTTAATTTTTTTGGGGGAGGCTTTTGCCTAGCTGTAGGGAGATTTAGGCAAAATAAAAAAAAAAATACTGACGACTGACTGTCCTGTATAAATAGCTATAAGGTCAATGTTGTCACATTGGACTCATTGGCTGGACTCTACTTTTGAGTAATTATTTTATTGACAAAACTATATTTAAAATTTATGAAAATTGAAAAATCAAATTAATTTATCCGTATCTGTCGATATGCAGAACAATCCAATTCGATATCGCTTTATCGAATCAATAATTAGCGATTGCAAACATTCAGACAAACATTTCCCTGATTAACAATCACCAATTTCTGAAAATGACTGTTTGCGATATGTCTGAACTAGTGGAACGCCTGCGACATCGTTCACTAGGATTTATAAAAATTTCAATCTTCCAAATAAAACACAGGAAACCTTTATTAAATAAAACAAAAGAAAACTATATCAAAAGGAAAATAACCTACTAAAATTCATAAAAAAAATGGTAACGGTAACTGCTGGACAGGTTTTGATGAAAGCGTAACTTACAAAAAGCTTGGTTACTTTTTCACATGAACTAGAAGAGTAGAGAAAAAGGTGAAAGTTTCAAGAGTAGAAGTGAAAAATAACATAACATTCAAAAAAAAATTCAGAAGCCATCAGCCAACATTATAAATAATAATAAATAGATTAATAAATATATAAATTGCAGCATCACTACAAAGTATAAAGCAGAGTCGCTTCCCGCGTCTGTCCTAATGTCTGTATGTATGTATGCTTAGATCTTTAAAACTAGAGTCCTTTCCATGAAAGAAGTCCCGCAGACGCGTCGCTGTAGTCGACCTTAAGTATTATTTCTCGGGCAGCACTTATAACAACTTTAGGCATTGAAAACAAGACTTTGATCACAGAAACCAAATAAAAACGCACTAGCATCCACCACATTAACAGCACCTGACAACTAATTTAAAATTTAGTTTTAAAATTTAGTTCCGGAAATTTCCGCGGGACTTCTTTCATGAAAAGGACTCTACGCAACGGATTGTGAAGCGGTATTTTTTAATAGATAGAGTGATTCAAGAGGAAGGTTTACAATGTATAATACATCATCATCATAATCACTGCATTGCACCCGAGCGAAGCCGGAGCGGGCTGCTAGTAATATGATAATAGTCAGCCAGTCAGTCAGTATATCAAAAGTTTTGTAAATATCTTTCGAACTAGTAATATTAAATTGAATGCGATATGATAGAAACTGTTTAGTGAATTATTTAAAAGGTATCAGTGCGACGAATCTATTGTGTTTCATGAATAAATAACTAATTAATTAAATTTCGTTTATGTTGTAGTCTACTAATTTGAATTTATGTATTTGTAAATGTATACATACATCTGCGTTCATATATCATTAAAAAAAATATTTAACAGGAGTGAGATATTAATAAAATAATGTTATTATACGGGTTAGTGTTGCTAGAGAGAATAAAAATGCTGTAAATATAGTAGGAGTCAAAAAAAGTTAAATTTCAAATTTACGAATTTTTCAATTTCACTAAAGCCTAATCTAAAATATTTATGAGCTTGATTACTTGTTATGTTTTTACATGACATTTGTATGTAAGTACCTAGGTAGTACATACAAATATTTGGGTTTTTATGCTTAGTTTCAATATTTTTCTTTTGATTCATGAATCAGCAAAGCGAGTGTTAACGCCTGACTGCGCTTTCAACTCTACGCCCCCATTTCTCGCCAGGACAAAACAAAACATTACACACCCATAGAACTGCGTAAGGGAACTTTTAATCATACGAATCTTTTCAGCCTTGACAGGAGTGAGATATTAAAAGTAAAACAAACCCTTTTTTACCCCTCTATGTGTTCTTTTTGCAGTGTTATTACTTATTACTTGCCACTTTTTGTAAGCCTTTGGATTGTGCTTTAAGGCCTCAAACGCATTAGCGGTTAAACGCGAGGTTAGCCGCCCCCGCGGTTAACCGCTAGTGCGTTTGAGGCCTTAGAGTTGCTATAAAAGTGTAATTTTTTCTAGAAGTATTTTTTTTTAATGATAATAGCGTTTGGCTGACTCACCTGATGGTAAGTGTAGCTGCAGCCTAAGGTAGAGCACGCTTAGCCATAATCCACATGTTCACTCTTTTCTTGAAAATTTCTAAGTTATAGCGATATGTTTATAGTACTGTAAATTTTGCATGTATTAATACTTATTACCACTCAACATTAAGAAATTAAACATGTCAAGTAGGATTAGACATCGTTTAAGCGAAATTTTTCTCTAAAATAACTAAATTGTGGTAAATTTTTCCCCTGAAAAACTACATTCTGATTAAATCTATAGCCAGTTACTGAAAGACCAGAGCCCCGAGTCTGTGCATTTGTTTTGACTTTCGACTCGAGTGTAGCACACGCAAACGCATTCGCAAAGCAAGAAATTTTGTATGAAAAGCGGATAAGCGCCTCTAGCGGGAGATTTGGGAATTGTGCGATTTCCAACAAAATTTCTCGCTTTGCGAATGCGTTTGCGTGTGCTACACTCGAGTCGAAAGTCAAAACAAATACACAGACTCGAGTCTCTGACAACGTGCAAGCTACATTTTCTCTAAAAAAAAGATTTACGATAAATTTTTCCCCTAAAAAGCTAACTTGTGATAAAATCTAGCAGGTCACCGCACTAAGCGACGGCAGGTAGGTAATCGAGTGGAAAGAAGCGAACGTGGCACGTTCCCTCGGCTAATTGAATTGAGATGACCTTTTGTGAAAGCAATCGGTAATAATTAACGTGGGAAGGCAGACGTGGAACTGAATTGTGTGGTAGACGATTCAATGTTGTCATAAGGTACTGAAGTAGTAATTTTTCTAGTTATGATTTTTTGGGTACGGGATGTGATGAACTAAACAGTCAACATTTATAGTCAAAAGTGTGACGAATTCGTCCGGAAGTGATGCTCGCATTGCTGTTCCGATTTGATACGCATTAGTGCCAATGCGTAAGGCCAATAAGGTAGATGAGACTTCACTTTTACGACTCGAGAAGTAGAGGGATGGACGCAGGGCGTGAGGCACTACTCGTACATCTCGTTTTTTTTTTTTGGTTTTTAATGATAAAAGTAATGGATCAAGCTCACCTGATGTTAAGTGGTAGCTTCTGCCTATAACAATACATTACCTCACAGAGCAAGTCCAATCTCTTCTTCTTGATCTTGAAGTCTCATGTGCCTGTAATTACACCGGCGCTCTTAACCTTCAGAACGGAACACAGCAATGCGAGCATCGCTGCTTGGCGGCAATATGTGGTAACTTATATTAGCAGACCTTTATCTACTCGTTCCATCACTTACGTTCTTATTCCCATAAAATTGTTCAGTTGAGAAGCTAGCAACTCAAATAAACATTATAACAATGCAACGGAGACTGAACAGCGAACCCTTTGACATTGCATGACAGTAACGAGACTTATTGCATAGTTAAAACTGTTTGCATCGCTGACTTCAGTAACGATTGCTTGGAATCGACGACTATTATTATGACAGAGCTATTTCAGCGGGCATTGTGCAGGCAGTTACGTATTGTTAGGGTGCTGAAGATTAGGGCATACAGGTTTTTGAGTAGATTAAATACCGGAAAACTAACAAACACACGCCTAGTGTTCGTAATTAAAGGCATTGTTGGATACATATTGTTGGATACAAGCTGTAAGTTCAGTGAATCTAAAAATGAGCTTCTGAGTTGACATCCTCAGATTAACATAGAGAATAGTCTTAAAAAATAATGAGGTAAATAAAAAACTACGTTAAAAAAAACTGCAAAAAGAATGAACTTTTTTTTTCAGTCACAAAAACCTTGGCCATGGAACTATGGTTTTAATTTAGTGTGTGAAACTAGAAGCACAATTTCAGAAACTTAATTAGTATAGAATAAAACAACATAATTAAATCGTAGGAAGTAAACGGTACGTGAACAAATGTACCTACTTAAAATACTGTTCTCGCGTAGATTTTATCAAAGAGGTAGGTAGATAATTGTTAAAATATATTTTGCGCTTCACGGAGTATAGAAGACAGATCCGACGCTTACATTAAAATTATGATTAAAAAATACAAAAAATACCATCACGAACATATTCAATTTTAAAACAATAACTCTTGACAATGTGTGATAGTAAGAACTCATTATCATCATCAATCAATATATATATAAAACTCTTTTGAAGCTGACATAGAATCAACGCACAGCCTAAACTATAAGTCCTAGAGGTATGAAATTTGGAGGGTGTAGGAGTGCACTAAGAAAGGAATTTTGAAAAGTTACACTCAAAAGGGTCTAGAACGCGAGCAACGCCGCGGGCGACGGCTAGTGTCATTACGAAGCGCTCGTGGCTAGGCTTGCTTAGTCATAGTTAATCTTCACCGATTATTAGTTAAGCGACGTTCTGTGCGTTCACTATTTGGATGGGTGACCGTTAGTGGCATTTACATCTGAGCGCTTCTGTGTTTCGGAGGGCACTTTAAACTGTCGGTCCCGGCTCTAGCAGTCGCTAAGCCATGAGTCCTTAGGCGGCCTAAAAACTCCGTCACAAGTGTTGGCCACTAACCATAATCATAATCATAATATTTATTAGCAAAAAATGTAGGTACAATAGTTGTTATAAATATATTAGGATGAGTGCCGTTCCTTACATTCTGCCTCGTCAAGGCGTGCAAAATTATAATACACACTAATTAATGGAAAGATATGTCATTAATAAATAAAAATCATAATAATATTATAGGTAAAATGTCAACAATCTTAATTAAGTTTTATTATCTAAGTATTCCTTGACGTCATAGAAACATTTGTCCAAAAGCCATTTTTTTATTTCCATTTAAAAATATTCAAAGGCATGTCCTTAAATTCGTTTGGCAATTTATTATAATTTGTAATAGCATGATAATGAGCATTTCGTTTAACGAGTACAAGGCGGCAAGGAAGTACGTAAAGTCTGTTTGTGTGCCTTGTGTCCCTTGTGAGCATATCTGAATAACTGATACGAGCTTGCTTTTTATTATGTCAAACGAAAAGGTGAAATTATTTTATACCCCTTTATTATACCAAGACGCCAGTCTGTCTGACGGGGAATCCCCATAATTATACTCGTACTACCTTCAAACGACACCGTGCAAGGAAACGCGAAGGTAAATTGTATAAATTATTGACTTGCGGTCTGAAATTGTGAAATTTTCATGAAAGTGTGCGGTTTTTCACACGGGAAATACAAACACAGGAAATTTTATGATTTATTATTTATTTTGCTACAATCTGTTTTATTCCACGGTAGGGCAAAAGCTTTTACTATTTACTAAGGCTTCAATTAGAATAGTCAACTCCAATTTTGACAGGCGTCATGGCTCAGTCGGTAGTAGCTCTGCCTTCCGTGCTGTGGGTCGTGGGTTCGATCCCCACCGAGAACAAACATTTGTGTGTTGTAAACATAGATGTTTGTTCTGTGTCTGGGTGTTTCTATGTATTATAAGTATGTATTTACAAAAAAAAAAGTATGTATTCTATCAGCCATCTAGTTTCCATCGTACAAGCTTTGCTTAGTTTGGGACTAGAAGGCGTTGTGTTAAGTGTCCGTGAATATTCCCCCTTATATTAGTACACGGTATGTATAGACAGTGGTTTAAAAACCGCTTTAAGTTTTTAAGTTATGCAGGCTCTTCTTCTTTTTCTTCTTTTATAATCGTTTCGTAAAAAGTAATTTCTCTTATTAACAAGTAATTTCAAACAGTGAGAAAGGTAGATTTTAATCAACTGTTTAACTATGCAGCGTTTATAACTAGGTATAGCATAGCCCCTAATTTCTAAATAGCGTAGGTATAGGTAGAAGTTACTACACATTTAGGAACCCTTACTTTTAGAATTATTAAAAAAAAAATTATATTATATAACCTGATGTTTTTTCTTTTCCATTTCGTATGGGTAACTTAAAACAAGTTGAGGTACTACTTCGTAATATATTTCCTAATTCAATCTTATACCACTGGCAACATAGTGTACACACAGCTCTTGGAAGGTTTTCAAACAAGACGTCTCTTCAGCGTCCTCATCTAAAGTTTCAAAGTAAACGAATGGCATCCACTGAACGTCTTGTTATAGACACAAAGGACCTATTGTGCTGGAACATGCCGATTTAAATTTCAAGAAATTGATACTGGAATATACAAAGCAGTTTTTAAAAAGTACTTTCTATGTAGTACGAAGTTTGATATCAAAAGTCATTCGTGCATCATTAGTACCGTTTAAAAGGTTAGAGTTCAAGCATTTTTGAAACGTCGATATTAGGATGATTATAGTTGTGTTTAAAATTTTTGAATTTTTGAATGACAACTAAGGTGCATTGGCTTAATTGCGAAAATGGGTATATTCCGAAAATCCATAAAATCTAGTAACATAATGCGATATTTTCTTGTTGGCAACATTGGTCTAGACGCCATCTTGATTGGCATCGCCGTGACAGTCCTATACATATATCCTCGTGCCAACAGGAAAATATCGCATTATGTTACTTGATTTTATGGATTTTCGGAATATACCCATTTTCGCAATTACCCCAATGCACCTTACTATAATTATTAATGTTTATAAAAACTTAGTCCTAGGATCAGACAGTTATTAGAATCCTGTTGCTGTGTATGTAGACGTAGATTAGGTAAAGTTTAAAATTTAAAAATGACCACTGCGGATTCAAATTATCACGTCACAGTCACCAACTATGCAACAGAGGTCGTTAAACACCTAAGCTAAATAAAAAAACTCTTGGACTTTACGAATATATCAATTAGTTTTATTTTTTAGATAGATACCTAGAAAATTTCTAAAATTTTATTCTAAAAGAAGTTGGAAGTTTAGCAATGTGGGTAGTTTTTCTTCTACCAACATAAAATGTGAGTACACGCTGAAATATAAAAAGCCCGCACTAAAATTTGCAAAACTGTCAGCCCCTCCATCAACATTCACAATAAAGAATCCAGAAAAGACCCAACATCTGTTGCGGACATCCAACTCGAGTTTGGGGACAAATTTATTCTGTCCTCAAAAGAGTAAATTACATAAAATATTGTCAACTTAAAACCTTATTTATAAAAGTTTTTCTGGTGTACTACTTTACTTGTACTATAGTAGGTGCTAAATAACACCGCAATACAGGTCATTCACCCACCTTCACCACGATGTCGCAAAATTCAATTTATGAATGGCTTATTCTGTTGCTTTCCATACAAACCTGTCGCTTAGACGGTATGGCTCGAATCTCGTAGTACTGTTTGTTTACCATACATAAATTGAATTTTGCGACATCGAGGTGAAGGTGGGTGAATGACCTGTATTGCGGTGTTATTTGGTACCCACTATAGATAAACACAAGTTTAAAACAAAAGAAACAAGCTACTGACTGCTTTCTGAAGATCACATTTTTATAATTGCTAAGACATAGATAACGCTAAAAATGCATAAAAATGGACACCATGCGACCATCACTGATTGACGGCAGAAATAAATACGGTGATAGTACTTCCCCGGACGAGCTCTACTCTACAACCTGAAACTCATTTGAGATTTGAGGTAAAATCTCATATAATCAAAATGAAAATAACCTGTGAAGAAGTTTCCACTGTCCACAGTCAAAAGCCATGAAAAACTCTCGTGTTATACAAAGACTAAGAACTACCCTCATAAAACAAAACCTCTGAGAAGAACCAATAAACTATCCAGACTAAAGTTTAATTAAATTTTGTATTGTCTTTAAAATTGTGGTCCAAGTTATAGGATGAAAGATTTTATAAGATAATTTATTGGGATAGACATTTTGAAGACTTAGATGAAACTACTGTATCTACGAGTAATGGATACCAGAACTATATAACAGGTAACTTAAAACAAATTGAGGTACTACTTCGTAATATATTTCCTAATTCAATCTTATACCACTGGCAACATAGTGTACACACAGCTCTTGGAAGGTTTTCAAACAAGACGTCTTTTCAGCGTCCTCATCTAAAGTTTCAAAGTAAACGAATGGCATCCACTGAACGTCTTGTTATAGACACAAAGGACCTATTGTGCTGGAACATGCCGATTTAAATTTCAAGAAATTGATACTGGAATATACAAAGCAGTTTTTAAAAAGTACTTTCTAGTACGAAGTTTGATATCAAAAGTCATTCGTGCATCATTAGTACCGTTTAAAAGGTTAGAGTTCAAGCATTTTTGAAACGTCGATATTAGGATGATTATAGTTGTGTTTAAAATTTTTGAATTTCTGAATGACAACTAAGGTGCATTGGGGTAATTGCGAAAATGGGTATATTCCGAAAATCCATAAAATCTAGTAACATAATGCGATATTTTCTTGTTGGCAACATTGGTCTAGACGCCATCTTGATTGGCATCGCCGTGACAGTCCTATACATATATCCTCGTGCCATCAGGAAAATATCGCATTATGTTACTTGATTTTATGGATTTTCGGAATATACCCATTTTCGCAATTACCCCAATGCACCTTACTATAATTATTAATGTTTATAAAAACTTAGTCCTAGGACCAGACAGTTATTAGAATCCTGTTGCTGTGTATCTAGAAGTAGATTAGGTAAAATATAAATTTAAAAATGACTACTGCGGATTCAAATTATCACGTCACAGTCACCAACTATGCAACAGAGGTCGTTAAACACCTAAGCTAAATAAAAAAACTCTTGGACTTTACGATTATATCAATTAGTTTTATTTTCTAGATAGATACCTAGAAAATTTCTAAATTTTTTTTTAAAAGAAGTTGGAAGTTTAGCAATGTGGGTAGTTTTTCTTCTACCGACATAAAATGTGAGTACACGCTGAAATATAAAAAAGCCCGCACTAAAATTTGCAAAACTGTCAGCCCCTCCATCAACATTCACAATAAAGAATCCAGAAAAGACCCAACATCTGTTGCGGACATCCAACTTGAGTTTGGGGACAAATTTATTCTGTCCTCAAAAGAGTAAATTACATAAAATATTGTCAAGTTAAAACCTTATTTATAAAAGTTTTTCTTGTGTACTACTTTACTTGTACTATAGTAGGTGCCAAATAACACCGCAATACAGGTCATTCACCCACCTTCACCACGATGTCGCAAAATTCAATTTATGAATGGATAATTCTGTCGCTTTCCATACAAACCTGTCGCTAAGACGGTATCGCTCGAATCTCGTAGTACTGTTTGTTTACCATACATAAATTGAATTTTGCGACATCAAGGTGAAGGTGGGTGAATGACCTGTATTGCGGTGTTATTTGGTACCCACTATAGATAAACACAAGTTTAAAACAAAAGAAACAAGCTACTGACTGCTTTCTGAAGATCACATTTTTATAATTGCTAAGACATAGATAACGCTAAACATGCATAAAAATGGACACCATGCGACCATCACTGATTGACGGCAGAAATAAATACGGTGATAGTACTTCCCCGGACGAGCTCTACTCTACAACCTGAAACTCATTTGAGATTTGAGGTAAAATCTCATATAATCAAAATGAAAATAACCTGTGAAGAAGTTTCCACTGTCCACAGTCAAAAGCCATGAAAAACTCTCGTGTTATACAAAGACTAAGAACTACCCTCATAAAACAAAACCTCTGAGAAGAACCAATAAACTATCCAGACTAAAGTTTAATTAAATTTTGTATTGTCTTTAAAATTGTGGTCCAAGTTATAGGATGAAAGATTTTATAAGATAATTTATTGGGATAGACATTTTGAAGACTTAGATGAAACTACTGTATCTACGAGTAATGGATACCAGAACTATATAACAGTTAGAATTACTAAAAGAAAAGAGATGCAAATAGGCAAGCCTGAGTAGCGAAAACTCTGGCAGTACGAAGTAGGAAACCACGTTTTATTTTCTACTCAAGACACGGCTAGAGTATGAAATAGGAAATGTTGGGGCATTCCTCGAACCGCACCTAAATGAATCGCACCTAGGCGAAACGCACCCAAGTACTTCCTCGAACCGCACCTGTTTACTTATACACGTTTTCGCCAATATCAAAATAGTAGTGGCCGTATTGATTTGAGATGCAAGAGATGCAGCATACACTTTCACAGTCCTTTAATAATAATAATAATAAAACTTTATTTCGGGCAACTTAAGATAAGTACAAGATGTAAAAGCTTATTCTAGGACCCATATCAATATATACCTTAGAGACTAACATACAAACAATATTAAAAAACACTTATTTATTTATTGGCCACGTAATCATTTCGCTGCGACGTTTGACGCGATTTCGCGGTGTCGAGTATCCGTCCTCGGAAGCGACGAAACGTGACACCCTTCGGCCAGAGAGCTTGTTCCATGTAGGTCGATAGATATTCGGTTGGCAAGAGTTGAAACTCGTCTTGTGGCGGGACTCCAACCGCTCGACCCTCAGCTTGGCTCCGGTCTTCTCTAGCAGATACTTTGTCACATCCTCAGCCTCGGCGGCGTGGTGGACGCGGGACACATACAGCTGCGTCGTCGGAACCTCGGAGCGCAACAGAAGATTCTGACTATTCGGTGCGGTGCCGCACTGGTTCTTACAAGGATGCTTCCTCCTCTTCTTCCTTTCCACAGTGATAAAAGCATCCTTGTTAACATCCTTCTTTGTTGAAGGCGCACCTCCCTTGGTTGGTGGAGGGGCTGCGGGCTGGGTAGCCAGTGCAGTTGCATAGGTATCACGTGGGGAGGTGAACGTGACACGTGCGGGCTCATCCACGACGGGACGGGCAGGTCGGTCGGGGCGCGGGGATGCCTTGCCAGCGGCGGCCGATGACGCACAAGAATGGATCGCCGAGTCAGGCCTGCACACCGATGCACTTTGCGCACCGCTGCTTTAGTTATGCATACCTGTTTTGATAGAACTTGCAAGTTTTAGAAATATCGGTGGCCACAGAAGCTTTTAAAACAAGGCTTGTTCCATCATGATATACTTCATAAATCCCCACCGAAAAATCCCCACCTGTGAGGATTTCAGTTTTTTTCCAGAAATCCCCGCTGCTACGACGTAGAATGTCTACAACGTAGCAGTGCGGATTTAGTTGTATAAAAAAACAAATTAAAACTTGAATACTTAGTCTAAAATTGTTAGTGGTATCTAAGAGTAATGAGCTGGCTTCGATATGGGTTAATAAGATAATCATTCTGATATAACGATGAAATGATTTTGTGTTGTATTTCAATTTACACTTGTTTTGCGTGTAACTTGGACCAAACCGTTCAGTTATCGCTATAGTTTGAAAGTTGAAGAACTTCGTGGCTTGGTTCGCCTCACTCCGAGTGGAATCGTTAAAATTTAAATTTTCTCATTCATCACGGATATCAAAACGGAAATCTATGTTTGTAAACAATTTATAAGTTTCTAGAAGTTCTGCACTTTCTTTTCAAATGTTTTATTTGCTTAGAAAAGTTTTTATAAAAGATAAAAATGTAGGTATAATATCCTTAAAACAATTGAGCTTTTCTTTGTGCTCTTAATATTTTGTTTAAAAATGACCTTTACTCTTTATCCGACTACCGACTACTAAAAATGAGGTTCTACCTTAGCTAAATATGATGTGCAGTTTAGGAATACTGTTTCTTAGTCATAAGTATGTATTTACAAAAAAAATATGTATGTATTCTATCAGCCATCTTGTTTCCATCGTACAAGCTTTGCTTAGTTTGGGACTAGAAGGCGTTGTGTTAAGTGTCCGTGAATATTATTATATTTTATTATATTTATATTTATAATGAATTTTAAGTCATAAGCAAAGCAGACATAATGCATTTTAGGCATATTGCCTAATTAAACCTTACGGAACTTAGGTAATTTACTAATCTATGCTACTTTGATTATGCGTTCGTTATACGCTTTAGATGACCAGCTCATGAGAGACAGGTAACAATTAGTAGTAGTAGGTATGCTTTATATGCTTCGAGCAATGTAGTGACCACGGCTCTAAACATTACTATAAATAAATAAATATTCTTGGACATTACACACAACGCTCTCTTGTCCCAAACTAAGCAGAACTTGTACTATCATATTTGGGCCTCTTGGGGTCAAGACTCTAGGTCCGTGGGGTACCGAGGCACTCCGGGTTTTCAAAATTCTTTCAGGGCGTCTAGTCGAATTGACGCGTGACCCTCGTGCTGGTGATTATCTAGGCCAGCGTATCAGCATTGCCATTCAGCGCGGCAATGCAGCCAGTGTCTTGGGCACGCTTCCGACTGGTACTTATTTGGACCAGTTGAGCTATCTATAAATCATTTGCAACGGTTTGTGGATAGCTCAACTGTTTCATGTGTATTTTGTAAATATTGTGAATATTGTAAATACTGTATTAGTTGTAATTTTCTTTGTGACTATGCAAACTAGATTGCTGATATAATACATAATATACTTTTTTTTGTAAATACATACTTATAATACATAGTAACACCCAGACATCAATGTTTGCCACACACAAATGTTTGTTCTCGGTGAGGATCGAACCGACGACCCACAGCACGGAAGGCAGAGCTACTACCGACTGAGCCATGACGCCTGTCTATGACTATACCTATGTAATAACAATTTCAGATAAGAATATTTTCTTGTTTCATACTTTTTAAAGCGTAATTTCTCATTAGCCAGAATATAGGTTCCTGAACCTAATTTTTTTGTATGTTTTCTTAGTCTAATTTTAATTTAACAGAACCCATAGTCACAGAATAGATAGTAGTAACACGACTAAAAACGAGAAGCTTATTCAATGACACCTTTCAACTCATCTCAGCACGACCTTTCATACCCTCCCGATCCCTGTTCTACAAAGCACTTTAATATACCAAATGCATATTTGATGATCCCATAAGCCGGGACGACGGTATTAAGCCACATAAACTGAGATAAGTTTGTGTTTGTGTCCGGCCTACGTGTTTGGATGTTAGTAAAACACCAATACTACTTGTATGGTGGTTTTCACACTGCGATACGATATCTGCATACACGATATCGTCTGAGTGCTAATGTCTTAGTAATTTATGGACCATATGCCGATGCAGAAATCGTTATATGGATGGATTATATTGATAATGATGATCTCTACTCTCTACTCAAATCTGTTAGCATATATTTGAGTAGAGAGTAGAGATCATCATCATCATCAATATATTATATAAAACTCTTTTGAATCTGACTGATAATCAACGCACAGCCTAAACTATAAGTTCTAGAGGTATGAAATTCGGATGCACTAAGAAAGGAATTTTGAAAAGTCGCACTCTAAAGCGTTTAAAATTAGGATCAAAGATTTTAATCAAATAATGCTTATGCTGCCACGCGAGCAAACCCCCGGGTGACAGCTAGTTTTCATACAAAAGTCTCTGGTTAAGTCGGGATCAGTAAATCAGCATTCGGGTCTTAGTGATAAGCCCGTCCACTGTATCCCACTGTAATTTTTTATTTCTTTCTTAAGTGGTGTGCGATAATAATTTCTATC
This sequence comes from Eulithis testata, assembly GCA_947507515.1. Lineage (NCBI taxonomy): Eukaryota > Metazoa > Arthropoda > Insecta > Lepidoptera > Geometridae > Eulithis > Eulithis testata. The sequence goes on along the minus strand of OX382198.1, from coordinate 10,848,336 downwards.
TACAGGTATGTCCACTGGGCCTAAGATGCGCACCGCGAGATATTTGTCATGTCGTTCTGTCAAAATGTAAGCATTTTGTACCAGTTTAGGAACTATTGCATTATCTGTGGTAATGTTGTCGAGAAACCGCGCTTTTGAATTTTCAACTTTTGACATTTTTGCATGACTATTATCTCGTCCTCAGAGAGGTACGACGACTAACAAGTTTAGTGTCAAAAGTGTACATTATGGCGCGTTTTGTCGACACCATTAGGTACCACAGATAATGCAATAGTTCCTAAACTGGTACAAAATGCTTACATTTTGACAGAACGACATGACAAATATCTCGCGGTGCGCATCTAAGGCCAGCACATTCCTGTGTTTCTGTTTGACGGTGCAAATACTATTTACACCTCAGACATAAGACTTTTTACACCTCAGAATGATAGACTCAGAAGTGGCCTTTAAACAACGTCTGGTTCGTATTAAGTTTGTTTCACCACTGTGGAATAAAAATTCGTACCTATCTATTTTGCTAATGCCCTCTGTGTAATTCTGTGGCAATTTCTTTCAAAGGTGTCTTTTGTTTCCAATTTTTTTTTAATCCCTCGTAAAACGAAACTAAACACAAGTTGAACCAAAAGCACGATCTACAAAACACGGAAATGGCCTTAAGTAGTCAGAGAGACAGCGTTGTTTTTATTACGACAAGCATCTACCAGAATGAAACAATGTTTAGCTAGCTATAATTATTTGTTACTAACTTAGTATGTGACACCAGTTATTTTACACATCAGCCACCACTAGACTGCTGCTATTGTGTGCTTTGTGTATGTGCATATTGACTTTGAATCAGACAGTATTACTGTCCAGTCAATTTTATTTTATTTTATTTATTTAACAAAACAAAGATAAGCATTTCAAAACATATTATATTTAATTTTTAGTTTTAAATTTTTAATTATTATTATTATTATTATTATTATTTTTTTATTTTTTTTGCATGCCATCTTGTTTTTCCAAAAATATTATTGTAACTTTTTGCACGTTTCGTAAAGCACGATGTGTTTACTGTATATAGAAACTACGCCGTGAATGATTTTTGTACACCATGATATTATTAAGTTAAAAGCGTATGTTTCAATTTGTGAACCTATTAATAAAAAAAATAAAAAATATATTACAGCCCTAAATACTATTCAAAAATATCTTACTAAACTAGTCCTATGGCCAATTATGGATCTACTTTTTATAAAATATAATTTTTTTAAACAGACTGTAGTTTTGTTATAGATTTTAGAGACATTCTGTGTAGGTAAATAGTTAAGTTAGTTTTACTAAATAAATCTTTTGTTTAAGAAATTATTTAGTGACTGACGTGAGTTAAGCACCTCTATCTCTCGCACTAAAAGAATGAAGCTGTAGCGTTAATTCGGGTCACGTGGAGGCTCTGCGGCGAATACGAATCAAGTCACGGGAAATAGGTTAGCTAGTGTGTTTTGCACTTGGAATTGGATTGGCTTGGACTTAAAGCTCGCTACGTTTCGGGAATAACACTTTTGCAGAGTAATTTCACGTTTTAACCGGTTTTTTTGGTGATTCTCCAGATACCAATTTGGATAACTAAGGCCCGTATACTGGCAAGAAAATCGTTACTCAAGCTTTTAGTAGTCCCATGAATGTTCAAATAGTTCAATTAGAAGAAAAGTCGAGTGAATTGTTTAGTTTATCATAATAAAAAAAGCCGTGTTGGCCGAGTGGGATTGCACCTCGACTTTCGATCCGAAGATCGTGGGTTCGAATCCCGACCGTGCATCAATGGGTTTTTCATTCGGAAAATTTATATGCGCATTATCACGATCTTAACGGTGAAGGAAAACATCGTGAGGAAACCCTTGGCTTAGTCAGCTCCGCACGTATTGACGATGTCTTTCCTGTGGATATGTCTGACTAGGCTGAGAGGATGGTATATGTGCTGGGCCTACTCCATCTAAACATTGTCCCAGGCACTACAGTGTGTCGTTATGTGTATAGTAGGTGCCAAATAACACTGCAATACAGGTCATTCACCCACCTTCAAAACTATGTCGCAAAATTAAATTTATGAATGGCTAATTCTGTCGCTTTCCATACAAACCTGTCGCTAAGACGGTAATCGCTCGAATCTCGCAGTACTGTTTGTTTACCATTCATAAATTGAATTTTGCGACATCGTTTTGAAGGTGGGTGAATTACCTGTATTGCGGTGTTCTCTGGCACCTTCATAAGGCATAGGTTGCCTCCTGACGCTCTATAAAATCATCTTCAATAGATGTAAAGGCGTATTTATATATAAAACAAAAGCAAAACAATAAAAGAAACTAAACCCTTGGTTACACGATACATGGAACTCGAATCATACTGATTCAATCACGCCAGTGTGCAATATCCCTAAGGATTGAAACTTTTGCGTAGCTAAGAAGAACTGCTAGTGCATTACAAAACGTAAATTTTCTAGATCAACATTTTTGAAGATATAATATAACTAAATCTAATTATGTGAAATTGCAGAGCTTTAGGATCGAGAGAATAACAATGCAAAGGTTCAGTAAAAATATCACATTGATCCAAACAAGTTTTCCGACCAAAAGATGTGCACTATTGGTAAGCAGACGAGCTATTTGCAATATCGAAAGTGCTTTCTAAAGCTTTCAAGTGGTAATAAGACCGCTTCTATAAGGGTACTTGGGCGTCTTGGGAAAGACCTACGTCCAGTGGACCAATATAGGTTGATAATGATGTGAAATGTCTCTCTGATCTTGACTTCTCCAGCTGCTATCACTTTGGGCTGTGCTCGTGCGTGGCTTTATTTCCTTCATAGTTTTTGCGGAAATTGATACAAATTACTTTAGGGTATTGAGGGAATTAGGGTTCGGCAGAAATTATATTTATTGCGGGAAAACCCAACTCTTTATGTAAGGTTTTTTGCAACACTTTTTATTACGGTACCGATGTCAAATAAAGCTTGGGTATAAAGCAAATATATATATTAAAGAAAATATTTTTTTTTGCAGAAACATTGTGTGAGAACAACTGAACAGGAACACTTATATTTGACCTAGGGTTGTAATAATATACCTAACCTTTATACCTTTAAGCCTTACTCCATCTAAAACATTGTCCCAGGCACTACAGTGTGTCGTTAAGTGTAGGCATGGGTTGCCTCCTGACGCTCTATAAAATCATCTTGAATAGATGTAAAGGCCTATTATATATCCTTTATATAATATGTCTATGTACATATTATATATATATGTCTTTCTATAATATAACCATAGTAGATGTTACTAAATATGTTTAACACACGTTTTACAGGGGTTACCTATGTACCTATATAATTAGTAAATTCATTTTTGAAGTTCCAAGTTTATTTGACTGCTAGAAAAGAGGTTAGGCTTTATAGAAATAAATGATTAGTAGCCTAATATGAGTTCAATTTATACTAGTAGTTCGCCCCGAACTGAGATCTCGTGATGGTCTGAGGTTAATAAAACCCAAAAAAAATTTATTGATCAATGGTTGTAATAAACTTTGCGAATCGCTTCAAAATCGCCGTCTAGCTAAGTACCAGTCTTACTTGAACTACAAAATCATTGAAACTCTAAGAAATGGTAGCTCACGTTATACTGGGTTTTCTAATTTTATAATTTTTACAACAACTCAAAAACTATTAGACCTAGAATCAAAATAAAAACGGTTTTGGAATGTCTAAACAAAACCCTATCTTAAGACACCCCACATGATAATATTCTACAACTTTTTTTTTTACTCTCTTTGGACCCTTATAACTTCACGCCCCCTTGACCGATTTACTTCATTTAACAAACCAGTAAAACTTAAGAGTACTATCCGTATACTTATTAAATTCTGTGAAGATCGGATAATCGGTTCATAAGATCTCGACGAACAAACATACAAAGCATTTTCGTCCAAGTTGTCACTAAGATTATTAGTAATGTAAAAAAGTTTAGTGTCCATTACAGAAACAACAATGTTATTTTTTTTTTAACGAGAGTTATATATGAATAAAGCAAATAATCCACTTTATGTTGATTGGTAACTTCTGCCTATAACAATACAATGCCTCACTGAGCACATCCACTGAGAACGTCAAGATCAAAATATTAGATAACTATGTTCTTGATCATGAAATATATCATCGTAGCTAAAGCAAATTTACTCTAGTATGTAGGTAAATGTATTTATGTATGTATGTACTCGTGCAACATAAAGTCCGACATACATCATTTCTTAACCTTTTCCGTCGCATATAAACCGGCTAACCCGGGTAAGACGGGATGCACTGCGAATAAGACAGTATTTATCTATATCATAAAGAGGAAATATATGATTGTTTGTTTGTATGCATTGAATAGGCTCCAAAACTACTGGACTAACTTCAAAAATTCTTTCACCGTTAGAAAGCTACTCTATCTCTTGGTGACAAATAGTAGATTATTTAACAAGGGGATAAAGCAGTGTCTTCTGTCGCGGGTGACGATTTAAATCGCGAGCGTAATGAAGGACTCGATGTTTTCTCCCGAGCGTAGCGAGGGTTTTAAAAACTTAAATCACGAGCGAAGCGAGGGATTTAACACGAGTCCTGAGTATAGCGAGGGATTTAAGTTCACCCAAGACTAAGACAGCTTTATCACCGAGGAAAATACTCTACTTTTCGTACCATTTGTGAAAAAATTAACACAATAATAATATGAGATAGCATTTTAGAACATTAACTTATTTATAAAAATAAATTAAAATAAACTTAACGTTTATGTATTTGAAGAAAACAAAAACGCGGCATTTTCCTAGACTAATATTTTTTGTCGGAAAAGCAAAGGTATCAAGCTCATACGGCCTGCGTAATAAATGCGTATTCCTTTTTAAAAAGATGTATAATGCTTTGTATACAAACTCAATGGTGTAAACACAGATGTAGTTCAGTATAAATTGTATTCCAAATTTAAATCACTTTCTCCCCCTAGAGGATGAAAGAAATCCAGTACAATTTTCTCTCCCTGTTTTTAACAGATTAAAAATGACTATTGTTATGTTCGCTTTTTGTGGCATAGAATGTCACTTTTTTGAGCAAGTGGTACGAAAAATTATATTAATATCTCCAAAAAAATATGGATCTTTTGTAAAACTTCAATAATGTAGCCAAAGTTGTATAAAAATGACTTAAAAAAGTTTGAAATTATACTAGCGACCCACCCTGGCTTTGCACGGGTGCAATGCAGTGATGATGATGATGTATTATACATATAAAACTTCTTCTTGAATCACTCTATCTATTAAAACTGCATCAAAATTCGTTGTGTAGTTTTAAAGATCTAAGCATACATACATACAGACAGACGCGGGAAGAGACTTTGCTTTATACTATGTAGTGATTTTGACAGGCGTCATGGCTCAGTCGGTAGTAGCTCTGCCTTCCGTGCTGTAGGTCGTGGGTTCGATCCCCACCGAGAACAAACATTTGTGTGTCGTAAACATAGATGTTTGTTCTGTGTCTGGGTGTTTCTATGTATTATAAGTATGTATTTACAAAAAAAAAATGTATGTATGTATTCTATCAGCCATCTTGTTTCCATCGTACAAGCTTTGCTTAGTTTGGGACTAGAAGGCGTTGTGTTAAGTGTCCGTGAATATTTATTATTTTATTATTTATACCCGTGGAAAGCCGAAACGGGTCGCTATTATAGTCAAGCACAAATTGATAATATTTAGCAAAGGTACCTACATAACAATAAGATAAGATAATTTGTTTGCACACCCTAATTAGGGTAGAATTACATTGATTCAATGCTACTTATAAGATACTTGTATGCACATAATTACTAGTAGTTCGCCCCGAACTGAGATCTCGTGATGGTCGGAGGTTAATTAAACCCAAACAATTTTTATTGTACAATGGTTGTAATAAACTTAGCAAATCGCATCGAAATCGCCGTCTAGCTACGTACCAGTCTTACTTGAACTACAAAGTCATTGAAACTCCAAGAAATTATAGCTCACGTTATACTGGGTTTTACAATTTTATAATTTTTACAACAACTCAAAAACTATTAGACCTAGAATAATAATAAAAACGGTTTTGAAATGTATAAACAAAACCTTATCATGACACCCCACTTGATATTTTAGTACGACTTTTCTTTTTACTCTCTTTGGACCCTCATAACTTCACGACCCCTTGACCGATTTACTTCATTTAACAAACCAGTCAAACTTAAGAGTACTATCCGTATACCTACTAAATTCTGTGAAGATCGGATAAGCGGTTCAAAAAATCTCGAAGAACAAACATACAAAGCATTTTTGCACAAGTTGTCACTAAGATCTCGATCGCTTCGCTCACTGGATCAATAAATATTCAGTATCTTCACACCTCTTCTTAACAGCTGTGAAAATAAAAGTTTTAAAAGTCATAAAACCAGTGTTTTTTTAATGCAGTACTGACAGAAATATACTGAATAAAACTGCATTTTTAACGCTATTGCATTACAGTTCCGCAAATTGTATTAAACAGTGAAAAATCAAGCCTTTTTGCAGTGCGAGCTACCCGGTTAAAGTACGGATATCCGATAGCGGTTAATTTATTTACCCGCGGGGTGATTGACCCGGATTTTGGTATTCTGGGAGAGTTTTTCAACCGGGTAAGGTGAAAAGTTAGATTGATTGTCGGGTTTTCTAAGGAATTTGAGATGTATGAGCTTATACTTAAATTATCGTGTATTTGTGTATGACATTTCTTATTATCGGATTTCTAACAAAATGGTTTGTCATGAGTGTCATGACATCGGACAAAGTACATTTTCTATACTGTCTCCTGAGAGCTTACTTAATATTAATACCATCTTTCCAATGTCATCGGTCCTTTGGATGGGGGGCATTTTATGCTTTGCCTTCTGGTGATACCTATTACTTTTAAGAATCTTTATTTCAGTCCAAAATCCGTTTAAAAATCAACAAGAAAATGCTTGAAGATCATTTAGATGTCAACAATTGCTGGCGTGCTCCGTCACACGCAATTATTCCGTCTGTCTGTTAATTTGAAGACAGAATTACGATTTAAAAGAAATACTTCAGTGCTGCTTCGCAATGCATGTTGAATGTTGCAATCAAATAAAGAGTGTTTGCACACTGGCCGATACCGACACCGACACGATACTTGGCACGATACGATACTTCTAGTATTACACGATTCTGAGCCTTGTGATTTTACTAAATATTTTAGCTTTTAATAGAACACAGTACAAAATAATACTTCTGATATTTTAACCACAATTTCTTTTAACCTATGAAAGAAACCACACATTATTTCCCAAGGGAAAATACATAGGTATGTATTTAGGGGAAATTCAATCAGACCGCCTAATTAGAGGTTTGATTGACGTGACATTTTGTGGGGCGGGTGGCGGCGCGCCAGCATTTATTATAATTCCACAACCCCCCATATTTATAAACGTCTTATAAACTTCTTACATCTAAAATAGTGATAAAATGGATAAATATTTTATTTGGTTGCTGTCTCTTTGTAAATTTGTTATTTTTTTTGTACAACCCTGGTAATGTATCTCTACCCAATATATAACATAGTTTTCTAATAAGTATGGGTTGTGATATGGTGTATCTATGTTATTGTATTCCTTACGATTTTATTTACCTTCATGTTTATGTAACCTATGACGTTTCAAATGAAATATACCTTTATATACTTACTTACCTATACATAGAATTATATCTCTGCATATAGATTGATAGATAGATAGAAAATTCTATATTACACAACTTAAAAGTAGTGTATACAGGCAAACTTAATGCTAAAATAGCATTCTCTACCAGCTAACCTTTGGGTAGTGAGGATAACAGTTTATTAGCATATAGTTATTTTCTTCCCTCCTTTTGACTGTTGGTTATTTATCTATTTATTTATTTTAGATTATTTATTTAGACAACTTGGTCCAGTTTGGTTAGTAACATAAAAACACTTATTAAACTGGGTTAGTAATTTTTAACTAATAGCGATGCTGTCCTCTGGATGAGGTTCAAAACCAAAGGACAGTTATGTTTTTGAGCAATAACATTAAGGATGCTGTTGTTGCTTCCGCGCAGCCTGCTTAGCAGAGATGCGGTTTTTTTGCGCCAGATGGCATCAAATGAGTGTGTGCGCGCCGCGGCGCCGCGGTGAACATACCGGACGCGCTGCAGTAGCGCGGGAGCCGCAACAGCGCCCTAAATGTATCGTTATATTGGACCCGCAGAGCATTGTAAGCCCTTTGGGTATAGCTGACCCGCAGACTCGCAGAGAACAGCGAAGTACAGTATGCTTTAAAAAGAGTTATTTTTACTGCATCTGTACACCGCGCGAATCTGCGTGCCAGCATATTCCCTCGGACTGACAATGCTCTGCGTTCCCTCTCCATATCAACTTCATCTCTAAGGTTCTCATTAAGCAATGCCCTAAGTATTTAAATTGGTACACTCTGACAAGTGGTAGCCCATTGAGGATTAGAGGTGGAACAAAAGTAGGGCATTTAGAACCAGCCTTAAAAACGAGGAACTCTGATTTTTTAACATTATAAATGAGTCCGTGCTCAGTTGCAAACGACTCGCATACCTATTGCGATAAGTAGTTATTTAGCTGTTTACTTTTTTACTCAATTTAAATAAATATTTCCAGCTGTTATCCTCAAAACATAACCCAATCGACCGTAAATCATGTTCTTATCTAAATCCAATACTTTAAATTGCCTTTGGAACACCGGTTTTTCCTTCAAACCAAAAAATACTAAGACACTGTTTCTCAGCATCTCAGATTTGATACAAAGGATTTAAAGCCTTAAGATGATGAGATAAGAGTACAAAGTGATGAATGAATTCGTTTTTCAGTAGAGTGAGAAAAGTACAGTACACGATGAATAGGAAATGAGATCGCAAAGAAGATGGAATATTTTTATAAATGGTTTTTCAGCGGAACAAAAAAACATAATATTTTTCTTGTTTTATCAATTTCTTCTTTATTCTCATAAATGCGTGCGTTGAGGAAATGGTAAGGCGTTTAGAATGCTTAATTCTTCTGTTCGGTTACTTTTCTTAGTGATTTTACTATAGGTAGGTACATACTATACATACTATATAAAAAATGTCTAGATGGCTTTGGGAATACTTATTGTCACAAATAGGTACCTACCCATAACAGTAAAAACAAAACCTTTAAAACAAATTTCAAATATGCAGAAATTTTCTAGAATAAATTTTTTTACTGTCTGTGTTTTATTTTCTAAGAAAAAAGAAAATGGAAGAAAACATGACTCATGCATGATTCAAAACATGAGATATGCTCTTGGTCAATCAAATGTTCCTATATAATGATGATCCATAGTACCACACGAATGATTTATTAATACCTAATGCATTCTAATTTATTTTAAAGAAAGTAGGTAAATACAGTAAGTAAGAAGTAACCGACACTGTACAAACGTTTATTCATATTTCAACCCGAAGGTTTCAATACAATCCATCCTAATATCCCTTTGCCCACTGAACCGCTTTCCTTTTCAGCGAAATATTTTCTGACTACCCTTGACTCGTCGAATAGAAAAAGATTAATACTTTGTATCAATATTTCGGCGAAATTTTATTCGATTTGGAAGATTTTGGTGTCTAGCATGGATTTTTAATTTAATAGGTTATTAAAAATTAAAGATTAAGTTAATAAATATCAAAAGAAAAGTTATAGATAATAAGTTTGCAAAAAAATAAAAGTATCTAAGTACAATTATTGTTATCTTTTTTTATTATTTGGTTTACAACTTGAAATATACACTAACTTAACTTAAAACATGCATTGTAATTTAATCATTTTCGGTGTAATTTTTAATATAGTAAACACAGCATACTCCTTAGATTTAGAAATTTACTTTTTTCATTGAGATTGGTATGTCTCTTGAGCTGTCGTTAGACTATTTTTTTCACAACTAATTTTTTTCATAGAACTGTGTAGGTAGGTAAGTCAAGTAAGTACACAACACACACGACGTGCAGTATAGTGTCGGCAGTGGGATAGTTCGGATCATTACACCGCAGTCGTGTTTGAGAGCTGTGGCTATGAGACGCCTGTCGTACGCTTCTGAGGAGTTCCCTTAGTGCTGGGAATAAGTCGATGAAAAATAGATTCTTTATCGATATAGTAAAAACTCCTGTAGGTCAAATGTTTTTATGAACCCAATTAGCAAATCAAAACCTACCGTTTTACTACGGTTTAGATTTAGTTTTTTGAAGTTATGCGACTTCCAACAAATTTGTGCAACCGTTTAACGCTCCTTACAAGAAAATTTTAAATTCAAAAAGTTGTGATTCCGGAGGATTGAACTGGCGGCCTTTTGCGTGTAAAGCAGATGCGATAACCTCCACACCACGGAACCAGTTGAACTATGCGCGAAATTTTGTATCCACTGACACATTAATGTACAAAAGTTACGTCATGTGATCACAAAATAGTTCTGATTTAGGTATGAGCATAGAACCTTTTCTAACTAAAAAAAAAAGTGCGTAGAGTCTCTTGGTAAAAAGATGTTTGCTATGCAGCGAAGTAAACGCAGTGTGAGCGTCATGAAATTAGCTGTTCTATTTTAATTTATAATATTCATTATTTCATTTACTTGTTTTTCAAAATTAGTGGATAAGAATTGTAAAACATGAGTGAAAATGATTGAAAACAATCCTACGGACAATGCGACGGATTTAAGGTTATGTCTAGGTAGGTACGTAATTTATATATTTTTCTACCCCTTCTTATTTTCATATCCACATTACGAAGTATAACTTCTTCCACGCGGAGGGACTCCACGCACTGGTTTTTAATTTTAATATCACTATTTTTTATATTTGGAATTTTTGAAAATACATTTCGTATAAAAGTTGCAGAAGCAAGTGACTCCTAAGTATTAGGTAGTCTAATGAACCATGGGTAATAAATACTAAGACAATTCTGAAAACATTACATAATAATTTATAAGTAAAAATTGGAAAAACCGACTTCAATTTGATACGCCTTCATCATCAAATGATGATGATGATTATGGCAGTTTATTGAGACTGTTCTATTGATCGTAAACACCACAGAAAAGCAAAATACGCAATGTATCCGAGACACTACAACGCTGCGCGGTGACATTACAACGGTTGGCAGTCGAGCTGGCAGTGACGCGCAATGTAACTCGAATACGCTAACGCGGCGACTGTCATATTTGTTCGTGGATACTTACGTTCTATTGCTCGTAAACGTCACAGAAAAGTCACAGAAAAGCAAAATATGCAATATCGTGTACGCGTATGACGTGTTTTTTTCAGTTATTTTTTTAACTGCCTAATTACTAAACCGATTTTGATAAAAAATTTATGGGACTAATCTGGAAGCATACCCTTTCAGATAAAAAAAGAATTTTTCAATTCGGTTCATAAATGACGGAGATCTGAGGTAACAAACAAAAAAAACTAACCAAAATTCTAACTTTATTCACGACTAGTTGACTTCTTATGCATGCGAAAGTTTCCACCAAAATATCTGTCAACCAGCAGACGATGAACTTCTTGCTACTTTTGGTTTAGAGAGTTCAAGCTGTATCAAGAATCCACGTCTTTGATTTCAATAAAAGATGAGAGCCTATGTTTCAATTCGGAAAAAGGGCTTCGGAATGGTATATGTTTCGTTGAAATTGGTCCAGTAGTTAAGGCGTGATCCGCGAACAAACAAACAGACAAACAGATAAACAGACAAACTCGATTTTCTAAATCAGAGTCATTTATTTAGTAAATCTGCATATTTTCGTTTATCGATATCTTTAATTTTAGTTTTTGGCTTTTTTACAGTTTAATAGTAGTATAGACGGCCATTAAATCTATAAAAACGAAAATTTAAAAATTTCATAATTCATTGCTGCCCACTAAACAGTTACCCTAACGTATTTGAGTACTTAGCTAGCAATGTACATCACTAGTTTGCCTGAGAGTCAGCAGGATGTGTGACGGCTCTTGAGGTAATTGCCGTATTTTACACTGCATTCACTGCTAATCCAATTCAGCTGAAACGTTGTGGTGGCAGTCTCGTTTTTAAATCGCGTGTGTTGTTATTTTAGGATAGATTAATTGACTGTACTTAATCTTCTAAATATATAAAACTCTTTTGAAGCTGACTGACGATCAACGCACGAAAAATCGCACCTTAAAAGGTCTAAAATTAGGATCAAAGATTTTAACCAAATAATGCGTATGCTGCTACTACGCGAGCAAAGCCGCGGGCAACAGCTAGTCTTTAGTAAAATAGGTTTATTTGTAACATAATTCGTAGATTTGATATATTCCAGAAATCGCCACTATAAGAAATCATTATCAGTGGAGATTTCATTTTTTTATCAGAAATCTCGACCATATAATATGGCCCATATTATTCAATGTGATTGGACTAACTGACTTTTTATTGTTGGACTGTGTATTGACTTTGTCTATCTAACTAAAAATTCATCAAATTTAGAAATTGGTAACCTCATTTGGACTAACTAACCATGTTATAGAGTTGGGTTCCAGAATAAGTACGCATCTAAGTCTGATGTTAAATTATTTGTGTCGTCGAATCTAGAGAGCGAGGTCTCTCACAAGTTTAACCTTCAGGTGTTAATAACACTGCTTCACTATGTAAAAATTATGTAGTTATGAAAAGATTATTGAGTGGTTGACAGGCGTCATGGCTCAGTTGGTAGTAGCTCTGCCTTACGTGCTGTGGGTCGTGGGTTAGATCCCCACCGAGAACAAACATTTGTGTGTTGTAAACATAGATGTTTGTTCTGTGTCTGGGTGTTACTATGTATTGAGAGTATGTATTTACAAAAAAAATAATTATGTATGTATTCTATCAGCCATCCAGTTCCCATAGCACAAGCTTAGTTTGGGACTAGAAAGCGTTGTGTTGAATGTCCGTGAATATTTATTTATTTATTTATTTATAATATAAAAAAGTTTAGTTTTACTATTTTACTGCAGCATTTGCAAAACCTAAAATAACTATTCTACCAAATAACATAATAATAACCGTAATTTCACGCAAAAATACTGGAAAATCGTCGGTCGTTAAGTAAAACGCGGCAACTGCAGAACGCATACCTTGCCACGCGCCTCGGGGTAATGTCACTACAAAACGGTCTCATAGAATAGTAACAAACCATAGAGCGGACAAGCATGAACTATAGAACATGGAGATATGAACGAAAAGTTGACTGACTTAGGTAATAATTGCATTTTTGCAAAATGTTCAGTTAACTCATAAAGTTGATTCTTTTGAACTGAATTAACTAATTAATTAATCCGATTGGTACTGATTTGGACCAGTTGAGCTATCTATAAATCGTTTGCGACGGTTTGTAGATAGCTCACTGTTTCATGTGTATTTTGTAAATATTGTAAATACTGTATTAGGACCTTTTTTTATTTTTTTCTTAGGAGAACAGTATAACAGTTATAGTGGCTTAAGTGACCTCCTCCATAATCGGCTTTCGGAGCGGTTGTTGTCTTGATGAAGGGCCTGATGCACCGGCATTTCCAGTTGTTCCGACACTTCGTCAGACCAACGCTGAAGACTGGGGCCTCTCGGTTTTTCGCCCAATAGTTTGCCTGTTAGAATTAGTTTCCCGATCGGTTACATAAAATTACTTATTACTCGTAACAACCTTTCGTTTAATGATACCAATCTTACTTGCACATGCATGTACTAAGTTCCACTTTCTATGGCAAAGGAATGCTCATCCACAGCAGCTCATTACCGTACACAGACATAGGTACAATGAGCTCGTAAACTGTTATTACTCTCAGATTACTACAAAATGGTCTTTATCGTGATTGATGCCACTTGTCCACACCGGTCGGCACTTGCTTGTTTATAAACTCCACCAATTTATCCATTAACACTCAAAACTCTACCTTAGACTCCTAAAAATAAAGTTCACGTTGTTAGAAAATCTAAAGTTGGTTAGTCCTTTAATCTAAATGCCACCGAACCGTTGGTTAATGTTACTATAAAAACGCGAAAGGTGGGATTTTTTAATTTTTGTCGCTTTTATTAAAATTGATTGGATAAAACTTTCGAATGTTTATTATAAAACAGTCAGCACCTAATTTGCTGATAAGAGTTTGTTTTGTGATAACATTGTTTACTTAATGGTCATTCACACGAATTTTTTAGAGTATTTGTGCATGTCCGTTGTTCATTTCTTCATTACGAGAATCGTTATAATTATCCTGTAAAAGTGTAGCGCTTATTTTGTCTATCATACTTGTAAAACAAAATATTCCGTTAAAAAAAAATTATAGGAATTTTCTAGACCGCAAGATAACAAAACTATATTTTTACAGTGGAAAGTGTGAAAATAATTTTAATTACATAAAATAAATTAAGTATAATAAAAATAAAGTAAATAAATTACTAAGTTAGACACGACTTTCAATAAAAGTTTACTTACCTATGTATATTAGGTAGATACTGTTATTTCTACTAACTGCAAGATACAGTACAATGTACTGCACCATTTTTCAGTGCAAGCGATGCAGTGACCAATCCAATCTGCAGTGTCGCCGCGGCAAGAAGTTACAAGAAGGCATTAATTACGACATACCTACGGTTAGGTTCAAATTACAAGAAGAAGCGGAAAAAAAGCATAAAATGAGGCTTTAGACCGAAATAAAAAAAAAGTAAGCAGGTAGACGTAATATGGCAACGTTAGTTTTTCTTTATGTTTGTTATACCTATGTAATTCCTTGATGATTTTTGAATAAAGATATTTTTTTTTTTACGTATTCATTATTCTTTTCTTTTCTTAGTGAAGTTATCGTGAGAGCTTTATTCGGCCTTTTCTGTAGGTATAATATTGTGTATGTGTAATATATTCCAGAAACCTTTACTAGGATTTCTCCCTAATCAGTGGGTATGTGTGGTCTTAAAATAAAACCCTTTGTAACATTCAATCGTACACTTTGCACTGATCATCATCGAAAGGGAATATTTTTATTGCATAAGCATTTAGGTAAGCAGTTTGTCGCAAAAGTCGCTGAATTTGTCCCTCTATCGCACTTTAAGATGGGCAAGACCACAAATGAATGGGTTCCATTTAATCCCGAAGGATTTAATTGCATCACCACTCGACCATAAGGTAACATAATGGTGTATACAAGTGAAACTAACGCAGGGTCAAAGTAACTTTGAACTGTGGTTTTGTGGTTTTATGCTCGGGTCTGTGCAACAGTTGCAGCTAACCGCAAAGCATAACATCCAATTATAATGGAAATGGTTGCAGTTTAACATACAGTACTTCCCCACCTATTATTTTAGAAGTTGCTTCAGAACCAGATATGTGGTCTGTGCAGCGGTGAACATTTACTAGACTACGCTAGAAAGTTTTTTTTTTTTTAATTCCTTCTTTCCTTGCGATCTGCCCGTTTGGCATTTAACGAGGGTTTTGTTGATTCTGCAACTCCAGGCATGCGTGGTCTGTGCTCAGTGGCACGACGCACATTCATTCTCCTCTCCTAGTCACGTATTAGATCCTGAGGAACTCTTCTCCTAATACGTATATGTTTCCATAACACTATATCTATGTCACGCTAAAAAGTAAATAAGAAAAAAATTCTATATTTCTAACAATATTATTTCAGTGCTGCTAAAAAGTATTTTGACCTTTCGAGGCCCTTTGAGACATTTAAATGTTTTTCGAATTGATAATCCAGTACCCTAGGTAAGTCGAATCAAGCAACGCTCCCATAGATATCGTGTTTCATATCTATTTTCTTGTACTTTACCATTACACATTGACCATTTATTGGTTGCAAGATTTATTGAGCATGTCCGATAGGTTCTGCTCGGACATGTTATAATATGTTTCACGGGTGGTAGCCGCAGTCAGTAATGCGATTGTGGTCGGCCACGTTATTATGAGTTTCGTGGGCCACGTGAGAGGTGGACGGTGGAAGTAATTTGTGCCGGTTATATTGCGAATTGTGATAAATATTCGCAATTTTATACCTATCGTGATTTAAAAAAATCAAACATGATTAAAAAAAACGTATTTGATTTTTATTTTTTTATGTGAGGTTTGGCTGCCAATACACCTGAGTAAATGTAGCTGCAGCCTAAGGCTTAGCCATGATCCATCTATTCACTCTTTTCTTGAACTAGGTGAGTATATCGTTGAATAAATTGAAATTGAAGTATCCACTAAACGTCGTCGTATAGAAGCTTATGAGTGGTTCAGTTGAGAAGTAATGATCAACGAATTTCGTCATATGTAAGAGGAAAAATGAAATCCTGGTACATATTTTATTGTTCAAGAAGAAATCAAGACTTATAAATAACATAAGAATCGAGATAACAACATTCTCAAATAACATGAATATTCCTAGATTTTTTTGAATTATTTATATCCTGGCAAGTTTAAATTGTCTATAATGAGACAACTTCTCATGAGAGTGTGAATAACAAAAAAAAAACTTCAGAAAATTAAAAAAAAAAAAAAACTAAATAATTGTTCAACACGTCAACAGCCATGTAATGCTATCATTATTTCAAATCAGTGCCTCATGTCAATTACAATGATGTAAAAAAAAACTCCCGTAAAAAAAACTTTGTTACATTCGTCCGTGACGTATCAGTGACGTAAAAAGTTGAACTGCTAGTAAAGCTATTTGCAAAAGTGCTCGTTCAATGAAATAACTTTTAGGTTTAAGAAAATTTCCTCGAAAGATTAACAAAAATTTCTTACAGATAAAATACGAAATCTAAATATTGTCTACACCAACTTGTTTAGTCGCTACAAAGTCATAATTGCATTGTTATCGGTTATCAAATTTGAAAGGAACCGGTACAACAAGCACATGAGACGTAATTTTTTTTTTATATCATTTAGCTAAGCTTTACTTCTTATTGATTGTATTTGTAGAAATACAAAGTACAAATTCAAGCAAACTCAATGAGGAATACTCTCAAAGATCTACATCTTAAGGAGTATTCCTCATTGAGTTTGCTCTTTAAGATAGTGCAATTACACTTTCGTCGTAATCATTCTGGTGTGTCGCTTTTGACCTAGCATTTTATTCCACTTCGTATTCTAAAGGTATGGCCGTGATGTTCTCATCTCTGATTGTCTATTTTTTGAGACTATGATCAATTCGTCAGATTGTCAGATTCTATTGGTATTAAGATAGGCAATCACGCCGCGGATGGTTGTTAATAGCTTCGATACAAAAATAATTAAAGAAGCCACTTCTCACGGTCGTTACCGACGAGTAATTGGGGACACATGGTACCCCCGGGTGTCACTAATTACACACAAAATATATCCTGAAAGAAATTATAAATTAAATAGCACACGTGTGGCAAGTTATTTATGATTTATGGACAAAATGGAGGTTTTAAACGAAATTTACGGGGCTGGTGATTGTATTAATGTACAAAATTTTTTTTATACCAATGAAAACACAGTAAAAGCTTTGTTACTGTTTATAATCTCCATCTACTATAACAATTAGAAGAATACTACCTAAAATTCTAGTTGTGACTAAATTTACAACTAGTAGGTAGATAGATAATGCCCAAAAAAAGTAAAACATGCTTAAAAAAATTGGGTCAAAAAGACCCATTTCAAAAAATTTAAATTTAACCCCTCCCTGACGTGGGTCGTCCTAACAGGAATTAATCCATTTAAAATACATGCTCAATCCTAAAACACCGGACCGACGTGAATAAATAAATGACATTTACTTCGACCTACATAGGGGTCTTTAAATAGATTTTGGGGTGGATTTGTAGGATATCACTTGTACAAAACTGTAGATAAACTACATAAGTACATATACACACAAAATACTTTTGTGTGTATACTTATGTAGTTTATTTCTATTTTAAAGATCGATCAGTCCAATCCGCTCAAATAAATGCCTGTTTTTGTGTGATTACCAGACATTTGTGAATAGAAAACCCAACCCAAAACAAGACTTTCAAGACAGTGAGGCTTGGTAGGGTTAAAGTGATTCAGTGAATCAAGTACTTACATAATTTTTAAAAGAGTGACCATCTTGTGAATGTAAGTACATAAATGCAGTAACTTCTATGTACGACAAAGTGCACAGTAACTTATAACGGACAAAACAGACAAACTAACCATTAGAAGAAATTATTCATGCATCTACCGCTATCGAGATATCGATTCTCTCGATACGGTATCGATTAAACGACTTTAATCGAATCGACACCTCAGGCCTTATCGGAAGATAAAATGAAATGCATAAATTAAATTTTACTGTTGAGCTAGCGGTTCGGTTCCGTTTTTGAATTTGAGAGGTGTCAATGTCTACTGTCAGTGTCAAGAGAGTGATGATAATGTCACTTTTGACGCCTTTTCACTGATGAAGCCTATTGATGGAAAGTGTGAAAGCTTTTTGGGTCAAATCGTTGTGGGAATTTTGACATCTTGTTAACTTTTGATTGTTAGCTTATAACTGATTTGGGATTTTTCAACTAATGAATAAAATTTTAGAAAAAAATTTTTAGTTATATTTTCTTAGACCGCAAATCTTTTCTTCTTAGTTTCTTATTTTTTATGATATTACGAAAAATACTTCAACTCTTGCTATGCATGGCATGCGATTAATGATTTCCAAACTTCGGGAACGATTAATAACTCCTCAAATTAATTTTAGTTCAACAGGTACTTACTTAAAGCATCCTCTCAACAACAAGCCCGGATGACTAAGAGGAGGGGAAACCTAAATTACTACAAAACGACCATCGATATCCGTCAATCAAAATAATTCCTGAAACCCGATCTTCATTCAAAAGCTCTTATTATTTCCTACTTAACCCAGAATAACCAAACAAAACGAAAAAAAGCCCTTTTGTAACCCGACACTATCCTCTTTATAGAAAACGCAAAATTAAAAAGACATCCAAAGCATGGGAACAGGAATAGTCAATAGTCACTTCATATTGTGTTTGCTGTGTAAACCGCGTGAGGTTCCGCGGTGTCACGTTACTTTACCAACACTAAAATACTCCAGCAAACTTCGCAATCAACTACCGGCATATTCAACGCTGCTTCAAACGCAACTGACGCAATCAGTTCTAACACAAAACGAGCAGTGAACATAGAACCAAACGGTGCTATCGAAGAGCTTGGAGAAGAAAAAAGACAAATGTTTCCGATAGTACGAGGATGTGTCCCGCAGGAGTATGCCACAAGTTGAGTGAACTGACTAACCTAAATTGTGTACAATACAGCATTGTCTTTTCTTGATGATGGCAAACAAGATAGTGGAGTTTGGATGCCGATGATGAAAGAAGGAAGTTTGCTGATAAAGAAATGGGTTTATTACCGAGCTGGTGCAAGAAATAAGATCACCTATGTTATTTAGAGCTTATGAGGTTGGAGATACAGTATATTATAGAATTGAATTTAGTTATTGAAATTTAATCTAGTGTAGTATTTGTTTTATTTGAAATATTTAAATATTTAGAATATTTTTGTTAGGATCTTGTTATAAACTTGTGCTGCGTGCGTTTTCTAAATAGTTTCCCAGTCTCATCCAAATTTGCAATATTACCAAAAATAATAAATACCTACCAAAGTTTTTATTCCAAAAAATATGACGCAGTATTTCACCCCTGCTGCCACGGCGGAAAATTAAAAAAAAACATTGTAGTGACAGATGTCACGTTGGCCGGCGCCGCGGCGTCAAGTTGGCAAAATGCCAGAATCTACAACAATTGGCATTTTCAATTTATAGATCTGAGACGAGCGCAAATGTGCAATGTGTGGACAACTTCTGAAAAATATACTTCAGTATAATAAGTAAAATATAATCGTATCACCAAACTATTTTCTTTTTTGATTTTCGTATTACCAATAAATTAAATGAAATATTTTTTTATTATTTTATATTTATTATTCCTATATAAGCAAAAATATTTTTTTAACAATAACACAATAACAGTAGCGTTTATATCTATATTTATACAAAATCCCAATAATTTCCACATAGAAATTAAATCTGGAAAAAATGTAAAAGCTATCTGCATTAAAATAAAGAAAGCTACGACATTTTTAATTACAATAATAATTATCTCCAATTTTAGTTTTATTTCAAAACCTAGTAAAAACATTAAACTTTGAAATATCTAACCACATTTCGATCTGAAGTCCTGATTAATTTCCGTCAGGACCACCGACGTCACGTTCCTAGCATTCGTTCATCGAATATCAGTACCACTAGCATATTTCATTTCAGTTTACGGTTTGGTACAAGTCACAAGATTTTACTAGCTTTGTGGCACCAATTATTTCAACTAAACGCATTTCTATAACTCGTTTATGCAGTCACCGTGCAAACTGCTACGTTGTTGCTAAGAATTTTTATAAAAAAAAACTAGAAATATAGTTTCTGTATGTTCTGAACGAAACTACTTACGGTAGTTTAGTTTACTAGTTTTAATTTAGGGCTACGTGTAACACTCTCTAAAATACAAAGTATATAAATCATGTCTTACTATACCAAGACCCGTTCTGGCCTGACCCCGATGTAAAATAATACGCTTTTTTGTACCCGTGATGTAATAATTTAATCTATACTATTATAAAACTGTAAAAAAGCCAAAAAGTTAAATTAAAGATATGGATAAACTAAATATGCAGATCTACTAAATAAACGATTCTGATTCCGAAAATCAAGTTTGTCTGTTTGTTTGTTTGTTTGTTCGCGGATCACGCCTAAACTACTGGACCAATTTCAATGAAACTTATACCATGCGGAAGCCCTTTTTCCGGATTGAAACATAGGCTATATTTTATTGAAATGAAAGACGTGGATTCTGAGATACAACTTGACCTCTCTAAACCAAAAGCCGCCTTTGGCACGAGGTTCATCGTATGCTGGTGGACAGATATTTTGGTGGAAAGTTTCGCACGCGTACGAAGTCGCGGGTATCAGCTAGTTATTGATAAAAACAAACTGAAAAACATTTTTAAAATTCAATTCATTGCACCAAAGTAGGAATTAATAAAGCTGCCGTCACACGTTCATTGCTTTGCGTCTCGTTAACGTCTCACATGTGACTCAGATTTTATACTGCTGATCTGAAGATAATCATTTAAATATTTCCTGCCACGCCGCGCCGCCACGAACGGTATGGATGCATTTGTGTAGAAAGCAGGTGGCCAACAAGCGTTCTTCCGGCGAAACGTAACTCCGCTAAGCAATGCCACAGATAATACAAGGATCTATCTTATAGGTACTGACAATTATTAGAAAGTGCCTAGAAAAAAATTTTTTGCTACTATACTTACCAAGTAATTTTCTCCATGTAAATAAGTCGACCAATTAGTAGAACCACCAAGATACTAAAAAGCTTTTGTACCCTTTCTGTGTAAATTTACCCTGAATTTCGGGCATTTTTGAAAAGCTCTGATGTGAATTTGTCAGTGGAAAGAGAATTAATTAAAATAAATTACAGGAGCGCTCTAATTTATTGTTTGCGTATTACTGGAATAAAAATGTGGGGACTGCTACTTGAAGAATTGTGTTGTCGTGTTTTTGAAGGAAGCGCATTTCACTTGGCAGCGGCTTTCTTGAGCTTTCGACCTGAGATTTATTACCTTTCAGTTAATTATTCCAGTGTTTTTGAACGGTAGTGCTGAAAAACATCGTAAACGAAATTGACCATGATTTTCCACCAGAGCAGTAAAGTTCAACGGGTAAAGATGTTCTATGAAGCTGGGCACATTTAGCGTAGCATGTGCCGTAACATGTTACGGAACCATGGCAGCAAATGACAGGTGGGTCCATATTTGTGTCATTTTTTTCTTGTTTTTAGTTAGTCTGGTTTTTTAAATTAATTATTTTTTCAAAATTTAAAATATCTAATTTGTACCTTCTCTTATCTGTATTTATATGTGGAAACTTTTAATTGGCCTTCAGTCTACTGTATTATGTTTATCTTCCTACTGTGTAAATACCTATAGTAGGTGCCAAATAACACCGCAATACAGGTCATACAAAAATTCAATTTATGTATGGTAAACAAACAGTACTACGAAATTCGAGCGATTACCGTCTTAGCGACAGGTTTGTATGGAAAGCGACAGAATTAGCCAATCATAAATTGAATTTTGCGACATCGTGGTGAAGGACCTGTATTGCGGTGTTATTTGGCACCTACTAAAGCGGTTAGTTTTACCAAAATTCTTAAAATAAAATAATAAAATTTCAACGTGGACCCACCCAAATGTGGACCCACCTTTAAAATTTATAGCATGCATCCGTTATTGTCAGTATTCAAAACTCAAATCAGAATAAACCCCCTATTGAAAGCATACCTACAACACATAGTTACCTATTATATGAAAACGTACGTACACCGCTACAGTCATTAAGCATTCAATTAAGTAAAACGCATTGGTTGTTTGCTGAACACTCGGCTGGTGCCGATATTTGCAGACATTTCAATTCTAGGGGAATACCCGGGTACGATCATTACAAAATCGAAATACAAAAATTATCAACTGGTTTTAACTGATGGAGGGTTTGGTATTTAACTGCCTAACTTAATACTTGTTAATTAACTAATAATAAAAGTAAGTGAGCAGTTTAGGTAGGTACCCTCAGTACCTACTACCGTGCTGGTGACTTGCTCACTAGGCTAAGTACCTACATCTCGATTTAGTTAACGGATTGTTGCTAGGCATCTTTTTGTATTAATTTATAGTTTTCAATAAACATTATTTGTTTTTTTTTGATTGCGTACACAGCCTTTAGTCGGAAAAACTTTGTTTACTCCATTTTTATTATTTAGCTACCATTCTTTACAAACCAGCGGGCCTAAGATGCGCATGGCGAGATATTTGTCATGTCGCTCTATCAAAATGTAAGCATTTTGTACCAGTTTTGGAACTATTGCATTATCAGTGGTAATGTCGTCGAGAAACCGCGCCTTTGAATTTTCAACTTTTGACATTTCTGCACGACTATTATCTCGTCCTCAGAGAGGTACGACGACTAACAAGTGTCAAAAGTGTACATTATGGCGCGTTTTGTCGACACCATTAGGTACCACAGATAATGCCATAGTTTATAAACTGGTACAAAATGCTTTACATTTTGACAGAACGACATGACAAATATCTCGCGGTGCGCATCTTAGGCCCGCTGGACAGTCTTTGATTTTAAGTAAGTAATGAAAGAATGGAAAATACATATTTTATTTATGACACACAAACACACAACTGATGTTAATTAAATAAATAAATAATAATAAAAAAAAATATCTTTGGACATTACACACAACACCCTCTAGTCCCAAACTAAGCAGAGCTTGTACTATGGAAACTAGATTGCTGATATAATACTTATATACATCTTTTTTTGTAAATACATACTTATAATACATATTAACACCCACATATATACACACACACACATATTATGTTATTATTATAATATTAACATTATTAATTGACTCGAAAGAAGAAGAAGTATAGATATAAATCAAATAGATAGTACCTAGATTTGTTTTATAGATACCTGCAGATAGAAACTACTTTAAAGACATTTTAATGAATCCTAATACATAATTAAATAAGAAAGAAAGAAAGAAAGAAGAAAATACATTTATTTTGGACACACTATACATACATAACAGCACAACAAAAAGAAAACAACTTAGGTACAACTTAATACATAACATAACACTTAAACAAGTAAACAAACAGTCCAGGCGCAAACCTGATGTCGCGCATAAATTTAATGAATCCTAATACATAATTAAATAAGCATTATTAAACCAGTAAAAAATATATATAAAACTTTTATTTGTTTTAAACTGTTTAAAATTATCTAAAGCACTTTAATAGATCGATCTAATCTTTAGTGACATTTTCACTTCAACTTTATGATCGGTAGTAATAGTAGCCAGCTCTATAAAGGGTTATGAAATCGAAATGCAAATGCTCTAACATTTAAATCACACCGTATTTAAAGGTAAAGGCTGACCACGATAGGTCTGCAAAAAAACATCGATATCATCTTAAGTCGATGACTTTTGCGAACGTAGAATGTCTAATCGTTTTTCCAAACAACATTTTATATAATAAACTTTGCTTTGGCGTTCTGAAAAGAGAACCGTACAAACGTGCTCAGACCAAGACGTGAGCACATATTTTGTAATACACCTGTTCAATCATAAAAAAGTCGAGGACTAGAGTACAAAACTGCAGTGTATGACAAATTCACTAACTACTAAAAATAGTAAAACAATATCACATTTCGTGAATTTTGGTGTCACCTCTGGTGTTGCAAGTGTTCATGGGCGGCGGTGACCACTTTCCATCAGGTGGCTCGCCTGCTCGTCTGCCAGCTATGGCATAAAAAAAATGGAATGCGATAATAACTCTATGCATTTTTACGATTCGGATGGTGCTATAGGTTTAAGTTATGCTATGTTTATGTAACAGCGTGGTCGTACTATATCAATAAAATCATATCACTATGATGCAATTTTCTAGCACTTCCTGCGTCCAATGACAGTCATGTGAGAATGTTTGTCGTAAAATCAAATATCAAAATATTTCCTCGTTGAAAATAGTTTGATAGGTGCATGCGTGATATTCAAATGTTATTGTAATCGTCAAATTGTTTTTTGTTCTACAAACTTTAATCACGTAGCCCCCCCCCCCTCTCTCATAAACGACATCGTCTTAAGAATAAAGCTTCAGTAAATATCTACTATATAAAAATAAGTCGAGTTTTCCTTCCTGACGCTATAACTCCAGAACGCACGAACCGATTTCCACGGTTTTGCATTCATTGGAAAGGTCTCGGGCTCCGTGAGGTTTATAGAAAATTTTCAACAGAAAAGCGGGAAAATGGAATTTTGAAAAGTCACACCCTAACGCGAGCAACGCCGCGGGAGACGGCTAGTAATAATTTATAAAATTAAAAAACTGGAAAAACTGACTTCAATTTGATACACCTTCATCATCAAATAATAATGATGATGATGATGGTCGGGCACTGAGACTTTTCTATTGATCGTAAACACCACAGAAAAGCAAAATACGCAATGCCGAGTAACGTGGCTGACGTGTTTTTTTCCAGTTTGTTTAGTTAGTTTAACTGCCAAACTACTGAAAAATATATAACTGAATTGAGAACCTCCCCCTTTTTTGACGTTGGTTAAAAAGACATGATGGTCATGAGTTTCAAAAAGGATAGATAGATAGATAGATAATACTTTATTGTACACAAGGATTAAGTACATAAAAATCTTAAAACTAAGTATAGTACAATGGGCGGCCTTATGGCTGAAAGCGATTTCTTCCAGGCAAGGTTATGTGTTTAGTTTATTTCACTGCACCAAAGCCCTAAAAAAGCAATTTTTTTGTATTTTATCTGGCTTCGTCTATAACTAAGGTAAATGGTGCAGGAACCAGCTGTGACCTTCGACTCCTAAAAGCAATCCTGTTATTGCCTTTTTTCAGAGGGTTGTTAGAATTTATTGAAATTATTATTGCGCTATGTTGAAAAAAACTCTTTTATTAAAGTTGGAGAGGTTAAAAATATTGCAAGGCGTCTTGGAAAAAGACGCCTTTATTCATTCTGGTGATAGCAACTGAGGTAAGCACGAACTTTAATGATGCTATGTAAAAACCAAATATTTTATTAATTACCATTTTACATAGAGGTTACATTTACAAAAAGAAAAACAAAAAAAAATTTAAAAAAAAAAAACATAAAAAAAAAGTTTTATAAAGAATAATTTATAAGTTTAAAAAACTGGAAAACCGACTTCAATATGATTCGCCTTCATCAT
This sequence comes from Eulithis testata, assembly GCA_947507515.1. Classification (NCBI taxonomy): domain Eukaryota; kingdom Metazoa; phylum Arthropoda; class Insecta; order Lepidoptera; family Geometridae; genus Eulithis; species Eulithis testata. The sequence goes on along the minus strand of OX382198.1, from coordinate 10,822,412 downwards.
CAAATGATGATGATGATGGTAACAGCAGTTCATTGAGACTGTTTTATTGATCGTAAGTTACGCAGAAACGTGACAGGAAAGCCAATTACGCAATGTCGTGTTTTTCCCAGTTATTCTTATTTAATTGCAAAACTACCGAATTGATTTTGATAAAAAATTTATGGGACCAATCTGGAAGCATACCGTTTCAGATAAAAAAAGAATTTTTCCAATCGGTTTATAAATGACGGAGTAATCGGTGAACATACATAAAAAAAATCCGACGAATTGAGAATCTCCTTCTTTATTTGAAGTCGGTTAAAAAGTAAAATAAATATTTAGTTGCAGCAACACTAAAACGTTCTTTATTCAAACTGAGACAACATAATCACAGAGTCGTTCAAATTATAATTTTGTCTTCAGAAATCTAACTAATTCCACTCAGATTTTGAACAAGGCTTTTAAGCTATTTCTCTTTGATTTTTGCCATCAGAAAAATCTTCAAAATCTCAAAAGACTCGGTACTGATGATATACTTAGGTACCTTCTTTGTCGTATCACTCTTGGCAGAGTGGTCGTGGTCGTCATGTTGGAGCAGTGGCCCGTCTTACAATCTTCCGCCATTCTTCCCGAACCGCTGCTTTTCTGGCACATTCGTTCAGAGGAACATCAATTGCAGCCTTGACTTGGTCCGTTCATCTCATCGGTGATCGGCCGCGCGCTCTTCTGCCCTCGAACTTCCCTTGCACCACCGGATGTTCAATGGAGACTTACAAGCTAATCTTTATAAATAAATCAATAAAAAAACACCCACCTCTCAAACCCAAACCCAATCAATCTTAACTAACATTTTTAACCGTCCACAAGATTTATTAGTACCACTGCTTAAACGGTAATTAGGGTGTACGGTTACTTTCTAGACAAGGCTAATGTTTGGTTTAGAAAGTTTTGTATTGGTATAGTGTATGATTTATAACACTGAATGATTGAATTTTTCTTAAGGCGATGCGTAATGTCAGACAAACTTCTCGCTCGCACAATTCAACATTTTTTAAGATATAATATAACTAAATGTAATTATGTGAAATTGCAGAGCTTCAGGGTCGAGAGAATAACAATGCAAAGGTTCAATAAAAATATCACATTGATCCAAACAAGTTTTCTAACCAAAAAATGTGCACTTTAATTTTCCGAATTGGTACAAGTTTTTTCGTCGGAAAACTTGTTTGGAGCAATGTGATATTTTTATTGAATCTTTGAATTGTTATTCTCTCGACCCTGAAGCTCTGCAATTTCACATAATTACATTTAGTTATATTATATCTTCAAAAATGTTGAAATGTGCGAGCGAGAAGGTTGTCTGACTTTACACTTCGCCTTAAGATAATGTTGAGTGACAGGCATCACAGCTCAGTCAGTAATAGCTCTGCCTTCCGTGCTGTGGGTCGTGGGTTCGATTCCCAACATACAATATTAGTACAAAGAACTAATATTTAAGTGTGGCCAACAAAGATGTTTGTTCTATATCTGGGTGTTACTATGCATTATAAGTAGGTATGTATATAAATATTTTATCAGCCATCTAGTTCCCATAGTACCTACCAGTTTTGCTTAGTTTGGGACTTGAGCGTTGTGTAAAACGTCCAAGAATATTTATTTTATTTATAGTGTCTCGCCACATATTACCTAGGTATCGACTTTTTTACGTAATAATAAAAAAAGTTTCGCTCGAAACCCTTCTAGTAAAAAAACACTCGTTAAAATTAGGGCTTCCAACACAATAGTTATATTTTAATAGAACCTAGTATGTAGGGTTGTGCCATCCGTATATCGGCGTATTAATCTCCAAAGTATCCAAATCCGGGCTTCAATTACCTAAAAACGTTGGGCATAGCCATTCAATTTCGGAATCGACAGCAGACCATAAAATATGCGCGTATAGGTATAGCCCAAGGTATTCCTGTGAACAGGCTACACTGGTAAAGGATAATGAGTTCGATACTACAAAAATAAAATAAATATACTTGGACATTGGACGCCCTCTAGTCCCAAGCTGAGCAAAACTTGTAGTATGGGATCTAGATTGGTAATAAAATACTTATATACAGGTACTTACTTTTTTTTTGTAAGTACATACTTGTAATACTTAGTAACACCTAGACATTTAAACAATAGATGGTCAAGTCCTTTTTATAGCACAAAAAGCAAGACCTGCAATGCAGACCGCTTTGTGATGATCTGAACCTGCACCACGATGTGTCTACTGCCAAAGCAATTTTAATACAATATTTTTGCAGTAGAGTCATTCACATTCAGTCATTATTTCGGTATTTATATATTTTTTTTGTTTAATTGGGAGTGTTAGATTTTTTTAGATTTTATTTACGTATGAACCCCAAGATTACGTACCACAAGATTCATACTTAGTGAATGTAATTTTTTCATGCACTAAAATATTCAACTATATATCAATTCGTAGCTTTATTCTTGATATTATTTCTGTAATTTTAGAAAATGGTATCTAATTCATCTGCCTAACCGAGAAATGGAGAGCCATCTCCGACAACATTTCATATCTACGACCGTCGGACAGACATTTTCATTCCTCACCTCCCAAATGTTTTCCTATTAATATCCACTTTTTCGACCTTTTTCTTTAATATTTCGGAAGTAATCAGCTATAGAGGGTAGACGTTTAACTTTCCCGGATATTTTAATCAATTTGTTATTGAATGTTCAATGTTTAACGGGAGGGTATCTTTAAATTTTGTTGTTTTTGTGTAATATTAAGTTTAACTAAGGAATTCTGAAACTTGAAGGATTCTTACGCTTAACGTTCAATATTAAATATTGCGTTAGATTTATTAAATTCAAAATTGAAAAATAACTTCTAGTTTGTGACGTGTCCCGAATTTATTCGTTGGTAAAGTAGAAACCCTCATTATTTACTTTGACATTATAAATCAACAGTGTCCCAAAACATAACAGCATTTACACTATGAACACAGTGACTGTAAAATTGGTGTATGTAATTCCATCCCAAGCCAAGACGTAGACAAAAGCCAGTTGTAATAGCGGAACAGTAATATGTTCGAGGGTACGCAAATATTGGATGGCGCCTCGAGTGCTGTGCAAACTAGACGACATAATCCTCCGCCGTTAAACCTTATGGTAAAGTAATGGGTTACGAGCCGAATTCAAACATCATGGGACAGATATTGATGGTGTAGTGTTTTCAATTACTATAGGAGTAATTATTACCAGAGTCCTACTCAAATAGGTATGGTGTTCTGAAGGATGTTGGTAGATAGAAGATATCAGTCGCTCCAGACAAGTTGACAATCCAGTCTAGGAGAATCGTCCAAAAATTTTTGGTATTTGTTATTTAAGATGAGTTTAAAAGCTTTGTTAGTTTTCTAGCCTTTAGGAATAATCCAATCCCCAATATAGTAATTTTTTTATGGAAAAATTGATCTTATAACAATGGCTGCAAATGCACTTGATGGCCAGCCTAGCTCGAGATCTTCAATAAAAACCTTCAAAATATCAGTTGCCACTGCTCAAAACAACAATCAAAGTAATCCAAAATTAAATTATTTCCAAAAATCAACTTACGCTGAATCAAAAACAATCAATACTTACAAAACTCGAGTGAAAGTAATTTCCCGAATCGCTGAGCCAAACATTTCTACTCAAAAACAATAAACAGACCCCTTCGCAAGAATTTAAAACAAAAATTCTCCCGTAATTTTCTATCTGATAAAATATCAAGTTTGGGCGCAAGAGGAGGTTGGGCAAATTTGAAAGACCGTCAGATATTAGTAACCATCCAGATTCAATTAGGTGCACATCGGAAGTTGGAAAATCAGCCCAAAATATCGATCGTTCTATGTAATAATGAAAAAAACTATTGACAAATATTTGCCTTTGTACGGGTAAGTACTTAAAATACTTGGTTTCTGTTTAGCAAGGTACCTATAAACCTACCAACTGCTTCTTTAAATGTAAGTCATCAACACACAGAACATCTAACATCTCAGTCACTTGAGAAAATGTCTTACCCCTAAGTATTTTTTTGTTACGATTGTAAACGGTGTATGATTACTAAGTAATATGTGTCAAATTTTGAGATGAGTGATTTGAATTATTATTTTACATCATTATTGCAAAACTGGCCAGTCTCCTCCCAGTTATACCTAACAAAGTCAGTTTTCTATAAATATTACCTAACCCTTATAAATATTCCGGTCCGTTCCCTGTCTAATCTTCAAAGGGATTGTTTTCAGTAAACATTTTGATTCGAAGTTAACTGGGAGGATTTGGAAGACTTACTGTTGGATCATTTACAATTATAATTAATCTTTCGGTCGCAGATTGGCGTCTTCGGGTCGTTTTGTTAAAAGTAAAGGCGTTTGTATACATAGATGCTAAATTTTTTGGGAAACTTTGGAGTTCTTCAAATACTGCCATCGTGAAGGTTTAGCAATGTGTGCATCTCATTCTTCGCAAGGACATTGAGCAAATGTGCAAAGTCAAAGCAACTGCAGCGTCTTACTGAAGTAAAAATTCAAGCAGATTAGTGTTTTTTTATCATTGCAGGACAAATCATATTGATTCTTGAGTACTCCGAGGTTCCTGACGTCACTATCTAATGATCAAGGATTTGTTACTTTTGACTGTGAGAAACTTTTAACTCAGCAGACGCTGTGTTTTTTTCTCAACAATAAGAAATTGAGTCGAGACAAGACCTAAAACTCAACCACTTTAAATGCATAGAAAACTAACTCCTGCTCCTCAAGTATACCATCTAAAGCGTCCCTAAATTGAACAAACGAAGATTACCATCTTGATGTCCAGATTTGACTGCGGAATACTAATTTTGATTTTGGTTATTACTGGTCACGTAAACTCGTGAATCATTTTAATGGTGATGAGAAATTTCGGGTTGTTTTGAAACTTCGCTATTCTTAACTGAGAATTAGATAATTTCAAATAACATGCAAGGGATTTTTTTGTATCTAGAGCCAATAAACAAACCAACAAAATCTATACAATACATTTCAAATTCTAACAAAAATCTAACAAATTCCAATCCAATACCAATGCCAACCTTCTAAAATGATTTAAAAAATGAAAACGATACAATTTGAAAAGCAGGCTACCAGACAATACCACAATCAGCCCTTCAAATATAAGGCGGCCTGCAATCGATTGTATTACTAATGCATATTGCATGAACGGCGCCAGTGTTCCGGGAACAGACAGTTGGATTCAATTAGAGCTCAATATTTTGAGGTAGACAACGTTCTTAGAAATCATATTTATACTACACCTGCTTGGAAAGTACCTTGATACTTTATCAAATTTACGGTAGAAAGTACGTCATTGCATATCGAACAAATATGCGGGGAAAAAACGCATCTGAGCGGGAGAGAAAAGTGTATGAAAATCCATTTCTTACGTGGTTTTTCTTTTTTAATTTTGGGTAAGACTATGCGCCGGTAACCTAAATATCAAAAGCCAAAAAGTTTTTACAGTGAGTTTTTATCTCCAAGTTCGCAAAATGACACTGGCCACTAGCTGTGTGTTGGATGGTGTCGGGCTGGCAGTGCGACCCTGCGGCGGCGGCAGGATAAACAATTTGAAAAAAGAACATGTGAAAATTGCAGACGCCATTGGCGCCATTTTCAATTTGTGTGTTGTTTGAGGATTCAGTTTTAATTTTTATTTTCCTCGTAGGTGTAGTATAAAGCACTATGTATCACTCGAGGGAAAGTGCGATTCCCGATCTCGGGTGTTTTAAAGCCCTCGACGTTAATCGGTCACTTTCTCCTCTCGGTGAACAATGTACTATTATTTTATAGAAATAAGTAGAGATACTTGGATACTTAAACTTGGTCTGTTCATGAGTTGATGGTCAACAACAATAAATAAATAAATATCCATGGACATTACACACAACGCTCTCTAGTCCCAGCGTAGCAGGGCTTGTATGGGAACTACATAGATTGCTGATAGAATACTTATATACGAGATCCTATGGATTCAAATACTGCCAGTTTTGTAACATTTTTTATGTCAAAGTAAATGAATTTTCATTTTCATACATTTTTACTTTACTTATATACTTATAATTCATAGTAAAACCTAGATACAGAACAAACATCTGTGTTTGCCACACACAAATGTTAATTCTCGGTGGGGATTGAACCCACGACATGCATGGAAAGCAAAGCTGCTACCGACTGTGCCATGACTGTGAATAACTTTCTAATTTCATTTCCTACTCCATTTAAGGCTACATTAACTTTGAAAACATCAAAAGACAACGCTTTGGTGTGAAAGCACTAACAACGGTCTACAAATTACTAGACCCAAAACGGTGATGTTTACAGTAAATGTTGGATGTAATGAGACAGGATCTGACAGACGGCAGCTCCGTGAATGGCATTCGTTAAGGCTTGGTTTTCTAAAAAAACTGCAACCGTAATAATGTTATCCGTAATTTGGACGCAACACTAGAAATACTGTAAATACATACTGCACTGTATTTAAACGCTGTTTAAACTTTGAGAACCTTCTTCTTCTTTTGAAGTTATTCGATAGTAAACAGACACGCTTCGCGATTATGTGCCCCCATCGATATAGACATCTCATACAACTACTCTTGATTCTCTGAGAATGTTTAAACATCGCAATGTCATTTATTTCGCACATAACATTTGGTAGCTATTCCTAAACGTGACAAGCAAACAAGCTAAAAAAAACAAGTAGGCGAATACTCAAACGCCACTCAATTTAAGTCACGCTTAAATTATTGCCACAAATGAGTAATGTCAAACACAGGCAAAGCAATTTTAAGTGGTGCTCAAATTTGAGTGACTTTTGAGTATTTCAGCCCATGTTTGTACACTCGACGGATCGAGATTTAGCTATTTAACAGAATTTAATTGAAAGTTATGCAGCTGCGTGCACCTTGAGTCTTTTATAATCCAAAAAAATACCAGCTTAAGAAATTAAGACTGTTATTCAGCGGTCATCGTTTCTCAGACGCCCAAATCGTTAGAGACAAAGAGAACACGCTAATAGTGTAAAATGGCTGTGGAAAGCTTTTAAGTTTGATAATGAAGTCTTAGAAACGGTGTCATGTTTATGAAGATGGAAGTATAAATTAAACAAGTTGAATAATTTAGATCATAAATTTTATTTTACTTTGCGTGAAGTGTCCTTAAGTCTCATCAAGATCTTTTTAATATTTGGCTATTTGAAAAATCTGGCGCTGGTCACACTGAAAAAACGTAAGACGCAGACGGGGCATGGACATTTGTCGGCGTCCTTTTCAAACTAAATGTATAGAAGCGTCGCGACGCAAAACATACAGAAGAGACGAGGCGCGGGCGCAACGCGCAACGCAACCGCCGTCCGCGACGCGTCCTCGTCTTACGTTTCTTTGGTCTGGCTAGCACCTATATATAAAACTCTTTTGAAGCTGACTGACAACCAACGCACAGCCTAAACTATAAGTGAAATTTGGAGGGTAGTATCCTTATATAGTGTAGGGGTGCACTAAGAAAGGAATTTTGAAAAGTCGCACCCTAAATTGTCTAAAATTTGGACCAAAGGTTTTAACCAAATAATGCGTATGCCGCTACCACGCGGGCATAAAGCCGAGGGTGACAGCTATTTTATACTCATTTTATACTACAACTAACTACCGCACTTAGGGACGTCACTTAAACATAAGTACAATTTTATTACTCTTTGCAATGTATTTTTTTCGCCATTATTCAGTGGTAAGATGTGAATAAACTAATCATTGACTATCTGCCGCCCGAGACTTCGTTCGCGTCCCGTTGGATCCCGTTGATTCAGCATTCCTAGTGTCATAGAACTCATAGAATATTCCATTCATTTATTTCATCGGACCTCTTCTGGCCGTTGGTCGTTATTTTGTTCACATAATGAGGCCTACCTCATTATCCTAGATTTTATGAACCAGTGGTTCAATTTCCAAGTTCTTGATAGAAATGAACTCTAAGAGTATAAAATGGCCAGATTATTGGCGCTCTATTGTTATGGGTAAACTTCACGCCAATGGTCGTAGACCTGAGACTTTGTTACGAAGGCTTTAGTGCTAAAAATTGTTGTAAAATAGTGATAAATATCAAATTACGACGCCTTATTATTTTTACTCCCTTCCAGTGGTCAGTAAATATCATAAACTCATCCTGAGGGAACGATATAGATCTGTAACAGCTTAATCTGCTTATGTTTTGGTCTAAGGCACGAGCAAAATGTTACGTTAGTTTAAAATGAAGTAAAAACAAGAAAAAAAATATGGGACCAATTTGGAAGTATGTTTTATAAGATAAATGATGTTTTCAAATCGATTCATTAAATGACGGAGTTCTGAGTTAACAAACATAAAAAAAATACTACCGAATTGAGAACCTTCTTTTTAACCCACTTCAAAAAAGGAGGAGGGTTCAATCGTTGGGTTGTTTTTTTTTAAAGTCGGTTAAAAAAAAAACAATGTGTTATTCTACATTTGGTGTCTGGCTAAAATTTTTTTTTTTTTTTTTTTTTTTATGCCATAGCTGGCAGACGAGCAGGCGGGCCACCTGATGGAAAGTGGTCACCGCCGCCCATGAACACCTGCAACACCAGAGGTGAGGCTAGTGCGCTGCCGGCCTTTTAAGAGGAGATAAACCCGCCTTTTGAAGGACCCTATCTCAAAACTCCGAGGGAAAACCGCAGAGGGAAGTTCGTTCCACAACTTACACGTACGAGGCAGAAAAGACCGCGTGAAGCGAGAAGTTGTGGAAAACCAGCCATCCAGGTGGTGTGGATGAAATCTGGTTTTGCGGCGTGTGGTGCGGTGGTGGAAATCGGCCGCAGGCACCAAACTGAACAGCTCGTCAGAACACTCCCCATTATAGAGACGGTAGAATACGCACAGAGATCCAACGTCTCTCCGCAGACTAAGGGAGTCCAGGTCGTCAGTGAGCTTAGAATCATCAATAATGCGAGCTGCCCGACGTTGTATTCGGTCAAATGGAAGGAGTTGGTATTGAGGCGCGCCAGCCCAAAGATGAGAGCAGTACTCCACGTGGGGTCGGACTTGAGCTTTGTAAAGCAAAAGTTTTTGGTCCGACGTGAAGTACCGGCTTGCTCTATTGAGGACGCCGAGTTTTTTGGAGGCCAGTTTTGCCTTTCCTTCCAAGTGACCGCGAAATTGAACGTCACTCGAAATATCGACGCCGAGGATTCCAATGCTCTTGGAGATGTTAAGGGGGGTGTTCTCGAACTTCGGAGCTATAAGAAATGGGGTTTTTTTAGCGGAGAACGCGCAAACTTGTCAAAAACCTTGATTCTACGCATTTTCTTATTTTGAAGTTTCAACTCTCAGATGACGACGGTCAAATATATTCGAGTTAACTCCTCAGCCGATGAATTACGGCAATACACGTAAACGTGTCTCTTCGCCCACCACTCTGACACAGAATACTCTGGCTAAGGATCCTGCCGCCCACAGGACAAGCCTCCTCGCAAAGCAGTTACTGCCAAATGTCTTATTCTGCGCAAGCCGATACCAATTGCATTGGAGTAGGAAGAGCAAACTATAGTGTTGTAAAACTATGAATACTAAAGCAAGATTTGAGTAAGCAAATTGTGCTTCTGACAATTTTTTTTTGTTAAACTATTTCATCCCACTACTGGGCAAAGGTAGAGATAGAGATGGAGATAGAGAAATATTTATTTGGCACACAACACAACACAGGTACAACATAGTAAGAAAACAATACATAATTAATTAGAAAAACCTCCAAAGGTCTCCCCCAAAGCCTTCCAATGCTCTCTGTCTTAGCTTCCTCCCACCATTTGACTGATTTACAAGATAAATAAAATACTGCACTACATGTTTTTCAATACTGCCAGCTCGATGTTGGTTTCTCTTCAAAACGTTGGCTCCCACGGGCTAGCATTGTTTGACCCCATTCTGGCTTGTCCCCGATGCAGATTACCAAATACCAGGCAATTCAAGCGTGGCGTTGTTTTAGATCTATTATCATAGCTTACGTAGTTTTGATGGACGCAATGCATTGCTTCGCAGAGCACGTTATCTTTGCTAATTAAACGTCATGGCTCAGTCGGTAGTAGCTCTGCCTTCCGTGCTGTGGGTCGTGGGTTCGATCCCCACCGAGAACAAACATTTGTGTGTGGCAAACATAGATGTTTGTTCTGTGTCTGGGTGTTACTATGTATTATAAGTATGTATTTACAAAAAACATGTATTTATGTATTCTATCAGCCAACTAGTTCCCATAGTACAAGCTTTGCTTAGTTTGGGACTAGGAGGCGTTGTGTTAAATGTCCGTGAATATTTATTTATTATTTATTTATAAATGCTCTGTAAGGTAAATGTATAGTTATAGACAGTGATAGCCGCTTTACATAAATTAGGTCATGTAAGATACCTACCCTTGCTTTTAAATAAGAGTTCTTTCATATTTTATTATTGCTAGTGAATCCTAGAGTGTCTACCTGACGCCATCTTTATTTTTACTCAAAGTCTACCTTTTATTGACAGTGTTATAGTTTTGTTATTTGTACCAGATTCATTTAATTCTTATTTACGACGCACTAATGCAGTTTACGAGACGCTTTAGTAGACGGGCTGCTTGTGAATTTGACGACAGCTGTTTAGGGTTACTATTTATAATTCCCCATTTAGTTGTTATAACTTTTATTTTAATTACCTTCGTATCTGTAAAATTTCTGAGAATATGCAACTTACAACTCTACAGAAAAGTTCAACTTTCTGTCTTGTTTCGGCAGTCTTTGTTCCGCATTCTCACACGTCGTGGTCTGCAAGCAACTGTCAAACGAAATATCCTCAAACTCCGTATGAGTTCATTTTATACTCTTTCTACCGGACACTAATGCACTATCTTTTTTTTCCAAATACATAGAATATCATTGCCTAGAATTCTCTTGGAAGAAACCCGATCGCAGAAACGGCTTTTTGTCTAGAGCTAAATACAATTTGATTGCAACAAGTAAACAGTAGCAACAGCAGACAAAAACTTTATCTACGTGACCGCATTCCTGATTCTAATAGCTACGATAAGTCTCTAATCAATTTGCAACTTGGTACATTATTGTAGATTACTTAAATTGTTTAGAAGTGTTTTGATTGGTGCGATTGAGAAGCGAAAAGCTTATGATCTAACAGATATAGGGCCATTTTTTTATATAAAGAATAGAATAGAATAGAATAGAAAACGTTTATTTGTTTGCACTATAAGAAACATGATTATTACAAGCAAACAGTACAGGCGTCACGGCTCAGTCGGTAGTAGCTCTGCCTTCCGTGCTGTGGGTCGTGGGTTCGATCCCCACCGAGAACAAACATTTGTGTGTTGTAAACATAGATGTTTGTTCTGTGTCTGGGTGTTTATATGTATTATAAGTATGTATTTACAAAAAAAAATTATATTAGTATTGTATCAGCAATCTAGTTTCCATTGTACAAGCTCTGCTTAGTTTGGGACTAGAGAGCGTTGTGTGTAATGTCCAAGAATATTTATTTATTTATTTAAACATAGGTAATAAAGATTGTGTGGCAATAAAATAGGTCGTCACTCAGCATAAACATAATAATGGGATAGAATGTCCCTTGGTCACAATCTCACCTCATTGTTGTTTGCGATTTTTCATATTCAATTGCATTGATTTTATACCTTCAGAAAGTTGAAATGTGCGAGTGAAAAGTTGTTTGACGCTTTTGACTGCGAGAAGTTTGATTCCTAAACCATTGACCATTGAAATACCAGCATAATTTTATATTGAAAATATCTGCAGTTCTTGATAGTTGTGCCGTACACCTGCATAATTTTAACATAAATAAATAGCAGTATTTTATACGTAGTGTTACTTTATTGCTAGCATTTCAGTAGGTACCTACTTACCTACTTGCTTATTTTATGCAAAGGCTTGTTGAACGTAAAACGATTTTGAAATAGAAAAGAAGATTGTAAATACCTATGTTCTAGTCATTTTATTTTGACTAAATACCAATTTATTTCTTTCTCTATTTAATAGGTTACTGGGTACCTCTATTCACTTAGTGTTATTAAGTTTTATCAACTCTAGATAGACTGAAAAACACGTTAATTTTATGTTGTTACCTAAACGTTATCCAACTCTATTACACCGTTAGTCGTCTCTTTCGAATGAATTTGAATCCGTTTGTCAATACAAAACATAAAACACGGTGTAATTATTCCAAGCTTAAATCGAATCGAGCACTTTTTCTTTCTATTAGTCCATGAAGTTTTTGGAATCATAACCCACAATCATTTGAATCGTCATATTTTACAACCAATTGTATCAAAGAAACCCTACCTTTAAAGCTGTCCTTAATATTAAAAAACTCTATACAATTTTCCATTCAAAGCATAGCCTACAAATTAGTAGCCCACGGCTGTGTTTTTAGCTTACCGTGCAATTGCAACGTTACATTTACTCGGATCCCTGAGAGACGACAGATGGTTTTGTACTGTTTTATGGGGAGTAGAAAAGGATATTGGATGTGGCATTTTCAAGGCTTTTTTTATGGACGCCTCTCTTGGGTTGAGGAGCATAAAACAGATAAATTATCATGGACATTTCAACGGCCTCTCCAGTCACAAAATAAACAAGGCTTGTAAATACATTATGTTATCGGAACTAAATTGCTGATTACACTACTTACATTTTATTTATAAGATCAACTTAGGACTTTCGAAACTAAGTATGTGTGACGTAGGTACCTATGTATTCTGACTGTGTAAGAGCATAAATTACTTTTACGTATAGTTATGATCTGTGCTTTTAGAAAATAAAGTGCATTTTTTATAAAACGTCTTTTCTATCATGAATGTAACATTGTGGGTTTATCAGCCTTTTCCGTAGCAAGGTGGTGTTTTTCTAAGGGGGCAATCACCCTACACCATAAAAAATTTACACCCCCACGGAAGCCTTTGCTTAGCATTGGTTTTCTTTGCGAATGCCGTCGTTTTAAATTTTTAAGCGGTCTTAAGTTTTTATTTTAGTGTTCCGTTGCTAAAATGAGACAAATGGAAAATGGAATGGAAATTCTTTCGCACATTTCTAAGCTTAATCTGTCCGACTGTATTTTTATAATATTTGCCAGTAGGTACGGACTTTTTAAGTAAGTTTTTTTTTCTTACAGTTATCGATGTTCGATAGTGTAAGCTCATTTGCAATATGTGACGTTCAAAAGCACTCAGATGATTATTGCAATGATACGAAATTGACAAAATAAAATCCAGAACTCTTAGTCTAAAAATGCAACTCACACTTTTCTTTTTTCAACTTCCCAAGTCGAGAGTTACGGCACTAATAGATGTTCTCGATTGATTGGTGTGGATTACAGAAGTTTGCGGCGCTTTTTCGCTAACGGTTTCTTAAGCCCCTGTTTTCTAAAAGTGGTACATATAAGGTATACACTTCGTCGTAACATAAATATCAGGACAATCTCTCTGGAAGTATCTAGTGTATCTGACTTTTCAAAATGCGCTGGCACAAGTGTACAGGGTTTCTAACTGTCACCAAACACCTGGATATAACGGTGCAGGTCCTCAATAGGAAGACGGCATTCTAAAGCTGGAGAAAGAGCTCGCAATCGTTCTGGTTTAAAAAGCTCAAAATCCCCAAGTTCTAAACTTTCAATACAAAAGTTAAGAAGCTTGTATTTTTTAAATGAATACTTTTTTTACGGTTTGGGGTATATACAGACATAGATTATGACGAGATAAATAGATATAATCCTTAGTTTTGGTTGGTCAACGTCAAACAGTAGAGTGTTCAGTTCAACCTTAAATTAAAGGGAATATAAATTTGACGAGTATAAACTTTGATAAATCAATGATTTGACAAGATAAGTATCTGCAAAATCCTTTATCAGATTAATGGCCGAATACTCAAACGTTACTTAAATTAAGATCACGCGTAAATTATTGCCATTTCTTACAAATGAGTAATGTCAAACAGAGGCAGAGCAATTTTAAGTGGTGCTTAAATTTGAGGCTCATGACCAGCAGTAGCTTCTGGAGCTACGAGTGTTTCAACACCATTATGTTACGGCTGCGAACATCAAAACTTGAGAACGGTGCTTAAAGTTCGCCTTAATATTTCATTGCTCGATGAATTTTCAATACCACTTTTTCTAGGGTAGTTTTTTATTGATTAGTGAAATTTTAATAGTAGGTTTGTACCTTTTATTTCTTCTAATTAGCTTGGACCTCATAGAAGTTCTTTTTCTATAAACCCCAAATACCCGAATGAAATGATTGTACCAACAAAACGCTACGATCATCAAATTTATACTTACAGATGTTCCCCTCCACTTTCGCCGAGAGCTAATCAACCGTGTCGTGGCTTATACCCATAGCTTATTAATTTCTCAATTGTTTTTTTTTTAACAAATCCGTTGATGTTGTATTATTGTTTATTAATATTTAACAAATACTGTAGACTGACACGGCCATCACTCAATGGATACAAACGCTTTGGATTCAAGCCACGCCCGTGTCTTGTACCTCATTATACCGTGGGGTATTGAATAATGTGCATCAAAGAGGTGTATCACCTTTCGAACATTATTTTATAGAAAATTCTAGCGTAAAATTGAGGATGAAGAAGGCATTTCTACGTGTTTAAACAGGAGTAGAGAAATGGTTCTATAGACCAAATAATAAAGTAAATATTCTTGGACATTTCACACAACGCCATCCAGCCCTAAACTAAGCAAAGCTTGTACTATGGGAACCAAATTCCTGATAGAATACTTATATACATTTTTTTAGTAACACCCAGATATAGAACCAACATCAATGTTGAACCACACACAAATTTTAATGTTTATTCTTAGTCCGGATCGAATGCACGACCCACAGCATAGAAAGCAGCCCCCGTATCGCTAGGTCTGAACTGCGTTCGCTGCCCAGCGTAATATCAAGTGACGTGGCTACAGATATACGAAAACAAGAAGCTTTTGACGGTAAAAAAACGTGCTGAAACGCGCTAATGTCACTATTGAGTCACAAAATACCAATGATTTAGTATGAAAACAGTTCAGAAAACCTGCTAATAGGCTTAAACGGGGCAGGTTTTTATGAGATAACGATTGCCCCCCTAGATTGCTGATAGAATAATTATATAATTTTTTTTTGTAAATACATACCTGCTGGCCTGAGAGGCACACCGCGAGATATTTGTCATGTCGTTCTGTTAAAATGTAAGCATTTTGTACCAGTTTAGGAACTATTGAATTATCTGTGGTAATGTTGTCGAGAAACCGCGCCTTCGAATTTTCAACTTTTGACATTTCTGCATGACTATTATCTCGTCCTCAGAGAGGTACGACGACTAAGAAGTGTCAAAAGTGTACATTATGGCGCGTTTTGTCGACACTATTAGGTACCACAGATAATGCAATAGTTCCTAAACTGGTACAAAATGCTTACATTTTGACAGAACGACATGACAAATATCTCGCGGTGCGCATCTTAGGCCCGCTGGTCTACTTATAATACGAACACTCAAACATACAACAAACATCAATGTTTAACCACACACAAATATTTATTCTTAGTGGGGATCGAACCCACGACCCACAGCATAGAAAGCAGAGCTAATACCAACTGAGCTCTGACGCCTGTCTAAATATAAGTATACATACGTGGTCATTTTGTCGTCAATTATTATTAGAAAACAGTTTTGCTATCACCTCATCAAACGTCCGATAGCTTGTCTTCTCACAGGCGAGATAACACGGATACCTCGGCATCCTGTTTTGTCATAAGATGTCTCACATAATCTACGCGGCAGCTACTTACTATTATCTGATTCTAGGTAGGTGGTACGCTTTGGTGGGTAAAATGTACAGGCTGGCTTAAATAGCTGAACCGTTCACTAAATAACGAGAGAGAGTGCCTTATCTCTGCTGGAGAAATAAGTGATTTGAATACGTAGGTGAGTGCCAAAATAGTAGTGAAGTGAGAGCTTAAACCAAATTCTTTTTATTCAGATAAATTTTATTTGATTGAAAATATTTGATTGTTTTGTTTTTCAAATTAGCCAGCGCGATACAAACCTCTTGACACGATAAAAAAAAAACAAAAATCAGTTTTAAAAACAAAATCCATTATAAAATTAAAATAATAACTAAGTATATTTTTTATAGTACCTTCAAGTAGGTACTTTTTGATAATTTTTATCAATGATAATATATTTTGTCCAAAAGAAATTTTGCCCGTTTTTTGTCGTTGCATTCATTTTGTGACCGATTTTGTCGTACATTCGCAGATTCGTTTGTGTAGTAAGCTAGCCAGTATATCTCTATAAGCTGTGTAGTGGTATCATTGGTATGTCTACCAGGGAAGGCTTATTACATCCAAAGTGAATTCCCGCTTTCAGTTGATCTTACTTTATTAGCCGTGGACGTCAGACATTTATTAAAATCGTGAGTTTTAAACAGAAGCTTAACATTTTTCTTTGAGCTTTTGGGCCATAAAAACTTTAACTAAAACTGGACATTCAAATCAAAAACATTCAATTTATAATTCATAGAATGTGGGAGAGTTTTGTATAAAATATTACATAGAAAAATAAATAATGGTATAAATATTTAGATGTACTTTCACCGATTAAAAACACTGAGGATGTGCGAATTTTTTCACTTATGAGTGAAAAAATTCGTAGTATTCGTTACACTACTAGATTTGAACTCCCGTCCTTATGATCGTAAGGCGGGGTTTCTACCACTAGACCACCGCACTGGTTTTCTATAGTAAGCAAGCAAGCTCGTATGAGTCAGTGGTGACGGAGATTTTAGGCCGCCTTAAGGCCTCCGTCGTAGCTTAACGACTGCTAGAACCCGGGACCGGGAACGTGCCCTCCGAAGCACGGAAGCGCTCAGATGTAAATATCACCAACGGTCACCCACATATAATAGTGACCGTGTAGAACGTCGCTTAACTTAGATAATCAGTGAATATTGACTAAGCACGCTACGCAACGAGCGCTTCTATAGAACTGTAGGCACTATCATCATTATAATACCTTTACAGCAGAGGTAGCTGTCATAAGGCACATAGTATTCTCCGAAAACCCCATCTCACCATACCCTGCAGTTTTCCCAACCAATATCCATCAGTGTTTCTGCTTACATCATTGTCTTAGCAGATAAGGTCCCCTCCTCAATCTTCCTTAGTATTTAATTCCGTAAGTAGGCCGGCCGTCATCGTAATGGCACCTACATCAAAACAAAAGCCATCTCTTTCATACTACAGTATCTTTTCTACAGTCTGGAAGGTAGGAAAGAGGAAGAAGATCACGTGCAAAGTTCTCAGATTAAAATTGATTGTGTGGATGGCTGCCTTTATCTGTGGGACATGGCCCGATTGATTCTTCATCAATCTTCATTTTGGGAGTTTATTTTTTATTTTGGCGAGATTGTTACATGCACTTTGTAAATTGAATGCCTTTTTTAAACTTTGCCTTTTAAATATGTCTTTTTATAATCGTTTTACAAAGTTGTAGTTATCAAAAAATTTAGCATTATATTTTAATGTTTAATAAATAAATATATTACCAGCAATCCTGGTGGGAATCTATAGGTACCTATAGGTATTTTAAAAATGATTAATGACAAACAAAATTGACGCTAATTTTAAGTAATACTAATGTTTATGTGGCAACTAAGTCCAGTTGTTATGCATTTCTAAGTCAGCTGTTCAATTTGTCAAAGAATTTAAGGGCTCGTCAAAAAATCTAAACAACTTTTTAAGCGCGTTCATAATTTAGAAATCATCGTCTTTTGATGACTAATAATCCATTTTTATGCCTCAAAATAAATGTATTAAAAGTCAAATTACAAGTGGGACATTGTATATTTAATAGTCCAATAAAAATGCATCGTATGTAACATCGGCCCACCGTGACTGCTATCGTTATAGCAAAAACTTACGATGGTTAAAATGGCTACAGAGGTGAATTTATCTTAGCTTTTTAAATATCCGCTTTGATGAGAAAATTTTGTACAATTAAAAAACTACTTGACGATGACTTGACTTGACTTATTTCAAATATATCACTTGACACTGACAAAAATGTCTATCGAAATGACGGACAGAGGCCATAAATAAAAGAAGAAGAAGAAAGATAATTAAAAACAATTAGATACACAGACAGATAGATGTACATAGATATAGAGATGCAGTCTGCCCTACTCTACAGAATGGAGACCCGGATAGGAAAGAGGCGTCGTATAGACATCAAAATATCACAAGTAATAACTAAGATTAAATTTTTTTAATTATGTAATTAACTTCAATAAATAAAATGTTATAACTTTGGAGGGGTAAATCTCTTAGTATAAAATCTTACTAAAATATATTTTCCATTTTATAAGGATGTCATAAAACTCACCAACTTTTTTTTTAATGGGTTTGATTGCTGTGCGATTCTATTACCCAATTATATACAACCTAACTTATCAACTAAAAACAACCTATACACGGTGTAATATAATTACCCTATAAGTCCAAAAGGGGGGTATTCTACTGGTCATGGCGAACAGTGTTTGTTCTACAACTTTTGAGATTTCGAAGTTTTTCATTCATAAAATGAGCTCGTAACTTTTACTTAATATGTACCTACACACTGCATACGCGTGCGTGCGACGCGGTAGGAGGGTACCTACGTGTGCATGCGTGTGTAGGGATTTACGCAAATAGTAAACCAATCACTTAGGGTTGTCGCAAATTTCTAAAATAATAAAAGTTGTACTTTTTTATGAAAATTTCAATTACGATGTATTGATCCTTTGCACATATCCAAGTACTAAGGTGGTCGGTCTGATTACACCCTCTTCGGACTTATAGGGTATTTATGTTACACCTTGTATACAACCTAACTTATCAACTAAAAGCAACCTATATACAAAAAATAAAAACAAAACTCAATCCCTAACTAAACCTATACTTTTCTCACCAAACTTAGGTATAGTAGGTGCCAAATAACACCGCAATACAGGTCATTCACCCACCTTCACCACGATGTCGCAAAATTCAATTTATGAATGGCTAATTCTGTCGCTTTTCATACAAACCTGTCGCTAAGACGGTATTCACTCGAATTTCGTAGTTACTGCTTGTTTACCATACATAAATTGAATTTTGCGACATCGAGGTGAAGGTGGGTGAATGACCTGTATTGCGGTGTTATTCGGCACCTACTATAGCTAACTTTTACAGCACCCAGCATCCCAACAGAATCTTAATTATATATTCTTGTTGTTATTTTGAGAATTTACCTTCAAACTATAAACCCGTTGTCTCGTTAACGAGTATCTGAAGCTGTTAACTTAAAAGAGCTTTAATGTGACGATTTATTTGTTTCCACCGTTAAGTTTCGTCGGTTCCAAAGAGTAAAATACCAAAATGTTCAGTAGGGACACTCGTCTTGGCCATATTATTGTAAAACATCAATCATCTAAATACCATGGTATTTAGAATAGAGCATGTTTTAATGTTTAAGTTTAAAAACTTCCAACACTTAAGTAAAATATCAACACAGTTATTTTTGTAGATATTTTCAGTTTTAAAGCGACTAATTTTATTTAATACTTATCTAATTACATTATTATTATTTCTAAGTAGGTATCATTTTCATTTATTTATGTAGGTAACTGTCAAAAATAGGCTATATTTACTAAAATAACCATCAAATCAATCCAAAACAAGTCTAGTTATGTGGCAGATTCACCAGTGAAAAAAAAACTGGTTATCTTTTTTAACAAAGCCCAGTATGAGTTTTGTTTTGTTGATTGAAACAAATATCGAAAAGCAACTTGCGAGATATTTTGTACGAAAGCCTGATAAGCGCCTCTAGCAGAGAAATTGGCAAACGTTTTTTCTCCATACAAAAGGGCTCTGTATCCAACTCATCATTGACAGAAAGAAAATCGAATGATCTGCTGACTGCTACACGGGATACAGTTGACTGACAATTTTAATTAACAGATATTTGGACAAAACACATTTATTTTAAAACGCATTTCATTTAATGAGCGTGTAAAGTGATCGATTGTACACATTTGGCTTCTAAAATAATTAGATGCATTGTTTTGACACTGCTACCGACGACGCGATATCGGACGAGAGCTAGTCTCATATATTTGTTTCTATATAGATGCTCACTGCATCGTGTCAGCGTCGACAAGCAAGCCAGCTCGTATGAGTTAGTGGCCAACTCTGGTGACGGAGCTTTAAGGCCGCCTTAAGGCCTCCGTCACGGCTTAACGACTGCTAGAGCCGGGACCGACAGTTTAACGTGCCCTCCGAAACGTCAACAAAATCATTTCATATTTATTTATTTTCTTTACATACATAACATTGTAACACGTCAGTCAATAGGTAACATAGGTATGTTTTGGTCAGTGTAGAATAGTAGATTATTTAACAAGGGGATAAAGCAGTGTCTTTTGTCGCGGGTGACGATTTAAATCGCGAGCGTAATGAAGGACTCGAGATTTACTTAACGTTAAAAACTTAAATCACGAGCGAAGCGAGAGATTTAACACGAGTCCTGAGAGTAGCGAGGGATTTAAGTTCACCCAAGACTAAGACAGCTTTATCACCGAGGAAAATACTCTACTTTTCGTACCATTTGCGAAAAAATTAACACAATAATAATATGAGATAGCATTTTAGAACATTAACTTATTTATAAAAATAAATTAAAATAAACTTAACGTTTATGTATTTGAAGAAAACAAAAACGCGGCATTTTCCTAGACTAATATTTTTTTGTCGGAAAAGCAAAGGCATCAAGCTCATACGGCCTGCATAATAAATGCATATTCCTTTTTCAAAAAGATGTATAATGCTTTATATACAAACTCAATGGTGTAAACACGGATGTAGTTCAGTATAAATTGTATCTATTAAAAAATTAAATCAAATTAAAATCACTTTCTCCCCCTAGAGGATGAAAGAAATCCAGTACAATTTTCTCTCCCTGTTTTTAACAGATTAAAAATGACTATTGTTATGTTCGCTTTTTGTGGCATAGAATGTCACTTTTTTGAGCAAGTGGTACGAAAACGCTTTTTAGCGTTGGGTGTGGTGACCAACGATACTAAAATTAAAAATCATTTTTACCATCGTTTCTTCAAACAATTTCTCAATCAATAAACTACAGTTTAAATAATCATAAGACGTTTCTAAAAGATTCCATAAACTCTAAATTACCATAAACGTAACTTTTTCGACGTAAAACCATGCGCCATCAATAACTGTTTCCTGTTAAAATAAATGAATAAAATGAACAAGAACAAATAGGTACACGATAACAAGGAGGAAACTAATCTGTGACACTGCTTTTCGTGTACTATGGTAATTCTAGTACGAGTCAAATGCATTGTGTTCATGTTCATTTTCTAATACATTTTTTTTTATATCACCTCGCCTTGATCACGAATAAATGTGACAATCGCAAACGTATCGTAACGCTAGCGTATCCGAGATACACTGCGCGGTGACACTACAACGGTTGGCAGTCGAGCTGGCATTGACGCGCAATATAACTCAAATACCTTAAGGCCGTGCTCACTTTTCTGTTCGTTTTGTACGAATTGAGTGCTCACACTGAATACGATTTTCTTCGTCAAATAGGCAGTGCACCGGTGATATCGCGTAACTGAACGTACGACTGCGTGATAAATCCCAACAAGTTCGGATTGTATTTGGACGTCGTAAGTAAACGTACGCATACGTACGACTAATCGCATGCAGTGTGAGCGATCCCATAGTCCTTAGAAGGTCGGGATCATTCGTGCGTAGTCGTACGTTTACGCGCGAATCAAATTCGGATGAAATCGTATCCAAAATGAGCACGGCCTAACGCAGCCACTGTCAGATTTGTCCGTGAAAGAGGAACAGATTATTTCTATGGTCTCGTATAGATGGTGTTCACATTACTACCAACACGACATCTACACGATATCGGTGGAGAGCTACTGTCATTTTAGTATTAGACCCTTTTACTCAGGGCCGGCGCCGACAATAATAAATAATAATAATAAATAAATATTCACGGACACTTAACACAACGCCTTCTAGTCCCAAACTAAGCAAAGTTTGTACAATGGGAACTAGATGGCAGATAGAATACATACATACATTTTTATTTGTAAATACATACTTATAATACATAGAAACACCCAGACACAGAACAAACATCTATGTTTACAACACACATAATGTTTGTTCTCGGTGGGGATCGAACCCAAGACCCACAGCACGGAAGGCAGAGCTACTACCGACTGAGCCATGACGCCTGACAATGATATTTTTGTTCGAAATTCTAATACCTATATGCGAATATTTTGTAGGCGTCGGTATCAAGCAGTGAGCAAATACCCATGCCTAAGAATACTCGTAGGTATTCCTATGTACGGGACGTTGATTATTATGAGACTTATGCAGGATTGCTAGTTACCACTAAGCCGCCAAACACAGAGACAAATAAAAGTGAAAAAATTAATAATACTAAAGACGTTTCAGTACAAATCGATTCGTTATATCTAATTAAATATTATTTAAAACTCAAAAAGGTTCTATTGTTGATTTTTTTGGGCTAAACCCATTTTGATGGGATGCATTGCAAATGGTGCAAAAAAAGAGAACACTGTGGTGCAGTTTCTGCAGTCACGCCTACTAATTTACTTTCTTTGTAAAAGTCCGGTTTTGGTAGCGAGTGGTTTTTTTACCCGACTGCAAAAATGTGGGTTATTGGGTTATCTAGTGATACTTTTGAAACCACAATCCTACCATAAAAGCTAATAGAATTTGTCATCGCTATAGCCGAAAATAAGTATAGAAAATATAAAATAAAAGAAAAGGTAAGGTTAGGGAGATAGATAGATAGAAAGATAGAAAATACTTTATTGCCCTAGGGATTACAATAAAATGAAAAATAAAACTTAAATTAATTGCACAATGGGCGGTCTTACGGGTACCTACAGTGAGTAAAGTGCAGTAGTTACATATCTAGGAAATTATTTAAATTAAATTAAGTTTATTTAAAATAAACTTAATGCGAAGAACTACCTAATATTTTTATCATTTTATCCTTTTTCTTCCTAACCTTTGTATAATCAAGGAGTTGACTTCTCATTCTAACTAGTAGTTCGCCCCGAACTGAGATCTCCTGATGGTCGGAGGTTAATAAAACCCAAACAATTTTTATTGATCAATGATTGTAATAAACTTTGCAAATCGCATCGAAATCAACGTCTAGCTATTTACCAGTCTTACTTGAACTATAAAATCATTGAAACTCCAAGAAATGGTAGCTCACGTTATACTGGGTTTTCCAATTTTATAATTTTTACAACAACTCAAAAACTATTAAACCCAGAATCAAAATAAAAACGGTTTTAAAATGTCTACGCAAAGTCCTATCCTATGACATCCCACTTGATATTTTGGTACGACTTGATTTTTTTTTGACTCCCTTTGGAACCTCATAACTTTCCAACACCTTGACCGATTTACTTTATTTTTCAAACCAGTAAAACTTAAGAGTGATATCCGTATACCTACCAAATTCTGTGAAGGTCGGATAAGCGGTTCAAAAGATCTCGACGAACAAACAAAGCATTTTTGTCCAAGTTGTCACTAAGATAGTAAGTATAAATATAGGTACCTACCTACTTGTATGTAGGTAACTAAGTATCGAAAACAAACACTAGCGTAGCACCACAAGTTAACCCTTTGACTTATTAATTTAAACACACATTTAGACTTTAGAAGGGACAATGTTATAGTCCTTTACAAACATTGCTCTGGTTTTACCTCACTTGCGGGCCTAAGATGCGCACCGCGAGATATTTGTCATGTTGTTCTGTCAAAATGTAAGCATTTTGTACCAGTTTAGTAACTATTGCATTATCTGTGGTACCTAATGGTGTCGACAAAACGCGCCATAATGTACACTTTTGACAGTTCTTAGTCGTCGTACCTCTCTGAGGACGAGATAATAGTCATGCAGAAATGTCAAAAGTTGAAAATTCGAAGGCGCGGTTTCTCGACAACATTACCACAGATAATGCAATAGTTCATAAACTGGTACAAAATGCTTACATTTTGACAGAACGACATGACAAATATCTCGCGGTGCGCATCTTAGGCCCGCTGGTGTCTCAAGGGATAACTAAATTGGGTTCCTTACTGTTTCTTTTTTGATCACCCTACGTTTAGCCTCGGGGCCTAAAGGGGACTTACTTATGATGACCAAGCACCAAGTAGTTTAGGTAAATGAAAAAAAAAAAAAAAAAAAAGGTGTGCTGTGCGGTTTTGTCAAATATTGACTAGCTAGCCACCTTTTTTTATCTTAAGTGTAGGTAATGGAACATGCTGATAGCTCACGTGATTTTAAGTGGTAACTTCTGTCTATAACAATGCATTACTTCACAGAGTACAATGAGGACGTGCCCTGTAAGCAATGCACTGCGTCCATCACTCTGAGACGTAAAGATCTTGAACTCTCATGTGCGTGTAACACCGGCGCCCTTACACTTCAGACCGGAACACAGCAATGTGAGCATCGCTGCTTGGCGGCAGAAATAGGTACGGTGCTAGTACTTCCCCGGACGAGCTCTCACAAAGAGCTCTACTACCTACTAAAGTGTCTAAAGTGACCTTACCTACTAAGTGATTTTCTAATATATGGTAGTCTTCCTTCTGCGGGTTTCCCTCGGAGTTTTGAGATGGGGTCCATCAAAAGGCGGGTTTATCTCCTCTTAAAAGGCCGGCAGCGCACTAGCCTCACCTCTGGTGTTGCAGGTGTCCATGGGCGGCGGTGACCACTTTCCATCAGGTGGCCCGCCTGCTCGTCTGCCAGCTATGGCATAAAAAAAAAAAAAAAAGTGTTGATCAAACTTAAAAATCGATGTGTGCTCAAAAGTGATTTTTGATGCTGTAAAATTGGGTGCCGTAAATGGATTGCCTATTTTTTTACACATTAAAGGTGTACTTTCATTTCCTTACCTGATGTTAAGTGATGATGCGGTTACGATGTAGTTTAACTAGAAGAAACTAATTTTCTCTATTATTAAAAACTTCCAAATTATAGGTTTCTATTCGGGAACTCAGACACCACCTCTTTATGAAAAAACACCGGGTTTATTTTGAAAGAAAAAAAAGCAAAGAAAAAAATTTTAGACTAAAACCTTTTTCTTATTAATTAAGCATATTTTTGGTTGAAATTGAGACTGAAACGCAGCTATCTGTAGATAAAAACGGTATCTTTAGTGACGGTAGCTATAATATGAAGTTTCCACAAACCAGCTACATTTCAATAAAATGACAGCCACGCTTCCGCCACGTATCACGACTGCGGTGGTCAGTTACAGAGTAGACAATGCACAGATAAGCACTTTGCCGTACACTTTTTTATTTTTTTTATTGATAAATCTATTATAATGAGAAAAGATTTGATTGTTTGTTTGTTTGCATTGAATGGGGTCCGAAACTACTGAACCGATTTGAATTATTACACAGAAATTCTTTCACCGTTGGGAAGCTACACTATCTTTTACTTATATTATCTTTTCAAAAAATTAGAGACCCGTATTAAAACTCCAATAATGTAACACAAGGTGTAAAAAAATACCTAAAACATTCTTTACCTAAGAAATTATTGCAAAATACCCGTGCGAAGCCGAGGCGGTCCGCTAGTATTACCTATAATAATTTTAATATTCATGAAAACACAACGACCGAAAACAACAACGCAATATGCCGTTTTACAAGTATTTAGAAGGCATTGGTGATTATTATGGTGACAAATCTACTAAAAACCTATTCTCAAACTTAAAGTACCTCTCCCGGCTGCTGCTGCTTCACACTATTTACTTAACACAAGCCCAGCAGCATGCGTCACGTTCTTTATTTAAAAACAATGCATTTCATTTCAAAGAATAACAAGGATGTCAGCACTCTACCCCATTTACTCTATGGCATTGTCGCCATATTGCCGTCAATGCGCGTCGCCGTTCCTTTGATCTCGACTTTACCTACTGCGTAGTGATTATTCTGTGGCCTGACGCGTGCGCACGAGCCCATTACAAATGTCAACGGTATTTGAAATTCGAACGCGTGTTTATTTTTTTTCAAAAATTTGAAAACAATGCGTCGTTTATATTTATTTGATTTTTTATGTTAGAAAATAGTTATCTCGATAGAGCTTTTCGTGATTCTCAAGAGTACCAATACAAAAATGTCAATAAAGTCTTTGAATGAATGGTTATTATTTCTGAAAAAGTTCTAAACAACTTATACGACCATAGAGGATGATTACAGATAAATTTATTATTAGAAAAGAAGATCAGTTGATAAAGCTACTCTTGTTTTTTTTAAACTTTTCTAAGAGTAAATGATCATCATCATTAGTTTATCAAATTCCCACCGAAATTGACTCAATGAACTGCATCCATTTATCAAAACTTCATACAAATACATTTCCACACGTGCTGGCAGAAAACATAATTCCCAAAAAGTGGTGTGAATATGTCATTGTCTGAAAACATAGTCTTGGGTTTTACGTTCCTATCTATGTTTTTTTTTATATATTTTTTTATACAATATAGGTAACCGTTTGACCACAATCTCACCTGATGTTAAGCAATGATGTGGTCGACGATGTAGCACGGTTACCTAGAAGATACCTATTCACTCTTAATTATAAACTTCCAAATTATAGTAATTCGGGAACACAGACGCCGGCATGTGTTGATATGTCAAAATGTGCGTTCATCTCACGACAATAAGGACCGTATTCTGATAAAAAAAACAATGCTCTTTGGATCAGTGTTTGAGCGGTAAATGCGAGTATCATCGAATTACAGGGGTCTAACGTCATATTATTATCTCGTCTGAAAACTGGTTTGGTCATTTCTATAAAGAATTACATTTCTTTCGAAGTGATCATAACCCCTGGGCTTCCTAAAGTGTGAAAGCCCTGTAAATAGTCGATGACAGTTGTAATTGTCACGCCCCATGCGGGCGGGATGTCATACCTACTGTTTCAGTTACACTGTGACATGTTAATTAGATGAGTGATTGAGAAATATTACTTTTGTTCACTCCCACCGAGTTTTAGTTCTAAAATGAGTTTTATAAAGAGTTGATTCAAGAAGAATACAGTTTATTAATAACAGGGTAAAGGTAAGTAAAGTAACCAAAATATTTCTAATAAGTTTAATTTAAAATAATATTGTATTTTAAAGAATTTAATACTTTCATACAACTTTTTTTTCATACAAGAATCTATGCTTGAGTACGGATCCATGCTTGAGCAATTTGAGCATAGATCAGCATACGGGCCTAAAAGCTCAGGAAATTGGTCTGTCCGAGTAAAAACTTCTTTTTTTTTATACTACTAAGTAGGCAAACAAGCGTACGGCCCGCCTGATGGGAAGCGGTTACCGTAGCCTATGGACGCCTGCAACACCAGAGGTATCACATGCGCGTTGCCGACCCTTGAAGAATTTTAAAACACCGTTTTTGAAGTGCCCCATATTGTAGTCACTAAGGAAAGCCTCGACAGAAAGATCGTTCCACAACCTGAGTGTTCGCGGGAGGAAATTCCTCTGAAACTGGACGGTGCGCGACAACCCTGGCTCTAGCGTGTGTGGATGAATTCCCTGTCGTTGGCGAGCAGTGCGATGGTAGAAACTATAATATTTTTTAATAATATTTCCATTGTTTATTAGATTAGAAGGTGTACAATAAAAAGTTTAAATTAATTCGTTTATTTTATTACATTCACTAGTAATAAAATAAATAAATAATAAATAAATATTCACGGACATTTAACACAACGCCTCCTAGTCCCAAACTAAGCAAAGCTGTACTATGGGAACTAGATGGCTGATAGAATACATATATACATTTTTTTTTTGTAAATACATACATATAATACATAGTAACAGCCAGACACAGAACAAACATCTATGTTTGCCACACACAAATGCTTGTTCTCGGTGGGGATCGAACCCACGACCCACAGTACGGAAGGCAGAGCTACTACCGACTGAGCCATGACGCCTGTCTGAAAATAATCCCCGCCCTCAATCATTTCCTTCCCATCAATAATCCAGAGTCAATTACTGTCACATTGTCATTATTACTTTATCGTGTTTTAGCTTTTTACCGCACAATTGACTCGAATCCTCCAAATATGATTGATCGGATGTGATGAGGGCGATCCATTGAGCGATATAATTTACACTGGCAAAAAAAATTTGTATTATTTTGGAAAAACGTTCACAGCGCCCATGATTACAAAAAAGATTAGGCATGATTTGGCAGAACCTATCTTACCTACCTAGTCGTTTTTGTAAACATTAAGTTTATGCTAGGAAATAAGGCCCGTATACCGAAACCGTTATTCAAGCGTAAATCTCTATTTCTACCGATTGCAGACCGCGCGTTTTCGTCAGCGCGATCTACAATCGGTACAATTTTTGGGGCGCCATCTAGTTTTGTTTTCGGAACCTTTTTATAGTTGAACAACTACTAATTTTCATACAAACATCTATGATTGAGTCCCGATCAGTGCTTGAGCAATAAGTTAGCATATGGGCCTATGTATTCAATGTAAGAATGGACACAAATACATTCACAAGTCAAAATCAAAGTCAAAGATCGATGACATTCACTTTAAATAAGATGTTTCGACGTTTGTGTTTCAATCACGCCAAAACTACAGAACCAATTTGTATGAAAAAAAAAAAACTTTGGACATTACACACAACGCCCTCTAGTCCCAAACTAAGCAGAGCTTGTACTATGGAAACTAGATTGCTGATATAATACATACATACATATTTTTTTTGTAAATACATACTTATAATACATAGTAACACCCAGACACAGAACAAACATTTATGTTTGCCACAGAAATGTTTGTTCTCGGTGGGGATCGAACCCACGACCCACAGCACGGAAGGCAAAGCTACTACCGACTGAGCCATGACGCCTCTCTGAAACTGGGAATATATAGAGTTCGCAGCCAGGATTAACACATTATATAATAATATAATTGAAACAATAAAGATCGAAATGAAGGTTTAAAAATCTCAAGAAACTCCCACATTTCCCGCTATCATTCCATCAGATTCATAATTTATTCATCTGACGGCTTCCCATCAGATTGAAACTAGTTCTCATACATTATAAGTCGACCAAAAACAAATCATAGCACGACAGATACAAGATAGTCAATTTCGATTGCATCGTAAATTTGTACGTGTTACAATTAAATGTCCTATAAAGAAGATAGTACATTGCACTAAACAAAAACATCTGACAATCGGACGGTACTGATGACAACTAATTGACTAAAATATTTGTAGAATGACAATAGTATCGATTCGCTTGTTGCATTTTTCTAAACTAACCTAGTTTGACAGCTCTAAAATTATAGCCGTCCTTGTCGTTTCAGTTTATGAGTAAGAGACGGCAACATTTTTAGTGCTGTCAAATTAGGTTAGTTTAGAAAAATGAAACAACTAATCGATACCAATGTGTCTTAGTGTGGCCGGTGTTTCTAGACCGCTTACCATTAGGTGGGCTGTATGCGTGTTTGTCTAATAGTAACACATAAAAAAAACTCTGTGAGTACTCAAAAAAGTCTCACATCAGGTTTACTTTTTTTTTTCGGTACCGAATGGTATAGTAGATGCCAAATAACACCGCAATACAGGTAATTCACCCACCTTCACCACGATGTCGCAAAATTCAATTTATGAATGGCTAATTCTGTCGCTTTCCATACAAACCTGTCGCTAAGACGGTAATCGCTCGAATCTCGTAGTACTGTTTGTTTACCATACATAAATTGAATTTTGCGACATCGTGGTGAAGGTGGGTGAATGATCTGTATTGCGGTGTTATTTGGCACCTACTATAGCAAAAAGCAGACGCACAAACACTTAACTTAACTTTTCTTTTTTTTTTTTTTCGCAAGAAGTTGTAGGTACAGTCGTAGCTTTCTTGGAAGAAATTGCTTTCAGCGATAAGGCTACCTATTGAACTTTGCCATGCTATATAAGATAGTCCTTAAAACTTTGTTCATGTGTAGGTACAATAAAGTGTTGTCTATCTAGGTATCTTTATTACAAGAAAATATTTTTAAAAGCTTTGGTTATCTTCATCATCATCATCATCATCAACCTATATCGGTCCACTGCTGGACGTAGGTCTCTCCCAAGACGCGCCACTGAGCCCGGTCTTCGGCTCTTCTCATCCAGTGTTTACCAGCTACATGTTTCAGATCGTCACTCCACCTAGCCGGAGGGCGTCCTACACTACGCTTGCCTAAACGCGATCTCCACTCGAGTATTAGTTTGCTCCAACGATTGTCAGTTCTGCGGCAAACATGGCCGGCCCACTGCCACTTCAGCTTACTAATCCTCTGAGCTATGTCGACTACCTTGGTTCTCTGTCGGATAACCTCGTTCCGGATTCTAGCCTTCAGAGAAATTCCGAGCATAGCCCTCTCCATAGCTCGCTGAGCGACTTTCAGCTTGTGGACCAAACCTACTGTCAGTTATCTTAGTTAGACTAATACCGCCAAATTATGTTTCCAAATGTATCTCGGATCTAACAAAAACCGCGTCTGTTTTGGACTTAACTAGGTTTTTTCATATTACGTAACATATAAATCTGACAGATTTGACAGGGGTTAAGTCCAAACCAGACGCGGTTTTTGGCGGTTTTTGTTAGATCCGAGATAAATCTGGAAACATAATTTGGCGGATAATGTTTGAAAAAAATGCGTAGCTGAGTATTACAAGTGTGAGTCTAAACCCATCTAATAAATCACTAGTTTGAATACAAATATGGAAATAAGATATAGTCTGAAAATCAAGCCCTAAGCTTCTTAAGTCAATAAATCAAATGAGAAGGCACCTTTAAACCCAGTCTTTGCTTGTAGTCCAATGTAATTGGACCGTCAGTGGATATTGATCGATATTTATCTCGATTGAAACGAGCATTTCTATTCGAGTTGAATCGATTTATTCATGGATATGCCGCGAGATTTAACAGGACTATGAATGAGTAAACAGTTTTGTTGGTTTGTGGAATTTGGGACCGAATACCAATCTAATGTTACTTGTGTTATTTACATTTATTTAGTTAGTAAATGTATCATATAAAGCCGGTTTTGTTTTTAAAAAATATATTAGACTAGGTTCCGGCTGTGACTTCGTCCGCTTCCCGTTTGATCCTGTTGATTTTCCGGGATAAAAAGCCTATGTATTAATCCAAGTTACGAACTATATATATTCCAAGTTTCATTCAAATCAGACTAGCAGTTGCAGCGTGATTGAGACACAAATATCTAAACATGTCATTGACATTTATAAAATCAGTGGGAAGTAAGATATATCAGCTCTGGACAAATGTAACCTGTATTACTTATACCAATGCCTTTGTACAAGCAAAGGTATCGGCATGACTCACAAGAGTCATGCTTCAGGAAGAGTCATACAAATTAATTTTTTTAAGGGCCATTCCACGACTAATATTAATTATCCATACCCTGGAAAGTTATCTTACTTGTCACCAGAAAGTTACGGAAGCTTCAGTGATGTTTCTCTCGAACAACATAATTTATCTATCAACAAAATGCTTACTTTTTAAAAATAATTCCTTTCACGATATTTCAACAAAAGATATACCACAATAGGAAAGAGCTACTTTTTTGACTTACCAATCGATAGCAATAACAAAAACAAGTAATCATAACCTTCGCCACAGATTATATAATACTATACTAGTACCTTCGCGTTGAGAACACGATTTACCAAATAGGTTTTAACTTTTTACACCCAGTTTATGTTACGAAATATTTTCCTATTTGTAACTTATCCACTTTTTATAGAAAGTACCGAATAAAGCGTGTCCCAATAATGCTTTTATAAGATTACATTGGCTTTATCCCAAACTAAAACGATGATAATACTTAACAATATATTCACGGGACTGCTTAGGATACATTTTTTTTAGCTTCGGACTCTTAGAAAAATATAGGCCCTGTTTAAAGCGATATATATAGGCTTAAATATATATAGACAGGCGTCATGGCTCAGTCGGTAGTAGCTCTGCCTTCCGTGCTGTGGGTCGTGGGTTCGATCCCCACTGAGAGCAAACATTTGTGTGCGGCTAACATAGATGTTTGTTCTGTGTCTGGGTGTTACTATGTATTATAAGTATGTATTTACAAAAAAATGTATGTATGTATTCTATCAGCAATCTAGTTCCCATAGTACAAGCTTTGCTTAGTTTGGGACTAAAAGGCGTTGTGTTAAAATGTCCGTGAATATTTATTTTATTATTATTATTAAATATATGCCACGATTCTAAATGCTTCAAACAAAAATCGGCAAATGTTTTACTCTGATCTGCAAATTATAAGTCTGCCCCCATATCGCAAACCCTGAACTGCTTGCGCTGCCCAGCATAATGTCAAGTGACGTGGCTACAGATATACGAAAACAAGAAGATATTGACGTCAAAAAATGAGCTGAAACGCGCTAATGTCACTATTTAGTCACAGTATACTTGTGATTTAGTATGAAAACAGTTCAGATAAACGGCCAGGCCTAAACCTGGCTGGTTTTATTTGACAACGATTGCCCTCCTGAAGTTATATTAAAAATAATAAGATAAAACACCCTATACTCAGAACGGAACAAAAACAGTCAATTGACCACTGATGGGTGTCTGTTACAATATAATAGTACTTTCAAGGTGTATAGAGTTTTTATTAGATATGGTGAGGCAATGCATTCTTAGAAGCAGAGGTTACCGCGTAACATCAAGTGAGCCATTGCCTTGTTCCATTGTTCCATCACTTTTTCTCATTAAAAAAGAGATGGAAGAAAAGCTGAAACATCACCAAACAATAAAAGTATTTTTTTATTATAAAGTAATTTTTGAATATTAATTAATATTTTGCTTCGAATAAAAACTTATGTTACCGACAATGTAATCACTGCTATACATACTAACAGTAATTCAAACCACTAATAATATCTTATACATACATAAAAGCACGTTAGACGCCCGCGACTTCGGTTACGCACTCAGTTCACCTCTAACTAAAAAACGTGTTATAATTTTGGCGGCGTTGTTGGGCCCTCGTAGCTCTGAAAGTAGGGCTCAGATTTAAATAATTTTATTTGTAAGAATGGTGATTAATAATTTTTACCGAACCTAGCTAAGAACCTGGGATGATTCTTCGCCATGTTTGGTAAAAATTGGTAGAGCTATGAGGCTCCAAATGATCCCTTCCAAAAAACTGTTTTGATGAATCGCATAGGTGCTTGCTTACCTATACTTTTTAATTTAAATTAATTTTTAATTTCACATTAATTTATCTCAAGGTATTGTTTGATAAACTGCAGTCCATATTCGGACTGATGACGACCAGCGACAATGAAGGAGTTATTCTAGTTTCGGACTACTGGTATCTCGTCCCACTGGGACGAAACAATAACTTCAATTTTTTTTGTCTTATATTTTATAGATAAATAAATAATAATAAATAAATATTCACTATTCAATACCTATATATAATATATTATTTCAATCATGTATATTTTTATTACTGTTTCGTGGCAAAATTTGTTTCAATACAAACATGACAATAAATAGTACTGTCAGCAACAAAAATGACAATTGAGGATCTATGGAGAACTTTGGGGTATACTTTTGTAAAATTTACAAGTCTTACGACTGTTACATTCTATAGACGCACCTTTTAGCAATTAAAGACTGTGTAGGTACCTACATGTTCAGTCAGACACAGGTTTTATAATAATATTAAGAAGTATTCTTAATTACATCTCGGATTCGCAAGTCACAATCTATTGTGCTGCTATCTGATTGACGGGACGAGACAGCTTGATTAATTATTACTTTGGTTCAATCTTATTAAAGCTGTGTCTACACGCAGTTTACTACACGAACGAATGCGAACGCATGCCTTATAAAACGGATTTATTCCATCCAGTTCCCTTAACGAAGGAAGGTCTTTCCTATACGTAGGAAGATTTTGTTTTATGGGTGTTTTATCCATTAGCTAGTATTTCTACTATTTTTACATCGAACGAACATAGGTCAATGGCGTCGACCTATTGAGTGACTTCATCAAGTTGGTAAGCACATTTCATCATTGGGACCATCACTCAAGCAAGCGAGAAATTGAAACAAAAATTTGACAGAATACAAAAATTTATGGAAATAATAGAACTTTTGAAAAAAGAAACCGTTAACATCTATGAAGTCATTCTAGCAAGCGAAAATTTTTCATTTTTTTTTGTAAAACGAGAATTTTTAGAAAAAAATTTGCTAACAAGCATTGAGCTTTACCACATTTTACTAAACTTTACCACAGATCATTATTTATAATACTATGACTTTACAAATATTTTAGTGGTTTGGTTCGGTATTGTTCGTCTGTGTAGTCAAGCCTTTATTGATTCGCGCGGCCTCATCTGAAGATAAAATATTGACTTCGAGAGTTTCTTATCAAAGGTTGAAAGCTCATTTCAACAATCTTGATAAAACTGTACTTTTGATGACGTCTTTGGCAAGAATTTGCAGACTGATAAAAAGCTGTGGACTGGTTTTCATACTATAACTTTACAAGACCAAATCTTCATAGCCAAGGGAACGTTTACACTTATTCTATATAAATAAGTCTGTATTTACTGGATCAATATTTTTTCAATACCTACATTTTTTTTACTGGATTATGGTTTGAGGTTTATTTTTCATATTGTTTTTGGTCGAGCAGGTTACAATGTTTATAAAACTATGTTCTAAGTATATTATGTAACAATAATAATGCATCAATAGTCAATTAAAAGCTTCATCAATTTTAATGTAAATGTAAAACAAAAACAAAACAATTTTTCGAATACTAACTGTAGTAGATGTAATGATTTTTACTGCTTACTAGCTGTCCTTATAAAATATCCATAAGAAAGTAATAATTCGACTGGCGCCACGATGTTGGCGTAGAAATTGGCGACATGACCCAAACTGCTCCAAGGTCGAGTCTGGGTCAAACAGAGGAAAACACAAACAAAGTGATCAAGAAACTATTGTTATCACCAAATAAAAATGACTCATTTAAATAGCTGTTGAAGTCTAGTCTCAAACATGCCTTGAAAATTTAAGATCTACTAGATCTTACATTATTCAACTTTAGCGATTATCTGAATTGGAAAAATATGTTTTGGCTCGTGTGCTGAGAATATAACTACCTACTTAATCAAATCTGACTCACCACAATAACAACACACCACAAACATAAGAATGTACAATATGTACATGCTTATGGTTCAAGTCAGACTGTTTCATATGAAAATTTAAGCTAGAGCCACGCTTGATTTCAACCTTTGAGTATGCCTACAAGCCTAGTAGATATCCTACTAATATGGATGGATGGATGTTTGTTACTCTTTCACGTAAAAACTACTGATCCGATTTGGATGAAACTTGGAATATATATTGTCCTTGACTTGGATTAACACATAAGGCTACTTTTTATCCCAAAAAATCAACGGGATCCAACGGGACGTGAACAAAGTCACGGGCGGCAACTAGTAGTATTATTATATTATGATCTATTCTGTGCTACAAGCTATGTTAGTAATGTTTGTGATAATTAAAAAGTAGGTAAATGACATGTTATTATTTTGTCTAATTAATTTGTAGCTTATTTATTTTGTACTTTTGTAAGTACCTACAATTTTTAACTAAACATGCACGTGTTAGATTTTATCTTATATATATATATTATTTAATATAAGAGATTATATAAATTATGTAGAGAGAGAGAAAACCATATATAGATTACTATAATTGAATATTAATCATTCTACTCTTACTAGAAATCATCTAAAACTCGTCAATAAGCTATTTATTGATTAAAATAATAGCCTGTTCGTCAGGATGTAAAATGGGTATGTTTTATAAAGTAAAGATGTAGAAATCCTTTTCATACTTAGTAGTTTATTTCTCAGTCGCTAACACAATATTTCTTAGAATAAGCCACGGTTATAACTAGCACAATAGTCTACATACTTAACACAGGTAGGTACAGAAAATAACATCATACCTTTATAACTTGTTGGCACATAGCCTCCTTGAATGATATCAAATCGGCAATAGACTTCCATGTTACCCGTACCAAATCCAACACAAGACTGTCCTCATCGAATAATCTCAACACACTATGCTGTTCACATCGTGCCGGTCGTTATGGCAAAAGCCAAGTGAAGTTGGTTACAGTTCATCGTAAGTCGTAAACAAATGTCGGAAGTCAGTAGACAATGTAACATTCTACATAATGCAATATAAATATATAACTTGGGGATACTCTAAACTTTGATATTTATAATAAATTAGTATACGATTTTAGCAATATCAATTACGATTATAAAGTACTGCTAGTTCTATACAATACCGATCTTATCATCGGATGTAAACAATCAAATATACATATCTAGATACCGATATACATTGTAATATTCATGATAAATTATATAATTAATTTAGATAGTACATTAACTATTATACATCTGAATCAATAGGTTTTTATACATTTTGATGGAATGTAAAATACTAATTGTATTCGCAACCAACGTGAACGTCGTACAGACCAACTTAGTGTTGCAATAATGTAAAAATACAAAGGCTT
The DNA here is from genome assembly GCA_947507515.1 of Eulithis testata. NCBI lineage: Eukaryota > Metazoa > Arthropoda > Insecta > Lepidoptera > Geometridae > Eulithis > Eulithis testata. The sequence continues at coordinate 10,785,575 of OX382198.1, read as the reverse complement.
AGCTACAGTGTTGTCATAGTGGTTCGATATAAATTTAACGGTTCTTAATTTGTTATATACTTCATGATATTAACATTATATAATATATCCGAATCTAACACACGCATAATATTGACTGGTTGATTTTTACAATTACATTACCATGTAAGTTCGTAATACAAAGGACGTGTCCTAGTGTAGCGAAGCTACTATTTCAGTTATTTTCTAAAAAATACAAATTACGAGTAAAAAAACAGAGTCAGTGGTCAAATAATTGATTCTCGCTTCCTTCCGTTCATTAGTGAGTTCACTTACAATTAACCGCAAGTTGAAGATCTAATGAGTGGTTCAAATAGTACATCCTGATTGTAGCCAGTGCAGTATTTTAATTGGTTTTTAATTTAGAAAGGCTTGGAGCTGTTAAAAGAATACTATATTATTATGGCCTTTTCTGCGAAAAAGTGAAGACAGGCGTCACAGCTCAGTCAATAGTAGCTGTGCCTTTCGGACTGTGGGTCGTGGGATTCATCCCTATCGAGAACAAACATTTAATTTTATGTATGGCAAACATAGATTGTTCTATTTTAGGGTGTGGCTATATGTATTAGCAAACTGAAATGGCAGTAGGCCGGCCATGTTTGCCGAAGAACCGACAATCATTGGAGCAAACTAATACTCGAGTGGAGATCGCGTTTAGGCAAGTGTAGTGTAGGACGCTGTCCGGCTAGGTGGGGTGACGATCTGAGACATGTAGCTGGCAAACACTGGATGAGAAGAGCCGAAAACCGGGCTCAGTGGCGCGTCTTCGGAAAGACATACGTCCAGCAGTGGACCGATATAGGTTGATGATGATGATGATGATGATGTATTATGTATTTACATAAAAAATACAAATCTATAGTTCCCATAGTATAAGCTTTGCTTAGTTTGAGAATCGAGGGTGCTGTATGAAATGTCCATGAATATTTACTATTTATAAAATTTTCAAAAGCTTCTATACCAAAATGCAACATTCAGCAGAATCACACCAGTTAGTGGTTTAAGGTCAACGTACCCACCATACCACAGTGCGGTCATTGAACTTGTATGCCCTACACATAACCAGTGACACCACAAACGATTAAAACCACGTAAAAGACCATATCGCTTATACCACCGATACCTTAGAACAATGCTCCATTGTGGTGAGCTGCTAATTTGAGAAATAACTGACCTTTGAAGTACCTCTACTACTCTACTTGGATGGCGTACTAACCAGCCTGCCTTTGACTTTGTCTACGAGTAGTTTTTTTTTCCTTAAAAAAAATTGACACTGGGTTATAGGCATACCTTTTTTTTTTTTTTTTTTTTTACGTGAGGAAATCTATCATGGTTAGGTTATGTCAGACTCTACTGACTAAAACCTCACGGTCCGTCGGGCACTTTTACCGGGGGAAGCGAGGGCGCGTTAGCATTCTTCCCATACCTACCCCCTATCTTATAAAAAGTGAGAGTAGGCGTGATTACGTATGGTAAACAAGACAATAATGTCTACTCTAACTTGTTATAAGATACACCCCTAATGTTTATATGCCTAGTCAGCTGGACTAAGAGAAACTTGTTAACCTACTTACATCCTGTAACCAAACTTCAATAGACAATCAATATATTTTTCAGATGAGATAATTTTATAAAAAAGATGGTCTGAAGGCGCAGTTTCAAGTTTTTCGAGAATGCAGGTATTTCCATCATAATAACCATCAGGTATATGAGCGTCTCATCTACTTAACTCTGTCTGCCGGAAAAATCTTTGCCCATTTTTTTCTTTTTATCCTAGAAAACTAGGAATATTATGCCATCCACCTTCCCACTATCAACAATGTTCTCAGTCTATCTGGTGCGACTAATGCTTCGTTTTTTGATCCTAGGCTTACATACGCCCTGTTTATAGTAGTTATTCCAATCCTAGTTTTGTCTAGATCAAAATTGAGATTACAAAAACTTACGCGCCTAGTCGAGACAAAAGCGTTAAGAATGCTATTAGTATGCATACCTGTATTGAATGCCGATCGATGTAGACACTGTTCTGTCATAGATGTTTGAAAACCGCTGGATCATTCTGAATTTCCACAACCATGAGCTTATATTTAGTACTGATCTAACAGAATTTTTTAATCTGTTATTTTGCTGCTTATTTTTTGGAGACCTTCTCATTATAGCATGAGCAATTGGTACTTCGATTGTTAAAAAATTTTAGGATCTTTCAGAAGAAATGTAAAAAAAATGATTTCATTATCCCTGTTTCGGCTAAATATAAGTACCAAATCAGATGATCATAATTTCGGGTTTCGGTACCTAACCAAATAAATCATCATCATTTTACTTTCAAGGCATACGATTGTTCATAGCCTTAGTTGAAATTACTTTCCGTGTGGCACAAGACGCCCTAGGAATGCAGAATTTTTGTTTTTTTTATACAACTATCTATACAAGGTGTAACAAAAATACCCTATAAGTCTGAAGAGGGCGTAATCAGACCTACCACCTGAGTGCTTGGACAAGTGCAAAGGATCAATACATCGTAATTGAAATTTTCGTACAAAAGTACATCTTTTATTGTTTTACAAAATTGTGAGAATCCGTGTTTGTTTACTAGTTGCGTAAACCCGTATACACGCATGCATACGTAGGTACCCTCCTACCGCGTCGCACGTACACGCTAGCTGTGTCTAGGTACATTTTAAGTGAAAGTTACGAGCTCATTTCATGAATGAAAAACTTCGAAATCTCAGAAGTCGTAGAACAAACATGTTCGCCATGACCTGTAAAATACCCCCCTTTCGGACTTATAGGGTATTTATGTTACACCGTGTATATTATAAGTCTCATGTGCTTGCTTGTTACACCGGCATGGCACTCATACCCTTCGAACCAAAACACAGCATCATTCATTGGCGGCAGAAAGGTACAGTGATGGTACTTCCCCGGACGAGTTCTTGAAGCTCTACTACTCCTGTATATTAAAAGACGTGGCTAAGTTCATGATAAAGAACTTCCCTTGAATAAAGTACACCAGTTATTATCTCTAGACTGTGGGTATCGACGTGGAACGGTAATGACTATTAGCTATACTCCTCTAATTGTGAGGGAACTGGAGCAAAGTCGAAGTACCTTCTGAGTACCCAAAGTACTTACCTTCGAAGTTGAAGATAAACTTTCAAAACGTTTGAAACGTTCCTAATAGCTCTTTGGTTTTACTGGCTGAAGTTAACCTTCCCAATGTTTGATACTTTACTAAGTAATATCGTAAATTCGGAGTTTGTTGTAAGTTTTTCTAAACTTTACTGTAGGAAAAGAGGGTAATTCCAAGTGAACATACTTAAATTATGGCAAAATTGTTGTGATGTCATAAAAGTAATTTTTTTGGCTTAGCAAAATCAAAATTGTATAATTTTTGCAGTTTCTGATAATTCGTACCTACTTATAAGTAATATTGTAAATGTGAAAGTTTAGGAGTTTGTTACCTTTCTAGACTTTATTCTGAGAAATATAGATTCATCTTCAGTTTTATAGAAATACTTTTTTCAATGTTTCTGTGCAATCACACCCTAAGATGCTCCGCAGACCGCAGACCAGATCTGTAGATGCAGTTCTTAATTTACAATTTATTTATTTTCCATTTTTCTTCGCACAGATAGTACAAATTTAATTACTAGGAAGGCTCAGTTTTTAAAAGTATTTTAAATCGTAGAATAGATAAACCAATTACAACAATGTAATAATCAAATTAATACGCAACGTAATATTTCTAGTTTTTAGTGTCAGTCTGCGGATGTCCATTGATCAAATATATTGAACCTGAGCATGTAATTAATGATTCTATTCATACGAATGAATAGCCTATTCAACTGACTTTATGATGGTTATTGCTGTTAATGAAGCTAATAACTATGATTGTCATATCCTTACTTAAAAAAAAAACACTAATAGTCAAACCTAGTGCGAAAATAAAGAAGCCTTCCAGTTTGCGCACCAAAAAGTCCGCACTAAGAACTTCCGCACGTACACTATTCCACTTTTGCGCACCAATCGATTTTAAGCTTGGTGCACAAAAGTGAAGTAATCCTTGTTTTTATTGCCAAGGTAAAAAAAAACAACAAGAGATTTTCAAATGGTGTTTATAAGTAACATTTCAGTACCTATTTGAGCATATTTATAGACATTAAATACCGTAGTGGTGTCATGCTTATATTATTATGTATAGCAACATGAAAATATAAACAAATATATCTAAATAAACTGTCCAAAACCAACATAGTCATGACTTTTTATACTAATAGTTGACCGTTATGAGTAAGATGCATTTTACTTACCAAAAAATAATAGGCAGATTTGCAAAATAGGCCGGGAAAAGAATCTATGATGTAGACGGAAAATCATCGGATGAGAAGAACCGAAAATTGAGGTCAGTAGTACGTCCTTGGAATAGACTTGCGATTAGCATTGGACTGATGATGATGATTATGATGACGTGGTTTTACTGAATTTATAACTGAAGCTGTTGCCAAATAATATTCCGGTTGACGAATTTATTTTGCTTGTGAAAACATTTTGTTTTAAGCATCAATTATTTCAAGATCATAAATTCAAATTGGACATGGTTTGCAGTTAAAAGTTTTCAAAGAAACTTTGAAAAATTCCAGTAAAAATATTTTCCGAAAACACTTGAATCATATCCGTTGACAATTTACTCGTTTTTACAAAGAAAATTGCACAAAGACATAAGTACATTTAGGTACGTGTATCCGTCATAAAAATACTCTCAGATGATTCACAGGAATGAATCAAGCTCTTGTAAATGAGATCTTGTTATACAGGGTGTACTTTACAAATTCAATGCCCAACTGTGGTTGGTTTGTAGGTCACCCAAAAGCCTTGTTACGACGAAGGTCACGACGTGAAAGTGTCAAAACAACAGAAGAATTACGAACAACCGACTTTTATTTTTTCTAGATTTCCGTTTTTTTTTAATACCTTATTGTTTAAGAAATTTTCTTATTTGTTTTAATTATTTAAATAAAAACTAGTTACATAAGTGTAACTTTAATTATTTAAAAACTCTTTACATAAGACTAAGGCCCTTCGCAAATGGAGCTACTCAAAAAGAACTAGTCACAAACTTTTACTAACGAGTTGCCTGAGCGTCACAGCCCATACATATTCTATAGAGGTTCGCACACGACGCGACTAGTTACTAACTGGTCAGTAACGCGTTAGGAACCGATACGGGCGACGCGTCGTACCGGTCTCCACGCTACTGGTTTCCCGAGTTTCTTTGTTTTTTGTGATAAAAATTAACGAGCAAACATTAAATATTCAATTTGTGAAGGAGGTGAGAGTGTCGTCGTGTGAGAGGTACAGTTTCTAATTGGTTTGTAATTGTAATTACTGATTAGTTCCGTCATTTTTGAGTAGCTCCATGGGCTCCAAGGGCCTAAGTGTCACCTATATAAATTAAATTGAAGTTTTTTATCAAACTACAAAAAGTATGCCACGGTTATGCAAGTCTATGGTAACTTTTAATTTCATAATGACGTCTACTTCGTCAATCATTAAAATTTGTTTTTTTTTTTATTTGGTAATAATTTTTATTTTGTCGCAACTAGAAACACCCTATAAAAAGTGGCGTATCGGTATCCAATAACAGGGTATCGACCCCACCGATAGTCGTGCGGTTAATAACTATTCACAACACAAGCTAAACAACGATATATTAACCATTGAAGCTCAGTAACCAGTACTAAAGGAGCTTTTTACGACCAATAAACTTCACCTAACACGCGTGTTCTTCCAAAGCAGATATAGTGAAGGAAGCTCAGGGTATGCTGGTCGGTCGAAATGCTACTCCATCGATTTCTGTTACTATTCCCAGAAACAAAATAGATGTGATAATGAAGTCGAAAAGTTTTCTGGGATCTTAGCACGAGTTTTTATCATAGATAGATTAAAAACTTTATTGTACACCATAAAAAAATATATAAATGAAACATAGAGTTCAGAGTTCTGAAGTACAATGTCTGGTCTTATTGCTACGAGCGATCACTAACAGGCAATCTTGAGATATAATGGATTTTAAATATACGATATTTTTATGTTTCTTTTTGGAAATAGCACAGCCTTTCATGTCACGGTTACGACTATGGTTGATATTTCATATCATTTCTCACCAAAAATGCCAATATTATTGTTAGATTTATTGTCAAATCACTCTTTAACGTCTGGCTGGACAGATTTGAATGTAACTTGAAAAAAATGGCTTGTTTTTGTATAGAATTTTAAGCGCAAAATCAATGGGGAAAACAAGAGTCTGTTAAATACAGATTTGAAAGTAGATAGGAATAGAGAAAGAGACTGATTTGATTACAAGACAAACATAAGAACTAATTACTATTAACAGCAGCCATGTAGACTGGAACACAGATCCATGCGAGAGAACAGATTTTCTATTATGTCTGAAATTCAAGCATTCTACAGGTTAAGTGATTCGATAGCCCCAAAACCTGATGCTATATCCCCTGCAGTGATAAATTCCGTGTGAATCTGATTGTAATTCTCAATTCGAATTTATATTGAATACCAAACATAGTCGGAATAAGAGAATATATTTTTTTACTGGTTTCAAAGTAAAATATTCTAGGTTAGAGACACAAACGATCCGTTTGATGGAAGCTACGAAATATGCAGACTTACGAGAAATCATCTTTTACTGTTTTTGGTTATTTAATATTTATATGCTAGGTATAGACTAAGACAATCTTCAAAAAAAAGCATACTGCTACTGCTTACTGACGTAGGATTAAGTGGTACATGGTAATTTATGCATGTTTTTATATACACCTTAAAATTCGTAAAATATCACAAATGTTCATCAAAAAAATCTTCAATAATTGACAACTATTCTGTTCATTAAAATGGGACATTTGTAACCAAAAGTTTTAAACAGTACTAGATAATAAAGTAACTGTTACATAGATAAATCAGAAAGCAATAATCGTAATGCACTGATTTACGGAGTCTGGTCATTAAATTAGTAATGACATAATGGGGACATGAGGCAATCAATCGAGATACTATTCACACCTATTGTAGTTGTCAACACAACTAGCTAAGGGGTTAATGCTCGAAAACATTCGATAAATTGCAATTGAGAGAGATTAATAACTGGAACTCTAAATTCTAGATGACATGACCGGAGTAAATAATTGTCGTTTGGTAAATGTCAGAATAACAGCCATTTTTGTAATACAAAAAGTAATAATTGTTGATTTTGTAATGGTGGGCATACATGGTACGAGAAATCGTTACGATCAGACTGCACAGTTCGAACGGTACCGATAAATCGCTACATGTATGTTATAGAACTGTACAGTTTTTAGAACAAACATGTAGATTTCTCGTAGCGTGTATGCCCACCATAAAGTGTTGGAGCAATAATTGGAGTTATACCAAAACTACTACTAGGTACGTCATCGGAGGACTAAATTGCATTAAAAATGGTTGAGTCAAGCAATTGGTTTTATTTAACCCTTAAAACACAGGCACTTATTTTGTATGAGCTTGTGATAGATAGAGATAAAAACATATTTATCTACTTCTTCTATCTATCTTTTAAATATATAAAACTCTTTTGAAGGTGACTGACAATCAACGCACAGCCTAAACTATAAGGTATGAAAGGAGGGTAGAATCCATATAGAGTGTAGGGGTGTACTAAGAAAGGAATATTGAAAAGTCGCACCCTAAAGGGTCTGAAACTAGGATCAAAGATTTTAATCAAATAATGCGTATGCTGCTACCATGCGAGCAAAGCCAAACGACAGCTAGTTTAGCATACAGCACAACACATGTACATTACGTAAGGTTAATAGTGGTCATAAGGTTAGTAACCAGCGTGAGATGGAACCTGGTACCTACCATAATTTCCAAAGTGAAGTAAACACCTAATCAGGATACTCCGAATAACCAGTTTATGGGCCATAATTTCCTCATCAGGTCAAGCTCTTTGTGCAAACACCATCCGGGAAGCCGTCAATTCAGAAGATGAAGAGTCAACCGGTAAGTACGTATAAGATTATTTTTTTATTGCACGAAACGCCACTAGATCTCAATTCTTACATATACTAAAATACCGGAAAATTTTGAAACAAAATGTTCAAAGGTGAGCTTCGAGTAAACTTCTAACTCTTTATGCTAGTAAATTGAAGGGATAACTAAACCTTGGCTTATTGACATTTTTTATGGAAAGTGTGAAATATGTGGATACTGGTTTATCTAGGGAGGTACGAGATCATTTATTCTGTGTCTAGGGAGAAGAGTAAGCTTAGAATCCATAAGAATTCTACTTTTTAGCAGGAACCAATCAAAAAACACAGCCGGAATGGCTCTAGATTTTGAAAGTCTTTGATATGCTGATTAATTTGATGTAAAAACCTACCTGAGTTAATAAATATAAATAAAATAAATAAATAAATATTCTTGGACATATTAAACAACGCTCTCTAGTCCCAAGCTGAGCAAAGCTGTGTGAGAACTAGATTGCTGATAGAATACTTATATATATATTTTTTAAACACATACCTACTTATGATGCAAAGTAACGGGTAAGGCTCATAATCCCCTTTGAGTCGTCCCCTTCAAGGGGATTATGAGATATTTTGGCTCATAATCCCCTTGATTTCAAAATTTTAAAATCAAGGGGATTTTGGGACTCTTCAGTCTTAAAATCCCCTTAGAGGCCCATTTACACCGTAATCTATAACTAGCTATACCCACCAACCTCAAAAAACTGTTGAAATATCATATGGTATCTGTACGTATTTGCAGCATGCCTCAGCCCCGAATAAAAATTGTAAACTAAGATAAAAATTAGCGACCTATTCAACAGGTAGATAGATACATACCTAGTTCACCTACTATTGTCAAACTATCCAGTTCTAACACCCTGCTAATCCACTATGCAAATGAGTGGGCTCGATGGGAATTTTTGTTCCCATCTGGCCCATTGGTGGGCCGGCCGGTGGGCTCGATGAGAATAACCCAAACTAAACCGTAGACCCGTAGTAAAATTCAGTTTAGTAAATAAAAACTTAAGATAAAATGAACAACTCATATCAATTAAACGACATAATTGTTAGGTATCCAATCGAGTGTACAATGACACCCATTACTCAACAGAGCGCCATGATAACCGATCGGTGCAATTTATAGATAAGCACCCTGCGGTACTCCTGTTTTACATTCAAGGAAAAGTAAGCTTTAGGCCAAAGCATGTAACGTTCTTTTAAACAATTATCAAGACAGAGGTACTGACAAACTACTGTTAGGTATTTTTAAGGCATCGGAGATACAATAGACCACTACACAAGTACTACAGGGTTAAAATAACAGGAAAAGAAAATAAGATGCTGAACAGGTGCATTAGGTTCTCGTTACACCTGATCAGGAAATATTGATATTTATACTTAAACTAATTGAAATTGTATGTATTTTTCCCTAAATCTATGTGTAGTTAACTACAGAAACTGGAAAAATCATTTACATACATAAATAATAGTGACCCTAATACTGAACCCTGTTGAACACCTAAACCTACAGCCATTAAACTCTGTGACTTGCTCTCGAATGTAGAAGTAGGATTATAAAAAAATTCAGCGTGGAGTCTCTCCGCGCGGAAGAAGTATAACTTCGAGTGCCACGCATTCACTTTAGCTCTGTCTCTTTCTATTCCCCCTCCCCAGGAGCGTTAAAAGTTTAACGCAACCTTGTTGGAAGTCGCATTAGAAGTTTCACTTCAAAAAGAAAACTTCTTAGTGGTTTCTGAAATAAATTTCGTTTTGCCTTACGTAGTTTTTGAGGTGGTATCTATAAGAATGCCTTTAGAAGAAATTATACATCTTATGTATTTTCCTTGTATTTACAGTGAATCTTTAGTAAATATTGTTAGCTACTATAATTTCTTGTGAGTGTAAGTAACAGCTTGTATGACACTCCGCAAGAGATACCAAGTGTCAAGTGTCAAGTAGATAGTGGGAGTGTTTGTTTTAATGGGTTTTTTCGAAAGTTCACAACGCATAAGAGCCTTTGTGTTGGTAATATTTCTTCGGTCAAAGTTCATCGGTTATTTCCATTATATAAAACTATTATAAAACTGTAAAAAAGTCAAAATCTAAAAATAAAGATATTGATAAAGGAAATATGCAGATCTACTAAATAAACGATTCTGATTCCGAAAATCAAGTTTGTCTGTTTGTTTGTTCGCGAATCACGCCTTAACAACTGGAGCAATTTCAATGAAACTTATACCAATCAGAAGCTCTTTTTTCCGGATTGAAACATAGGCTATATTTTATTGAAATCTAAGACGTGGATTCTTAGATACAGCTTGAACTCTCTAAACCTAAAAATTGAATTTTGCGACATCGTGGTGAAGGTGGGTGAATGAACTGTATTGCGGTATTATTTGGCACCTACTATAACAAAGTGACCATTTTTTTAATATTAGGTACTAGCTCCATACGAGCTTGCTTAATATTATTCTTACTTTCGTAGGTATTGGTAATTCTGTAGTGGCATTTTTTTAAACTAACCTATGTAGACAGCTTTAAAGTATAGCCGGCTTGATCATCTCAGGGTGTGAGAGAGAGACGACTACATTTTTAGTGCTGCCTTATGTGCAACAGAATGAAACCTATTAAAAAAATGATTTAACAGGGTTCTTGTTACATCTTGTATAAAAAGTTTTAAATTATCTTCAAATATTCAAATGATCTAAAACTGATTAAAAAGTCAAACTACCCGCAAACAATTTTAAAGTTGGCGTTGTCGAGCCATTAAACGGTTGTATTGTCAACTGTCAAAGTTTGTGAACTATGGGAACTTGGAGTTTGGAGTTTGTAAGGCATTTCATTATGCGATTGCTTGCTTGATAACTGTCTGTTTAGTGCCTGTTAAATGACAGAGCTGTATTACATAAGGACTCATAGATTTTGACTTGACCAAAGGCAAAGAGTGCCTATAAAATTATATCTATAACAGGGGGCAGGCCAGCATAACCTCTAAATTCATGGAGCTATGCAGGATACGCACCGTGTTTTGTTTTTTGCATTTACCTGGCAGATTTTTTGATCGAAAGAGACAAAACACGGTGTTACTATTCCAAACTTACATAGAGAACTTATCCATTCTGGGACAAATAAAAAAAGATTATACATGGTGTAACATAAATACCCTATAAGTCCGAAAGGGGGGTATTTTACAGGTCATGGCGAACAGGGTTTGTTCTACGACTCTTGAGATTTCGAAGATTTTCATTCATGAAATGAGCTCGTAACTTTTACTTAAAATGTACCTACACTCATCTACGCGACGCCGTAGAAGGGTACCTACGTGTGCATGCGTGTGTACGGGTTTACGCAACTAGTAAACAAACACTAAGAGTTGTCGCAAATTTCTAAAATAATAAAAGTTGTACTTTTGTATGAATATTTCAATTACGATGTATTGATCCTTTGCTCATGTCCAAGCACTCAGGTGGTCAGTTTGATTACGCTCTCTTCGGGCTTATAGGGTATTTATGTTACACCTTGTATAGGTAACTATTGGTCAAAAAGTATTTCAAAAACTGCCTCGTTTCATCAGTATATTTACCCTGTGAATTTTATAGAGATATCTCTATGATAATTGTACGGGCACTATGCAAATGATGGGAATTTTTTCCCATCTGGCCCCTGGTGGACCGGCCAGTGGGTTCAATGGGAATAACCCAGATAAATCAAAGCTTTTACCAAAAATTCTTTCCATTCTAGATTATATTAGATTTCTAGATTATATCCAGCTAAATATTAATCCCTAGAAACTTCTCAATCAATTAGCCTTCGAAACTACAAACCCTAATTACTGGCCGATAAACCCTATTCACAATAGTTCCGAGCCGAGGGAATGTTAATCTGACAACTAACAAAGCGCTATACAAAGGTTAAGGCACTAGCCTTTTGTAAATGAAGCTCTGGCGCTGGAAGTTTACCTTGACAGGTGAAAATTAGGTCAAGAAACAAAAGTGTATTTAATGCATCTGTCTGCATAGTTCCGAGCCAAGGAAATGTATGTACTTACTAGAAAAGCACAATATTCTATTAGCAATCTAGTTTCCATTATATCTTTGCTTAGTTTGAGACTAGAAGGCGTTGTGATGTCTAGGAATATTTTGTTTATTCACTGAATAATTCTAGGTGTATTATCAAAATCTGTCATCACTCTATGATGCTATTTGCAATACAGACATGAAATAAAATGTTTGCTAATTATATAACTCATATGCAAACCCCGTTCGTGCCTACATACCTATGGAAATGTCTTGCGTCTCAGATTAAAAATAAATAAATAAATATTCACGGACACTTAACACAACGCCTTCTAGTCCCAAACTAAGCAAAGCTTGTACGATGGAAACTAGATGGCTGATAGAATACATTTTTTTTTGTAAATACATACTTATAATACATAGAAACACCCAGACACAGAACAAACATCTATGTTTGCAACACACAAATGTTTGTTCTTGGTGGGGATCGAACCCACGACCCACAGCACGGAAGGCAGAGCTACTACCAACTGAGCCATGACGCCTGTCAGTTCTTAGTTTAAGCGTTACGTACACATTTTAAAATCACACAGTTTAGTTTGTAAATGAGTAAAGTAAAAAAAATATACGACAGTACTAATTCTGGCTAGAGAAAGATACCAATGTGGCTTTTTAAGAGTACGTCACATGACTACCTCTCAACCTGACTGGAAGAGCTGTTCTATCAGGGAACATTTAGCAATGTCTGAGCTCCATCTAGCAGCCTGTGGCCTTGTTAACGGCCGTCACTCCGCCAAGTAACTTTCAATTAGAGTTCTTCCTCGACACGGAGCAGGAAGGACGCTAATCCTATGAGCTGTACATTGCTTTATTTCTTTGAAGATTGCTGGGAAGATTAGAACTAATCAGTTGATGGGGATAAAGGATTTCCAAGTTTGTGTTTTGTGATCGAAATCAGTTGATTAATTGAGTTTACTGGAAAGTTGCTCTTCTTTGTGTCAGTAGTGACGGGGTATGTAGGTCACTTTCAATTTCTTCAATTATTTTTAGGAGTTTTCAATTTATTTTTATTGAAATTTCCAAATTGAATTCTCGAAATTGTTAAAAATTGTTGAAATCTGTAAATTGAAGTCTCTCTCTCCTCGAGTGAAAAAAGAATGTCCGTCAGAACCGAGAGATCCTATACCTACACAGATCAAGCTCAAAATAATGCAGTAAAATGGAATGGGTTTCTAAAGGGTTGTGTATCTGTATGCCTGTCTGTGGCTTCGCAACTCTAAAAGTGAATTTTAGATTTGGATGCAGTTTTCTTGGTAAGAAAGCTGGTTGCTCTGTAGAGGTTCTCAGTTAGGTTTGGTGAAAATTGGTGCAACCGTTTCGAAGTTACCAGGATATTCCTCTGAAAACCAGTTTTGGTTCAAATATATAATACCTTTGTCAAACAGAAATGCTTGGTTATTATTTTTCTTGAAGATTTCTTTATTGTTGTGAGAAGTATTCCAAACATTAGCATGAGATCTCATTTACACATTTTTCTCATGGTGTATCAGTCTCATAACATTAACCATAACAAATATTAAAAATAAATCGAATGTAATCAAAAATTTCTCATAGTAGAGAGCTAATCAAAGGTTTGTGAAAATAAACAAGTTAGGTAAGTTAGTAGGTATTACATTTGCAAACTGTGTAATTACCTACAGTTACTACTCAACGTATTTTACCTACTTAATTAGCTAAGTTACTCAAACATATATTAAAATTATTTGAGTAGAGATTTTCATAAAAAAATTGTCAATAAATATAAAATATATACAAGAATATATATAATAAATATGTACAAGAAGTATCGATTTAGACTCAAACAACATACAAACATAAATGTGCCCAATATAGATAAGTACACTCATTCTTTGTCTTCGTAAGGGCTTTGGTAAGGAATTTTATTTAAAAAAATACTTTTGTAAAAGAGGTTTGTCCACCATATTTATTTTCAGGAGTTTCTAGTGTGTATCCAGCCAGTGTATAAAATGCACACGTGCACCAAAAACTAAATCACTTCAAATAATTTGAATATAGAACACCCAATAAATGAGTCAATCAACCCACCAACGATAACTGACATCGCGTTATTCAACTGACGAGTTTATTTGGAGAGCAATTGTTAATTTCCTTCATGAGCTAATGGAATAAATCCTCTTTGTGTATGTAATTGGTTGATTGGCTGCTGTGGGAGCTGTGGACCAGCTGTGGTTGCACAAATGGATGGAATATCACGAGGTTCAGCCCTTAGGTAAACCACACTTACGCGGTGCTGCAGTGACGATCACGCTTTGAATGCTAATTGCTGGCGAGATATCACGGTCCAAGATATTTTTTTCAAAGCCATATATTTTCTGCAAGAAACGAGGCACGTAACAAGCTTCCCATTAAATACAAGCTTGGCTTCGTTTGGGCACTAGAGGGCGTTGTGTGAAAATGTCCAAGAAGAATAAGAATACTCGAAAACTTAATCGCTGTCGTACATTCCATTCTCTTTTTATAGGAATCTATATGAATCTGTGCGACTCTCACTACTACTGGTAATTAATTATCGTTCACATTTGTCCTGATACTGGAATTGAATCTGTATCTATTGCGTTCTGTCGCCTGTTACCTCACAAAAACTCTACTTTTCTATTTGGGTACCAATACTTTATCTCCATTCAATTTTTCACTTCCTCTTTTTAATTTGTATCAACGACCACACATAGATTACCCATAGAACTCCCATAGTGAAGGGGTATCGAGCCCACTAGTTGCCCCACGAGTGGGCCAGACAGCAATAAAAACGCTCTAAGTTCGGGTGTCATCGTTGATTGATGTACATTCTAATTATAAATAGAAAGAAGCTCGTAATCAAACGTAAAGCTTTAATTTTCTGAAAAATGGAGACCGTCATAAAATACAAAAAAGCAATAGAAAATTAAAACTGACTTTTAAGCTGAATTATCTGATCGTGATAATAATAACAATGTTCAATCGATAGAAGACTGAGAGAGGCTACTGATCTTCTATTCAATTTTAGTAAATAAAATTTTAAAAAAGATCTAAATACACAACGCCCTCTAGTGCCAAACTAAACAAATCTTGTACTATGTGAACTAGATTGGTGGTAAGATACTTGTATATTATGTATATTTTGACAGGCATCATGGCTCAGTCGGTAGTAGCTCTGCCTTCCGTGCTGTGGGTCGTGGGTTCGATCCCCACCGAGAACAAACATTTGTGTGTTGTAAACATAAATGTTTGTTCTGTGTCTGGGTGTTTCTATGTATTATAAGTATGTACAAAAAAAAAATGTATGTATGTATTCTATCAGCCATCTAGTTCCCATCGTACAAGCTTTGCTTAGTTTGGGACTAGAAGGCGTTGTTTTAAGTGTCCGTGAATATTTATTTATTTTTCTAATACATAGTGACGCCCAGACGTACAACAAACATTTAATATTATGTGCTAAAAAAATTATGATGGTGAAAGTATTGAAATTTTGCACTATATGACGTCCGCTAGTAACAGTCACCGGGTTTTAAAAAACTTCAATACAGATACGAGCATGTTCAAACTGTTCAAGCCGCCCTTTGATCGTGTAGTGTAAGTATACATAAACTAAACAATCTTTGTTTACAAGAACCTAGTTCAGAATGAGATATTTTATTAACATCGATTCTAATATTCGTTTTTATGATCTTGAAACATTTTAGTAACATGAGCGAATGATTCACGATTTTTTAATTCAAATAAAACACACGGATCATAGGTCTTAGTAGTAGGTACAATTACTGCTATAGATACTAAAATTTTTGGTTTGGCTTTGATTCTTTCATTCAGTAAATGCCTATTTATTGTAGACTTTTTATTATTTTTATTATAGATTGTATTCCCATAAAGCTTATCGAGTACTCATACTACTTACCTACATGGAAAGTGGTTACTTCATGAGGTTTTCTTTAGTATCGAGATTTGTATCGATTAGCCTTTATTCATATCGATTTTTTCAATTGAGTTTGTATCATTTCTGTACTATGTTGTACGACTAGATCCACGTCACTAACTATAATGACTTCTTGAATATTATTTTAATCTAATCACATCCTTGGATGGTATTCCTATTTTTTTAGTCCTCAAATATTTGTGTTGGTCAAAGACACGATTATTTGATCTCCTCTCAAACGGATCGGAAGTGGGACTTTCTTAGAAGTGGGCACGGTCGATTTGGTTGACATTTTGGTAAATATTGAAAGTCTTATCGGAGCTGAGATTCACGAGTTATCTTTCCACGTTTTTAAACTAGTTTCCAGACTGCGTGGCGAGGTGAATCAGACAGGTCTATATTTTTATAGTTTATAGAGGCTTTTTAATTTACATAGCTTGCGGCTGACTAAAAACCATTTCACAGCTTAGACCATAAGATTCTGTGCCATAAGTCAAGGTCTTTTATTTTCCAATTTTTGTCATCAGTTCTTTGTTACAGTGGTCAAAGACTAATTTTAAAATTAAGAAAAGCTGCAAAGGAGGACTTGAGATATAGCACAACGTAAACAAAGACCCATTTACACTCCTAATACACTGTCAGTAAAACACAACTTAGTTTCCGTCTTACGAAAACAGGTCAGGCTAACTTAGAATCTGAGTCATTGGACCTCTCAACTGTTACGCCCACTGGTCGCTTACTCCAGCTTTGTTTAATTGCACAGACATTGTTTAACCGAGCTGGATAATTGGCTTAGTTTGGATGGTTGGTCCACAAGGGTTTCAATTTTACAAGACAATGGCAAATCGAGATTTTACTTTAAGATTATGATAAAAGAATCCTACCTCATCATAACCTATTTCCACCAAATTCTCGTTGCTACCTAGCTCTGAACAAAGTTTTTGAAATCTATGGAATAGATCAGCAGTAGATGTAGACGAAGAGTACCTACTTGCTTTAATCAGTTCTAGATGACCATTCGATACCATCCACAAAGCAGTTCTAGCCCGCTATGTTACCCTCTGTATCTTATAACAGGCCTTTACATATATTGAAGGATCTAAGTATTGAAGATGATAATTGTATACAGCGTCAGGAGGCAATCTATGCCTACACTTTACGGGACACTCACCGATAAAAACTATGGTAACTAAAACATAATAGTAGTAGGTAAGTACGTAGTAAAACACTGCCGCGTCCTGCGATATGCATGTGAAGAACTACTAACAATTTGCTGAAACCCAAACCCCATGCCATAATGATCTTACATCCATTAGACCTGCAATTGCCGTAAAACGTTTGCAATAATCATTAAAGACCCCCACTAGATATACAATTATTAAAAGCCATTCAAACCAGTCTATGCCCAATAGAAAGTTCCATTATTATGGATTAAAATTTTATGACTATTTTTACGGTGTAATAATGTGTAGAGCAATTGTAAAAGTTTTATTGAAATGCTATCGGAATTAGATTGTTATTGTGCCAGTTTGAAATCAGTGAAACGTTTAACAAAATGGCCGGAACTTTTGTCGAAATCGTCCAATACATTTTATTTATTGGACTCTAAAAATATTCAATGAGAATTTTTTGATAGCTCTAAAAGTCAAGTGTAGATATAAAATACAAAAACTGTAAAAAAAATGTAATACGCATACCTACGAGTTTTAAGAAGACCTTTGGCTTCTCTTCCAAGATTAATCAAGACTTTAATACTTAGCCTTTTTTGGTGCGCAACTTTTTGGTGCGCAAAGTGGAATGCTTCTCTAAAATGAGGCAACCCCCACACTAGGAGGTCAACTCTCAGATACAGTCATAAATAGTAGAGCTACTGGTTTGCTTACATGTTTATTAAAAGCCATTTATTGCTAGTTCCATTTCAAAAACTGATATCCAACTCACAACTCTTTCAAATCTGACTTTATCGATAAATCAACGAACACTTCCGTACAAAACTACGAGAAAATATCGAACACACCCAAAACATAGTTCTAAGTTTCCTACAACTATTTAGTTTGCTAGTTTTACATAAATCACTCGAACCTCGCAGACATGCCAGGCCTGTGCCAGCCCTGCTGCAGGCCACGCCTTTTGGCTGTTGCCAAGGTATGCCATTAATTGTTTTGTACTAGTAATTGGATTTTTATTTAAGACTTACTCTCTTACTTTAAAACATGTACATCGCTGAACTAAGATCAAAGATAGATATGAATAAGCCGTGTTAGTTTGTTCAGTTCTTTCATCGATGTAGATGTTATCTCGTATCCATCCATCAGAATCTCTTGTTACTATCGTAGTTTAGAGACTATTTACTATAGATTCTGCCAGAGCATTGTTCCTCTCAGACAAGTATTATTCAGTAAGTTTGTTTTTTTATTGGAAGAGCTAAAAGGTTTTATTTTGTTCTCAAAGTAAAGTTAAAGTGATGAGTAATTCAAAATAAATATTGAATAACAAATAAGCTTGTCTCCAGACAACAAATTAAATATGCAGAAAAGCACCTACTTTGTAGAAAGCACAATACAATGCACCTGCTCAATGTAAATTCAAACAAAATTCTAAATTAGCAGCTGCTCAAAACATTATCATACAACTGTTGCGAAACTTGTAGAAATTGTTTCGAAACTGTTTCAACTATTTTCAATAAAATGCAACGCTGTGCAAGTGGAAGAATTTGATAAAACTGTTTGCATGAAAAATATCAAACTATGCTGCTGTTACGCGGTAATACTTTTTTGTCGCATTTCGCTGATATTTTGCACTTATTGTTAGAGAGTGCTGTGGGTAAAAGCTCCTCATATTTTCTGGAACTTTTGTTCTTTTTGCTTTGATGTTGTTTTCAGTTGCATTGTGATCTGTTGAGAATAGTTTTTGATAAGTAGGTAAGTGCACCATTTTATGTTCACACAAGTGATGTCTTTGGGACATTAGGCTGAATTGTGTACAATAGTATTTTTTCTCAGACTTGCATTTGTATGAATTCTTCTTATAAATTTACTAGTTGGCATTACATTACTCAGGACCTTTTTTTTCAACCTTGAAGCTTAACGCACGTGATTAAGGCAAACTTGTAAGCTTACAAACAACGTCTAACGATCTTATCGATACTCACGGGCTAAAAGAGAAGAATCAATAACCCATTCTGATAAGTATCCCAATAAGGTACAATACACAGAACTACCAGCACCTTCAATAGTCCTCGTGATGGAGGTCCAACAACCGTTCACCAAGGTCAAAATTCTATTAACCCGAGAATCGGGGTCCCAAACATATTTACATGTAAATCGTCATCTGCTTGTCAAACCTACGATTGCCTCTCACATATTCAACCAGAGGCAGTATATCTTGAAAGCATTCGATATTATATCTCACTGGGATAATGTTATGTCTTCGGTGAAGATAGTACAAAACACTTTTTAAACTACAGGCAGTTCATTGTAAGGCTCGTATTCAGTAAAGAGACAAATTTTTGTTTAGATTTGAGTAAAAATTCTCATACAAATCTGTCAAAAATCTATGCTAATGTTTTGGTGACGATAGATCATCATTTTTTGATTGTCAGCAGTGCCAGCACGTTTTATAATATTTGTGACATGTTTAGCTTTATTACAACAAATAAAACCATGCAGCTTCCTAAGGGCCGGTTTCACCATGCTCTGTTAGTTAAACTAACAGCTTGTTAGCCATTTAACGGACTGTTAAGGTCGTTTTGTGTTTCACCATGCCCTAACCCAGGATTATATTCATTAACAGACTGTTAAATCTAATCGCTGATCTGACGGCCACCACATAAACCAGCTAAACAAAAATACATACTACTTGCGTTTTATTTAATTAGTTAAACTAACAGCTTGTTAGCCATTTAACGGACTGTTAAGGTCGTTTTGTGTTTCACCATGCCCTAACCCAGGATTATATTCATTAACAGACTGTTAAATCTAATCGCTGATCTGACGGCCACCATATAAACCAGCTAAACAAAAATACATCTGCTTGCGTTTATTTAAACAGCGTTGAACGTCGTTTTAATTTAGTCACTTGACATTATCATTCACATAACGGTTGATTTAGTAATCCTTTGTCAATTTTGTTTTTTGGGACGTAAAATACTTAACAATACTATAACATTCTTGTTAATTTTGACGCCCGATTACATAATACTCTGTTAGCAAGGCTTTGGTGAAACTGGGCCTTCAGTTAGGGGTTTTGTAACATTTCGTTGCGCTCAGAAAATCGTCGATAACTCAAAAACATACGACATAATAATCTCGAATGTTTTTGTTTTAAGGACCTCGGACGAAAGCCAGGGCAGGTCGCATTTATTATGCATTCCATCCGACATGAGACCGATCCGATGTTTGGCAAAAACTGCTTACATAATGAAGGGGCTTGTTCTTTTGATGTAGTGTAATTGAATATCTTTTTAGCTAAGATATTGGTAGATATTGATGTCACAGCAAAACGAATAAAACGCACCACCGCTAGACAATGCGGGTTCAATGTTTATGCTGATTTTGTGAAAATATTATGCAAATTCAATAAAATGAATAAGATATTTTTGAAACGTAAATAAGGGAATTCTATTAGCTGTTTTCTGTAACAAAACCTAGAGATAAAATGTAGGTACTTTAGATACAGTGAGGGTATCGTTGTCTTATGAATTAAACCTGGCAGGTTTTCTGAACTTTTTCATACTAAATCATTGGTATTCTGTGACTAAATGGTGACATTAGCGCGTTTCAGCGCGTTTTTTGATGTCAAAAGCTTCTTGTTTTCGTAGCCACGTCACTTGACATTATGCTGGGCAGCGAATGCAGTTCAGAGCTTGCGATATGGGGGCAGGTACTGGAGCAAGTTGGGTCGGCTATATTGTTACTATATCTTGTTGAGACTAAAGAGAATTCTTGACGGTTGGTAAAAGTACAAATATTTATTCCTAGCAATGGAATGTCACAACCATTTCTTATACTTACTGGATTCAGGGAATACCACTGCTCAGATTGCGTTTATTTGACGAAGTGGATCATTGTAATCTTTATACTTTTACTGATTTTTGATTATCACTAATGAACTTAGACTGGATTTTCATTTACAATTTTATTGCTTGTGGACGGGAGTCAATTAGGCCTGAAGACTTTATTTCGACCGTAAAACCTTATTAGGCAACATTAAAACTTTGACTTTTATGATCTTGTTTTATCTTAATTGTACACAAAAGTAGTGACATAAAAGGGAACTTAAAGATAGGTGATGTACAAAGGTGAGCTTAACCCTAAAAAGAGTTCTCTACCAGCAAACCTTCCACGATAGAGAAGAGAAATAAATTATGATGGTATGATCTTCACGAGTGAAAAAGGCTTTTTTTCCTCTAACTAAAACCAAGTATAAAAGTATCCTAAACATTGATCGTATGTTTTTACTGGTTTGTTGGTATGTAGATATTAATGTACTCTTTACTATTTTTTCATTATTTTCTGGTTATACTAAGAAGGAAAAAAAAAATCTTAGTAGGGGTAGCCCCGGCAGATCCATTAATAATAATAATACTTAGTCATTTATTTCCAACTGTAACATTCACATTTAAAACTACACTCGAGAGCAATGATTCCTGGTCACTTAAAGAATGTTAAAAATCTCGGAAACTAAAAATGATAGGTTAATGCAATAAATTGTATTTAATAGACAATGTAATACTCCTTAAATGAAAGTAAAAAAATATGAGTCACCATACATTTTATTAACACAAAATTACATAAAGAAAAAAACTGCTGATCTCTCCTTAAAACAAAAATAGGAAACATGAAATTTTTGAACTTTATTACGATTTGACTTGAATTTTAATACTTCGTATTGCCTCCTCGTGCTTCCATTACTGCGTTTACGCGGTTTGGCATGCTTTACACCAAGTTCCTTATACGATTTTGGGGAATATTCTCCCATTCCTCTGTGAGAGCAATTTTGAGCTCACGAAGCGTGATTGGGGGAGGGTTTCGTTGTTTTACGCATCTGCCTAGCTCGTCCCAAGCATGCTCGATCGGGTTGATATCCGGGCTGCGCGCTGGCCACTCCATACGAGTAATGTTCATCTCTTAAAGGTAGTCATTCACAATCCTACCTGTATGAGGTCGGGCATTGTCATGCATAAATATAGCATCCTCACCTAAATTGACCATAAATGGACCAACATGATCATTGAGGATTTCTTCCACATATCTTACGCTAGTTAAAGAGCCGTTTTCTATGATCACCAGCTCTGTGCGACTTTCAGAAGAAATTCCGGCCCACTCAAGTACAGACCCACCACCGTAGACTACTTTTTCTTCGATGCATGCTTGCTTGAATCTTTCCCCTGGTCTTCGATACACTCTGTGTCTTCCATCGTGCTTGTAGAGCATAAATTTTGATTCGTCGGAGAACATAACTTTTGACCAATCTTCAATACTCCAATTTACGTGGCTCTGGGCATATCTTAGTCTTGAAATACGATGCCCACGCTCCAGTTTAGGGCCGTTTGCAGGTCTAAGGGGTTTTAAGTTAGATTCAGCAAGCCGACGTCTTACTGTCCATGCACTTGGGTTACTTCCTCCGAGGCGTCGAAACTGATTTGTGAGTTCAGTTCCTGTGAGAAAGCGATTTCGAAGCATGGTGTTCACCAAGTATCGGTCTTCTCGTGCTGTGGTACACCTGGTTCTGCCCGTTCCTGGTCTGCGTAGGTTAGAACCAGTTTCTTCGTAACGTCGGAGAACTCTTTGTACTGTTGACAGCGACACACCGACAGTCCTGGCTGTATCGCGCTGACTCCGGCCGGTTTCCAGCATTGTAAGTATTCTGGTGCATTCTTCAGGCGTAAGCGACATAATTTCAGCTTGAATAATGAATATAGAGCACTATCAACATGGTTTATATACCCACATAAATGACAGATTACAAACAAAAGCAAAACCAAATGCTGTAATTTCGTAGTTCCATCTTCGAAAGTGGCCCTTTTTCAAATTTGATTTTTTTAAGATATAACTTTACAATAACTAAGAAGTTTTAATACCTTCATTTAAGGAGTATTACATTGTCTATTAAATACAATTTATTGCATTAACCTATCATTTTTAGTTTCCGAGATTTTTAACATTCTTTAAGTGACCCGGAATCATTGCTCTCGCGTGTATTTTATTACGTGCTAACACTGTTGGGCACCCAAAGGTGGGTGTAGGCCTTCTCCATGCGGTTCCATTGAAACCGACCATGTAAAGAAAATCCATTGGATCCAATAAATTCTTCTCTCTAACAGTAAATCGAAACAGAGGAAAGTAGTTCGTTGTACTTCGCAACAATAGACTTGCAAACTAGTACTTGGAATTCCATATCCTGAAGTCAAACATCTTGCACTCTATGAAAAGTTATATCCAAATTATAAATCGATCGACATATCCACCGCAGAATATTGCTCCATCAAACTCATTCAAACGCCGTATGGCAAATTGCTCCTAATCTGAATCTCCCCAAATCCTGGTATAAAACCCCACGGTATCTCTGTATCCATCTATAGGGAGTAAAACGATGCGGCGATTAGCAAATGTGCTCTACAGCGCGTATAAGCTCAGATAAGGGTTTGATGGTACACCCGTCTTCTCCACTTGAATTCTGCTTTCAATCGAAATTAAACTCTACCGTGATGCAATAAGGATCAGGTCAGAGCCCGTAGTCTAAGTTTTGCTATGTTGATTTGCGACAAGCGAAAATCGAGAAACTCGCATTTTTTGTATGGAGAAAAATAGTTTGCAATCCCGCTAGAGTCGCTTATCGGATTTTCATACAAAATATCTCGCAAGTCGCTGCTCGATATGCGTTTCGATCAACAAAACAAAACTCAGACTACAGGCTCTGACACGTGGCTTGGTTATATTGAGTCCTTCAAAATTGCAATCGCAGTGACAATTTAGATTTGATACAAAAATTATACTGTCGCATTTCGTGTGCTGGTTTCGTAGTCCAATATTATTTAATGTAGTTACTTGCTTTAGGTCAAAGTTCTATAACTACATCCGTGGTTCAAATCGCGCGCTCTGTACAAATCCAACGGTTGAAAAGCTTTATTCAAAAACGACTTGTACAACATACATTGCTGCGCCGACAACGATAAGCCAGACAAGTGAGCGACTGGAAACATTAATGGGTTTCCGGCTATTCGTTACGTCGTACGATCAAATCGCATGTACAGATACACATGCAAATGTTGGTGCTTCGAATGATAATTATTTACCCAGTTTTATTAGGTACGTGCTGACCTTAGGTACCTTAGCATATGAATGTTGGGATGGGAATGTAGCAAGCATAATATCTTTAATATCTGGTTTTTTTAATACTGTGGTATCTCTGGGAATCAATAAGCAAAGAAAGTTTTTAGCGTAAAGTTTTATCGTAGTTTTTAGAACTTATACATAATTGTAAGGGTTTCTAATCTTTGCTCGCCATATTTATTGATTTATTTATTTTATGGAAAACCAACAGCTTAAATTTAGCTAGATAAACATTTTGTATAGAAGTGGAAAGCCAACTATACAAACAATTTTTCCTAATTGCTTAAGATCTTTGTTCTATTCTTTATTTTATGTCCGTCAAGATAGTACATTATAATGTCATTCAAACAATTTGATTTTAGTTTCAGTCATATCCTTTTTATGTAATCTTTAAGAAATCTAAGTAAGACTGGTATGAGATTGGTTTGATCTACAAAAAGCTAAGTTGTTTCATCGTCTCTTTCATTAGACAAGCACTTCTCTATCAAAATGTTTCTTTTCACTATTTCAATCACATCACGCAACATCAGGAAGACTTCATCAAGTTTCTGTTTATAAACCAAACGTAGCTCTCTCAGTAAAAATCAGTCATTTAACATCTTGTAAGACAATCATCATCAACCTATATCGGTCCACTGCTGGACGTAGGTCTCTCCCAAGACGCGCCACTGAGCCCGGTCTTCGGCTCTTCTCATCCAGTGTTTGCCAGCTACATGTCTCAGATCGTCGCCCCGCCTAGCCGGAGGGCGTCCTACACTACGCTTGCCTAAACGCGGTCTCCACTCGAGTATTAGTTTGCTCCAACGATTGTCAGTTCTGCGGCAAACATGGCCGGCCCACTGCCACTTCAGCTTACTTATCCTCTGAGCTATGTCTACCACCTTGGTTGTAAGACAATACTGTTACATAAATAAAACATGTTTGAACATAATAAAACCCTGCTAATTTTCTTTATTTGTCTGTCAAAGTGTTAATGTGTCAGCGGTTATTACTTAGCTTTGTATTTGTTTTTTACTTCTTTGAACAAAAAGTAAAAACGTGATATTTGGATACCACAAAGTTGCACTATGGGTTGAAATCGAAATTTTCTCTCATAAGTATTACTTATGATTGATAATATATTATGTTTCTTACCTACGTTCTTTATACTGTTTCCACATCACCTTTTTATGGAACTAATATATTATTTGAACTATAGTTTGATTAGTATTCAGAATCGACCTACGAATTCCAGTAGGTGCCAACTCAACACCGTCATATATCCTGGCGATTCCGCGTATTATTATAAAACAATACCTCTCAGTGTATTGTACTGGTTTATTTATTTCATTTTTAGCTTATTGCTGAGCTCTTTGTTATGACGGATTTCATTATTGGTGGCTGGCTTAAGTTATAAGAGGTTGTATTAAATTATATTCATCATCTTCGGCTTTTGCGTCTCTTGCATCTATATATTTTTCAAATTTTTATATTCTAACTGTTTTGAGTTGTTGGTTTTATCCGTAGTGTTACTGAGTTATTTTCGTTGTTACTTTATACCTTTTTTTTTTTTTTTTTTTTTTTGTTAACGGGGGGAAATCTGCACACAGACACCAATGCCGCATTTGAGGGATGCGGCAAGGTAGTGTGGGGATGGTGACACTCACCGACCCACTAAAACCACCCCGGTGGCCAGCCTCGATGCTTGACAAGGGACTCTGGGACCTCGAAACGACCACGCCAGAGCCCTCACCGCATATTGCCAATAAAAAGCCCGTCCCGGGAGAACGACACCCACAGTCGCGATCCCAGCACCAACGGTGCTACGGCTGCACACGCCACAATGTGCCAGCCGCCCTCCCGGAGTCCGCTATTGACCAGCCAGAGCCCTCACTCCGACCGCCCACGGACCCGAAAGACTCCCTGTATGGCAGGGAGAACCACTCAGCCCCCTCACGGGGCAGGCAGTGCCCACTTTAGCCATTCTTTAAGCTTCTTCTAGTTTGTTAACAGAACCTTTTCTCAAAACTCTATGTTGTTTACTAGCTAGCTATAGGTACTTAGTTCACTTTGCTGTCATTGATTCAACTTGATAAAAAAATAACACTAGCCCAACTTTACATTTTAAGTCACTTACACCTAACCAGCCATTGCTTTGTTATAGCCATTTTCATTGTTATCAATTCAATGAGCGTAGTTTTTTGAATCAATTCGTTTCCAAGTGTTGAGTATGAATGATTTATTTTTATCCTGCAAATATATAGAGCTCCATTGCTACGATAATAATTCATGCTATTGTAGTTTTACAGACGATATTAATAAAGCTCATTATTGTTTGGAGTTGCCTACTAAATATAACATTCCATTTGGTCCTTTCAATTGAACATACGATAGAATGTCAAAACGTTTTTGAGAATGATAAATGATAGAATGACTGTAATCGGTTATTGATTTATTTGATAGGCTGACATTTCAATTTAATATTTGATGCTAATTATCATGTAATTTATCCTGTGTTTTAGACAAAATGTATCAAAAACTCTATGACTATCAGTATTTTAGTTTTGTTAATTATGTAAATTATAAAATTATTGGTAAAAAAAAGATAAATAGATAGATAACGCTTTATTTTACACAAGAACAATGTTTTAGAGAAACTAGCTTAATTTTTCTGATGATGGAATGGGATTAATGTAAACCTAAAAAAGCATTTTGGAAAGTGGAAAGTTTCCTAAAACATGCATTGACAATTACTAAAATAAGTAAGCACTAGGTAAATAAAACATATACCGACTGGAATAAAAGAAAATGAAAGATAATATTATCTAAGAAACGAAATAGCAACATTGTAATTTGTAAATAAACAATACATTGGAGATAAAATTAAAATAAGAAGCATTACTAATCCTAAGCTTATTACTGAAGGGGTTCCATGGGGCATTGATCAAGTGATCAATCGTGGGTAGAACTGTATGATCACCATACATTTTATTCTTTACAACAAGATTTTACAAAGGTACCTTTCAAATTATATTTTTTTTTTTTATACGAGAAGCTTTCGCTGATATATTGTTGATGAAACATATTTTCGCTTTACAATATTTGTGCAAACTTTAACTGAGTTTAGAGCTTATTTTGAATTGTACAACATTCATAGTAACCAGAATTATGATTATTTCCATAAAATATAGAAAATATAGAAATCTTTCAATACACAATATACAAATGACTCAGAAACCGTTGCAAACGATTTAGCGTCGATTCACACATATCAGTGAAGTCACAGTTCCGGCACAGCTTTCATACATTGAGAGCACTGTGTCGTCACTGACCACGACTGAAGTGACGACACAGTGCTCTCAATGTATGAAAGCTTTGCCGGAACTGTGCCGGAACTGTGACTTCACTGATATGTGTGAATCGACCCTTATGAACTCAAATTTTCCAAATCAATATCAATTGAAGCTTGCCCAAGACACTAGCTTCAATTGTTTTTCTTTTAATGTAGAAAAACAATTGAAACCAGTGTAGAAGACTATGTCTAGACTATGATTATGACTAGGTTTGTAGGTAATAGATATTTCAGAAGACTGATTTCCTCATTCTTTTAACTTGTAACTTTCCTGTCTAAAGTTTGTTTTTTTCTAGAAATACGTTAGTTCGTGCTCTGCTAGATCGTTGTGTCTTTATATTGGTGCTATATTATATAATGGTACGTTTTTTAGTCTCAAAACTTTCTTTCTTTTTTCTTTATCGGTAAAGTCTGAAGCTTGGTCACCACAAAGTCTATTATCAGGCTACTAATCGATTTGAACCCCACTATTGTGCGTCGAGTCATTCAACCATTTTATTTCATTGTTGTTACCCACACATTTCGTTTTGACCCCATGTTCAACACTATCCTTTTATTACTCTAACCCTTATCTGAAGGAAATACGAGCTACTTTACCAACATTTTTCAAAAAAGGGGTCTGATAATGTCATGTTTGTAATTTTTTGAGAAGTTGTCGTTATGAATTAGGTGAATTTAGTTACTTCCCATGAAATCGTTTCTAACGTATGTGAAATGCAAACATTCGAATTGCTTATTATTTACTTGCCAATCTTGCCATAGGTATATAAAGTTTATAGTTTATCGGACAGTGTTTTTTATCTTAACATAGGTGTACAATCATTTTATTATTTTCAGAATACTTAATCAAAGAATCAGGATGGCCTTTAGATAATTATAGCTATTAATAGTTATCTAGTACAAACCCTGACTGTTTTAATGCTAGCTATAGCAGCCGTCCGACACCCAGTCGGGGGCAATTTAATAGCCCATACATTCTACTTCACAGTCTAATAATAAACTAAAAATAAAAACTACAATAAAACCACACTCGAAAAATCTCCCTAAAAATGTATTCTGCATAATAAACTGGCAATCATCCGCACTCATTTACCCAAGCGCTACCATTAAAAGGACCCCCACGAAGACGTTAAAAACTAAATCTATTTTTTCAATGGAACCGCCACGTCATTGCCAGTGCCGAAAAAAAAATCCGCCAATAATAAAATTATCGGGCTGCGGTTGGGCTATTAAATGCAGACTGCCGGTAAAATATATGGACAGGCTCCAAGCACCGACCTTCAGAGGGAGGAAACTGCACATCATAGGAGAAGCGATTAAGGTTTCTTGTGTCAAGTTTCTCCTGGTATAGTAGAGATTACAATTACAGCTGAAAACAGAAAAGGCAGATTAGATTGTTTTATGGATCTTAACGTATCTACCTAAAAAAAGACATTAAGGCTGAAATACTCAAAAGTCATTTAAATTTGAGCACCACTTAAAGTTGCTCTTCCTCTGTTTGACATTACTCATTTGTAAGAGATGGCAATAATTTAAGCGGGACTTAAATTGAGTGGGGTTTGAGTGGCGTTTGAGTATTCGCCCATAAGGGCCTTACTTACGACAGACGAATAGTTATACAGTTGAATCAAAGTCTAGCTCTGTCACTGTTTGACATTACCTGTGAGTAGGTGACAGCAATAATTTAAACAGCTGATTAGCGTTATGCAGCGATCGTAAGTAAGGGGGTTAGAATCAAACTGCAACAAATTCAATGATATGCAAGGTGAAATAACTCTTTTGAAGTATGTATGAACATACAGTAAGCCAGCAAGCTCGTAGGAGTTAGTGGTTAACTCTGGTGACGGAATTTTTAGGCCGCTTAAAGGTCTCCATCATGGCATAAAAACTGCTAGAGCCGGGACCGACAGTTTACGTGCACGGAAGCGTTCAGATGTAACCACTAACGGTAAATACCTATCTACATAACAATACTAATGTAAATACAGAGTAACAAAACGAAATTGAATGTAATTTTATATGTGTGAGAGGTGGTATGGTCACAGATCATATAATACTATGTATGGTCTACGCTAATGTAAATGTAACTGCAAGCATGTCGGGGTGTCAAGTAAACAATTCGAAAGCATGTAAGCACTTTCTAAGCCATGTTAAGTCGACAAAAGGTCTCCTATGCCCCATTGATGGACATCACCCATTGTCTTCGAACAATGCCAATTCCATTGATCAATTTATTAATCTATCGGCCGTCTACTTATTGTTTAAGTATGTCTTATTAGATGTATCGTTTATTTCGACAGCGGTTTAGAATTTGGATAAGTATCTGGTTTGGTATTCAATTGAATGAGTACAATGTACATTTAGGACAGTAATCTTGATGCCATCCACACTTTGATTTTATGAGTTCGCCGAAAATATTAATGCTATTTTATACAAAATACTCAAGATCATACAAAATTAAAAACCCGGCCACGCAATATAGGTCTCTCTTGAAATGTACGGGAACTTTCAGTAGTGGATCTCTAAAGCCTGCTTTACATGTTGGCCCAACGTTGCCGAGCGAGGGCAGATACCAACGTGTAGACGGCATGTTTGCCTGGCCTTGCCATCGTTCGGTGTCGCTCGCCTAGCTGGCCGAGTGAATACAAGCGCCAACGTGTATAGTCGTTTGCAATGACTTGTCACCACTCGCGGTCGCTCGCGGCCACTCGCCTCAATTCGGAGCCATGTCGGTTTTTTTGCACAAATCAAAGGCGCTTGTCTGCGCTCGGCCAATCGTGTCCACATGTTTGTCGGTCATCGTTGGACGTGTATAATAAAATAATAGCATATACCTACCTACCTAAATAGCAATAGCCAGATAAGTGGAAAAAAAGATTGGGAATTTGTTTTAGTAGGTATTTATTGAAAAAAAAACTCAATTTTATAGTAACAGTAAGCAGTAACAACAGCAAATAAATAGCAGCAGCTGCGACAACTTCTACGTCCATATTGTTCGAACCAAACAAACACCGGCTAACCACGTAGGTAGTTCGAATGCACAACAAGAACTGACAGCACCCAACGTGTGGGCAGTTTCACTCGTCCAACTCATGCATTGGCCGCTTGCAATAGTTTGCGTAGACTTGCCAAACGTCTAGACGGTAGCACTTGCTTTGCATCGATTTGCCTGCTCGCGTTGGCCTTAGCTCGACCAACATGTATAGCAGTCTTAAGAGATACCCACGAGAGAGAAACCGAAACTTCGTTATGACAACATCCAAAAAATTGGTAATTAAGCAAACTATCAATTATTTTTATGCTATCGTTTGCAAGAACTAAATGATTATTGTCTTATATTTGAGTCGGACCACCTGAATTTTATTGTTATTTTATTGTACTCAGATGCATAGCTTTTTAAAGACAAATTGTTACTGAATAACTATAGAATTGATTTGCTGGTGAAAATTGTATGTTATGCCTAAATATCAAGTATTACTTTATCTCAAAACGCTTTTCTACTATACTCTCTCCCTTAGCGATAGAAACTCTGATATTTATGCTTACTTTACGCGCTGGACACAGAATATTCTGGACGCGTGTGTTCGCCGAGCTTAATTCATTTAGTGGTTCAAAAACTAAGCCCAGGATTTTGTATCCAGGCTCCGATGAATCAGCCGGTTTTACAGATAGCGTTTTGAGCTTAAATTTCTCTGTGGAATATGAAATTTTGAATTAATGAATACGGAATAATGTTTTGACTGTATGTTGAATGAGATCTCATATAGCGGGAAACCTGGTTTTATTCGAGTGCTTATAAGTAAGGAGGTTTTACCGTTTCTAAGTAACGCTATCCGATAAAAATATATCTTTGTCTTTGTCGAAGTCTAAAGTAGAGACAGCTTTAAATAGCTGACGTGAGCTTGAAAAAGTTCAGTTTTTTAGCTTTAGCAAGAGTTAAGGTAGATTTTTAAAACACAACTTGTTATTAACTTTTGTTGCTGACTGTACACAATCCCCGAAATTAAAACAAACACCACATGGGTCCTGCCACCCTTTTGGTCAATGTTTACCAAAATACTAATCAGTCGTTTTATGTATATGTATGCCAAACTCAAGCTCGTATTATAGAAAGTGTAGCAAGTTATGCATACAGATACTAGTAACATAATTACTATGCGTGACAGAAGCATGACTTGCTATCTCAAAAATTAAGTGAACAAATAGGCTTTAATTTTTTTTTTGTGTTCATGTAGGACGTAGAATATATATTATACAAAGCCTAGGTGAAAAATATAATGTAAAAAGTGTATAATAATATTTTTCGCTGTAGCTTTAACTAGTTTTGTGAAACTTCTTTACAGAAAAGTCGAAGTTAAAGTCAAAAATCTTTTATTCAATAAAATCTCACTGATCACTTTGAATCGTCATTGTTTGTATGATTAGGTATGATTAAATTATTTTTTATTGGATGAGTTGGAGCTAGTTCGTCCCAAGCTTGTTTGTCTTCTAAATAATCAGATATTTTATAGTATGCTTTTAAAAGAAGTCTCTGTTTTATTACGTTTTTGAACTTGCCAATCGACAACTGAGACACATCACTTGGGATTTTGTTAAATAAGCGTACACATTGCCCTTTGGAAGATTTACTAATTTTTGTGAGCCTAGTGGTGGGAGCAGCGAGATTGTCTTTGTTTCTGGTGTTAATTTATGATTATCACTTTTTTTGTTGAATAGAGAGAACTGCTCTACATTAAACAAGCTTAGCAACCGATATTCATGATTAATCTTTATTATCGACGTTAATCCACGTCACTTCACGTTAATCCACAGATTATAGTATTGGTGAACGTCGGTCTTAAAAACTCGGCGTCACGTTACACCCATACAATTACTCATACAAATAGTCCACCCCCATAACTGCAATGGAAGTCTTGTTCAATTAATTAGATCCGTGTGAAAGTTTTTCTAATTTTACTAGTTTTATTATTTACAATATAACTGCTCATTGAGTCAAATTTTGTGTCAACTCATGTCTATGACTTTGACTGGAGTCATACTTCGAAGCTAAACTCAATGTTGTATTTCACTGGACGTATGAATAATAATAAAACAAAATATAGAACATCTTAATTATACCCAAAAGGCCTAATTATTATCTTTCAAAGTTCAGAGCAGACTATCCAACTTCATAAAGTTTATAATGAGTTCGTTAAACCAAGTTGGTGCTATATTGAAAGCCATTTGATTGATTTTTGTTCAACTTAGACTGAAAGCTAAAGTTTCATTTATTATTTAAGCCCTGGTTTCTATAAAGTGGTGTACGTTACCTAACAACGATCAGCATTACATAATGTTGGAAGCACTGTCATGTCATTATTATTTTGTTTTTTGGATATGAGTCTTAAGGTTAAACATATAAAATCGTATTTTATCAAACCACGATGATCATATTGAAGCATTAACTTTGTCTCCGGAAAAATGTATTTTTTTTCTCCCCTTAGAAATCCTTATTGTCTACAACTTGGAAATTTATCGTTTTATTTAGGTATCTATTTTTTCTTACAAAATAAAATAAAAGTTGGTATGTAATTCAGTATATGTATACATAAACATTTATCATTTTCACGTTATGTTTTATAGTAGGTGCCAAATAACATCGCAATACAGGTCATTCACCCACCTTCACCACGATGTCGCAAAATTCAATTTATGTATGGCAAATAAACAGTACTACGAGATTCGAGCGATTACCGTCTTAGCGACAGGTTTGTATGGAAAGCGACAGAATTAGCCATTCATAAATTAAATTTTGCGACATCGTGGTGAAGGTGGGTGAATGATCTGTATTGCGGTGTAATTTGGCACCTACTATAGCAATGTTTGAGATTGTGTAATTATTTTGCTGTATGGTCGATATATTGACACTAGCACTGTTTTTAAAGAAACCACAGCTTAAGTCGAGAATGAGAATATGTTTCGTACCAACTTTTAACTTAAAGTTGCTAAGCTCTGTGGGTTTTGTCCCAACTTAGTTTTTTATGAATATAGGCGTACGAGTATCCTACAAAATGAATTAAGTTTGTCATGGTTCTTTAATAGTCACATGGTTAGCACGTTGACATAGTACGTCATTTTGATCATATTTAGGGCATTAAATTAGCATTTTTTTTTTGGAAACAGTGGTATCGATTCTTTTGTTGTATTTTTCTTAACTAATCTAATTTGACAGCTCTAAAATTATAGCCATCTTTGTCGTTTCAGTTTATGAGAAAGGGACTGCAACATTTTTAGTACTGTCAAATTAGGTTAGTTTAGAAAAATGCAACAAGTGAATCGATATCATTATCCTCACGGATGACTTATAAGAAAAAGAATTGGAAGTTTTTTGTATTCATAAAATCACACTTAACAGAACTACCTAAACCATTACTATCATGAAGGTTCACATTTAATCAAGGTTTAAGCAACTGTGATATGGTCATATTATTAATTAAACGGTTGATTAGGCTGTGGTGTACAAAGTGCACACGGCCCTGATAAGGTGAGTAGGTATCAATCAATAAAATATGGAAGTAAAGGTGGTTCCATTTTCAAATTATTAATTCTCAAACAAGCTTCAGAAGTCGGCAGGTGTCACAAGATATTTGATTAATGATAGCCAAACTTCACTTTATCGCATTCATTTGAGTTTGAACCTTTGTTACCAAATTATAAGATTGTTTTTACTGGAAATAAATTACTGCATTTTAGTAATGCTACGTGAAATAGAAATAAGGCTTATTGTAATAGAGTTGTAAATTGTTAAGCCAAGTTGCAACTTATTGTTAGCGTATACTCTTAAAATGTATACGCAAATAATATGGATTTAAAAGGGAGCACACTCCATTTTATAAAAAAATGCTTTTGAGTCGAGAGACCACTCGTGTTTAAGCAATTTTTGGAGAGCCAACTGTGAATAAAAATGACGGTTTATTCAAACATAAAATAGAAACCATTGGATAACTACTATGAACTTATCTACAGCATCTAAGAACTGCAAGGAGTCATTATGAAAGCCTAAAAACATAAGTAACAAGGTATTTCCGTTACAATATTGCAACATTTGCAACAGACACTATTAACGAAAACGGAAAAGAGTTCCATAAAGCTATTTTTGTATATAACTAGCGGGAAGCATAAAACAGACATAAAAGCTCAATGAGGGGGAATCTTAGCAAAATGTCACGCCAGTAATCAAGATGACGTCACGCGTCATATCACTCGGTGTCACGCGAGTTATTATATTACGAGGATCACACTGTGTAACTTATTGCAAAAGAAATTAGATAAGAGCGCATTAACATAGCTGTTGGATATAATGATGTCGTAGTTTTCGAAGGACATTTAACTGTCTTATTGAGTTGTTTTAGTTTCGGACTACCGGTCTCTCGTTTCACTGGGACGAAACAATAACTTCAGTTAAGAAAATTTTTGGCCTTGAAAGAAGCCTCTTTCTATTGTTTTATAATCTCAAACCATAAAGTTTAATTTTGTCCAAAGCATATAATAATGATAATCTGAGATCATTTTTAAGTTGTGCCTATTCGACAAAATTTACAAGTACCTCTAGCTTACACAAAATGAGCAAAATAGAAAAACCTATCAATCGTCCGTCTTTTAATAATGTCAACGATATGAACAATACTGTCATATTTCCCAATAAAGATGCAAAGAAAAATGACAGTGCAGATTTTCCAAGCACAATAATAAGGAAAATAACCACTGGATGTCACGCAACATGTGACGCTGTGTCACTCCAAATTGAGCTTTAACTCGTTGATTCAAGATTATTATTGTACTTACCACAAATCAATTAGGTGTCTAACTTCTAGAAAAATATTATATATCAAAAACACATGACTTTAGTATGGTAAAAATAAAAACACATTAGTTGCATTACAAAAAACA
This sequence comes from Eulithis testata, assembly GCA_947507515.1. Taxonomy (NCBI): domain Eukaryota; kingdom Metazoa; phylum Arthropoda; class Insecta; order Lepidoptera; family Geometridae; genus Eulithis; species Eulithis testata. The sequence goes on along the minus strand of OX382198.1, from coordinate 10,749,915 downwards.
AATTCAGTAGGTTAAGTATCAGAAAAGTGATCTAAGCTTACAAAATTATTATATCATCTGCGGCAAGCGACGCGACGCCACGAGCGACCTGTCATGTGTCACGTCAACTGGAATGTCATGGCGTTTGACGGCACGGAGCAATTTAGTGTTACTAACACGAACTTGTCTCAGTGAGATGGTTTTGGTCGTTGCAAGGTTATTGAGGTAACTAAAAGAAACCAAAGAATTGTTTTATAATTATAATAATGTTGGTTTTTGAATATTAATATAAGCAGTTGAATGATCTATGGTAATTTAATAACTATAATAACGCAATGGCAGGTGTCTTGTAATGTTATTTTTAGGTGTATCTAATAAATAGAATTAAAATTAAAAAAAAGTTTTTCTTCAACCCAACTGTTTGTCTAAATACAAAAATTAAGACTCACGAAAATTTACCAAATTAAACTCAGACTCAAAACTAAGTAATATGAAAGCTCAGGAACACACCAAGCACTAATTCCAAAAACTGCACACCCACACCAGAGATAAAGGTAATTCCTCATGCCTATAAATAAACCTAGATTACGCCGCCTTCTAATCAATCCCTCCCCCGTCCATAAATTAGCACAAAATGTATGTATTCAACAAAACAAACATTTTAAAAATGGGGACTCTGCAATTTGCATGTGGATTGTGGATCACACACGCAGATGTGTCACCTACGTTTTTGTGAATGGATCAAAACAAAAGAAAGGAAGGTTTCCAAATTCAATAATTGATGTATAACTATTTAGATTATAGTTATACATCATAGCAATATAGAAGACAAAACAGTTTTGGAGAAGCTTAAAGTTTTGACTAAACATAAATTCTCATAATAACTATATACTTGCCTAGTTTAAATTTTGCCCCCTAGTTGCAACAAACACATTCGGTATGGTGAAGCTAATGACCCTAAAATACTATCGAAACCATTTCAACATACCTACTCAATTCAGCCCAAAAATACATGCGTTAGTATTTTGGCAAGGGTAGATAAGAAAAATATGTTTTTCGCTACATATCTTATCATTGCCTAATATTCGAAGCATGTTTGTATTCTGACAGCTGTGCTCTGATAAAAATATAACAATTTTGTACATAGATATTGTCAGTAAATTTATAAAATGTCAGGAAGAACCAAAAATGATGGATCTAAATAAAATTTGAAAAAATATACCGATTGCTATTTTACTAATAGCAATTTAAAAAAGTAATTCAAATCATAAGTAGGTAACCATAACTGGTCGTAAGCAACAAAAAACACTGGACTGAAACAATTGTGGAGAGAAAAGCAAACAAACAATTTGCAATATACGAAATCACAATCACACTCCAATCCATACCCATAATTACTGAACTCAAAACTGTAACTCCCAATTCGTTAGAGTCAAAACCGTCGGGGGGAATAAAAGCAACACTTCATATTTGTTATTACGAACTCGCGCGGGAGGGCTCCATTCATATTCAAATCACTTTCAAATCTACAACTATTATTATACCCTGCATTGTACCGTCCTCTGGGACCTATATCATTATTCCTCGTCCTTCAAATCGGGCCCCATGTAAAAGTATTGTTGTGTTTCAAACCTCTGGACGCGTGGGCTAATGCAAGGGTGATTTGAAAACGCTTTATATCAATTTACAACATATTTACTGTCTTCTATTCATTCCGTTTCGGATATTTTACGGTTTGTAACACCATTATCGTCATTATAAAATTTGAATTTTGTAATATGACAATAAAAAATATATTTTTTATGTTATCCATTAGCAATAAAACATCTTGTGGATCTGTGAATTCATCGGCTCCTTTAGAGAATAATTTATGTGACGTTAAACATTTTTATGTTAGGTTAATGTCGGATTCGATGCCAGTATCGGATTGTCTAATGCAAGTGGCGCCTGGATTCCGTTGGCGGCGGACGTCCTACGTAATAAAACTGTGTCCCGAACAAACACCAACTTTTAGCACCCTCCCTCTTGTTTTTTAAATAAGCATGTTTTGTTTTGTCAGGATCGAGTTCGACTGGTTCCAAAATATTGACTCGATTCATCATTCTGTGTTTTTGGATGTTTGTTTCGAAATTTATAATACTGTCCGGAATTATTTCGGGAAAGTTTGCAAAGTTGTTTTGTTTACTGCCGATTGTCAATATAAACCATTCCGTACGTAATAAATTGTCGTAGATCGGTATAAATTTAGAATTTTACTTAGCATGCGTGACGTGTATGGTGGATTATGTCGCTTACATCATTCTGATGGGCCATAGAAACATTTATGGAGTAAAGTGGCAATGATTCCACATTATAATCACATATCACCTCACCTAGCGTTTCCGTCGATGGTGTTAGAATTATAAATTCCGGATATGACAGTACGCCTATTGTCTCAACACAATGCTCAGAACAAAAAGAAGATGAATAAATCGAAAGCTCAGAGTGTGACACAAAAACTGGTCTAAGCGTTGTTTTGTAAAAGAGTTCGTAAAAGGGTAAGGCATTTGATATTGTTAAATAGTAAACCAATGGTTGGTTTATCTGTGTTATTTGATCACATCATTTTTATCAATAACATGTGTATCTTTTTGTTGGAAGTGTAAAAAATCTATTGTCTGATTAATCTGATTGTGTAATTTGAACAGTCTTATTTCATTTTGATTCTACATTTGATAGAACTTAGTTATAATTAGTTTGTTTTAGATACAGCGAACTTATTGATACCAATTTACCGTTGATCCTCAAAAAATATCCAAATTTTTGAACCTGTCAAATTTAAGCGGAGGTTGCCGTGTGATATTTTAATTAAAATCGCGCGGTACAGTGGTGACATTCAGCGCACACCCTTTCAAACGTGTCTTATCAAAGGAAACGTCACGCGAGTGACAGTATCTGGTGGAACCATCGGTGCGAATGCGTCCAATTGGCAACAAACTGGCATGCATTGCAAAGCCTAAACCAACAATGTTAAAAAAATCTTTTGTGGTTTGGACGCCATTTGATTGCCTATTTTTTGATGAGTATATCCTTTTTGTGACGTTACACTGGACTTTTATCTAGACGTAACATTGGGGTTAACTTTTGACTTAGTTGGAGTGACGGATAAAGCAAAGCAGCGCTTGGAACTTTTGCGAGGGTTAATTTCTTGGATGTAAAAAACACCTAGGTACTTCATAAAAATGTGTAATTGTAATAATTATACTGTAATTTATACAGTATAATATTACAATGCTTTACAATTAAATGTAATCCAACACCACTGTAATTAATCAAATTCTTATAATAACCAAAACATATTGCACCGTTGAATACCATGAAATGAACCGGAAGTTGAACTACGATTAAAACAATACGCTAAAAGATTCATATCGTGTCTAAATTACAACGACAACGTTGACCACCCACGACTACACAGTTCCTATGAACATTTTTATATTTTACTAAAAGGGTTAAAAAAACAAGTAATTGGTATTATAAAGGTACGGGCAACACAACCACGATACAACGATAATAATTGAAATGAAATCTACCAAAGCATTCTGACAAGTAGGTAAATAGTCTAGTGGCTCTGGGAGCTGTAGACCTCGCGAGCATACTAAATATTCCAATATTCAACATCATCAATCAACATCATCAATGTCGTGTAAGGTGTTTTCTGAAAGTCTTTAAGTGTACTTTTATTAATTTCTAATTTAAGGCTTATTATTATGCTGATGCTCTCATTCAGTGAAGGAAAACATCATGAAGATAATTATCAGTTAGTATTCTAACAGCGACGAAACTCTTGCAGCCTGTCACGTATTGAAAACTAACTATAATGCAAAATGTTGTGTGTGTGTGTGAGTGATGTGATGTTTTTTCTATTTAATTTTGTAAATTTTTGAGGAATGTAATGTGCAAGTGCATTTTCCGTTTTTTGATTTTCTTGATCTTTTTGATTTTTTTTGCATCATCTTGTGTAGAATGAGGTCCTTTGTGTTTCTCTCAATTTTGATTGAAAACCATCGATTGTTTGATGAGCTATCCTGTTCATCATGCTGAAGATCCTTATCAGATCTTCGCCAAACTTTTATGAGACCAACTTATAGTTACTACCTTTCAAATAAAAAAAGAATAATCGAAATCGGATCTCATTTGGTGGAGATATCCAGTATATCAAATAGCCCCCTTTTTGCCCTTTTTTTGGGGGAAGTACCCCTCCAATCAAAAATCCCCGACGACAAAAAAATTCTAATAAGTCATATAACCTGTGTACCAAGTTTCGTCCAGATCGGTTGAAAAATGCGACCTGTAGAGGAGAACAGACAGACAGACAGACAGACAGACAGACAGACATCCGGACAAACGCATTTTTGGCCAATGTGGAAACTGAGACGCTTCGCTCGCTTCGCTCGCTCGGTCAATTAATTAAATATAATAGTGTGGTTCATAATTCTTGACGAGAAAATTCATCTTGAAAGAGCAGCATTTTTGAGTCCGAATACAATGCTCACAAAACTTCGAACATTTTTAGAAATACTACGAGTAAATAGGTAACGAAGTAACTACGAATATGTCTAGAAAACAGTTAAAGCGAAAACAAGTACATATGCCATTTAGGATAGTACCCGACCACCATAATGGTACATAACCAAAACCCAAACAATACAACTATGCAGCAATATCTGACATATTTGTACCAAAAAACCAGCATTTTTGACCATACAATAAAAAATCAAGGCAAATTGATGGAAAAGGTTGCATCGCTGGCATATTTTTACTCGAAAGGGTTCAATCATTCCCCACCGATCGGTAATTTTAGACACAGACTGATGTACCGATACATCATAGATACGTGAGAAGCAAACAATTACAGCCCTAACGAATGTCGCTTCAGTTCAACACTTTACACTCTAAAACAGTAAACTCTATAGCTATAAAGATAAGGTTGGAAACGGTTTGTTTTTTGTTGCAAATGTAATTATGCCATAAACGGTATCGGGTGTTACTTTGTAACTAGGCATGTTTGATTAGGGTTCAGATTTTAATGGGAATGTAAATATTGGAAACTAGATAATAATTACCTGCACAGTTCCCAGACTCTATCATAAAAGTTCAAGTAAAAAGAATTCTAGCTTAAAAATTCTGTATTGTTTTTGATTAGATTCTACAACACCAGCCTTTAGTATTTTTCAATTTAAACACACTAGTGTTGACTGGAATTTAACTTTTATGTAATTCAAAAGGGTAGCAGTAAAAAGAAAGACCATAAAGGTACTCCGCTGCGCAAAATACATATTGACCTAAAATGTAATTCTAATGTCCGACACAAAAATAAATTACGCGTCAAAGCTCGAGAGCAATGATTCCGGGTCACTTAAAGAATGTTAAAAATCTCCGAAACTAAAAATGATAGGTTAATGCAATAAATTGTATATAATAGACAATGTAATACTCCTTAAATGAAAGTAAAAAAATATGAGTCACCATACATTTTATTAACACAAAATTACATAAAGAAAAAAACTGCTGATCTCTCCTTAAAACAAAAATAGGAAACATGAAATTTTTGAACTTTATTACGATTTGACTTGAATTTTAATACTTCGTATTGCCTCCTCGTGCTTCCATTACTGCGTTTACGCGGTTTGGCATGCTGTACACCAAGTTCCTTATACGATTTTGGGGAATATTCTCCCATTCCTCTGTGAGAGCAATTTTGAGCTCACGAAGCGTGATTGGGGGAGGGTTTCGTTGTTTTACGCATCTGCCTAGCTCGTCCCAAGCATGCTCGATCGGGTTGATATCCGGGCTGCGCGCTGGCCACTCCATACGAGTAATGTTCATCTCTTGAAGGTAGTCATTCACAATCCTACCTGTATGAGGTCGGGCATTGTCATGCATAAATATAGCATCCTCACCTAAATTGACCATAAATGGACCAACATGATCATTGAGGATTTCTTCCACATATCTTACGCTAGTTAAAGAGCCGTTTTCTATGATCACCAGCTCTGTGCGACTTTCAGAAGAAATTCCGGCCCACACAAGTACAGACCCACCACCGTAGGCTACTTTTTCTTCGATGCATGCTTGCTTGAATCTTTCCCCTGGTCTTCGATACACTCTGTGTCTTCCATCGTGCTTGTAGAGCATAAATTTTGATTCGTCGGAGAACATAACTTTTGACCAATCTTCAATACTCCAATTTACGTGGCTCTGGGCATATCTTAGTCTTGAAATACGATGCCCACGCTCCAGTTTAGGGCCGTTTGCAGGTCTAAGGGGTTTTAAGTTAGATTCAGCAAGCCGACGTCTTACTGTCCATGCACTTGGGTTACTTCCTCCGAGGCGTCGAAACTGATTTGTGAGTTCAGTTCCTGTGAGAAAGCGATTTCGAAGCATGGTGTTCACCAAGTATCGGTCTTCTCGTGCTGTGGTACACCTGGTTCTGCCCGTTCCTGGTCTGCGTAGGTTAGAACCAGTTTCTTCGTAACGTCGGAGAACTCTTTGTACTGTTGACAGCGACACACCGACAGTCCTGGCTGTATCGCGCTGACTCCGGCCGGTTTCCAGCATTGTAAGTATTCTGGTGCATTCTTCAGGCGTAAGCGACATAATTTCAGCTTGAATAATGAATATAGAGCACTATCAACATGGTTTATATACCCACATAAATGACAGATTACAAACAAAAGCAAAACCAAATGCTGTAATTTCGTAGTTCCATCTTCGAAAGTGGCCCTTTTTCAAATTTGATTTTTTTAAGATATAACTTTACAATAACTAAGAAGTTTAATACCTTCATTTAAGGAGTATTACATTGTCTATTAAATACAATTTATTGCATTAACCTATCATTTTTAGTTTCCGAGATTTTTAACATTCTTTAAGTGACCCGGAATCATTGCTCTCGCGATTTTTGTGTCGGACATTAGAATTACATTTTAGGTCAATAAGGAGTATCATAGAGACTTTAACCAATCAGAGAAAATCAGTCTTCCAAAATACGTTCACAATCAACTCTGTCGATTCATCTGACTGCACATGATCTCTTAACAAACTTAGAAATGTCGGACAAGATTTAAGTCTGCATGATAAACTATTTTGAATAATCTAGTGATCGTTTTATGGTTACTCAATACTTTTATTTATTCAGAAGCTAGTTTTAAAATTCTGGTGGTCGTCACTACCGAATAAGGTATGTCACCTTGAAGAACCCTCTTTAATTCGAATCGAAAAACGTTGCAAGAACCCGTCAGTATAACGATGCTTCAGAACAACTTGGAAATTTTGCAATTTGAAAGTCTAATACACGAAAATACGTTCCCCGTTCCCAAATATGGGGATGCGGGCACTCCTAATTTATACCCTGATAAAAACGCATATAGACGGCTCTTGAAGAGAGATAGCTCAAATTCCAGCATTGGTTGGGCTTGACATAAATATTCATGCGTTCAACGAAATGGGGGTAGTGTTAATGCGATATACCAATCCCTTTTTATGTAACTTTAAAAAAATCTATCAAACCCTTCACAAGCTGCTATGTAGTCATTTATGTAACTTGTCAAGTTCTATATGCTAATTTTTGGTAGCATTATAATATTAATCCGACTCATAGTTAGAAAATTAAGAGCAAAAAACTATCTTAAAATAATATATATTTAAAGATTATCTTCACATAAATTATCTAAGCCTTATGTGAGCAAAACTTGTTTATGTAGTAGTCAGTAGTACTTACTTACTCAAGAAGCCTATAATATTTTGTGTGCACAAAAATGTACCAACCGTAACATAATTTTATTCTTATGCTCGCAATATTGCGTTATATTTTCGTAATATCGTGGGTTCTTATAATGCAGTTACCGCTATATACCGTTTATAAGATGAATAGGAAAGAAATTCCAACTAAAAGTCAAGCCTGAATGGAACAGCAAAACGACTGACAGGTTGTGAAGCAATAAAAATTCCACCAGATGCTTGATCAAAATTTTTTCATGTTGGTATCACAGTAGATAATGTGTAATCCAAGACATATTCTCTCAGATGTATTACCAAATTTTTTTCTATGTTGGTATCACCGTAACACTCATATAGTAGAATCTAAGACAGGATAGAAATGTGATGTCAGAATTTTCTTGATGTCTGATTACCACTACCTTTATTTTGTCCTTTCACTTCAGTCTCAACAATGGAGCAAGACGGTCTAGGAGACAGTCTGTCACATATTCACTTTTGCCTTAAAGAGGTTACGGACGCCAATTTACTCAAAACGAAGTTTTTGAGGGGTGGAAACGAGAAGCATTACCCTGATGAGTAATGCGGGGTGGTCCGTACTTTATCGCCTATGTATCTTGTCTTATATGAGGATATTTAGGGAAATTACTATACGCCTTTCTCAATTTCGTTTTGCGTAACGCAAACAATCGGACTTATTGAAAATTTTAATCAAATGGAATTAATAACTAGACAAGCATAACGTTTGACTGACTGACTCAACACGTCAAAGTAAAATCCCTGTAGAATTTAGATTCAAGTTTTCTTTTGAACAAACAAAAGTTAAATGCAACTTGAGCTTAAATTTGAAAATGGAATGGCAGCGGGAAGAGTATGTTTTTACTCAACTGTCACATCATAGATCTGACTCCTCACTAAAATCTCCTGTGTCATGATAATGAACATCATGGCCATGGATCATATTATTATTATAATACTATACTGGCATAACACCAATACCTGGAATGAATTTCATACCTAGCTGATCATTAAATCATTTTGACGGTGACGGCTTTTTACCAAAGCTTGTCCATTGGCTGTTCCACATAAGTAATGGTTTTACCTACGGTGTTGAGTTCCCATTATCTTTATGATTGAAAGACTAGTAATTATCCAAGGCAACCTTGAATTAAATCCTTTTTGAATTTCAAATATTAATTTCATTTTATTTGTGTTTAATATTGCGCAATTCAATAATCTTATTATTTTGTCTCCTTTATCCGTTGTCTGTTCCCCACAGTATTGAGTTTTGGAATTATTTATTTTAGTTACATATTATCTTTTTATTCTTTTCTTTTTCCATTAGAATCATGCTAGTTTAAAACTATTTATAGAAGCATTTTAAGTCAAAACGTGTCTCTATTAGAACGTCGAAAACAATTCTCCGACTGGGTCGTGCCACAAAAAATATACAAGTCAAAGTTTTTTTCAATCTCGAAGTTTACGTGGGTCGTGTTAGGACCCACCTTTTTATTTTTAGGGACATTGATTGATTGTACCTTATACCACAGAGTATAAATAGTTTCTATACCTACGTCTATGAGAAACATAGGGATATACTGTTTTTTGTGCGCACACACATTTTTTAGGTTTTTAAGTTTATTGTATCTTCATTTAGATAATATTTTTCGATTTTCATCACTGTCTGGCACCGTGGGGTGGTTTTGTTAATTGTTTTTTGTGATTATCTTTATTGTTTCCATATGGATTGGTTTTTGTTATTGTTATTTTGGTTAATTCGTTCTATCAGAAGGTTTTTGTAACAAAATTATTACGCATATAAATCATTATCAGGTAACTTGAAGTTCTTAATAAAATGGCTTAGGAGATAAAAATCTAAAAGTCAATAACAAACTGTAGAACAACATTACAAGATTTAATGTACAAGTCAGAATGTACCATGTTTTCTCTATTTTCAAGATAGATGGACCTAATTTAAATGTAAATGGTGTTCAAAAACTATAAATAAATGCTCACACCCATGAGAACGCACTCAATTAAGCTGCTGTAGAGTAACAAGATATTAAATACAGAGCAATTAAGAATTATCGCGTTTTAACTGAACATTTTAGTTGATTTAAATTACTTTTTCTAACAATGGATGATCAATTTTAGGTGTGAAAGAAACTCGAGAATGTGTGAGAGCAGTATTATTAACAAAATATTTTACGCGACTAATTATATTGTTGTGTTTTAGTATGAGAAGAATGCATGATTGATGAAAGAAAGAACAAAGTTATCTTCATCTCTAAACAAGTTCACAAGATTTACTGATAGAAATTTTGATAAAATAAAAATTAAAGATGAAAGGAAAATAGCATGATTGTATTTTTTTGATACTGAATCTATTCAACAAGAAGTGCAAACATCTAAAGTAATGTGAATGTCTAGAAATAAACAAGAAAGAGTCGATACTGTAAACAAACTACAAACTAAAATCCTTCCAACATTACAATGTTAAACAGGTGATTTTACATCACTAAGGCAAAAAACAAAAAATGGTCCCCTTCGCCGGAGGCTAGTAAATAAACGAACCCTTTGGACAACGGAATATGCAATAAAATGTGTTAGAACACAAGGTTGTGTCTTTTATTCTAACAATAAATACTGCTAGGTATATTGATAGTATTTCTTGAAGTGAAAAAGTGTTCAACTGTAATAATAAAATAATCATCAGCTTTCACAACACGCTTAAAACAACAAATGAAAAACAAAAGTGGAGGAAGGATACAACATTATTATATTTGAAATATTTCGCATATTAAAAAGGTTTTACAGTACTTTATATATTGGTCTCAATTTTATTTACAAGGGAGGTAGGTATATATTTATTGCATAAAAGTTTAAATAATTATTTTCATAACTGAATCAAATTAACGTACTAAATAGTTGGTACTTCAAATAAATATTATGATAATTGAATCTAACACCTATGATAGTTTGAATACACTTCAAAATAAGTCAAAACATCCATCTTCATACTTTCCAATAAAGATGTTGCGGTCGACCCTGAGTTCAGAACCCGATTGAAATCTTGACAACGCTGGATTGAGTTCATACAACTAGAAACTGTGGGAGCGTGCGTATTTATCAGTTTCGAGATTCATAATGCTTGGGTTAGTGCACACTTCGCTGTTCTTTGTAATAAATCATTAGATAAGTGTCTAACAACTACGCTAAAAATACTGAAGAGTTTATTATTGATCGAGTGAGCGAAGCGAACGAGATCTTAGTGACAACTTGGACAAAAATGCTTTGTATGTTTGTATATTTGTATGTTTGTTCGTTGAGATCTTTTGAACCGCTTTTCCGATCTTCACAGAATTCAATAAGTATACGGATAGTACTCGTAAGTTTTATTGGTTTGTTAAATGAAGTAAATCGGTCAAGGGGTCGTGAAGTTATGAGGGTCCAAAGGGAGTAAAAAAAGTCGTACAAAAATATCAAGTGGGGTGTCATATGATAGGGTTTTGTTTAGACATTCCAAAACCGTTTTTATTTTGATTCTAGGTCTAATAGTTATTGAGTTGTTGTAAAAATTATAAAATTAGAAAACCCAGTATAACGTGAGCTAACATTTCTTGGAGTTTCAATGATTTTGTAGTTAAAGTAAGACTGGTACTTAGCTAGACAGCGATTTTGATGCGATTTGTAAAGTTTATTGTGACCATTAGACAATAAAAATTGTTTTGGTTTTATTAACCTTCGACTATCATGAGATCTCAGTTCGGGGCGAACTACTAGTTATTAAGATTAGATTCATAGATTTTTTTATTTTTCTAGACTATTTGCTATTTTACAGTTGTTGAAAAATTAAAAACTAATTGAAATAAATGGAAATGACAATTCCAGACAACAAGCCTCTTGACTTTTTTCATGTTTAAAATTTTTATTCTTCAAGCACCTAAAGCGACTGTAAAAATGTTAATTTGGCTAGAAAGGGTAGTAAAATAGGCACAGAAAATATTCAAGCAAGTTACATACAAGTATTTTATCAATCGAAATGACAATAATGACAAATGACGATAAGGTATGAATGCTACGCCCAAGGCAAGCCTTCAAATTCAAGTAAAGTTACAAAACAATACCCGTGCCTATTAAATAACTGAACAATAATGGATTTACACAGTGATATCAGTTCAGTGGCAAGTAATACAGTTGACAGTAGCCCCAATGTACGATTGCTCGGTTATAACTACATGCTCAGTGGTCGTAGTTGCTGGACAAGTAACTCTACAGATAATCGCGCTACTTAACTAAATACGAGAAGAACAAGTGTGTAAATCAGCCATAATCGGTAGCTGCTAGTGCAATATTTGACTTATTTACATAAGTGGGTATCTATAATAGTAGATATTGCAAGTTGATATAAAATATGAAATAGTAGTTGTTTAGTTTGCTCTTCATTTTTGATTCAAGATTCTACAAACCACTTAACTACTAGTATAGTATTATATAATCTGTGACTTAACTGACCATTTATTTCAATACAAAACGAAGTTTTTGATTACACTGAAACAAAACAATTTGCTTCGAATGTCACGTATCATCAAACAGATGTAAAAACCCAAAAAAAACAACTATTTTCTAAGAAAAATACCACTGTCCCAAACAAAAAATTGGGACATAACGGGAGAGTACGTGACGGGCCCTCCAGGGCACGGACGCCTTAGAAAATTTGCCCTTTCGCTTGAAATAGGCCATTCTGTCATGATACGGCTCGGTAAGCCTGCTTAAGTAGTAGGGGTGGAAAATATTTGAACATTTTGTATTTATTTTGTCTTCCAGGCTTTGTTTACTTTGAAAAGTGAGTCACGTGTAAAATTATTGTGAAGCTGGATAGTTTACTTTGTACCTGACTTTATCTGCTCTAAAAGTTCAATATCACTTAAAAGTTTCAGTTTCACGTAAATTTCAAATTCTTTAACAAATCGCATACAACCTTGTTCGATTTTTAAATAGTCTCACTCGAATATTAAATTCAAATCAATAAAGATTAATTTGCATCTTTGAAGCTCAGTCTACAGACAAAATTTTATGATAAGAATTTTGCTTATTTTCGTAAGTTTCATTGATTTGACAATAATCAATTTCAACAGTTACGAAACTACAACACGGAAAATAAGTTAACGACAGAACTTAAAGATTCGCATCACAAAACACGTTAAACATTTTTATATGAGGCAGTACTGTGTGAAAAATGAGATCTCCCGTCAAATAAAACATTACTCTTAATCCCGAAGGGCGAGCTCTGAAACATTATGATTTATTAAAGGACACAGGCTGGTTTTGTAACAGGAGAATGAACAATTCGCTCAGGGAAAATGAAAAGAAAGTTTATTTTGTTTGAAGACCTACTAATTTCAGATATACCTCCATTAAATGTAACAGAACAGCTGGCAGAAAACGTACGTCAAAGAAATGCATCAATTTCACAATTTTAGATGTGTGATCGAAAAATGTTAATGAAGCCCGTGGCGGCAGATCCGCACGTGTTTACCATGTCTTTTCAGTGGATTATTCTGACTTGGATTAGAGACGGTAGACACACATACTTCATTTCAAACTTATGGAACTATACCTTCTCCAAGCATGACTAAAACGATACACCTGATAGTCCCGTACCTAAAAGCACTGAATCACCTTTTTTTAAATTTGGTTTTAAAAGACACAATAAATACCAATCAGAAAAATTCAAACAAGCTAAACCGGTAAACAAATACACCGATGATATTATTCAAAATGCAAATCAAGATAAGTAGTATAGTATTATAGAGATGTCACCGAAGGAATAAAACGCAATGAAGTGTGAAGCGATATTGCTGTAGGGTGTACCGCTTAGTTTATGCGACAATCTTCAATAAACTGGTAAGATAACGAAGGAGCATGTAGAAGTGATTTTCGTAAGGAAATCTGTATTTTGCGAATTGAACTATGCGAAAAGTTGGCCACCAACACTCGGTACGATCTTACTTGCCATAACACGACAGCGTAAATCTTAGAAATAGAAATAGAAAAATTATTTATTTGCAACACAAGTATAATGTAACATAAGTAGATAGACTAAACTAAAACATAAGACATAAATAATAAATAAATAAAAAAAACTAAAACGTAGTTAAAGGAATACGTAAATATAATAACAAAACAAGTCATAGTGCTGCAAAATGGATCCTAACTCAGTATAGTGCGGGTTGAGAACAACCCACGCACAACATTACCTCTTGTCGACAGTAGCATTTCTGTTTAAAAGTTTGAACCACGGATCGATCAAGTCGTGTCGTACTTTGAAAAAGGGTTGGGCGGAAAGCTTCTTTAGAATGAATTTTAATGTCTTTTCTATTACTAAGAGGCAAGAAATATCAAAGTACCGGAAACAGACTAGACGGTAGCGTTAATGAATTATAAACATTGTTCATTGTTATAGTCTTTGCAGTTTTTCTGAAAGCTTTGTGGAAATTGAGCTTTTGAAAAAACTTGCTACTTTTCCTTACTTAAGTATGATTACCTAGTGCTAATTTCATAAGTTCTAAAATTTAATTCCTAAATATGCAATGGTGAATTTGTTGCATATTTTGTAATATGCAACAAATTCACCATTGATAAACCCAAGTATGTGCCTTTGAGTTGGTTAACTGACAATTTACACTAGGTTAGGTTCTAAGAATCAACTAAGTCGTTTTACGTAAGTATTTTTGGTTCAGCACATATGGCTCTTTTTTCATAATATAATGTAAATTATTATTTTGTATGTTTTTGGTATAATTTTTTATGTAATATGGGTAAGCAAGCAAGCTCGTATGAGTTAGTGGCCAACGCTGGTGATGGAGTTTTTAGGCCGCCTTAAAGCGTGGCTTGACGACCACGCTGGAGCCGGGACCGACAGTTTAATGTAATATGGGTTACTCTAGCTAAATAATTAAATTCCAGAAATGTAATTACCAAAATATAGTAAAAATATAACTGGGTTTTTGTTGAGATATCATAACTCCCATTTTGAGAGAGAAAGACTGGCATAAAGGTGCCTATCCACTAGAGCTAAGCTAAACTAGGTTGCTAAGGAACGTAGCTTAGCAGATCTGGTGAAAAAGTACCCTAATGATCTGTGGCGTTTTTTTTTACAATGTAGGCAACCGTTTGACCACTATCTCACCTGATGTGATGCGTTTTACTAGTTTTAACAACAAAGTAGCAGAGTTACTGCAAATATTCCTAAATACTCTCAATATTACGAATAAATAAGTCGTATACAAACTAATCCCTAGTTATTATAGAAGTACTTAGGTTCTTATCATTGATCTACAAAGCTGCAAGTATTATTGAGTTGTTCTTGTTCCATTACTGGCTTTTTAAGCCATTACACCAACCTTACAAGCTGATAACTTGACGAAAATAGTCCAATTTTGAACTCTATCTCTATATTCATAGAGCCACCTCTACAATTTGCATTTATTTATACTGTTTTTGCCCAAAACTGGTGCAACTTTGAACTCTATCCAAGTACACATAAAGCGTAGATTTGCGTCATTGTAATTAACACAACCCTTGTAATACGAGTGTCAGTATCTTTGGAAGTGAGCATAGTTATTAACAAGAATACAAATTGATTTTTAAGTGTAAATCTAAATAGAAATGCTTTGAAATTCGATTAATTTCTTGTTTGAAATATCCCGAGGTTGTGACGCAAGAAATAGATATGGTGCTAACTAAGGTGTACCATTAGCACCAGTACCTTATATTATCGAGGCGCCAGACTTCCTATCTTGCTCAATGACATCGGCATAGAACATTTTACTACTGTCACCGACACGACATTTACTAAATATCGTTGAAGATATTAATCTTACACATCCCAGTACTGGACGCTTACAGACCGTTTCGACGACGACAAAGGCATTTTTATTTGACCATCTCTTACATATCGTTAAGGAGTAGTGTTGCTAAGAAAACGTTGATTCGTGCCAATTTTAGCTATTTTTAACAAGAAAGTCTTGATTTTTTGTGTATATCAAAACGACAGGGTACTGGAACTAATAGTGACAACGATTCGACAGCTGTAGAAGTTAGTGCTAAAGAAAATGGTTTGATAAGTAAACAGAACTTCTTACAAACAACTTTGAAACCATCAAAACACTAATGATACTGTTACATTATTAATTTAGCTGATCGATCCAGAGATCATTCAAATAGTCTGTAGATTATCTAATTTCTTGTAGACATTTGCTTGCTGTGAAGGTATGGTAAAAAAAAATTCTATCTTAGCAAACCAAGATATACTATTCTAGAAAGTAAGAAAGATTGATCACAAAAATGGCTTAACATTGTCCACATCTAAGTAACTTTTAGACTTATGCTACAAACCTTTGTGCCAGTTAGAATAATAATGTACTTTAATATTGGGTGATCTAGATATAAACCAAGTAGAAGTCTTATGGAAACCTAATTTTTGAATCGATTCGCCACTGTCTACCTTGGCAGAATTACAGCCAGCCCGCAGCCAAGGAAAATTTCACTAAGGCACCATCAATAACGATTGTCACAGCATTGTCCAGTTATTCATACTGGGAGCGTTGACTACGAAATATAAACATGCTAGGACAGGAACACAGGTATGGAGGACCGCTGGTTTACTATGATAGCGATGGAATAGAGAATGTTAACCATCTCTTTAATAGAAATCAGGTTCTTTATCTATACAAAGCATGGGACACACCACTTAGTAGCATACTTACTATGATGCTCACATTACTATCTTTCAAGTTGAAGGGTATGGCGCCAGCGCAAATTTTATAGGCTCAATGAATGCGGCGTAATAGGTAAAAATTTAATCACTAAGAGCAGAGTTTTAAACTTATGATCAAGTGGTCCATTTGCATGTTTTTCTTCACAAATAACTGCAGCGTATAGAATTTGAAGATCAAGTTTGGTCTGCTTGGTTTTTTCACTTGGTTCGTTTTTCTGTAGCCAGGTGGCATGGCATGCATATTGTACAAGCGAAAGTGCAACTCCCTGTGGTAACCCCGCGGCAGGACGAAGGATCGTGGGCTACTGGTGCGGTCGGCTCACGAAGCCATTTGTCTACCGCTCGCGGGCACTGCGCAATTTGCATCAGCAGGCCCCGCCCAACGGCTTCCATACAATTGTTCCTTTCAGATATACAGCGGAACATCTTTTTGGTTTTGACGATCGATGGTTTATGATTTACTTACTGAAGTTAGACTTATTTTGTTGCGAGAAATTTGCCTTTTTTACGTTGGATTTTGACAAGTCTGGTTTTTGACTGGTCATGATAACTCTTGTGATAGATAAAGTCAAGGAAGTACACAAAAAAAAACAAAGTCTTCCTGACGTGATGCTAAAATAGAAACTATTACAGCGTTTTTTATCATAACTAGCAAGTTTTAAAAAATCCAGCTCATGCTTCGTAAATTTTTTTGGGTCAAATTTTTTTTCTAAGCCCTGGAGAATTGACCGTGACGACTCATGTCCTGAAATAAACAAACCACGTTACCGAAACCAACCTTATTCTCCAGAGATTGTAACGAAGGTGAATCTGACGGAATTGTGACTCTAAATAGGCGGCGACATTAAAAATTCAAGGAAACCAAGACACTGATGTAACATGCAAATTGTGCAAGCCACAAGACAGATTACTTCGTGAGCTCTAGTAGCAAACCTCCGTGTAGAGCCGATTTAAACCTGGGTTCTGAGATCAGCGACTTGATGATAATTTTCAACATTGGTATTGAGACAAATACAAAATACCAATTATTATTAACTTATTCCCAAAGGAGTAGTAACATAATAATACTTAAAATTACTAATGGTCCGCCTGCACTAGGTCTAGCCTGATAAAAATTTAATTACATAAAAAGTACAAAAAATAAATAAAAAAGAAGTCAGAGCTAGAAGATAAGGTACTAGAGATAGACTAATACATAGAATGTTTTTTTGTTTCAAGCCAATTCTTTTCTATTCTATTCAACAATTCTAGTCTATTAAATAGCAAAAAAACAATTCTGTATGTAGATCGATGCAAAAACCATTTAAAAACTTTAAATCTTGTACATCATTTAGGTCGACTGCTGAGACCCTATCTCAATATCTTTATCATGTCTTGAATCAGTAGAACAGCACCTTAACACGTTCATAATTCAAAACCTCAGTATCGGAACCCAGGAGATTTTATAAGGCACAGTAAAAGAGGTTTATTTGCTGCCTCGGAGCGGAAAACCTCTTATTTAGACGGGATTCCGTCTGTTTGTTTACCGGTAAATGGATAATGCTATAGCTCTCGGTTTAACGATTGCGATTGGTTCTCTTGTACATGAACTATTTTTTTAAATGATTTGGTGACCTTTAGATATCAATACAAATACTGGATTTAATAATACCACTTTAATCTCTCCAAAGTTTTTGAGAAAAACTTTGGGGGATTAAATTACCCAACACGAGTTTTTTTCTGTTAAACGACTAAATGAATGAACAAGCCCATGGCGCTCCTGATGATGAGTGGTAACCAGTGCCTGTAACGAGTCATTGCGTCACTGATCGACCGATTTGCCACTCAGTCAGCCGCTTACTATTCGCCTAATAAGGACGCAGCCTATAATATAAAGGGTATACAATACACAGATGATCTCTCTTGACTCATTACATTTTGGCGACAACCTTTTTGCCCCAAAATTGTTACATTCAGCTCTGACAGCTTTTTACACAAAATTCTATCAATATAATAACTGTTTTATTTATAAACACGCTGTGAATCTGACAACACTTTCAACTTTTTTCAATTTAACAATACAAAGTAAGGGGAACACGGAAATGCAGTTACCAATTTCTTTTTAACAATAAGACGCGACAAAAACAAGACGATTAGAAAGAAGTCACGTAGAATATTAAAAGCCCTTTGGAGACGCGATACAAGAAAATATCTGTTACTGGTTGTACTTAGATAGAATTGGCTCTTTTACTTTTTCTATAATACAAAGCTGGTAAATAGGTGAACTAGCGTACAATCCAAATTTTTGTGGTTATCGGTTAGTGTTACCAGTTACCATCACTATTGTTTGACAGTTCGTGTGGGTACCTATCTAACAAAAAGGTAAAGACAGGTAATCTTCTAGATGCTACTTTATTCATGGTGCGGAAAGTGGAAGGATTTTTTATATAAAACTATTCAACTTTTGATTCACTAATCTTGAAATTGTATCGTGCGCAAAATTAATAGCGTAGGTTTGGAAAAACTGAGTGCTCAAAATTTTGGTGCGGAAAGTGGAATGCCTTAACTTTGACTATGACTTCTTTTCTCAAACGTGCACATAGGTAATCGATAATCATGATTGTTGACAAAAACCAAGAGATCTTTTGGCTCATAGTTTAGTTTGAGCTCAACTGCTGGAAGCTTTATGTATAAAACTCTTTACCATAAATTTTCCTACTTTATCAATTAGCTTTTAAATCCTAAGAATAACCTTTGATATTTTAGTAATATAAACCAATCAGTCACTGCAGCTATTTACCAATGATCTATCAAAAAAGGCTGACCTCACCGTTAGAAGTTCAAAATCAAAAGATTTTACTTCTAGCTCTGACATTGAAATCCAAGTGAGCGATCGAACAATAAATAAATAGTAAACCAACTACAGATTAATTTTCTCGTATGAAGCGACTGGGACATGACTGCGGTGAGCGATGATCTTGCCTGAGGCTGAGTTGGTATAATTTCTAGCAATAATATCATAGTGAATAAACTAGGGTAGTACAAGGTTGGCTTGCAAAGATTCCAATGTGTCAATGCATAAGTGTCTATGCTAAACGTAGCTCAAAGGAAGAACTAATGTTATTTTCTACCAACTTTCAGTTAACTATTTTGAGACTAAGTTTACTCATTTATTCGAATGGTTTATATATTATTTTGGTATATGCTACAATTATGTACCTATAGTGAGTGATTTTCTCAATGATGACATCCGTATCCAAAGTTTTGAAGGGACAATCCACCATTTTATCTGCGAAACAAATGACAGCCGACTTGAGAAATTGACACTGAGGAAATTATCTGTCGAAACTACGGACAGAGGCCACAAATAAAAGAAGAAGAAGGCAAATAATAGCAAAAATGAAAAAAAATGTATGGCAATAGATCCCTAACTAACCATTACTGTGGATAGAATTTTGAGTTTGATCGTTATTATACAGCGCTTACTAGAAATAAAATGAAAATTATTTATTGATTGCTAAAGCAGAACACAATATTAACAGTACTAAAAACTAATATTGTTAAGTGGCGTTAGTATCTCGTCATTTATACAAGTTTAAAATTTTTAAATAGCAATAAATTAATGGTTTTGGGTAAGTATAAAGAGTATATAATTTTTTTTAATTATAAAAAAATAAGAACAATATGATTAAAAGTAGATTCAGCTGTAAAGAGGCTTCGTCATAAAAAGTACAAAATATAAATTAATTAATCACAAATGTCATACGGAGGGAAGAGAGTCATGTAACGAGGAGAGTGCTAAGCATGAATGTGGATGAATATAGAGGAAGAGGTAGGCCTAAGAAAAGATGGATGGATTTTGTAAAAGATGATAATGCATAGGAGAGGAGTGAACACTGAGATGACGAATGATAGAGGAGAATGGAAGAAAAGAACATGTTGTGCTGACCCCACCTAGTGGGATAAGGGCAGGAAGAAGAAGAAGAGACAAGCAACACAAAAGTTAAGCTGAACTAGAGCTTAGCTGATAAGACTTAGTGACGATTCGGACCAAATATTTTGGGACAAATTCTCCCAATCGTCACTTTTGATTTTAATAATTTTTGTTGTGACGATTCGGACAACTTTAAAAATAGCTGCATTGTACAGTCAGGTAAACAATTTTTAAGCAAAATGTGATATAGCTATTAAGGTGGTTCGATTTCCATATTAATTTATTTTACCAATTTGGGGGAAATTATATTATTATACCTAACAAGCAATTTTTATTTATTTCTTGAATCATAGAAATTAAAATCAAGATCTATTTTTTTGATGACAGCTGTCAAACTTCAAACGCCCATATCTCGGAAACTACTCACCCTAGAGTTCTCGTTCCAAAACCAAATGAAAGGTGTGATCAAGATCTAAATGTTTGAAGACAGCTGTCAAACTTCAAACGGCTATATCTCGGAAACTACTCACCCTAGAGTTCTCGTTCTAAAATCAAATGAAAGGTGTGATCAAGATCTATTTTTTTGATGACAGCTGTCAAACTTCAAACGGCTATATCTCGGAAACTACTCACCCTAGAAATCTCGTTCCAAAACCAAATGAAAGGTGTGATCAAGATCTAACTTTTTGATGACAGCTGTCAAACTTCAAACGGCTATATCTCGGAAACTACTCATCCTAGAGTTCTCGTTCCAAAACCAAATGAAAGGTGTGATCAAGATCTACATTTTTGATGACAGCTGTCAAACTTCAAACGGCTATATCTCGGAAACTACTCACCCTAGGCTGAAATACTCAAAAGTCATTCAAATTTGAGCACCATTTAAAATTGCTCTGCCTCTGTTTGACATTACTCATTTGTAAGAGATGGCAATAATTTAAGCGGGACTTAAATTGAGTGGGGTTTGAGTGGCGTTTGAATATTTGAGTATTAGAGTTCTCGTTCCAAAACCAAATGAAAGGTGTGATCAAGATATAACTTTTTGATGACAGCTGTCAAATTTCAAACGGCTATATCTCGGAAACTACTCATCCTAGAGTTCTCGTTCTAAAATCAAATGAAAGGTGTGATCAAGATCTATTTTTTTGATGACAGCTGTCAAACTTCAAACGGCTATATCTCGGAAACTACTCACCCTAGAGATCTCGTTCCAAAACCAAATGAAAGGTGTGATCAAAATCTATATTTTTGATAAACGTTTGAAGTTTGACAGCTGTCATCAAAAAAATAGATCTTGATCACACCTTTCATTTGGTTTTGGAACGAGATCTCTAGGGTGAGTAGTTTCCGAGATATAGCCGTTTGAAGTTTGACAGCTGTCATCAAAAATGTAGATCTTGATCACACCTTTCATTTGGTTTTGGAACGAGAACTCTAGGGTGAGTAGTTTCCGAGATATGGGCGTTTGAAGTTTGACAGCTGTCATCAAAAAAATAGATCTTGATCACACCTTTCATTTGGTTTTGGAACGAGATCTCTAGGGTGAGTAGTTTCCGAGATATAGCCGTTTGAAGTTTGACAGCTGTCATCAAAAAAATAGATCTTGATCACACCTTTCATTTGGTTTTGGAACGAGAACTCTAAGGTGAGTAGTTTCCGAGATATGGGCGTTTGAAGTTTGACAGCTGTCATCAAAAAAATAGATCTTGATCACACCTTTCATTTGGTTTTGGAACGAGATCTCTAAGGTGAGTAGTTTCCGAGATATAGCCGTTTGAAGTTTGACAGCTGTCATCAAAAAAATATATCTTGATCACACCTTTCATTTGGTTTTGGAACGAGAACTCTAGGGTGAGTAGTTTCCGAGATATGGGCGTTTGAAGTTTGACAGCTGTCATCAAAAAAATAGATCTTGATCACACCTTTCATTTGGTTTTGGAACGAGATCTCTAGGGTGAGTAGTTTCCGAGATATGGGCGTTTGAAGTTGGACAGCTGTCATCAAAAAAATAGATCTTGATCACACCTTTCATTTGGTTTGGAACGAGATCTCTAGGGTGAGTAGTTTCCGAGATATAGCCGTTTGAAGTTTGACAGCTGTCATCAAAAAATAGATCTTGATCACACCTTTCATTTGGTTTGGAACGAGATCTCTAGGGTGAGTAGTTTCCGAGATATAGCCGTTTGAAGTTTGACAGCTGTCATCAAAAAAATAGATCTTGATCACACCTTTCATTTGGTTTTGGAACGAGAACTCTAGGGTGAGTAGTTTCCGAGATATGGGCGTTTGAAGTTTGACAGCTGTCATCAAAAAAATAGATCTTGATCACACCTTTCATTTGGTTTGGAACGAGATCTCTAGGGTGAGTAGTTTCCGAGATATAGCCGTTTGAAGTTTGACAGCTGTCATCAAAAAAATAGATCTTGATCACACCTTTCATTTGATTTTAGAACGAGAACTCTAGGATGAGTAGTTTCCGAGATATAGCCGTTTGAAATTTGACAGCTGTCATCAAAAAGTTAGATCTTGATCACACCTTTCATTTGGTTTTGGAACGAGAACTCTAGGGTGAGTAGTTTCCGAGATATAGCCGTTTGAAGTTTATAAATTAGTATGGAAATCGAACCACCTTAATGTAACCACACGCTCACAAAGCAATTTAAATAGCTAAATAATATTTTGCTTAACATTTTTTTACCTGACTGTACTCAACGGCTTCCTTAATTTGATGTTCTCCGAATCGTCACAACAAAAATTATTAAAATCAAAAGTGACGATTGGGAGAATTTGTCCCAAAATATTTGGTCCGAATCGTCACTAAGTCGCTGATAAACTAAACTATTTTCATTTACATAGCTACAAATTGTACTTTCTATCATTACGTTGACTACTTCTAGAGCACTATAAACACTAAAATTATATTACACGGCTATTGAAACGTTTCATGGTATGATGTTATAAATATATGTTTTCGCCGCACTCGTAGACGTCAATTTATTTTAAGACTAGAAGTTTCATGCAGCATAGTAGATCTTGAAATGGTTCCTTGACTATACTTCCCATTTTTTAACCGACTTCAAAAAAGGAGGAGGTTCTCAATTCGGATGTATTTTTTTTTATGTTTGTTACCTCAGAACTCCGTCATTTATGAACCTATTTGAAAAAAAAAATTTTATCTGAAAGGGTATGCTTCCAGATTGGTCCCATAATTTTTTTATCGAAATCAGTTCAGTAGTTTGGCAGTTAAATAAGAATAACTCGAAAAAACACTTCATCCACGTACACGACTTTGCGTATTTTGCTTTTCTGTGGTGTTTACGATCAATAGAACAGTCCTAATGAACTGCTATCATAATCATCATCATCATCATAAGATGATGAATGCGTATCAAATTGAAGTCGGTTATTCCAGTTTTTTAAACTTATAAGTTATTATGTATGAACTCAAGCAAACTGTGTCCAGATGGACTTTTTGTAAGTATATTTGAAGCGAGGTCTTCCGAAACCGAGTCCGTCTTGGATGAAGCCGTATTAAACATGGTATTTTTTATTACGATAGACTCGACTACGAATAGTAAAATTTATGTACTAGTATAGTATTATATAATCTGTGCTTAGGGTAAAGAATTAGAGGAATTTATATAATTAAACCCCTTTGTATCAAAAGGTTTTAAAGATTTTTATCAATGCGGGTCTTTAGCAACATGTTTCTTTCGCAAACTACATCTTTTTGATAAAATTTATTAGAATTTTTTTTACTCTAGATTTTGACATTTAAATTCAATATTTTGTATGCAATTTGCGACTCTGAGTGCGGCCGTAAATGGCCACAATTTGTTGTGTTAACTTATTTACTTTAGTAAGGGCAGTTACTGTCTTTCGAAACCGTTACTTATCGCTTTTGTACGGATTCCAGTATCTTGATGTTACGAAATGTACCGAGGTTTTTGAAGAAAACGGTACCGTCAAAACAATGTGGTTTAATTTTCATTCTGATAAGCATTTATAATACAAAGGGGTATTCATTAAAATCTTGAAAAAAATCTCAATGATGTTGGATTTAGAACCAAATGCATTTTTTTTTCCATTTATGTAGCTGAAAATAGAAATCATTTTTTTGAAATTCAGAAGCCAGTTTGAATTTTTTTTTTAGTTGCAGGCAGACTGTAAGCTGCAGAGTTTATTATTGAATCTAAGCTCAGTACGATATCCGTTATTTTTATAGTTCAAACTACTTCAAGCCTCACAGGCGAATGAAAACACACAAAAATAAACTCTACATTGCTTGCTCTAGAATTTAAAATGCTTTTGACTGAAACTGAGATTTGCCGTTCCAATTTTCTACCGTTGTAATAATACTACTTTATTTTGAAGACGCGGATTTTACTTTAATTGACGTGAAACTAGCCTGGGTAGTAAATAACTAGGAATTACTGTCTGGTGTCAAAAACAACGATTTATCAGTTTGCAGTCGCGACCTTTCGACGCATCAAAGAGCCAATCGCTTTATCGATGATTGGGGAATGGTGCTACTGGTATTTTATTAGAAATAACAGATTAAATTGGATATTTATTTATAGATCCCATGTATATAGTCTATACCTAAGCTCTACCTCATAAAAATTCTAGAACATAACAGTGCAAAAAGCACTTTGGTAGCCCTCTTATACCTACGTCTTATATACTCAGTCCCATGCTTGCGAATTTTGTGCTTTCAATAATTTTTTTTTAGATTTCATCGAACCAGTTCAGAATTTTCGCTTTAAAATAAAAAAAAATCCCAATGGACTGCCATCGCCATCATAATCATATAAAATTTGATGATAAAGCCGTATCAAATTGAAGTTTGTTTTACTAGTTTTTAAACTTAACTTAAATTACAGGTGTGTTTTTAGTGACTACAGAAAAGAGGGGACTCTTCTAACACAGGTTAGATAAACTTGAAAGAAGAGATCCCAACCCAATTAGTTAAAAACTGGTATTTATGAACAAAGACAATTTTTTGATTTTGAAGTTTTGCCATATTTATAGGTATAGTACTATTTATAGGTAGTATCCCTAAAGACGCATAAAGCATTCGACGGATGGGCGTCAGCGTCAGCGTGCTTAGAATAACAAACTCCTTCGTCCGCGGTCGAAGCAATCAGAACCGCGGTCAGACCCCCACAGACGAATTGTAAAGCTTAATTAGTAAGGGCAGAAATGCTCTCTTTTAATTATCTAGATACTAGCTTTTGCAGTCGGTTTCACTCGAATATAAGTACTTAGGTTATTTTTTTATTTAATTTTATACCAAAGCTTTGACAGGAGTTTTTTTCGTGTGGGACAATTTTTTTTTAACTTTTTCTGCTTTACGGTCATTTTCTATTTCAATGGTTTAAATTTTACGCGCAATTGGATCAAATTTGATGCCTCTTTCCAATCTTGAATATGTACCCATAAATCGATCTGAATAAATATCTACCGTTATTAAAAAGTCGTGTGCCTATTATAATTGTTTTTATTTTATCCAAATTATTTTATCCGATCAATATTCAGATAACAGCGGACTAACATCTCGTCTTTTAAATATAGGGGAGGAACAGTTGCAGTAAAAAATGAGGCAATTTGTTTAACGTACTTTACTTATCAGTTTGGTGAAAGAAATCGTGATAAATCTGAATGCCATAAGAGCTGGAATGCCGTGGCCGATAGCAATCAGTAGGTGCAAAGTATACAGTTTCATACACCGGTTCAGGGTAGGACGTACCTGTGGTCACTCTGGTGACAGATTTTAATGTTATATCAATTACTTTTAAGTGCAAAGCGCTCGTGGCTAGACTTGCTTAGTCAATCTTCACTGATTATCTAAGCTAAGCGACGTTCTGCGCGGTCACTATTTCGATGGGTGACCGCTAGTGGCATTTACATCTGAGCGCTTCTGCAATCCGGAGGGCACGTTAAACTGTCGGTCCCGGCTTTAGCAGTATAGTTAAGCCATGACGGCCTTAAGGCGGCCTAAAAACTCCATCGCTAGAGTTATCCACTAATTTATACGAGCTTGCTTGCTTATTATATTGCTACTAGACATTTGTTAACTTGCAAGGACTTTGAAACGTTTTCGAAAGGCCTCTACTTTCTATAGTGACGTTTTTGTTACACTGCGCGGTCGCCTCGTGCGACTACTCGGGATATCGTAAAATGACAGTGTCACTACGCAGTATAACTTATAAGTGAACGAAATAAAACATTTTGTATTTGTATTTTGTATATAACACAAACATCACTACCGAAACTTTGTTAATTATTTTTCAGAGACTGAGGTAGCTTATATGTACGTATGTGATTCATATCTAGAAAACTGGTAAGAAACCAATGCAATGTCATCTTGTGCGTTTCCGGCAGTAATTAATACTATTTTTGAAGAGTTTTTGATTTGAGTATAAGTTCTTCCTTTTTCAGACAAATGGACTCGAAATGCATCTGGTTATCATTTTTTTCCATTCATGGCAAGTGCTATGCTGTTCAAGTGGGCATGCACCAGAACAAACGTGAAGCTACCGGCAATGGATCTCCGGTAATGTAAGCTCCCGTGATGCAAATAGTAGTTGTTTCTATCTACAAAAGATTTTAAAACAAGTTATATTATACATAAAAATACAGTAATTCGTTTGAAAAAGTAAATTAACAAAAAAATATTAGCCAAAGCTAAATATTGGTTAAAATTCAAACTCACAATGGTCTTCTTGTTGTGGGAATGAGTTAAATTTATGTATAATGTAAGTTTTATCAGCTATAAAGATCATTAAATGAAAAAAAAAGTTTTAAAAGTCTGGAACTCTTAAGAACGAAAAAATTTTTTTTTCTTAGGACATCAATACAAAGTATTCATATCATACTGTGCTATTTTTATAACTAAAACTAGCTGACCCGGCAGACTTCGTACTGCCTCAATCGATAAATAAAAGACCTAAACTTTTGTATGAAATAAATCTGTTATTCACCTTTTAAACGTTTTCTGTACTTCCACAAATAATTCAAGACCAAAATTAGCCAAATCGGTCCAGCCGTTCTCGAGGTTTAATCCAGACTAACGAACAGCAATTCATTTTTATATATAAGAGAAGATCAAAGTTTCAAACTCATCGGAGCCTAAAATATAAACGTGGAGCTCAGACTACAAACTGCAGGTCGCTACTGAGTAATGAACCATCCATTACTCATTACTCGCTCGTGTGAAGTGCCCTTATTTCAGAGCACTACTACTGTTCGTATGATTTATTGTGGTTTTGTACAAAGATGTATGAAGTTGTTTTTCTGCTTGACGAGTTTTGTTTTTGTAGTGAAGATTCTTTTTAAGTTTTGGCTAAACGGCAGCAAGCTCGTATGAGTTAGTAGTCAACTTTGGTGACGAAGTTTTTAGGCCGCCTTAAGGCCTCCGTCATGGCTTAACAACTGCTAGAGCCGGGACAGTTTTACGTGCCCTCCGAAGTACGGAAAAGTTTTGGCTTAAAATATTTTATGACATCTTTTTCTTTATGTATTATCTATTAAAAAAAATCTATTTTATCATGTATTTATAAGGTAGGTATGAGTGATATTCGGTATTCTCTATCTACTAGTATCATTCTAAGGCTTCAGTAAAATCAAGTCAAGTGAGTCAAAAATCTTTCATTCAGTAAAATCCCAAACATCTTTTTAGAATCGTCTTATATACTCAGTGGTTATTCTAAAAAAGATCTCATTTAAAAAAAAACCGATAAAAAATCCAAAAACTTTTGAGTCGCTTCTAAATTCAAAACTCATAAAATATCACTTACCTATTGGTATTCCCTGACTACTTAGTAATAGCTCATGATTGACTACTGATGGTATTATGAATAACTGGTACAAACGAACG
Organism: Eulithis testata; assembly: GCA_947507515.1. Classification (NCBI taxonomy): domain Eukaryota; kingdom Metazoa; phylum Arthropoda; class Insecta; order Lepidoptera; family Geometridae; genus Eulithis; species Eulithis testata. The sequence continues at coordinate 10,721,604 of OX382198.1, read as the reverse complement.
TATGGTCGCAATAAACCAAAACTAAACTCATATTAAATCATAATTAAACCAATGAACACAGATTATATGACAGTTACTAGAAACCCGAAGGAAGCAGATACTTAACTTGAAAATATTCCGCAGCAACGTCAGAAGTAACAAATTGAAAAATAATTGAGTATTAGAAAAAAAATCAAAGATGCAACTTCGATACTTGAGATGCACAAAAAGATTGACAATAGATTCTGTATAACGGTACGCCTTCAAACATCTGTACTTGCCAAGAATAAGCAACAGTTGGATCCCAATCTTCAAAAAAAATCTTCAAATGCATCTCGGATTACTCGAAAAGTGAGAGAAATCATAGATAAGGTAATAACAGGAGCTGATCCTGCCTTTTGTCTTCTTTTGTTGGGTTATACAATGCAGTTGTAAATTTTTGGGTTCTTAACTCCACAATGTTCCCGTCATTAATCTAAAGGCCGTAACTTGAAGCGGGGTTGGCCCTTTGTACCTGCTTCGCCCTTCTGACATGTGCTGGGACAAAAAGCTTGCGCAATATTCTTCTTTTGGTTCATCTGATGTGAAAATAATACGCCTTAGCTCCAATATCTGAGGCTATTGCTTCTAAATCTTAACGACTTTGATATGATCAAAAAAATTTCAGAAATATAATGATTGTTTCTGTTTTTTACATTATTAAGTTTAATAAGCTTTACAGCAGTTTTTGAAATTTTCTGTTCAAATTTAAAAAAAAATCTTTTGCTATATTTAGAAATATTTATTGGTTAGGTATAAACAATACAGATTTTTCACATGGAAATATGTATGTATATCAAAATAATTATTATTAATATTCAGTTTTATGCGTACAATATTGCTAAACATTTTCCTTTTTCACAATAGAACAAAAAACTTCAAGCCTTTTTGAATCGGCTGTACTTATCTAGAATCTAAAAGCTTTCCCAACTCCAAGTTTATCGCCAATCAATCGCACCCATTTCTCTCCCGAGTTATTTATAAATTGTCACCCGCAATCCCACTTCCACTTTTTCTACCACTCCAAGCCCTTGACATGCATTAACACTTACAGCTTTTTCTCTTCTATCTACAGATGCGAGTGCATCATTAAAATCTTCTATGGCTCCAAAAAGATCAAAAGTTATCTTCGAGAGTCCCCCTTCGGTCCTTCCCCATTCCCCTGTTCTTCCACTCCAGTCAGTCTAACATTGGCGGTGGTGCGGGCCGGTCGCGTCGCTCTGAGTTCCGAGGCTCCCGCGAAATCGTGAAAACAGTTTTCCTCCGTGTCATTTGCATATTGTGAAGTGAAACCAATTTCAATTTTGACGTGTGTTGTGACCGCTGTGTGTTGGATGTAGCGAATTATTGAGATTCTAACTGCGTGGTGTTGTGGATTGTGCTTTTATATTGTGAGTTTGTTTATAAATAACCACAGACGTTACATTAATTTTATTTACAAGTTTAAAAGGTAATTGACCTTATTTAACCTAAAAAAATTTTTAAGTAACCACACTTTATACTCATTTTGTAAAGCTATGCAATTTAAAATTTATCTTATAATTGCTTTCACCAAATCTCCCAACTTGTTTTCTTGTTTACGTACTCTACTTCTGTTATCACAGTATTATCTTCAAGTGAGTCAGTGATATCATAATTTATTGCTCTTGTCGGAACATCAAAAGCACGGTCACGGAGTTATCGCTGGCACCAACTATTCTTTACGTTCAAAGACTGCGGCCACAGTAGCTGTGGTTTATTTTACTTTATAACTGGACGTAGCGTAGGTACACAGGGTGATATTTTAACCGTATTTTTTTTTTGAGAAAGACGTATTGAATCAAATTTTTTATTTCGGTTTAAAGAATTTATTTTCTCATAAAGAACAATACAGTTCACTTAAAATGAGACTTATTAAATTAGGTAGGTAGGGGCTAGTGGCGAAGCATGCATTAGTTAATATCTATTCTAAGAAAAGATACATAAGTAAATCGTGATTACAAAGTAAATAGTAGGTAGGTAGGTATGTAGTCTATTTCTAAAACACTAGTAGATTAAATTATTATTACATGAAGGTTGGTAGGTATTTTACTTAATTCTAAAACTTATTATGTACCTTATTTTTGTCTGCAGAGTTTATAATAGGTAGGTAGAACGTTTATTCTAATCTGCTTTTCCTTTTTAGAGTAAGAAATTAAGTAAGAAATTTGGAAGGCATTGATCATTCTAAGCAGAATCTTACGTAGCTAAGAGGCTGTTCTGAATTATTACACTTCAAGTTTTAGTGCTCTAACTTTGACTCTGGTTACGTAAGAGATTCAATTTAAAATTTGCAAAATTTAATTTACAGTTTGAAGATTAAATTTTGCAATGTGACAACTATAAAATTTACCTGGTAAAGCTTCATGGATGGGTCGGGTACCTTAACTATATTCCTACTTTATTATAAGAAAGTTTGAATGTAGATAGATAGAAGAAACAAGCAGATATTTTATTACCCGTTTGATAAAGAAATTGCCCGCAGTTTGCTCCTATACTTCAAAAGACTACGGATCTCTTAGTCACATACAGAAACGCTTGACGCAGCGTACAGCGAGCAACCAAGGGGCACCATCACCAAATTCATCAAATAACCTTTTTTTATTGTTAGAGCAACAACGGTGTGCAACAATTGCGATGGTACAAACCGATAACGTGTCCCAAAGCATAAATAGGCTAATGTCGATTCCTATTACGTTGTTTTGTCACGTAGAGATGGTTTCAAGATAAGAAAGAAAGCTCATTACGATGAAACTATTGTTGTACTAACTAATAAAGTATCCATGGCAAGGCTTGGAGATTTCTATACTAACTATCAAAGCATCTGTGTCTTTGATTTTGATATGATCATAGAAACTGTAAGACTATCTAGGGATCATTATTTTTGAATGGCCGCTTGATTTCGGACCTTTTGTGGATAAACGTAGATCGTGGAGACAACACGATTGCTAATAGACTATACAAATATCTAAGAAAATGATGTTTCAACTATTCCAAATTGCTTTTTTACCTCCAGATGTTTTTTTGATTGACACTATTACATCGGTACGTGATAGTATCTAATAGTATGGTAGGTACCAAATAACACCGCAATACAGGTCATTCACCCACCTTCACCACGATGTCGCAAAATTAAATTTATGTATGGTACACAAACAGTACTAACGAGATTCGAGCGATACCGTCTTAGCGACAGGTTTGTATGGTAAGCGACAGAATTAGCCATTCATAAATTGTTTTTGGCGACATCGTGGTGAAGGTGGATGAATGACCTGTATTGCGGTGTTATTTGGCACTTATTATAGTAGCAGTAGAGCTTCTCATTAAAGGATTCATCCGGAGAAAGCAAGCAAGCAAGCGCGTATGAGTTAGTGGCCAACTCTGGTGACGGAGTTTTTAGGCCGCATTAAGGCCTCCGTCGTGGCCTAACGACTGCTAGAGCCGGGACCGACGGTTTAACGTGCACAGAAACTCGGAAGCGTTCAGATGTAAATGCCACTAACGGTCACCCATCCAAATAGTGACCGCACAGAACGTTGCTTAACTTAGATAATAATCAATGATGATCGACTAAGCAAGCCTAGCCACGAGCGCTTCATTTATTTTATTTCTTGACAGGCGTCATGGCTCAGTCGGTAGTAGCTCTGCCTTCCGTGCTGTGGGTCGTGGGTTCGATCCCCACCGAGAACAAACATTTGTGTTTGGCAAACATAGATTTTTGTTCTCTGTCTGGGTGTTACTATGTATTATAAGTATGTATTTACAAAAAAAAAAAAGTATATTAGTATTGTATCAGCAATCTAGTTTCCATAGTACAAGCTCTGCTTAGTTTGGGACTAGAGAGCGTTGTGTGTAATGTCCAAGAATATTTATTTATTATTTATTTCATTCATTTTATTCGAAACAAAGCACATGTAGGTACTACTATTAAGTGCGGTGTGATCCATAGCTATAAAGCTTGGTTTTATTAAGTTACTCTCGATAAAACTAAGCTTTAAAATGAGCTATAAAACTGATTTCCACTTTATAAACATTTTAAGACTACTTTAGTAGAACAAAGCTTCGAACCGAGTGTGGTTGACTTTACCTACTTTACATCTGATTAGTGTGTAGTCTGGTTTGAAGGACCAAGGTCAATGCTACTCATGTATTAGTCAATACTTGAATTTTAACTCTAAGAGAGATCGAAAAAATCCTTAAAACAATATGGAGTAGACAAAAGTCTCAACGTTAGAAATAAACTAGGTATCTCGCCAAGTAGACAATACAAGTTATAAGAAGAAAATACTGTAAATCACAAAACGTCTATGGCTAGTTTTTAATATTAAAACTATTATTAGCTTTAGGTTTTTTATTAATTTAGCTTCAGATACCTATTTTTTTTTTAATTATTTCGACAGGCGTCATGGCGCAGTCGGTAGTAGCTCTGCCTTCCGTGCTGTGGGTCGTGGGTTCGATCCCCACCGAGAACAAACATTTGTGTGTTGCAAACATAGATGTTTGTTCTGTGTCTGGGTGTTTCTATGTATTATAAGTATGTATTTACAAAAAAAATATGTATGTATGTATTCTATCAGCCATCTAGTTCCCATCGTACAAGCTTTGCTTAGTTTGGGACTAGAAGGCGTTGTGTTAAGTGTCCGTGAATATTTATTTATTATTTATTATTATTATTTATAAGTTTGCTTTGTTACCTACCTATAGACTTAAGTCTAAGCCCTGTTATGTGTTGAGGAAAAATAAACAAGTTTTCTTTCTTTCTTCTCTCTTTTCCACTTGTCAGCACCAAGCTTAAAGTCAAAGTGTGCAAAAGATGTATAGCGTAGGTGCGGAAAATTTTGGTGCGGAAAGTGGAATGCCACGAAATTTTAAGCCTAGAACCTAGTCCTCTACTTCATTTTATTTCAAGTCATAAATAGATTTATTTATTTGAATCACAAGAATCATTTAAATCTTATTTATTCTGGGTGATTCTAAGATTCCAACCAGGTCTGAAAAAACACACAAGCAGCACTAAAAAAATTGACGTCGGTATAAGAAACTGAAATGACAGTTTTAGTATCTAATGGTGTAAAACAATTTGTAAATCTTAATTACTTTTAAGATTTATTATATTTCGGCAACATTTTGTAACACTATTCAATAAACGCAGTCAATTTAATTAATTTAATGACTGAACACACCTTTAACTTAAAAGACGATGAACCAATCTCGGTTTCTAAACAGCTAGAGTGTAACCATGATAAGTCTGCAGTGGAACAATTGCGCAACCTCAAAAAACAACTGTAGTCACAAGTTGTCAAATATAGATTTCGCAATACAGATGTTTTCAATCATAGGTTTACTAATTCCGCCATTATATAACATGCTGCAAACATAATGCAGTGAGACTATTAGCAGCAAAGAATTATTATTTTGACTACAAAATGACCTTGTTTGAACAGAACATTCTATATAACTTAAATCTTTATGGTAGGTAAGTAGGTATACTTATTGGTAATGCCGTGATCAAAGACAAATACTATGTTCGAGCCCTTCTAGTAGGTAGGCACTTGGCCAAGATTCTATGTAATTCTATTTTTGATAAATGTTATTCCCTTTTGTGTTCTATCTGTATTGAAATTGAGATTGTTATCGTTTGATACGAGGGTCTTGATAATTGGGTGTAAGTAGATTACTTTGAGAAAATTATGTTCCTACTAAAAATGTTCACTCTGTGTTCAGATTGTTCGTTTTTCATTCATTCGGAGTGGGAGTGAAAGATGCGAATGAAAATATCCAACACTGTTGGATCGGTTCATTAATGAATTCATTCGGCACTCTTGTTTCATTTGGGGTTCAGACGAATCATTTCGAGTGAAAGATGCCGAATGAAAGACAAAAATGAACGAAATGTGAACCGTCTGATACCGCCTTTAGACTGTCTGTACCGGCTCGCGGAGGCCTTGGGGCGACCTAAAAGCTCCGTCACCAGAGTTGGCCACTTCATACGAGCTTGCTTGCTAGCTTTTACAGAAACAATATAGTCATTATATTTTGGTACCTACACCTACCTGTGTAGGTACTTACCATATTCTTCCTCTCTTCAAAAAACAGACCGTTCTCAGAACTTTTTTAGTACTTTTTTTTTAGTATGTAGGTACTTTTTTTTAAATACTTTTTGATATCGCAAAAAACTTTACAAGTATAAAACTAATTCATTGATGTTCGTAATGCGAATCTTTTATTAATGGCCGCAAAAACTAACCCGTTTGGAAATAAATATTCTGGTAAGGTATGATTACGTTTTTAGAAATTTATGGAGGAGCTTTATAACTATTATTGAGGATGTAATAAAAAACGATGAGTACTTAGTTATTATTAAGTATTATTATGATAGGTACTTGAATTTTGATTAAACAAGAGTTGAGGTGGTTTAATATTAGAGCGTGCAAAGATTTGAGGAATCATAGCCCATGGTCTGAGTTTTGTTTTGTTGATCGAAACGTATTATGAAGAAACGACTTGCGAGATATTTTGTACGAAAATCTGATAAGCGCCTCTAGCGGGAGATTCGCAAAGTATTTTTCTCCATAGAAAACACTGTGTGTGATTGGTAATGTACCTTTATTAAAATACCCATTATTTTTATCGTACATAGCCAATAGCCAACCCTAGCCTCTGATAACATCCCTATTAAACCTGGATTACCAGCACGTGTACAGAAGGGCAAGAGTGAAATGTGACAGTAAAATAGCACAAGCCACATTGCGCGCCAACTACTGCTGAACTACGGAGCGTCCCAGCATCAACAAGCAATGTAACTCAAATTCGTATTCGTAACGCGACGAATGTTGGATTTTTTCGTGGTGACCGTAGAGATTAAGGCCGATTACCCTAATAGCGTACATAATGATACATCGTTTACGTAATAATGAATTATTTTTGTAAGCTTCTGTAAACGGCTGGTTAAAAGCTGTTCTCATGAGTAAATCAAGATTATGTGGCTATCAACTTGTTAATTAGGCATTGGGGAGTTAAAGCCTTGGTCTCGGGATCGTAACGCACAACTCAGCGGTATGAAACGTGCAGCGCCGGACACATAATCGTATGGAAAACGTCTAGTATGGGGCCTTATTCACTATGACCAATACAAGCGCGTTACGCAGCACGACAAGACAGCGGCGTGAAATCGCCCTATGCCTGTGCCGTATTTCCTATGCCATAAATGTCATTCCTTACGGTGACGTCATACGGTTACGGCAAGGAATCTCCTAAGTCATACAGAATAATGCCCATGGTCTTTTGTTACGTCGCAGTCTGCGTCAGCGGCGAGGAACAAACGCGGTACCTACTCTGCGTTGAGCTGCGCACCGCAGCGTCGTGCGTTACGATCGCCGAAACGCTGCTTGCCAGCTAACAAAAAAAAGGAATCTTTTGGTAACTGCTAAACGAGCATATCGATTTAAGTTAGTAATTATTTGGTAATTAAAGGTTGTCTGGAAGAGATCGCTTTTAGCTATAAGGCCGCTTATTGTACTGTCAATTTTACGTTAATTCCTGTACTTATGTAATTTCTCTTTGTTTACAATAAAGTGTGTATCTATCTATGTATATATTATTGCCATTTGGAGGCTTTTTTATGCAAATATTGCTGTAAAATAAATATCTTATTTTGTGGTAGAACTTCTAGTAGAACAAAGTAAAAAAAAAAGTCTTTGTATTTCTTTAAAGCTACCATTGTACACGATACCAAAAGGCAAGACGTTTTTATAAACAGTTTTAGTCAACCACTAACTTGGTTTATCATATTTTGCATGTCAGATAATATGCAAGATAGATGAACGAAATATAGAGTCAAAATAAATCTAGCGTAACCAACAGGTTAGGTATAAGTTCCTTGAACCAACATCACCATTTTGTTTTCTGTCAAAGATTGAGTAAGGTGCATTGGGGTAATTGCGAAAATGGGTATATTCCAAAAATCCATAATATCTAGTAACATAATGCGATATTTTCCTGTTGGCAACATTGGTCTAGACGCCATCTTGATTGACATCGCCGTGACAGTCCTATATATCCTCGTGCCAACAGGAAAATATCGCATTATGTTACTTGATTTTATGGATTTTCGGAATATACCCATTTTCGCAATTACCCCAATGCACCTTATCTACATCTACTTTGCCTTAACTCATACTTTATTGGTGTAACACAAGCGTTACACAACTTTGCACTGATCGATGACAAACAAAACATCAATTTTAAACGAACCCAATCACACTATCAATAGATTGATCAAACAATTTGATTCCCGTAAACCAAACATCATTTTCTAATCTCTATCACCTTAGCAATAGAGTTGAAAATACGAAGTGATTTTCCCATTAGTCATTAGACCGATGAATTGTGCAAACAGTTTAACGTTTACAAGGTCCCAAGAATAACGGTTAACTTTGTTGAGAAAGTTAGGATCATTACAGACGTGCGGGAGATTTGCTGAGATTGAAAACGACATGATTACGTTTTCGAGTTACATTACGTGGCCGACTAGAGCTTTATACGTAGTTGCGCGTAGTTTTTCTGTGTTGCCGCGCAGTGCAACGCAAAGGTTAAAAAAATATTTTGATCGCAGCTGAATAGGACTTTGTCTAGTAGGTACCTACAGTTTTATAGTACTACATGGATCTCTAGATGCAACAGCCATGTATCTAAATTATCTCAAAAATCTTTATTGCCATGTTTTGCAATACAAACTCTTTTCCCTCTTAACCTAGGTTTATTATAGGAATCTAGGTTATCTGATAAAGTTTCTTTTATTTTATAAGCTTATTCTTTCCTAAAGCATAGATTTTTGTATGAAAATCTCTACATTTTATACTTGAGTAACGATGGGCCTGATTATCATTGTCACAGTGAAAGCTTCACAGTATTTATTTTCAGATTACTTATTTATTTATTTATTTATTTATTTTATGGAAAACCAACAGCTTAAATTAACTAGATAAACATTTTTATAGCAGTAGAAAGCCAATTACAGGTTTTCCCGGAAACATTATCTAATCTTTGCAAGACAATGAATACCTATTTCCTACTTACACAAAAAAAAATCTTGGCTTTCATGATTTGTTAGGTATTAATAAACTCGATATGCGTAAGCGTGTAATAATTACACTGTGTTTTGTCTTTTGCTGACAAGTAGAGATCCAAATTCGATCGATAGAGACTAAACACTGTTTGTATTCCAAGCTTACATTAAAATTAATAACAGGAATAATTACTCGGAACTTTTAACAACAATACTTGTTTATTAAAATTATTTATATACTTTTATACAAATGAAACTATTTCTCGCAAGTAATAAATCAATAAAGAACTTAGGTACATCCCGTTTTATTACCAAGAAGTGGCAACAGGTGATAAGGCCGACTTCCGGCAGTTCTTATCGTAGTTTTTATTGTGCTTGCGTACGCTACATTGACTTCGCTACTGTAGCCAGTACATTGTTTTCTTTAGAATTTACCGCTTACTTGCAAAAAGGTATACTATTATACTATTTTACAATCCTAACTTCCTATACCATAACCTATACCTTCCTATACCATACATAACGAGCCAGCTGAAGGAAAAGATCGCTGTCATGTCGTATAAGGACGTCAAGGAAACTGCACTGGAAAGGAACAAATGGCGAGAACTGCATAATTACACCGACAAGAGCTGAGCTCTTAAGTTAGTAGAAGAAGAAGAAGAACTTCCTATAACTAATATAATAAATGCGAAAGTTACTCTGTCTTCGGCGTTTTCACGCCAAAATTACAGAACCGATTTAAATGAAATTTGGTACACAGGTGGTCTAGAAAAACCAAATAACCTCAGAAAGGACATAGACTACTTTTTAATGCGAAAAAAGGGTTGTAAGGGTGTTCAAGGGGGGGAATGAAAAGTTGTATAGAAGTATCGCCATTTTTAGAGCTATAGTAGGTGCCAAATAACACCGCAATACCATTCACCCACCTTCAAAACGATGTCGCAAAATTCAATTTATGAAAATTTGTATAATTGCTCATAATTTCGATTATTTTTAGAGCGATTTATACACGAGCAGCCTGAAGTAGCAGCAGTCAAGTGCTTCAAGCTTTAATTCCATCGTGTATGCCCACCCTTAGATATTACTTTGTATAGAATATTCATTTTAATTAGTTAATCAAGGAACAGCTGTTTGAAAGCCACAAGAGACCATAAAACACATTGTTTCCTTCGGTTTCCTCTATCACCCTGAAATCGATTTCTCACTATAATTTCTTGCCCATAACCGCTTTTTCTCTTTGGCTCCATCAAAAAGGTCCAATTAGTCACGGTGCGGTGGCACACAGAACTAGTTACAGTACGCGTCGTTTGCTCCCGCACATTGAGATGTAACGATCAATCATTCCATTCTGAGTAGTGCCTTTTTTGACGTTCTCACGCGTTCAGTCTCTGAGAGGCAATTTTTTTAAATTTCAGCCAATTTAATTGTATTATTTTACTAAAGAATACTTATTAGTTATCGCACTAAAGAATAGTAAGTAAATTCTGAAAAAAAAATGTCAATACATATTTGAATCAAAATATAGACACATTTTTACGACCATTAGTGACCAAGCGACCGGAGACACTAAAAAAGAAATTAAAGCTGGTATAATGTCCTAACATGACATACCAATGGCCGTATACTGTAGTAACAGCTACAGCCTAATGATATATCGGGGGTTCGTTCTCAAAATTATGACTATCAAAAATGGTTCGGCTTCCTTGAAGATTCACGTTATATTGAGAGGCGTTTTAGCTTCGATATTTTTTCTGTAAGACATTTTACGGACTTCTTGATTTAGTATTATTTTATATGCATTGAATATTAATTCTTGAAGATTTGCGTTGGTTGATGACGTCACAAGTAAATAGTGACCTAGCTTGTCAGAGGTCATCATTTGATAAACTATCTTGTCTGTAATTATATACCTTACTCTATATTTTTATCTAACTTTATTTGTGTTGCAGAAGAGGGCTATTCGTGCAATTTATAACGTGGGTCCCAGAGAATCACTAAGAAATAAGTTTAAGGAAATAAATATAATGACAGTACCTTGCCAGTACATCTATGAAAACTTATTGTATGTTCAAAAAAATATCAATCTATTCAACAAAAAAAGTGATAATCATAATGTTAACACTAGAAATAAAGACAAACTCGCTGTTCCCACCACTAGGCTCACAAAAATTAGTAAATCTTTCAAAGGGCAATTTGTACGCTTCTTTAACAAAATCCCAAGTGATGTGTCTCAGTTGTCGATTGGCAAGTTCAAAAACGTAATAAAACAGAGACTTCTTTTAAAAGCATACTATAAAATATCTGATTATTTAGAAGACAAACAAGCTTGGGACGAACTAGCTCCAACTCATCCAATAAAAAAAATATGTAATCATACCTAATCATACAAAACGTAATGACGATTCAAAGTGATCAGTGAGATTTTATTGAATAAAAGATTTTTGACTTTGACTTTGACTCTAAATTATAAAAAAAAACTCGTTGATATTTTGCATTAGATAGATATAACATAGTCATAACTTTATAAGCACAGAGGTTTTTAGAAAAAAAAGTAGTAATTTCTAATCAATTTTTTTTATACCAATAGACCGTCGGATCGGATTATTTATTCATTGTAAAAACTAAGAACTTATTTTACCCATTGTTTTCAATTCGCTTGAAAATACAGTGTATTAATCCAGCTGGGAATAGATTCTACAAAGCTTTGCTTTATAAAAAGTCATAAGGGATGCTTTCACAATGCCCGACACGATATTTAAACGATATCGGCGGCGAGCTAATGCCATACATTTAGTACTAATACCGCTTTGACAATTTAGGCATCCACTGGTAAGTGCCGACCAACAGAGATTTCACAACGCGACGACACCGTCATTTTTGCTTATTCAAAAAATCCCCATAGCGTTCCTCCTTTTTTTATCGTGAGGAAATCCATTTAAAGCAGTCGGTCAGACTCTACTGACTAAAACCTACCGATTCGTTTGGAACTTGTATTGTACCGCAATCTTCCGCGATCTCAGCTCGCAGTCTCAGAGATCCTGCGTGTTCCCCCTGCAAAAAGAATGTTTAGCGTGAGCCACTGACACGTTGAATAAATTTGATATCGTGTCGTAATCGGTCAGTGTGCACAATGCCAGTGATTGTGCGATCAATCAAAACGTGACAACTTGTGCGATCAAAAAGTATCTTTTGTTGGAAAAGAGACCTTTTCGTGATAAATGTCTGTTGTTTCAAGGATTTTCTGTGAGAAATAAATTCTTTATCTTAGCTTTAATAAACCATAACTCGTGAACACTAACACTGAAGCTTGGAAGCTGCAGTTGCAAGCAGGTGGTTTGGTGTTGAGTGTTGTGAAAACTCAGTACATGGCTTTAAATGTTCTGATGACCAACCTATCAGAAAAAAAAATACAAATGTGACCATGTGGGACCAATAGTCGGGAAGAGAGAGAGAGTTTTAATAAACCATAAGAATTTAGCTCTAGACAGCTTACCTATATACCTACTACTATAGGTGCATAAATTATGTAGGTACAGGCCACATAAATACGTTTCTGCAGTGCAGTGTAGAATAGAAATACTTGATAATAAAATTTATACTTACTTACCTTAGCAAATATAATTAATTGGTAATTACCACGCTATCTACAAATCCAAATCCCCAATTATAACATTTTTATCATTTTTAATACAGTTATGTCATTATCCGTTGGATGATCAGCTACCAATTAAAACGCAGGTTTTTTTGAAGATATCAAACGTGTCGAAGTATTTTATCGACCAATAAGGTACAAAGGTGCAACACTTATTTATGCAAATAAACATCCTGTATCGTGTACAAAGGTTTAAAAGAATAACTGGCACTCCTGATGCTGGCACTCCTGGATAACTCTTTCACAAAGAACAATCCCTTCAAAATTCACCTGCTAAGTTCAAATATTGGTATGCTTTCGCTTATTCAAACATGCTGTATTGTTTTAGGTGATGTTCTCGCGCATGTGAAAGCATGGCGCGGGGGGGTGTTCTACTCCTCATGCTATGGGTGGTCGCCGTCACCGCGGATGGCAAACACGGTATGTATTTTAAATTTTTTGAGTAAGAACAAAAGCTTTGTTTGTGTTGGACTTTAATGTGTGTGCTTAGGGAGTGTGTGCTTTGGTTTGAGTCTTTAAAAGTAGGACCTTCTTTTAGAATCTGTAAACCATATTTAAAAAAAATCTGGATCGTTGTTCGTTTCGTGTACCTAATCCAAATAAATTAACAAAACCTTTTCAAACATGTACCTAACCATATTTTAGAAACTTGAAAACACCTAAATAAGTAATTAAGCAGAATAGTCACAGACTTACTTTCTATTACTCGATAAAGTTGGAAGTGTAGTTTTCTTAATTAGACTAGTAGTTCACTCCGGCCCGAACTGAGATCTCGCGATGTTCCCAAAAAATAAAACAAGTTCATTTTATAAATCATTTGCTGATCATCATCAGATCTAGAAGTATGGACCAGTTCATCAAATCTTAATAAGTATTTTTTAAGATTTCATTTGATTTGACAGGCGTCATGGCTCAGTCGGTTGTAGCTCTGCCTTCCGTGCTGTGGGTCGTGGGTTCGATCCCCACCGAGAACAAACATTTTACGCTAAAGTGACGCGTCATGTCAAGTGACTACCAGTAGTAGTTTGTGTGAAAGTTACTGAAACCGAAAGTATTTTTTCCACCAGAACTTTTTCATCAAATCCGATATCTAAAACAATAAGTAAGCCAAAGTTTTTAATTAAACCAGCTACCTAGACCAACGATAATTCTCTCGCGTAATTACCTGGCTTTTAAGTTATCACAAACTTCCTGCGGGCGACGTTTCCTAACGTTATCTTTCACTCCACTTCACTTTGTAAAAATCCCGGTAAAAAAGTTATGGTAAAAAGTGGAGGGTTGGTAAAAGTTCACACCTAATCTAGATCAGATAAAACTGAAAGGATCTTACAAAGAGTAACTGTCATCGGCTGTTTTCAAACTACCATTGATACGACAGCGACTACAGCGGCAGAGATAAATGTCATAAACATCAAATCCACACCGTCGACCGACACCGATATTATTTTGGCACTGACATGTCGGTAGCGTATAGTTGTGTAAACACTTATCAAATAACTTATAACCTTTGAGGGACAAGTGAGAGTGTTAAAAATACCAATAAATAAAATAAAGGAAGGATAAATTACATAAAAGAAAAAATCCTGTAGCGAAATACACACAAGCAATAGCAATACAACTGTGTACTTATGTGAAATAGGTCTTAAGAAAACGAAAAAAAAACAAAAGTCAATACAAAAACGATTGTCACGATCCAAAGGTAACAAAGCGTACCTATTGAAGACAAAAAGGGGAACCTCACGAATATCGTGCTCATAACATTGTGAACAGTAAACGGTAATGAGAATCGTTTAGCAGGGAATGTGGGTCAGTTACTAGATGTGTGAAAAAACATTTGCTTCTAATGAAACCACACCGAACTACCAAGATAGCAGTATTCAACGTAAACATAAAGAACCAAATTATCAATCGTATCACAAAACAATTGAAATAAAAGTCATTGATTGTGCTGTGCTGAGTACATTAAAATCTGGAATGAAGATAAGCAGAAGCAGTGTATTTTGAAATGTTCATCCACAAAACAAGCTATCACTGCTAATATTGAAAGGCAAAAACAAACTTAGTAACAACAAGAAAATTTAGGTCAAACATGGCATGAAATCCAGAATAAAAACAAATATACCAGGATAACAGTAAAACAAAGGATCTAGGTCAAATAGGTGATGTAATAAAAAACCTAAGGCTGCGCTGCCAGAGCTTATGAAATACCTCGCTAAAAAGAGGAGGTTGGTTCATTCTGTAAATTGCTCTGCGGCTCTCCACCAGTTCGTCTTTTCTATTTTCGAATGCCAATACGGATATCACTAAATTTCAACGGAATATTAAAGGAAAGTCAATCCTATTCCCATAGGTACAAGGTTCTAAAAGCTTTTGAAGCTACGTGCAGAAATAGCGGGATCAATGGGTACCTTATTTTTGAAAACGTTTGAAGCTTCGACGTGAACGATAACTATCAACATTGCATTTAAAAAGTACTTTGTTTTAGAAATTCTTTCGACAGCAGTTCAGCTGTTGCATAATCTGAATCTTTTATGTCACAACTTTAAGTTTTTTGTCAAAACTAAAAAAAGACACCCTTTCAACTTCATAGCTCCTATCTTCATTTCAAGAGTTTTTATGTTTGAAAGAATATTTTTGTGCAAGGACCTTTTTTGTCCATTTCAACATAAATGGCAACACCTTTAGAATTCAATACCACTCTCAAGATTAAAATTTTACAACAAAAACTCCAAGACAATTTCGCTAATGCAAAAATTGGATTCCCATTAACGTTGAAATCGGAAACGACCACTCGGGCACACCTTGCAGCTGCATTCAATGGAATGGAACAGAAATTCGTAAGACAGGACATATTTCATTATGAATCAACCTACAATGGTAGAAAAAGTGCTCGTCTGGTTGCATAGTTCAAAGGTTGACTGCCTAAAAGCTCTTTTGGGCCAATTTGGTAAGAAACTTAGTAAAAAAAAGTCCTAATCCAGAGTCTGTTCGATCTTAGCTCTAAACTCACAAAACCAGAGTTTTTGCATATTTTACAAAATAATAATCATGCCATTTGCAATTAAAGCTAGTAAATTAATAAAAGCTATAAAAGCTTTGCATGATACAAATAAAAATAAAAATTAAGGATGGAGAGAATCTTCTTCGTACCCAGCAATTTTTTCTGTGGCTCAAGACTCAGAAGGCTCCATTATAGCCGCTAACAAAGGGATTATCTTGTTTGGGAACCTCTTGACTGGCTCTCGACGTATCGTGTTACTTTTCAAAAGGTGGCTAGGCTATTTAGTTTTTGTGGGTGTTGTCCCTTTGTAGCTTACATTGGGGTGAGAATGTCCGCCAAAGCAATGCTTTTTGCACCTTGTTTATTGTTTGTACATAACATTTCGGAACTGGTATATTTTAAAATGTATCTCGGTCTTTTATTACTGTTTTTTCGATTTTCATTTTTGTATTTTGAAGTCACACCAAAAATACTGACACTAATTCATTAATCTGATAGTTCTTATTGACTGAACTTTAGGGATAAAATTAAAGTTGAAGTAAAACTGGTGGGAATAGTGTTTTAAATTGTGGTATTACGGGTTTCATAAAATAAGAGTGCGCATTCGACTTTCTGGTAGAATGAACCACCAGAAGAACTAGATACGGATCAAACATTTCAAACCAAATTAGTTTTTTGGGGATGGTGTTGTCACGTTAACCTGTATCAAGATTTGATCTGCGTTGATTTCACCTTTCAAACTTCACGTCTCAAGCACAAATGCCAAAAAAAATTAATTCCCAAAACCTTGCATAAAACTGGCAAAGTTCCTTAGGGATTTTTGGTAACCCAAAGATTTTATGACACATCATTTACCCCAACGGCACATGGGTTGGAAACTAGACCACATATTTCATTAATTACCCATGAGTAATCACAAAAAACGTCCCTCAGACCTTGGCCACACGTGTCGTGTCGTGTCAAAGTTCCAATAACTCATTCTCGTATTTTAAGATTTCCATCAGTAACACTTTTTACAACACAATGTAAATTTGGTGTTTTATGCAAAATAAAATTTGATAATTGGACGATCATTGCCTAGCAGTACCTACTACCAAAAAAAGTAAACACTTTTGTCATTAGGGTCTTGTTTTTACTAGGTATTATCTAAATCTGGATAAAAAATCCAAAAAGTTAAATAAAAGATCCAAATTTAACTCTGGTTACTTATTTTTTTTATTTTTATTTTGAATCCAAATTTAAATCTCTTCACTAATTTTTTTTTCTTCTGTCTTTGATGAGTAATTGTACTTGGGCATTGAAACTTGAGTGATCAGCTAAACATACGGGTGCAAGGGTGTCTCAGTTCCTTGAAACCCACGCCCACGCAGCATTTAATAGATCGAGTGCATCCTTTATGTCTCCCTTAGTGCTAAGTGCTTTTACGAGTTACCTATTCTTATTCACAGTTAACGGAGTTCATTGAAACTTTCAGTGACATTTCAGAATAATTCTCATTCAAACTAATTCAATCTTATCGACGCAATTTTGTAAGCATTGACACACAAATTTTTATAGGTATTTTATATTTATATTTTAATTAATATTTATATTTTAGTTAATTTATATAAAATATTATTTATTTTCCTAACTACTTTTATGAGTCGTAAGAAATAGAAAATATTTTTACGACCAACAACAGTATTTGCAACATTTTAAAATTAAATATGATACAATTCAGTTATTATCTGTAAACTATTGTAAACGATCTTATAGACAATCATAAATTAATACGACACGACTTTCACTGATACAATAATAACATAATTAGCCCATCATAGGCATCAAGCAGCAACAATGTCGCTGTAGCCGAAACCGGCCAGAAAGACATCATCATCATCATCATCAATAATAATTGATACTATAGCTACATATAATAGGCACTACCTACCTAGTGTTCTGCTTTTAGACAATGAACTCATCAAAAATAGTAGAACTTGTAATAGCACGCCTCCCGCTATCTGCACCAAAATACCCTCTCTCCGTTCTATTTTGACATAGAACTCTTCTTATTTATCATCTGTATTTATAACCTTTTTAGGTTATCTGTGCACTCAAAAACCGGACGGGTTTAATGTCCGATATCTGAACCATTAGATGCTTTTATTTCATTCGTTCTGCATTTAGTGCCACTTACGTAGCATGCATCTGTAATGTTTCAGTGATAAAAACGTGTGAGACGCCGCTTAATAACCGGGTTATTCAAAATTGGTGGTACAGTCAACTTCACAGGTTACTTAAAACTTTTGATATTCACTATACCAACAAAATAACAGTTCGAATTTTTTTAACGTATACAAAGTTGGTCAAGAAGAAGTGTTGGCGAGACGACCTTCAAGAAATGGTTTGGTTGGAAATCGACAAAGAACAAGATTTTTGAAGTATAATCGCTCAGCGATTAAACTCTGTGAATAAATAATAGGATTTTTTAATACAATTTATGATGAGTCCATCTGATGCCCCCCACCTGATGTTAAGCCCTAACCAGAGCATATAACGATGCATTGCTTCACAATGCATATCTACTGACCTTTTTACATTTACCCTTCAGTGGGAGATAACAAAATCTTTATTAGATAGAGTGTGCTTTTTTATCATAGTAAAAAAATGCATCAATTTCAAATCACATCTTTGAAATAATGTATTGCCCATTTTACTTGTGACTGTACTTCGTACTTTGGTAGTACTTAAGATACAGTATCTTGGGCGACAGCGTATGGAATCTTTTCATAATCGTATTTTTTTATCTCCCTTACTCGCGCTAAGGTGTTTTTTACCACACCGTTGAATTTTGATTAAACTTAATTGTTTAGACGAACTCTGTGATGCAGCTGTCGACTTATTAGTTTTATTGCAGATTTTTAAGAATATTTGTTTTAAATTGATGTGTTGGTTGTGTTATCCATTGTACTTTTATACCGGACTACGGCGAAGCAAAAAGGAGGGTATATGATTTTGTTATTCCTGTGTCCAATAAGCAAAAACCGTACACCTGGAAGCATTCTTTCAGTCTCTATATTTCCACTACCCGACCTAAACCAGCCATATTTTTCACTAGCTTCCGCCCGCGACTTTGTTCGCGTCCCGTTCTTTCTGTTAAATGTGTTAATCTAGGTTACGAACTGTATATATTCCAAGTTTCATCCAAATCGGAACAGTAGTTTCTGCGTTATTGAAACACAAACATGTAAACTTTCACGTCTAAAATAGTATAGGATTATAATTCGTACAGTTACTGTCGTCCTACTAGGTACTAGGTATTTACTAAAGAAAACTGTCCAGTGTCCAGTCATAAAAAAATTATCACGAAGACGAAATTGACAGGAAATGGTCACTAGGTACTACTATTCCCAGCTGTCAATTACATCATTGCGACAGCAATGTGATTCCAATACGGTGTCATCTATTTCGTAACTGCCTATTGATAGATTCGACAAGCCGATAGCATTATACGTATTTTAATTAACGATCAAAGAAACTTCGACAGCCGTTATCGCGTTGAAATATATTTCTGTTAATCGAAATGTGGGTCGTCCTTTATAACGAGCTACTACTCCCAAAAATTGTCCGAAAGATTCGGTAGTGACAGTTCGGTAGTCACACTACGCGGTTGCTTTGCGCGTTGACGCAGGCTTTTGGTAAGTGACAGCGTCACTGCGCAGTGTAACTCAAAACAGTCCGACGACCGTTGGAATATCAAATCGATTTTCGTAGTACTCTGTTCTTTTTAAGTGTTATCTTGGCGAAGCTCCGTTTAGATTTACTGTTAGTCGCGTAACTAAAAGGGCGAATGCCTCACGATTATAAATAAATTATAAATAGACGTCTGTACTTGAAGTGCACTCACATATAAGATTGATTGACGTACTTTTATATACTTTCTAAAGTCAAACTCAAGATTATAATTCACAACGCTTCGAAATTGAATAAGGCTGGAACGTTTGTTTTTAAAAATACCACAGGAAAAGGAAATACCTTATCACGTGAAATATGCTTCGGCTGATGAATGCCCAGATTCCTTAGGCGACTCCAAGATCTAAAAACAAACTTAAACTCATCAAATTGACGTCGTTTCGTTGAAAGAGACCGCCTCCTGTCATTTAGTCTGGTATTCAAATTATTAAGGATCGATGCTACTCTAGAAGAGGAGCTTATTGATGAGATGTGCTTAATCAACGTCTTCAGTGGAATCTTTGGCTTAAATTCATTTCATTCTTTGATTAATTCTATTGGCTTTTAGTTTAATTGTGACGGTTTATTTCACCGCCTAGTTTAGTTTCTAGTTGTGTTACTTTTTATATTCAAATTTAATACTTTGTGTTTTTTATTTTAATAATGCAGCATTCTTAACAATTTTATTAAAACCTTTAAAATTGCTAATTAAAAACAGTGTGCATTAAAAATAACAAAGACGGAAATAGAGGACATTTTCAGTAAATAACCGTTAAAAAAGAATGAATTTTCATAATACAGCGGAACAACACCTGAGAATTCCCGCCTGAAATTGAAGTTTTAATGATTCCAATACAGCGGCCGCTAAGCGTCTTGGAACGGGAAAAACTCGAAACAAATCCTATTAAGGAAAAATAGATCGGAGAAGGAAATATCGTTCCCCACGAAAACGGAAATAGAAATAAACCGAACGGAAGTGAAACTAATTAACTTATCCACGGTTTGAGATTCTCGGCGTATTTTCGTACAATTCTCTAGTTCAAATAACAATTCTAGTAACACTGTCAACACTGGATGAGTAACACACACTGATGTTGATAACGTTGAGCGAAATTCTCGAGAGGGAAATTTTAATTTTGATGACGATGGAATTTCGTCTGTAGACGCTGACGCTACGGTTGGTTTTTGAGTGGAGGGTGAAAGATTAATAATGTAGGGTGTACGGTATCCAAATATCTATGTTTTGCGTGTAAATAGGTGTGAGTGAGGCGTCAAACCAGGTGCGGACTTTGAGTGAAATCGATGGCGAAACTTAGAGGGTACATGTTATTATGACAGATGCTATTTATTCCAAACCTTTGGAGCGACACGAAATACATTTTACCGTTCCGTAATTATGAGTGCATGAAAGGAAAGCTATTAAAGATATCATGTTTCGTAAAGTTTCAGTTGCTCGTTGGTTTGACATTTTGCGATGCAAACTTCGTCGTTTTGCCTTTTACTCGGAAGTTGAGTCTAAATGAGAGCGTTCCACGTACCTACTCGTACTTTGCCTCGTATTTTCTCCTGTTTTCGTAGAGTTACACAGCATACTTGAGAGCTTCTTGTTAAGTAGTATACTAACTAAATTGTTTGCTGTTTTTAATAAAATGTATCTTTTTATTGTTTCAGATGTACCAAGTTCGACAGAACCTGAACACAGTACAACAATACCAACGCCACCAATACCCTTACGGCCCGAATACGCCCATCCAGCAGGCGTTGAGGCTCTAGATCCTTACAACTCTGAAAAAACCAACCAACAGTCTAGTCACAGAGACTATTTAGAAGAAGATTATGATCACGAATCACATAAAGAAGATGAACATGAAAACAGAGACGACGCTGATGAGCTGCCGTCACTCTCAGGCGATCATCTACTGCAAAGCTCAACAGATGATTTGCCGATGTTTTTGCTTGAGCCTCAGCACGCTTACGTGGTTAGGAATAAACCCGCTATGCTCAGATGTCGGGCCGCGAATGCACTCCAAGTGTATTTCAAATGCAACGATGTCAGATCTGTCAAGAGTACACAGTTTGAGTTCGTGGATCCGCAGAGTGGTGTCAGGATCGTCGAAGCGGAGTGTAATGTGACAAGAGATCAACTAGACGAGTATTTCGGTGAAGACAGATTTACTTGCACGTGCTATGCATGGAGTAGCAGGGGTGACATCAGGAGTCAGCCAGCCGTCGTGGAGTTATCATGTGAGTTTGAATTTTAAATAGATCTGTCATCCTTTCTATTAATAGCGGTGACTGCGGCCCAATGAGCAGTGTGGATTGTTTTGCTGTCAATCAATGGGGATATAATATAAAATCTTTCTATATTCCTGTTGGAAAGGTTCAGGTTGGAAAGGTACTGTCATGAACATGAAGTTTTACGCAGCTTAATAACGTATTTAAAGGATTTTCTGAGAATAACATTGATAACAGAAATATAAACTTCAATAGTAATACGTTTTCTATTGGTTTACGAAACTGATTTCCATTTTGAATGTCGTGAAGCAATAACACTGCACCAGGAACGAAATTATACAAACAAATAGAGCTATCAAATTTTATGAAACAAGCGCTGTGCAATCGAAACAACTCTATATTCTAGGAACCAATATCGAGTTATAAAAATATAGTATCCGGTCGATCTAGGGCGTTGGGCATTTCATCAAAACTCATAATTTGAGAAAGTTTCCGCAGTTTATTTTTGACTAACCCAGTTTAAGTCGTTCCATCTCCGGTCACTTGTATAATGACCTGAGGAGCATACTATTTTATATTCTCTAGCATCATGCTGTGATGCTCTACTAACTGTTGCTTATACTATGCCGGTAGTTTATAATAATGTGTCGTATTTTCTTCAACCAGATATGAAAATCTTCCGTTGGACTGATTTAGTATTTTTGTTTTGGATGTTACGCGTCTGACAGTTGGAATGACAGGTAATTTTAATTCTGACAGAAAAGTAATTTTTTTATGGACTTGTTATGCATTAAAAATTTATAATATTTTTTTTTAATTTCAAGAGGTCTGGAATAATAAGTTATAAGGTCAATAAATAGTAGGTACTTACTATAAAGTAGTTATAAACTTTCAAGTGGATATAGTAAGCGTTTTTGAAGGTCCAACTTCCATATAAAAGTCTTATAGAAATGTTGAGTTAAACGCACCTTTCGTTCTTAAAGCTGAACTACACATCAATTTCATTGAACATAAATCAACTAAAAACGTTACAATCAGAAGTGGGTGATCCATAATTTTCTATCAAGCCTACGATGAAATTATTTCGACAAGACGAATGGCCCTATCAGTTTGAACTTCGAAAGACGTTAATATTACTGTTCATAAAGAGGATTACGAGCAATAATGTTATAATAACGCAATTTAATTCAATACGGTAGAAAACGTAAATCTTATATGCATATTAAGAAATGGTGGACTGCTGGTACCCTGTGTTACTCCATCAACAACTTCAATGTAAAATAACCCTAATCACAGCGTCTTTAGGTTCAATGTTATTGTGTATGACTTAAAATGTACTATCATACAGTTTTGGTAATTTCGCTCTGTTAAAAGAAATTGAGCTGTCACGTACTGGCTTTAAGTTTACATTCGTTCATTGATTTATTCGTATTTTACTTTTTAGTGCCTCAGGAGTTAAAATTTTGATCGTAATACTATTATTTTTAGTTAGTTACTCAAATTTATAGTTTGTGATTGTGCAACGTAAACCGGTCAAATGCCAGTGTGTAATTGCATTAAATGTATAGTACACTTTAAAAGTTTATTACTGTTCACGTTTTGAATTTAATGTAGAGTCATGCATGAACTTGTTTGAAAGTGCACAACCAATACTTATAAAAATTTCTTTTTAACATCACTTAGATATTTACTAGCTTTTTTTCTGGTTTTTAAGAGTCTTTACAACAATGTTGTGGTCAATATTCTAGAACAGCGGCTCGCTTAGCTTCTCTTATTTCTTTCTCTGCTGTTTTTAAGTTTCATTACTTGTAACTCACTTGTACTTGTACTTGTTGTGTTCACTCGCTTTTATAATCTGATCTATCTTATATCTTAGTTGAAAACGATAGGAGTCAAAGGCACTGCTTATAACATGTTTCAGTCATACTTATCTAACAGAACTCAAATAGTAAAAATAGGTAACGCCCAAAGCAAATCAATGCCTATAACCTGTGGGGTGCCACAGGGCTCGATACTAGGTCCCCTACTCTTTTTAATATATATGAATAATATAAGCGAGCTAGGAATCTATGGTGATATAACCTTATATGCGGATGACACCTGCTTATTCTACTTTGGACCTTCTATATCCGAAATCATTTCTCAAGCTCAAGAGGACCTTCACACCCTGCACTCTTGGTTCCAACACAACCTGATGACAATAAATACTTCAAAAACATGCTATACCATCTTCAAAGCAAAAAATAAAAAAACTCCTCCCTATAACCCCTTACACATTGACAACATGCACTTACAAGAAAAAAACAACGAAAAATACCTTGGCTTGCTTATGGATAGCAAGTTGACGTGGAACGCTCATATTGATAAAATTAAATCCAAACTATCATCACTTATTGGTTCATTGCGTAACATCACCCGGTGTATTCCCCACAAATTGCGCCATACTATCTATAATACTCTAGTTAAACCACACTTACTATACTTAATCGAAATTTGGGGTAGCGCCGCAAAAACTAAACTAGCTGAACTTCAAATAGCACAAAATAAAATAATAAAAACACTCTTTAATTATCCCTACCTAACTTCTACTACTCAAATCTATAAAGAAACAAAAATAATGAATCTTAAACAATTGTACATCTATTGCACATGCTTACTAGTCAGAAAAATCTGCCATAAAACTATCCATACTAACTTAGCCTTCACCAAAACAAACCAAATAACAAAACGAAATACTCGACGAGCTAGTTTCCTTGTTCTATCTAAAACACGAACGAACTTCGGGAAAAAAATGGTTACCTACGAAGGGGCACAGCTTTTTAATAAACTACCCGCAACGATAAAACAAGCAAGTTCATACAACTTATTTAAATTGAAGCTGGGCCAACATGTACTTCAAGACCATACGCTCCTGAACAAATAAAATACCTACCTAAATCGCACGCTTTACAGCTATAAAATAAACCAAACCTACCTACTATTAGGACGACAACCGCTAACAAATAGTTATATCTATTTACCTTAAGTCTGTATTGTTCTCATATAAGTGACTGTATTTGTCTTTTTTGAGAATAAAGTATCTTAAACCAGATCTTGTATGATTTAGCTGTTTCAAGCATAAAAAAACATAACTCTACTAGGTGCCGTCCGCGACTTCGTCCGCGACTTCCTGCTGGATCCTGTTAATTTTTCGGGATAAAAAGTAGCCTATGTTTTAACCCAGGTCACGGACAATATATATTCCAAGTTTCATCTAAATCGAATCAGCAGTTTTTAAGTGAAAGAGTAACAAACATCCATCCATCCATCCATACTTACAAACTTTCGCGTTTGTAATATTATACAGTAGGATTAGCTCTTCTGCTAATATCTTTAGTGACATAACGCTGTGGTAAATATGTTAGGACAGTGGCTTGCTTACCTTCTTCGTCATCAGCACCCTCTTGCATCACTACATTCTAGTCGTATTCGTTCATAGTATCATTATCGGCATCTATTTCATCTATCTCATCATCAACCACGGTTTTTTCTAAAAATACCAACCATTTCAAAACAAGCTTCTGTTTTTTTGGTATTAAAATATATTCCTTCATAATTCCAATTATAATATTCTACGAGGCCACTATATTTTGTTTCAGCTCAACGACTCAATTTTACTGAGAGCTTTCACAGAATAAGGGCAAAACTCTTTAGCTAATTTTGGTAAGTAGGTACCACCTAAATCATTTTCTTTAACCTTGTTTTCCTTACAGCATTTTCTGTTGTCGTCGAATTTATAAATTAGTCATTTAGAAGGAACGTTTGTTGTTATTGGCTATTTCAACCTGTCATATTTAACCAATCACAGACCTACGATTGCAAAATCGCAATTGCTATTGAATTACATTTAAAACAATAAGAAAACTTCTTTAGCATTTTACTTACTTGCAGCCGGACACTGAAACGACACGACAACTCAGTTTCTTGAATAAAAATTACTTTGTTGGCGTTGACATGGCGTGAAAGAATCTAGTCTAGTCGATATGTCGTTGGCAGTGTGATATTTATCTAAAACTGATGCTAAAGGCACAATAATACTCAACTTTGATTTACGCATTAGAACTACGGAATTGCGTTTTGCAATGTCCATTGATAACTGCTAATGCTGCTTTCAGTTTTACTACCGTAGATAAAGTTCATTGTATTCCGAGCTATCGATAATGTCGGAAGTTGAAACACAGATTACAAGAAAGCTGGCTAAGGCTATCTAATACATTGTTGAAGTATGACTCAAATTTTTGTTAAGGAAATACTTTGTTTACTGTATGGAAGCTTACAAAAGTATACATTTTGGTGTATATTAACGTTATATTAGTAGTTAACTTTTTTTAGCTATTTTTTACTAATTTAAAACTAACATCATTGGTTAAATTTCACGATGTGATAATATCATCATAGGTTGCACATACTTATTACAAGATTTTTTTATACGAATATTACTTACCTACCTCAAATTCAAATTCAAATTCTTTATTACAGAAATAACTGAGATGAGACCACTTACAACTAGGTAGGTACAAATACGTAGATTAGAGGGACCTAAAATCAACGTAAACAACATTATGTAGGTAATAAATAGGTGGGTAAGTAGCTAATTTACTTTTTTGCTTTCAAGTACACAAGCACTTCAAATTTACGAAAATGGCAGACAGACAGCTTAAAAACGTCCCTTCTGAATGAGGAACGTCGTATGCAGCCGCATGTCGTGTTCAACAGTAGGTACATTTCTTATAACTGGTGATCGATAATGATGATAACTTCAAAAATACTCAAAGTTACAAAAATACATTAGTTATTCAGCTTATTCAAATGTACTATAACTTTGGGCCGGTTGTTAGTTGCGCAATAAATTATATTTATAAACCAAGGGCTTGTAATTACTGTCTTTGTACCGAGATATTTATCTTTGTATTTATTTGGTATTAAACGTGGCCGGATTATATTTACAACGTATATGATTGATTGTAGGGCTTGAGCAATGCTTATTCTCATGTTGTTTCATTATTTATTTATAAGGACACCTGGCTCGATTATTGATATCACGTTTTTTATTACCTACCTTGTGATATAACTAGTTTAGTTTCGTTCCTTTTTCAGTTGTATTGAGAATTGATACGTAAATTGTAAATGTGGACTCTGTGTAAATTTTTCATGATTTCTTGGCAATTAGTCTCGAAATTTTTTCGGCGTTGCCCATTTATTTTTCTTTTCTGAAATGAAATAATGACCCTAAAAACCTATATACCTACCTTTTGAAGTTTTGATGATATCAAATGTGCTTACATAGCTTTATATGGAATATGGAATTTTCAGCCTTGACTATACCGACCAACAAAATATCCACACTTTCAAAACAATGTTCACAGTTCACAACTTCAGAGTGGGGTTCTTAAGTGTCTAAATATACCCCCAAAGTGTTCAGGAGACACTTATTGCTGTAAGCCGAACAAACGCGTGCTATGAATTCTAACTGACAGTTTTAATTGTTCTACTACATCACTTGAGTATAGTTGAGTTTAAATAATGATATTTAGGATTTTGTACCTATGTAATTTCCCTATAACCTTCTGTCTTGTTTGTATAATGTTAAGTTTTAATCCCAAGTTCTATGTAGGTATCTATTTCAAAATTTTTGCCTATCCCTTTGTATTACTATTTGTATTGCCCAATTTCTTCTTAGTTTTAATTTTATATTTAGTTTCGGTTTAGATACCTACTTATTATGGCTTATTGCATAATGTAATACTGACTGTATTATGCCTACTATTTACTTTTTTTGCAACAAAGAGTAAAATAACGCAGAAAACAGTGGTACTAATTAAAAACTGTCATGATGACACTGTGGAATAAAGAATTTGTATTTAAAGACATAATTTTTTGACCTACAAGAGGCTTTGAAAATTGTAAGCGGTGCAGATTTTACTGTTGCATAATTATTCTTAACAGAATCGGCACTAGATAAACGCAGTTGCTCTAAACTAGGTTTCTAGTTCGGCTTAGACCTCAATGTAAAACTGATCTTATCTCGTAGACCACCTTTGAAGTGTTACCAATCAATAATAAAGTGATATTTCAAAGCACCTGAATATTTACGTGTAAGTTCTACCATTAATCTCACGATTTACAGGTTTATCTTCAAATCTGCTTATAAATAATACATGATTGCAAATATAGTAGAATATGTATAAAACAGTAGTTTAAATGTGAATAAATTGAAATCTATGAATAAGGTGTTTTATGGCAATAGTAAAATTTAAATGAAGGTTGTTTCGAAAAGTGTTCACGCAAATTGATAGTTTTATTGCTGCTAAAACATCGCAGAAGCTTTTGATTCTACTAGTGGTTCACTGACGCCTTACCTAATGGCACAGATCATAATAATTATAAACTAGCTAATAAACTATTTAAAACAACGTTTAATTTAGCATGTGCTAGAATATTTTTTTTCTTATTTTTACAAAAATAAAGCCTTTTAAGGCAGCCTAAAAACTCCGTTATCAAAGTTGGTCACAAACTCCTATGAACTTACTTACATTTTATTAGGAAAATATCGCTTCCGACTGGTACTGATTTGGACCGGTTGAGCTATCTATAGGTCGTTCGCAACGGTTTGTAGATGGCTCGGCTGTTTCATGTGAATATTGTGACTATTGTAAATAAAAAAAATATCTATGGGTAGACATAAAACAGTTTTTCAAAGAGCATACTTTATGATCGCACATTCAAATAAAGTCCACTTAGTTTGGCAAGAAATAAAATTGTCAAGTGATTCACTTTATTGAAATTGACGTTTATGATTTCATTCTCGTAAATTGGTGAAATCAGTCACTCTTCTTTAGAGATTATTATTTTATCCTTCACTAAAGGTTTTGTAGAGTATATGAATTCAAGAACTTATGAGAGTTTATGAATTTATAAATAAGCTCGGTATTTTATACCAAAATATGCCAATATATAAAAACTAATGTGCATGAGATTTATTCAGAATAACTACCTCCGTTTGTAGCCTATCTATATCCATGCTTATATACGCTCGAATCTTCAGCCAGCCAGCTCAAAATAATTTAACAAAATAATTACTCAAATAATCAAGAAATTAGTTTCGTATAATTATTTAAGTACGATTACTTTGTTGACAATAAGTATGGATTTTGGAACCCCTTTGATTCATACTACGGCTGTCAAGATCCTTGAAACCATACCAAGATCTTTAAAAATAAAATACTCAAATCAGAAATAGTCAGCGACAATTAGAAACATTTTTTGACTTATTTTATGAGCAAATATTTGATTCTAGCTGTTGCCCGCGGCTTTGCTCGCATGTTAGCAGCAACGATTTTAACCATATGCGTATTTATTTGGTTAAAGTTAGACCCTTTAGGATGCGACTTTTCAAAATTCCTTTCTAAATGCACTCCGACACCATATAAGGATACTACCCTCCAAATTTCACACCTAGGACCTATAGTTGCGGCTGTGCGTTGATTGTCAGTCAGCTTCAAAAGAGGTTTTATATAATTAGAAGATAGATGAGGTAAAAACATGAATACCAGCAGAGACTACTGTATCCACTATCCAGTCGGATCCAGTAGGTCAACGCATGTGTTTCCGTAAAGCTTGCGGTCAGTATCTCGCCAGAAAACCACACTCAGAGCTACTGCGCTACCCGATTGTACAACTCGGCTGCGGAGAGCTTATGGACTGATAAGGGTTCTGTAAACAGCCCTGTATTTGTACCGTGTTTCGGGTTGTTATAAATTAATTTGGCGTTGTGATGCTGGTATGAATGTCTACTTTAAATTTTAGCTTTTTACTTCTAACAACAAGTGATAGTCAACTTTTCTTCAGGCCTCAAGGAAGTTATTTAAGTCATAGAATATACAAAATGGGTATGCATAAATGTATACTAATTAAATTTGTAAATAATTATAAAATAAAGTCTGGTGATGGAATTTTTAGGCCGCTTTAAGGCCCCGTTGTGGTTTAATGTCTGTTACAGCTGTAAGCACTAGCACTAGACTAGCATCTTCGTCGGTTTGTTGTGTATCAAAAAAGCAGTATGATACTACTAACCTACTAGCATAGAACGTACCTATAGCTTCTTCGTGATTTACTTGTTTAAAAAAGTAGTGAACTTCAAAAATACCATATTCCGACACAAACACCAATTAACTTACCGTTTCAAACTCACCTCTTAATGATTCTATTTCCAGTCGTGGTACAGATCCATTAAACCTACAAGCATGGGCATTAACATGAAAACATCACATACAAACGCAGAAGCAGTAAATCCCGACAGAAGAATTACCTCTGACACATTTACGTGCACTTACTGCTTGAAAGATGCCACTTCATGGTAGATACTTATATTTTAAACCCTTGTATGTACCCCTGCCTATGATCTGTGTTTCTGCTTAGAAGGTTTTAGTCACAAAGGAAATTAATATGAATTTAAGTATTGACAATATTTAAGAAAAACACATGGCAGCAGTTAATAAAACCGCTGAAAACGATTTATAGATAGCTCAAGATCCAAATGTTTCTGAGATAGATTGCTGTAAAGCTATGTTTGATTTTCTAGTAGTTACCTAATTTACCATCCTTTTACAAGCCTAATCCATTTAAGAATTAATGTCTTAGGCATTGCATCGTCTCGCCCACCGGGTGCTGTCAAATAATTATAGTTTATTCACAAAGAAAATTACAACTATTATACAGTATTAACAATATTTACAAATTAGTTTAGTTTAATGCATCAATAGAATCGGGTCCAATATTTTATTTTTTAATTTTAACTCTTCATTGAAGTACACGATTTTATATTCATACAACAATTTCCATAGAATATTTTTAGAAATAAAACAGATTGTAAACATCCATAATCACTCATGCAAATAAAATCCAATATTAAATTCCATTGTCCATAGACAGGAAATCCAAAAAGGACGTATCTCTACCAGCCTCGACTGAATATAATTCAATTTAACGTAGCAGTTTTGTGTTGGAAAATTCGCACCGAAATAATTCCTTTTTGTAAGCGAAGATAATAAAATCTGACAGGTAGAGATTTTAACAGATTCATCAGAATTTTTAACCCTTAATCTAGTTTCGTGAAGAATACGGAACATAGTTTTTGGAAAAATTTGTAGCCAAAAGTAATAGTTATAATTTTAATTTAAGTAAAGTTTTTTACTTTTTTACAGTCGCTTCAAAAGTTTCTGATTCGCGATTTTTGATATTATAGTAGGTACTTTTGCATTCATATATTGATATCGATTTTAAAATATTATTATACCAAACTACATAATCAAAATGATACAGTATTCTGGAAATACTAACTACCCACTTTATACCGGCAAAATTTAATTCAGCCACTTATTTTATTTATTCGTGCTATGTTACACATACGTTGCCGATACCGGTATCTATTTAATACCGATATCAGTTAAAATAAATATATAAATATTCACGGACACTTAACACAACGCCTTCTAGTCCCAAACTAAGCAAAGCTTGTATGATGGGAACTGGATGGCTGATAGAATACATACATACTTTTTTTTTTTTGTAAATACATACTTATAATACATAGAAACACCCAGACACAGAACAAACATCTATGTTTATAACACAAATGTTTGTTCTCACTAATAAGTTGCTCACTAATATCAGTGTAGCCAGAATTATTAAAAGCGTCATTACTTTGCGAGATTAGGTTTCGACCGATATCGTGTGTCGTGTCGGCTACGTGGAACAGTGAGAACTCTATTTTCTCATTTAATTTTAATCAAGCTCGTACCTAGCTGTAACCACAAGCCTTTTCCATCTCTACCTCGCTTCCGCAGATACGAATAGAGGAAATGAAACGTACCTCGTAATTTATGGCTCTACACGTACCCAGTCGGATACACCTAACACTTATCATTTACGCCCATCAACTTGGTACGGGTTTAGTTGGAGTAAGCTCTGCTTGAATAAAATAAAAATATTCTTTATGGCAACTGCATTTTAGATAATCATTTTTTTGGTCTTTAAGTTACTTAAGAAATGCCAAGACTACGTGGATTGTGGACTTGATGATAGTTAGAAAATTCACACATACAATATCTTTTATACTTTTTTTTCTACCATTTATTGCGATGTTTACCTAAAATTAGGACTTGAATCTCCTAATAGGCAGGTACCTTATTTCCAAAACGTCTAAATTCCAAAAACACTTTTTTTTAGAATGCTTGAACTAAAAACAAATAAAACAACTTTGTTAATCGAAGTTGTTTTAACATAGAAAATTCCTCAACTTCTAAAAAAATCAATTTATGCTTAGCTTCCTTGTGCCTAAATAGTCAGATTGATCGCGTGTCAAAGACTATTTAACAATATAAAATAGAACAAAATCTAGAAACACTAACAAAATGAACACGAAGCCATTTTTCAGTGGCAGCTAACGTTCCAACTCACTCAGAGTTTGAAGCTCGTGAAACCAACAAATCACGCGCCGAAAAACTAATATTCAACTTCACAGTCAGACCATGTGTATTAGAAAGGGGTGTAGCATGAAACGGTTGAAAAACCTACGGAACGATGGAAAAAAATAAATAAAAATGTCACAAAGCTAACTCTAGGGAACATAAATCTACGAGGTACAAGAAAGGCTTTGGCAGACCGATAGCGCTAAATATACCTAGGCAAGAGATGACATAGAAAAAGACTGGATCCAAAAAAATATAAAAGCGACTAGTGTGGCGTTTGAGAGGCTTGTGCATGTGCAGTGGATAAATCAAGCTATTATGGTGGTGAACGTACATGCTAATTAAAGCTCTTGGGACATAATATTATCGTCTTTCAAAGTAGCTATGAGCTTACCTAGTGTTTGATTAAAAGCATTGTAAAATTATTAAAAAAATAATGAAATCCTACGCCATAATGAAATTGAGTGCCATTTAGTACCAACATGGTTTAAACCTACCACATTTCAGCAAACTCAATTCCTTTACTGCCTATATAGAACTAAAATGTGCAGAAAATTGAGTTACCGCACACGAAACCTCACATGCACCAAATAGCAATACATTTCAGGCTTTCACGGTAGTACCGTAGTGCAAGTCTTAAGAGGGCTGCGGAGGATATGAACGTATACGATCAATATCACTTTTGATTCGAGTATATTTAAATTTCTACAATATTGTGGTATTATATAGATTAGAATAGTATTTTTCTATGTTTCTAGACATTATTTAGAAACAAAATAATTTAATTTCGCGCATTTTTTACACATTTAAGACATGTTTTAATCTTGTTGGTTCCATATTAAAAACAAAACTATATTTTTAGTATTGTTGACATGGGAACGTAGCTTATATCAAGTTACAGTTTACCATCACTATGTGAGGAACACATTGTGATGGTAAACTCACGATGAAAACTTTTTCATTCACCATTTTTGGTATAACGAAACACAAAATAACTCGCAGGACTCTTAAGTTTCAACGCGCTGAGGCCATAAATCTGTTAGAGGATGCTTCATTGCTCCTGCCTTCTACATAGAACGTACACGACTATTGTGTAGAAAATGAATTGAATAGTTTCAGGGGAAATTGAAGAGTGAGTTATATGAGTGTGTGAACCTTCATTGTTTATTGAACGCAGGCGATGCGTTATGGCGCGGCGTCATCGCACCGTATGGTTTTACCATTTATAGCGTAGAAATAAGCTAACAACTACCTGTGAAATGGTAGACTATTCAACAAGGGAGAAAAGTATTATATTACAGTACAAGATGTCATTAATTCTCGAGCAACATTTCAGATGAGAATATAATTGTTGCTTGAGATCCTAATAAAGGAGTTGAAAAAAATACCTACCTTTTCTGGAGGTCCAATCTGTGTGATTTTATCAGTTGTTATTAGTATGGGAAAAATTATGTAGGTCAATGAAAGCGACCCAAATTACTCTATTGAAAGATAATAAAATAAATTCATCGTGTATTCAATACAACTAAATTATTTAATGAAAGCAACAATTATCGTTGGACTAGAGTCGGGCAATTGTATAATCGGCGTTCAGTTTTATTGAGATTGACGTGAGAAGGCAGGAGCTTAGGGAGTGGGATGTAATGGAAACTTAAAGCGGGATATAGACAGAATACTGACAATGACGTAAAATTACGTACGTACTTAGTGTTAATATTTCAAAAACATGTCATGTTGCACAGGTTCGGATGAAACTTACAATAAATAAAGGCCATAAAGCGGAAGAACACATAATAATATACGACGGGCAGAAGCTAGTAATAGGTAAAACCAAGCAACAATTAATTATCTGCTGGTAAAAAAAAATTAATTGATTTATTTCATTTTTAAAAAGATCCAAAAGGATCCACTTACGTAGTTGTGGACCAATTATTCTGCGATGAATCGAATTCTAAAACAAAACACCAAGCTTATAACTTACACCACACACCAATTGCGCAAGAGTTGGCTATTGTGTGACAATTATTGAATTAGCTCAAGAGCTTTTGCGTTTTTATATAAACGTCAGAAACCTCAATTGATATTGACAGTTGATGGTAAGTACTTTAGCTTGGCTAGAAAATAAACTTTTAACAAATTTGAATTACGTAAAGTATAGCACTGAGTATTTGTAGGAATCGTTGCAACTACCATAATAAAGCATTTAGTTAACTTCCAAATTCTGAAATCATTTTTAAAGATTTCGTCCGTTTCACCACTGACATAACCTTATCATCACTATTGTTATATCAGCCTCATTTACATCTAAACCAATTTCTTTCCCCATAGATTTAATAATTCTGAAATCATTTCTTATCAATTATTTCTTTTATTGTAACACCCATCATCACCACCGTCAAATCAGCCTAATTCACTCTAAACCAATTCCTCCTCCATAATACCCAATTTTGACATATCATCAACGTAAATTTTTTTCACCAGATCTAAAGAAACCGTTCTCCACGTCTCCATCTCCAACATCAGTGGAGGCCGGTGCAGCTGCCTCACTCCGCTGCGCGCCTCCCGCTGCTGCTCCATCTCCAAGAGTGACCTGGCTGAAGCACGGCGCTCCACTGCAGCAGGACCACAATGTGCTGATATCTGCTGAAGGGAACCTGCTGATTTCTAGAGCAACTTTACAAGTAAGAGTACGATAAATAATAATTAGCTTAGAATGAATATGTTTTGAGTGGGTAATGCAACATCTCTTTCTTTATCTGTTTACTTATAATCGTTGCATAACTTTATTCAGCTGTTTGAATTGTTGCTGTCTCTCACTAACAGGTAATGTCAAACTGAGCTGTATTTTAACCAACTGTTTAACTATGCAGCATTTATAAGTTAAAGGTAAAGTTTAAAAATATCTTCGCATTAAAATAAAAACCAATTAAAAAATTATAATTTGAATCGTGTTCAATTTGTTTATATTGTGCTACTTTTTCAATGTCAATTGACCATTTATCGAGATTTATTAATAATTCTTTGAAGAAAGTAAGAATGTCTAATGAGTTAGTAGCCTAAGAAGAGTTTTAATCGGTCATAAATACAGAATTTTATTTTAATAATAAAACTAATCCTACGTTTATCTTTATTACAATGACTATTATCACCCACTCACGTATCACGCAAAAATTAACTACCCATAAATTTACAAGACACATTTATCACAAGAGGTTTATAATCTGTGGTTACCGCAAATATAAACAATAGTTCAAAAACACGTGTCAAATAAGGACACTTATATACTACAAGTAATATTAAAAATGTATGCGTAAATGAAAATGATAAAAAACATCGAAATGTAGACCTTAATGATAGAAAACACTTAAATGAGCACACAAATGATAATGACACAAAACAATCAAATATAGACTGTAACGATTAGACAAATGAGTATAAAATTAAGGAATTCAAAAACATGTGTTTAAATACTGGTTTCAAAGCTCCACATGACTCACAGGACACACATGGTGATACTTCCACTGATCCAGGAATAACGCCAAGTGCCTCTAATGTTTTAGAACATGCTCCAATTTCACAGAATGATGTGATTATTAAAATTTATGAAGGCACTATTAATTTAGAGCAAGAACTGTTTATTTTGTGTCATGAAAATGTACAAAACTGCACTGATTATGAAGCTTATTTAAGTAATAGTAGGTATATTTTCATACGATATTAAATTTGAATGTTTTGCTATGCCCAATCAATGAAAAAAATATCAGTAAATAGTTGGTGACAATTTGCCTAAAGTTTTCCCGTATCAAAAGAATATAGTCGCGGATACAAAATCTTACTATATACCATTTAGCTTATGAAGTGCCTTTTCTCGAGGATTAAAATACATATCTAGATTAAAATACCTCAATGTTAAAAAACCTCAAAGTATCAAAATTTTTGACAAGTTTGCTATATGTATAATAAACCTGAAAAAATTGTATTTTCATTATATTTGTAAGGTAGATAGAGGTAGGGTCGTCAACTGAGAAGAAAGGGTTAGTCTGGCCTAACCCCATACTGGCCTGCCCCCGATGCAGATTACCAAATAGTATACACGGTGTAACATAAATACCCTATAAGTCCGAAAGTGGAGTATTCTACAGGTCATGGCGAACAGTGTTTGTTCTACGACTTTTGAGATTTCAAAGTTTTTCATTCATGAAATGAGCTCGTAACTTTTACTTAAAATGTACGTTCACACAGCTAGCGTAAGTAGCAGAGTACCTACGTGTGCAT
Organism: Eulithis testata; assembly: GCA_947507515.1. Classification (NCBI taxonomy): domain Eukaryota; kingdom Metazoa; phylum Arthropoda; class Insecta; order Lepidoptera; family Geometridae; genus Eulithis; species Eulithis testata. The sequence goes on along the minus strand of OX382198.1, from coordinate 10,685,119 downwards.
GCGTGTGTATGGTTTTACGTAAATAGTAAACAAACACTTAGGGTTGTCGCAAATTTTTAAAATAATAAAAGTTGTATTTTTGTGTGAAAATTTCAGTTACGATTTATTGACCCTTTGCACATGTCCAAGCACTCAAGCGGTCGGTCTGATTACGCCTCCTTTGGGCTTATAGGGTAATTATTTTACACCTTGTATATTTAAAATCATCCAGTAAGCTAAATTTAATTCTACACCATTGGTTTCACCAGACACTAGAACCATCCAACCAATTAAACTAATCCTAGGCCGTGTTTATGATTCTAGTCTTACTTCTCTAGTCAAGATGAATGTACTTGAGTAGAATGCATCCATTTGCACGAAGATTTACACTTACGCAGTAGATAAGCTACTCCAGACGCTAATAAAGCCATATCCAATTAGTACAAACAACGTTTGTCCAGCGGGCCTAAGATGCGCACCGCGAGACATTTGTCATGTCGTTCTGTCAAAATGTAAGCATTTTGTACCAGTTTAGGAACTATTGCATTATCTGTGGTAATGTTGTCGAGAAACCGCGCCTTTGAATTTTCAACTTTTGACATTTCTGCATGACTATTATCTCGTCCTCAGAGAGGTACGACGACTAAGAAGTGTCAAAAGTGTACATTATGGCGCGTTTTGTCGACACCACTAGGTACCACAAATAATGCAATAGTTCCTAAACTGGTACAAAATGCTTACATTTTGACAGAACGACATGACAAATATCTCGCGGTGCGCATCTTAGGCCCGCTGGGGTATCAGTAGACGAGATTTCACAGTGCTTTTGAAATAGCTAGTTCACTTCTTACTATAGTAGGTGCCAAATAACACCGCAATACAGGTCATTCACCCACCTTTACCACGATGTCGCAAAATTCAATTTATGTATGGTAAACAAACAGTACTAACGAGATTAGAGCGATTACCGTCTTAGCGACAGGTTTGTATGGAAAGCGACAGAATTAGCCATTCATAAATTAAATTTATGAATAGCTAATTCTGCAGGCGTCATGGCTCAGTCGGTAGTAGCTCTGCCTTCCGTGCTGTGGGTCGTGGGTTCGATCCCCACCAAGAACAAACATTTGTGTGGCAAACATTGATGTTTGTTCTGTGTCTGGGTGTTTCTATGTATTATAAGTATGTAATTACAAAAAAAATGTATGTATGTATTCTATCAGCCATCTAGTTCCCATCGTACAAGCTTTGCTTAGTTTGGGACTAGAAGGCGTTGTGTTAAGTGTCCGTGAATATTTATTATTTATTATTAATTTGCGACATCGTTTTGACAGTGGGTGAATGACCTGTATTGCAGTGTTATTTGGCACCTACTATAACAATAAATTACTGCTCCCTGCAGTCACTATTTCGGTAGTGTAGTGCTTGTTGTACTCAAGGCTTCTAAAAGATAAAAAATCTTATTTTACAGGAAAAGTACGTAAAAATTGCAACAGGGTTTACACCCTTCCAATGCAAATTAAAATCGCAACTCAGACATGTTGGTAAAAATTCTTGGTACTTCTGACAAACTCTCTTAAGTAAAAATCGTTCGCAATGGTCCGTTCTTTCGTACAGTCGCGAGCTCAAATTTTAACACCACAAAATATAACTTGGCATAGGTGACACAGTTTTGCTATAGCTCAGATAGCTTAGTTTGCAATATGAAGCCAGAGTTCGGTATAAAGATCTTTATTCCCACTAAAGCAAGCAAGTTCGTATGAGCTAGTGGCCAACTCTGGTGACGGAGTTTTTAGGCCGCCTTAAGGCCTCCGTCGTGGCTTAACGACTGCTAGAGCCGGGACCGATAGTTTAACGTGCCCTCCGAAGCACGAAAGCGCTCAGATGTAAATGCCACTAACGGTCACCCATCCAAATAGTGACCGCACAGAACGTTGCTTAACTTAAATAATCGGTGAAGATTGGCTACGACTAAGACAATTTGTCACTTACATGAGATAAAATTAAGTAAGTTTTATAGGCGTGGCGGGTAGACTTAAATAAGTACCTATATTTATGGCTTCGTATTTACATTTTCTACTCAAGCACTGACCAGACTTGTCCTGTATGAAAATCTATGCTTAAGTAACGATTTCTTTATTAGAATTCAGAATACGAGCCTAAGGGCCGAATACTGAAACGTCACAATTTAAACACCACTAATTGATCTGCCTCTGTGTGACATTACTCATTTCTAAGAGATGGCAATAATTTAAGTATGTACTTAGAGTTTGTACGTTTGTTAGTTATCCTTGACTGACTGTGGTAGTCGTTCGAGAACGCGATATAAGATGCTCTTATTGAACTCATTAACATTCTGAGGCGTCAATCCGTACAATCGCTACGTCATTGACCCTGTTGTTCATTTACTTGATCGGTTAGGGCATGTTTATACTATAGTAGGTGCCAAATAACACCGCAATACAGGTCATTCACCCACCTTCACCACGATGTCACAAAACTCAATTTATGAATGGCTAATTCTGTCACTTTTCATACAAACCTGTCGCTAAGACGGTATCGCTCGAATCTCGTTAGTACGGTTTGTTTACCATACATAAATTGAATTTTGCGACATCGTGGTGAAGGTGGGTGAATGACCTGTATTGCGGTGTTATTTGGCACCTACTATACTCCTATACTTTTAGTTTTTACTGTTAAAAGATGCTTATTTGGGATGCTTTAACATTTTGTTCTTTCACAAAAACATAGTTTCATGTTTTACTCTAACTAAACGCACATTGATAGTGTAAAAAAAAAAACCACCTATGGTAAGTATATTATTTTGATCTCTATAATTGGTACATTTGTGGATAAATTTCAAAGGTGGATACAAATAGTATTTACTTTCATTGAACGACATTTTTACACACATTCTAATTTAAATTCACTTTCACATTCACCAATTTTAACAAAACCTTCATTATTATTTTTTTCAAATATTCCTGAATTCTGAAAAGTGACGAGGACATTACCCATGTAGTGTAACACCAACTTTACAGCGACATCGACTAATTAGTCTTGCGCTACAGACGTTTATTAATTGCGACACGATGCGACACGAGTCGCTGTCGCCTTTGCTGCTTTTTTGCTCGAGTGTACCCTTTCAAAGCTGATAAAAGTGAGCTAATTTTAGACTGCATTTTTGTGTTATCTGTCTTACGTATTTTGATTAAAAAATACTGCAGTTGTGTCCAGTTCACTAATTAAGGACTTTCACAAGGAGAGTTGGTTTTTATTGAATTAAGATCTTTAGTTTATCACGGCCTTAAACCGGTTAGTAGAGGAACTAGCGAAAACTTAATCAATATTTTTTTTAATTCTTGCAATAGTTTTACACGAATTCTTTTGAGAATTACTCAGAGATCCACCCTCCATCCATGTTAATATTTTACTAAACTGTAATTTCATTGTTTGCTAAAAAAATATTTTAAATCAGTACTTTTCTAGAGGGCACGATTATTTAAACAATCAATTGTATTGACTCATTATTTTATAATTTATAAATCTTTGAGAGAATAGCTAATGTTTTAAAACTTCTACTTGCTCAGTGATAAAACGAATAAGTCACGACACGGCGTTCAAAATATCAATGTATTCAACAAAAAAAAGTGATAATCATAATGTTAACACTAGAAATAAAGACAAACTCGCTGTTCCCACCACTCACAGGCTCACAAAAATTAGTAAATTTTTCAAAGGGCAATGTGTACGCTTCTTTAACAAAATCCCAAGTGATGTGTCTCAGTTGTCGATTGGCAAGTTCAAAAACGTAATAAAACAGAGACTTCTTTTAAAAGCATACTATAAAATATCTGATTATTTAGAAGACAAACAAGCTTGGGACGAACTAGCTCCAACTCATCCAATAAAAAAAAATTGTAATCATACCTAATCATACAAAACGTAATGACGATTCAAAGTGATCAGTGAGATTTTATTGAATAAAAGATTTTTGACTTTGACTTTGACAAAAATCTCTCCACAACCGTGTAAACGTAAATTTACATCTGTTCAACAACAGGCAATTTTGTGGAAAGCAACAAGTTGAAAGCAACAATGTTGCCCGTTCTCGCAACAGAGCGTCGACCGTTCCACAAAATAAGGCTTGTTGAAAGATGTTATTGTCGTACGCAAAGCTTTCAAAATGTTGCTTTCCACAAAATTGCCTGTTGTTGAACAGATGTAAATTAACCTTTAGTAATTAGATTTGTCCGATAACTTTTCTCGCATGCTTCAGTCTCTGGTGGCCGTGGGTACAGAGCCCCGAATCTGTGCATTTGTTTTGACTTTCGACTCAATTATAGCACACGCAAACGCATTCGCAAAGCGAGACATTTTGCATGAAACCCGGATAAGCGCCTCTAGCGGGAGATTTGGAAATTGTGCAATTCCCAACAAAATTTCTCGCTTTACGAATGCTTTTGCGTGTGCTACACTCGAGTCGAAAGACAAAACAAATGCACAGGCTCGGGGCTCTGAATATAATAATTACTTTCACATTTCCAATAAGCCCCATACGTCCGTCCATCTTCGCGGCCCTTACAATCGCAAATAACCATTCCAACTCCGGTTTCCGCTACAGAGCACCCACTAATTAGACACATGCAGACATGGATTAATTGCAACGCGTCTTGTGTTTCATTGTACAACAAAATTAGATGGGTAGGTGAAGATTCTTACTTTCGCTAGTAGATTGGGTCACGCGTGAGAGTGATGAACATAGTACAATTTATTAAAGATATATGACCAAACTCACAAAGCAAGGCAGGAAAATTACGTCAGATCGTTTTACCACATTATCGCTTTTTTTTCATTAAAAAAATATATTGGCAATACAACGACAGGCGTCATGGCTCAGTCGGTAGTAGCTCTGCCTTCCGTGCTGTGTGTCGTGGGTTCGATCCCCACCGAGAACAAACATTTATGTGGCAAACATAAATGTTTGTTCTGTGTCTGGGTGTTTCTATGTATTATAAGTATGTATTTACAAAAAGGACTAGAAGGCGTTGTGTTAAGTGTCCGTGAATATTTATTTATTTATTTTATTTATTTAACGTTTTTTTTTTTAATTTTTACTTGAAATCGTAAATGTTTTAGTTTTTCACAAGCAATATCGCTGCTACCATAATTGCGACGTATGAGCACGGGATTCATTGGAATTGTATGTAAACGAACCGAAAAACTGTTTACAAAGTTCAATTATTGCATAATTTTGTCTGACAAAACACTTTAAACCACACATTTTTATTATGAAACAAATTACTACTTATGATCTATTTAAAACAAAATGGCTGCTGGTTTTATCCATATGCACCTAACTCAGTAACATTACACAAAGGTGTAGACGGTGTCTTAATTAACGTAATATGCTTTTATATTAATGGTCCGGTCCTCTGTAATTTCAACGCTCTCGCATGTAGATTGTAGAGGGGTACTGTCCGGAATGTCCGGAATGTCCGGCTTTCCGGAGTTTGTCCGGGAATGATATAGCATTTTTTTTACATGCTATAGAATGTCGTTTGGCCACAATCTCATCTGGTGGTAAGTGAAGATGAAGGAAGACAGTGTAGATGCCTCATGCCTTGAAAATACCCGGATTGTAGTTTGCAGGAAAGACAGAAGACATTATTTTGCTCTTCTGAAACTGCAGTTTTATGCATAATATTCTTTGTGTATTTTGTATTTTTGTTTACTATTGTCTTCTTTATTACTGAAAAGAGAATTTTTTTTGCTTGAAAAAGGTACTTATGACGAATATCTTGTTAAATGAGCGAGTACTTTGGTGAATTAGTTTTACTCTATATGAAGTCTAGATTGACAGTTGAAACGACCAATATCAGTAAATGCCTATAACTCTGAAACTAGGTCCGTAGAACAAATTAACTCATCTTAATTATCTTCACAAAATCTCATGAGTTTTTTTTGAACTTTTTTTATAAGACACACTCCGGACTCCGATTACCCGGACATCCGGACATCCGGACCCGGACATTTGAATCCTACCGAGTCTAACTCTATTTTGTACTCACGCTTTACGCATTGTACTGCGGCACTTACGTTTATGTTAGAAATAAACAAATTGCATGTGGGTTTATTTTCACTCGGATTTCGCTGACGAACGGTGTTAATGTTGCTTGTGTTTTCGTAAATGGCAACATTTTGTTTGATCCTGTTATACGAGTTTTGTGTCGCACTGGTGACGATTGTATAACAGGCATTTGCATCTAATCTAGAAAATCTATTCTCGCATACCCCTATGTACCTACGACACATTAACTTAGTACCTAAGACATTTTTTAAAGGTAAGATAAAGATAAATTTATTTCAACCAAAGAACAGTCAAGTGTATGCAATTGACTGTTCTTTGGTTGAAATAAATTACCTATTGTCTATACCTACCTACCATACCTACCTACCCATAGGTAGGTAGGTATGGTAGGTAGGTATAGTAGGTAGGTAGGATGATGGTAGGTACGTTTGCCTACACCTAGGAATTAGTAGGTATAGTATTATATTATCTGTGATCTAGGTATACCATCCTCTCAGTCTAGCATAGTTTTAAGTTGTCTTTATCATGCTGGACTACTTGTTTACACTTTCATAGTATTTTTTTTTTAACAGGATATGGCCAACTACAGCTGCGTGGCTGAAAACATAGCTGGAAAGAGAATTTCTGAACCAGCATTGCTGACAGTTTATGGTAAGTTTATAAATAATAAAATCATGTTTTAAACACTTAAGAATATTATGTAGGTAATTGTACGAACCTAGACTTTTTAAACTTTGAACTATTAAAGTTGATCGTTGCAAAGCGTGCGAAATACAACGTATAGGTTAGGTAGATAATATAGGTATCGATTCGGTTGTTGCATTTTTCTAAACTAACCTAATTTGACGGCACTAAAAATGTTGGCGTCCCTTTCTCATAAACTGAAACGACAAGGACGGCTATAATTTTAGAGCTGTCAAATTAGGTTAGTTTAGAAAAAGGCAACAACCGAATCGATACCACTTAGATACTAATCTAACTTCGGTTTAAAGAACTTTATTAATACTCATAAAAGAACTTTACAGTCCGCTTAAAATGAGCTTAAATTATGATTTTAGTAAGTAGGTAAAAAAAGTAATGGTAGGTTAGTAGTCTTAATTATAGGTAAGTAAGTAATTGTGGGTAACATTCAAAAGATAGGCAGCTTTTACACAAAAACATATTTGTAGATAATTTGTTAAATGATAATTTTAGGTAGCTATTTATTTAAACTTAGTTTAGTGAAGTAGGTTTCCTTAACTAATCAATCAATGACCCAAACAAGATAAGCTAAGCAATTCGAGTTTAAGGAAGTAACACATTAAAAGTAGCTAACTATACTTTTAATACCCACCCACCTACCTACGAATCGTTCGTCATTAGGCAGATAGGTCTAAGTATTTTTATGTGAACCTTGCACATTCCGGCAAACGGTGGAAGGTAGATGCAGGCGGAAAGCGATTCAGCACCTACCTGCTTTTGTATTACTTTACGCGCATGTATATCCTACTAATAACACAAATGTTAAAGTTTAGATGTTTGTATACTTGAAAGTTTGTGTGTGTTTTAAGCACGTCAAAACTACTAAGCCGTTTGGATGAAACTTGGAATACATATACTGAGTTAGTCGTGTGAAGTGTCGTAGTGAAGTAGGTAGTAAAGAGTGCTAGCATGGTTTGTATGTATATAAAATTTTATGTGCTTGTCCAACTCAGCAGGTTATAGGTAGGTACAGATATTTGTAAGTTTTTTTTTTTTTTTTTTTTTTTTTTTTTTTAGTTTAGTTTAGTTACAGTTGTTCTAGTAATGATAGTTTTAGTATTATGTTTTAACCATTTGTCTTATAGCACATTTTCATAAATATATAATTTTAATTTGGCTTTAAAAACGTTTATGCTAGTTATTTCTTTAATTTCTTTGGGTAGGTTATTAAATATTTTGGCTCCGTCATAGAGTATATTTCTTTTGCCGTATTCTGTTCTAGGTGCGTGTAGCTTAAATTTATTTGTATTTCGTAAGTTGTGTGAGTAGATTCTTTTAGTAAAATTTGTTTGCGAGTGTATGATTCCCGACGTGATCTTTTTAATTAGGGTGCATATGTTTTGTGTATATATCTGTTTGAGGTTTAGCAAACTGGTTTTTTTATACAGGATTGGTGTGTGTGTTAGTTTGTCAAAGTGAAATAGTGCCTTTATAACTTTGTTTTGGGCAATTTGTAGTGGTTTTAGGTTTGTTTTCGCGGCGCATCCCCAAATCTCAATCAGATAGTCCAAGTTGGATTTTACTAGTGCGTTGTATATCAAGAGACGAGTTTTATGAGGGACACAATTAGAAATCCGGCGCACAGCGCCCGTAAGTGATGTTATCTTATTTTTGACTGAGTCTATATGAGGCTTCCACGTGAGTTTGTCATCTAAAAGTAAGCCTAGGTATTTTTCTTGGTGAGATCTAAGTAGCGTATCGGTATTTATAGTCAAGGGTGGATAGTCAGGAATATTTTTATTTTTAGGCGAGAATATTATAAAAGATGTCTTTTTGGTATTAATGGTAAGGAGATTGCACTGACACCATTTGTTATATTTTATGAGGTCATTTTGCGCATCATCGATTAACTCATGAAGACTACTCCCGAAATAAAAAAGACACGTGTCATCGGCGTATAACGTTATCTGCCCTGTCAAATTAATTTTGCAGATGTTATTAACATAAATTAGAAACAGCATCGGTCCCAATATAGACCCCTGGGGAATTCCGCATATAATTTGGCGTGGGCTGCTGGCAAAGGTGCCTATTCTAACGATTTGAGTTCTATTATTTAAATATGATTCTAAAAATTTATATGCTGTTCCTGATATTCCGATGTCGTTTAATTTAGCAAGAAGCAAAGAATGGCTTACCGTATCGAACGCTTTTTTCAAATCTATAAATATCCCCAGGCCCACATTTTTTTGGTCGATTTCTGTATTGATTTTAGTGATTAAGTCTGTTGCTGCCGACAGTGTACTGGATCTTGGACGGAATCCATATTGCCGATCAAATAAGAAGTCTAGTTTATTTAAGTGGTCGCTTATACGTTTGTGTGCAATTTTTTCGAAAATCTTCGATATGACCGGCAGTATAGATATGGGTCGGTAGTTTCCGGGGTCCGATTTGGAGCCAGACTTATAGATTGGTGAGATTTTCGCAACTTTTAGACTGTCAGGAAACTCACCCACATCCAAACATTTGTTGATGCAATCAGTCAAGCTTGGTCCTATAATGTCGCTTAGACATTTTATTGTTTTGGTATTAATACCATCAATGCCTGTACTACAGTTCGAGTCCAAATTTTTGATAATTTCGGTGACTTCCTTAACTGTGCAAGGTTCAAAATATGTTAGTGTGTATTTTGGGTTATCGTTGGTGTAGGTCATGGTATTGTAAATATCGTCTTGGGGATATTTCGGTATTTTGCTAGCCAAATCGGCACCAATCGAGGAAAAAAAGCTATTAAATTGCTCACAAATATCATTTCCATCAGTAATGACTTTGGCATTAACTATTAGTTTAGGTGGCATTGGGTTTGATTTAACTTTGTTGTTTGCTAATGTGTTGATTAAATTCCATATCTTTTTTGGGTCATTGTTACAATTTTTAAAAGATGTGTAGTAGTATTCTCTTTTCTCACTTTTTATTAGTTTATGGACGAGGTTTTTTTCTTTTGTATATATTTCTTGGATTTTTTTAAATACTAATTTAAAGTGATTTGGTTGAACAGTGCTGTCAATTTAAAAGATTTACAGCCGAATACTCAAACGCAACTCAAAACCCCACTCAATTTAAGTCCCGCATAAATTATTGCCATCTCTCGCACAAATAAGTAATATCAAACAGAGGCAGAGCAATCTTAAGTGGTGCTCAAATTTGAATGACGTTTGAGTATTTGGCTGTTACTTCTTTAGTACTCTGTCGTTATCGTGCAGCTGTCGTGTCGGTAGTAGTGTGGAAACAGCCATTAGACCAATCACGTCATAGCCGACAATTTACCCGACAACAAGACAATATCCCGCGGTACATTATTTCAAACGCAATTTATTAAACAGCCGTGCATTCTGCGGTGATTCAAGGTGCGGTCTGACTGAAGGCGACCATTCTAAAAGACTAATTTCAACAAACAAACAAACAAACAAACACAATAAAATCTGTTAAACTTACGCCAACCTCAAAACAATGATCTTTAAAGCTGAATAATCATTCTTTGAATGAAATTAGAGAGAGTTTTGTAAGGTGCATTGGGTTAATTGCGAAAATGGGTATATTCCGAAAATCCATAAAATCTAGTAACATAATGCGATATTTTCCTGTTTGCACGAGGATATATAAAACTGTCACGGCGATGCCAATCAAGATGGCGTCTAGACCAATGTTGCCAACAGGAAAATATCGCTTTATGTTACTAGATTTTATGGATTTTTGGAATATATCCATTTTCGCAATTACCCCAAATGCACCTTACATATTTTATTGTTTTTTTTTTATTACTATCTAATTTTATCGAGTGAGCTTTGAATAGTGCAAAAGTTGTTTACGTACTGCTGTCATTTTGACCTATTAGTGTGAGCCTGTGCTTTTATTTTATTTGGACAACCAACAAAGTTAACACAAGAAAAACAAAAATAACCAAATAATTCCTTAGCATGCACAAAATAGGGCTATTTCGATTCATTCGGAAAGCCTTGTCGGATCAATATCATAAACTGTCAAAGGAGATTTTAAATTCAATATTTAAAATCTTCAGAAGTTTCCTATATCAATCCGACAAGGCTTTCCGAATTAATTAGAAAAACCAACCTCATAAATTTTTTTGATGATACTTTTTTTCACGGTTGGTTAATGTATACTGTAATTACAAACGAGCATTACACGTAACGCTCGGACTGCAACACCTCAGCTCATTTCACCCTCGGTTGTACGTAATAACTATCTTTAGTGAGATCAAAGGGCAGGCGCCGATGCTGCAATAATTGCGACGCGCGAGCATGGGAGATCATTAGGATCGTCGGGTACACCCACGCTGTACATGCACTGAAATATTACAGTACTGTGCATAGAACTTACATTAAAATCCAGTACAATTTAAATACACTGAAATGTTACTGTAAGTATCGGAACTTACTCTGCGGTTTTTCATGAAACTTTTTCTGCCTTATTTTATTTATCAAAAAGAAATTGCATAGTAGTTTTCTTTTCTTTATCCACTTAGATAAAATGGTTTAGTTTTTTGTCATTACGTGTTGCCCTAAACTGTGTTACAATGTTTCTACTTCCACGGTTTATTACATTTCAAACAGAATGAACAACATTTTAACTGCACAGAATGTATAAAATTCTGACAATTTCTGCCTTCAAATTCTGTGCAGTTAGAAAAAAAAAGCATAACTATTGCATTAACAGCTGTCTGTGTTGATTCGTGTAAATTGAAATTTAAGAATTTTTACTGTACTTATTTATGAGATTCACGTGCGAAAAAAATTAAGTAGGTACCTTCTTCCTCTAATAACCTTTCTCAACCTAAGGTGTCAAACTAACCTCTAGTAGTAGTTAAAGGTTTAAAGTAACACATATCACCAACACACCATGTGCTATGGCGCCCATGTTGCGTACACCTACGGTCGGCTAACTGATAGGCATCACCTCTGACTTCGCACGCTTCTATGCGGTTGTTATCTCACTGACTACATGATGTTATTTACTATAGTAGGTGCCAAATAACACAGCAATACAGGTCATTCACCCACCTTCACCACGATGTCGCAAAATTCAATTTATGAATGGCTAATTCTGTCGCTTTCCATAAAAACCTTCCGCTAAGGCGGTAATCGCTCGAATCTCGTAGTACTGTTTGTTTACCATACATAAATTGAATTTTATGACATCGTGGTGAAGGTGGGTGAATGACCTGTATTGCGGTGTTATTTGGCACCTACTATATAAGCTTTTGAAGCGCTTGTGCTGTAGCTTGCTTAGTCAATCATCGACCATTATCTAAGTTAAGCGACGTTCTGCGCGGTCATTATTTGGAGTGGTGACTGTTAGTGGCATTTATATCTGAGCACGGCAATGAGCACGTTAAACTTCATTTCATATTTTTTTCTAGTTATTTGCTATTAATACGGTCGGCGATATCGCGGTCGACCAAAAAAGCGTTGGCGCGACGAACTAGACGCCTTGGAAAAGGGATGGTGGGAGTAAGCTTGGGACAGAGGACATTGGAAGTCTTTGGGGGAGATCTTTGTCCAGCAGTGGGACGATTTATGTTAATCAAAAAAACCTATTATTTTTGTCTATTTCTAATACTTTCTCCACTTTCCATGACTTGAATAGAACATAGCACACGTTTTATTGCTTCTAAAAGCGCTATTATATTCAGTTCCACAACAGGTGCGTCTATAAATATCTCAAAAGCAATTTAACTTTTTAAAACTTGTCATCTCCAAAGGAGGTCTTACAAAGAAAAGAGTATTCGTATAAATCTCGTAATTGTATAAAGTGATAAAGTATTGTTCCGCCCACGCCTGTTCAAGTTTATAACAATGTATAGCCCAATTTGCACGTAAGTGCCACAATTTCTGTATGGCACGCATCGTACGCATGGGGAGAAGGGGGAATATCCGTCCCTGATTATGATGAAGTTTAGAACGATATGTGGTCTAATAAATATGCTATAAAAACTGATTTGGTCTTGAATTTGAATTTTCAGTACTAATTAATAGCATAAAAAACCATTTAAAATCAATAAAACACATACATTATATTCTTTTTGTTTTGGTTCCTATTTTTACAGTTTTATCTGAGCTTCATTGCTTTTACCTACTTATTGCGTTAATTTAGTGACTTATCATTAACATTACTAACATTACATTGCTTCTATTTTGTTTTTATCAGTCACAGGGCATCTGTCCAAAAATGTATACTTCAACAGTAAGATAAAGTATTAAGTGTGCCCTACACTGTCCTAACAGTCGTCATAATGCATGCGTGTGTTCTAGCCCCCCTTTACCCTAATCCAATCCCTGCGTCCGAAACAAAAGGGTTGAAGGTCTCTAATAAAGGTAATTGGTGCAAGTCCGTACTGTGGCAATTAGAAGCTAGTGACAGAATGTTTATGTTTGAGTGTGGCCGCTTAATTGGACTCAACAGAGCTTCAAATGTAGTTGGGTTGTAAACTATTTCGAAGTTTATCTATAGAGTAATTTGACGATAGACGAGACGTTGTTGCAATTCGTTTGTGACTAGTTTCACGGGTTTTCTTACCTCTAGTAGTCAAAGTATTTAGATAGAAAAGTCAAAAAGTGTAGTTAAAAAAATTTGCTTACAAATTATTTAGTTTTAAAAAGACTCTTACACCTTTACAATGAAATCTGTTTTGGTATTCTACAACCTGAGAAGAAAAAGAAAAATTAATTGATTTATTTACATAACTGTCAGATTAATTTCAAGTATGGAATTAATCTGTTTATATTTTATTCGTTTGTTGAAATAAACAAATGAATAAAATTATAATAAAGTTTTAACACTTTCTTATTGAAATGAAATCAGTATTTACATAATTTTAAATTCATTGATTTCTCATATGCGTTTTAGTTTTACTCAAGGAATTTCCATAAAATCATTGGTTTTACCTTTTTAAATGTTCTATTGAACTATCAAATGATTTTTAACCGCTGTGATGGATTGTATGTATATTATTATAACCTATATAATAATATAAAACTAATAAATTGACCGTCACGATGGCAAAGACCACCCGCGGTCGGAATCGCTTATTTTTGAAATAAATATTAATTATCCAATAGATTATTGGTTTGTAATTAAAAACTGATAGCATACTTATAATCTGGGATAAAACGGTGATGGAAAACATCGTATTAAAGAGACTGTATTCTGATGATTCTGTGTAAGTATTGGGCAGGTGCTAGACTGCCGTGATAAGAAATTGAATTGATTATATAATTTTGATATATAAATTGATTATTTTCGTAAATAATTCTGCATCTTGCAAACAGAGAATCTAGATCAAACAGAGCTTACACGTTCTTTATTTATAAAGATTCCTAAATAGTCGTTAAATTGAGTTAAAATTACGAGGGAATCTTCAATCAAGTTTAACAACCACAATGAAAATAATCATTAGTTAGAAACAATAAAGGTTTAGCAGTACTAACAAACTACAAAATTATCTCAAAGTATGTACCTTAACATCTTAGGAATAACGTTCAAATTGTTTAATCAAATAGTAATATAATTTCGAACGAGTAACTAAACGTCGGTTTTATTATGATTAAAGTTTATTAAGTTGAATATTATCGTTCAATATTGAAGATAATTTTGATCCGTTCTACTGTTTAAAGTATCATTATTATAAAATATAATTGTAATAATATATATGTATGTATGTATGTATATGTATTGATGATAATGATGATGACGGTTCCATAGCAAAAACAAAATGAAGAATAAAATAAATAAATGTTTACCGACACTTAACACAACGCCTTCTAGTCCCAAACTAAGCAAAGCTTGTACGATGGAAACTAGATAGCTGATAGAATGAAGAAAAAACGGTTTTGGTCATTTACAAAATGTAGTTCATATTTTTCTATCTATTAAAAAAGTATAATTTGTTGAAAGTATGTACATTCTCAAACTTATTATTTTTTCATACTTTATTTATAAATCTGCCGTGATATAAAATAATTAATCTAAAGGAAGTTGTTTTATTTTCTGTTAAAACAAACTAAAAAAAACGAGGCTAAATATTTTCACTAAAGTAAGCGTGTTTGTTAAAATCAAATTAAAATATTTCGCCGAAAGTATTGTACGTGGTACCTAATTTACAAAAAAAGAAGGTCAAACCACATCCTACCATGCTTCAGCATTGCTATTGATACACAAAAAAAAATTACAGGAGAGAAATTAACCAACAGCTTGGGAAAATAGTTTATGAATAGGTTTTTTAGGTGATTATAATAAATATAAATAATAATAAATATTCACGGACACTTAACACAACGCCTTCTAGACCCAAACTAAGCAAAGCTTGTACGATGGAAACTAGATGGCTGATAGAATACATACATACATTTTTTTTTCTAAATACATACTTATAATACATAGAAACACCCAGACACAGAACAAACATCTATGTTTACAACACAAATGTTTGTTCTCGGTGGGGATCGAACCCACGAGCCACAGCACAGAAGGCAGAGCTACTACCGACTGAGCCATGACGCCTGTCACTAGTACCATTAATGGTACTAAAGATACAAAGTTGTGTCACTTGTACCATCAATGGTACAAATCAATGGTACTACTGACACTAAGGCATTATGTTATCATAATAAGTTTGTTTCTTTTAAAAACTCATAATAAAAAAAGTCTAATGGCTTTTCACGAGGCAATAAGTCAAAAGACTATTTTAGTAAAGCAACGAAGTTATTTTTCTTTCTTCTTCTTCTTATGCTAATGACAGCGACTGCTGAAGAGTGCTATAAGTTGGACCCCGCAGCTAAAGTAAATTCTAGGTCGTTAGGGCTAGAATTTAGAAGCTAGGTGATGCACGCGACTTCGCGTGCTGAGCTAGCATGCTGATTTCAACAATAGATACGGTATAGTAGCGTTGTATGACTTCACTCGCTGGGATGTGCCTTACTGGTATCAAGATTGTTTGGTCTATGTAATTAAACCCTATATGCTTTATTGGTATTCCTCAAATTTTTACATCCTAACATAAACATACGCTTTTATGCCCTATCGAAAGTTATGTAAAATTATAATTATTTAAGAACTTTCAAGGTTATTGAAACAGTAGACAGTAGAGTTACATTGCGAGCCAACACAGCTTCATCTCGCGGTCGAGTCGTTAGTGCTACGCATTGTAATTGGCCGTTTACATTATTCCAGTTGCACTGGATTGATCGCACTGGATTCAAAAGTAGGCCACTAATCCAGTTACTGGACTGGAATGCTTACTGGATTCAGTTCATTCCAGTGCCGGTTTACATTTTTCTAGTAAGCAATCCAGCACTGGAATGGATCGCTGGACTGGAATAATGTAAACCGGCCATAACGCTACCAATAAATTTTACCACATTGAGTTTGTAAATATTCTCTTAAAATTTATTACTAAAATAGATAAATTAAAATAGATTGTTACCAATCTACTTCAATTCATCTATTTTAATGACGAAAACTATGCAATTTAAAAGACAGCTGTAATTTTTATTATCTGTGACAGTTGCATGCGCTAAATCACGACAATGAATACACAATTTAACTAAATACCGGTTTCAGTGTTTCGACATTCCATTAACACTTCACAAAATAATTGGACACAATACCGAGAACTATTAAAAAATACTACGCGTTGATAGCATGCAATTTGTTGAATACCTCTTTTTATCAGGATAATGTCACTCATTGTACTTCACTTGAGAACTCTATGAACTTTATTCTTAGTGTATAAAAAGTTTTCTATCTACAATCTAACTGCATCTATCTAGCTTTAAGGCGTATGTATAAGGCAGACAACACTCTCGCTCACACATTTCAACATTTTTGAAGATATAATATAACTAAATGTAATTGTAATTATGTGAAATTGCAGACCTTCAGGGTCGAGAGAATAACAATGCAAAGGTTCAGTAAAAACATCACATTGATCAAATAAGTTTTCCGACCAAAAAATTTATACCAATGCGATAAATTAAAGCACATTTTTTGGTTAGAAAACTTGTTTGGATCAATGTGATATTTTTACTGAACCTTTGCATTGTTATTCTCTCGACCCTGAAGGTCTGCAATTTCACATAATTACATTTAGTTATATTATATCTTCAAAAATGTTAAAATGTGCGAGCGAGAGGGTTGTCTGCCTTATACATCCGCCTTAAATTGATTTTTGGTGTAGAATAAAACCCAATTTTAGATTTGGTTCCAATCATTTTTGACGGCGCTTAAAAATACCATTCGATATTATTTCTCACGTGAAACTTAAAACTGTCGATATTTTGACGGGAAGTGATCGATTGAAAACTAGTTATCCTATGGGATCTAGTTTTATAGCTTTATCAAAAGCTGCGTTTTAAATGCAAATCAAAACTATAAACTGCTTGCTCTACGTCGAATGCTAACGAAGTGAAATATTTATGTCATTTCTATTCTGAGCTCATCTGCACTGTGTATTAATACAAGGTGTAACAAACAACTTTTGAAAAATATTGGCAAATTTTTTTTTTCATTAGCCTTGGCTTTCCTATTCTTGTTTCGTTCACAAAATCGCTAATTTAAAACTCCATCGCTCCCATGACTTCAAAATAACACAGAAACTTGAAAAAAAGTGATGAAAAAGAAAGTTTTTACTATGAAACTTCAAGAATAATTATTTTTTGCTTGTTGTTCTGTAGTTAAATAAATAGGTAAATATTTAAATATTCTCGGACAAATCACACAACACTCTCTAGTCCCAAACTAAGCAAATTACGAAAATTGTTATATTTTCGGAGGTAGTTTTGCTCCACTCTGTATAAACGTGTTAAGTATTTATGTTGTAGGTACCTTTCCTTGCGCATCGCTGATTAACAATTCAAATTATTGCTATTTTGCATCGATTCAAGTCTTGGGGTCAATGAGGTATTTGAATAGCGAGGGGATAAGTAATAGTTGGCTTTCTGTGAACATAGTTTATGTTGACGTCAAGATATTTACGCGAAGTTATTAATGGGTGACTTATGCCATGCCTTAGTGTACTGGTAATGGACCAAATTACATAAAGTTTATAGGTACAGTCATTGTCATTAAGATGTTTACAAAATATTTACAAAAATATGTTACAGTAAGCCAGATTTCGTAAAAATGTATTCCTACTAGTGTTTCTTGAGATGGAATCTTGAGACTTTTGGAATCTGATAAAATTCTTTGTGTGTATCCTTACAGCAGGATAACTTTTGATACTTTAGATACTGCAAGTATTAGTTTATCTCTACTCATACAAACACTTCGTTCATATTACATTCACATCACGTCTTCTTCTTGTCAACAGTAAACGGTGGCTGGAGCTCCTGGGGTCCTTGGACGCAATGCCGCTGCAACGGCCGCATTGCAGGCGGCCAGAAGAGAACTCGAACCTGCACCGAACCCCACCCGCTTAACGGTGGCGCACCCTGCCAGGGTACCGCTGTGCAGAGGACCAGTGACTGCGTGCCTTGTCAGAATGGTAACTACCAATGTTAAAAACTAGGAAAGTCAGCACCAATAGACAATGGTATCGATTCGGTTGTTGCCTTTTTCTAAACTAACCTAATTTGACAGCTCTAAAATTATAGCCGTCCTTATCGTTTCAGTTTATGAGAAAGGGACGGCAACATTTTTAGTGCTGTCAAATTAGGTTAGCTTAGAAAAATGCAACAAGCGAATCGATACCATTTTGTATGGAAAGCAGGGTTGTCAAATACCTTCGAGTCAAGTTACACTTACCCCTTTGTTCATATTTATCTGTCATTTTATTGCGGCTTTAACAAATGCTTTAGCAATCACAGATTTAGCAATCATTTTAGTTAGCTCAGCTTCGGAATACCAATAATGAATATACCCCTTTAGCCTTGGTCTCGCGATCGTAACGCACAACGCTACGGTGTGCAGCACAACGCAGAGTACCGCGTTTGCTCCTCGCCGCTGACGCAGACTGCGACGTAACAAAAGACCATACTAGACGTTTTCCATACAATTATGTGTCCGGCGCTGTATGTTGCATACCGTTGCGGTGTGCGTTACGATCGCGAGACCAGCGGGCCTAAGATGCGCACCGCGAGATATTTGTCATGTCGTTCTGTCAAAATGTAAGCATTTTGCACCAGTTTAGGAACTATTGCATTATCTGTGGTACCTAATGTTGTCGACAAAACGCGCCATAATGTACACTTTTGACACTTCTTAGTCGTCGTACCTCTCTGAGGACGAGATAATAGTCATGCAGAAATGTCAAAGGTTGAAAATTCAAAGGCGCGGTTTCTCGACAACATTACCACAGATAATGCAATAGTTCCTAAACTGGTACAAAATGCTTACATTTTGACAGAACGACATGACAAATATCTCGCGGTGCGCATCTTAGGCCCGCAGGGGCATTATTCTGTATGACTTAAGAGATTCCTTGCCGTAACCGTATGACGTCACCGTAAGGAATGACATTTATGGCATAGGAAATACGGCATAGGCATAGGGCGATTTCACGCCGCTGTCTTGTCGTGCTGCGTAACGCGCTTGTATTGGTCATAGTGAATAAGGCCCCAGGGCTTACGTTTGCGCGAGCGTTGCTACGTTGCCACGGTGTGAATATAAAACGTCATACTTCGAAAAGCATCGTCAAGGCTCGTGCTTGCCAGTAGTTAGTAGAGTTATATGAAAATGTTAGGAAGTACCATAAACTGTTCATAAATGTGCCAGTCGGTGGTGCTCTCACTGTCTTATGTGGTTTTTCCTTTACACTGCTTACTTTGAAGACGGATACATGGATCTCCAAGGATACGATAGCACGCAACAGTTGCTCAGTGGTACGTATCTCATCTCAACACTGTCTTTTAGCTCAGCAAACATTTCATACACGTTCTAACTCATGAAGACGGGTTGTTTGTGCATGAATTGCGTCGCCTCTCTTTCTTTCTCGGCATGTCTAAGTAGCTTGGAGTTTACGCACACAAACTTAACTAAAACGCTCGTGAGATAGAAATTTTGCATCTTCCTAAAAGCTAAGTTTAACTCTTGAATCTTTTGAATCGCACGTGTCGTGGGTGACTTTTCCCATGCACAAATATTTTGATACTAAAATGTCAATGGTGTCATTGGACTAATAATACACAATAGCATTTAAAAAGAAAAATAAACAGTGCACATAAAGAACACGTGTCCCAGTATGACCGGTTAAGAGGCAGGCCTCCATTAAATCCCGTCATTGTATTTAAGACTATAAACTCAAGAGGTTTTAATAAAATTATGTTATGTTATGACAATGATAAAGATGTCTTGTGATGAGATATTTATGATTTCTGATGGTTTTTATTTTTAAATTACGCGACAGCACAAGGGTTGGTCACAATAAAACAGAATTATAGGTGCTGCAACCAGAGCCTAGAAGAACAAGAAACTATTGCCTGGTTCTTAGCGCTGTTTAGGTTTTTTAGCGTGTTGGCCGAGTGGGACTGCACTTCGACTTCCAATCCGAAGGTCGTGGGTTCGAATCCCGGACGTGCATCAATGAATTTTTCGTTTCGAAAAATTTATATATGCATTAACACGAGCTTAACGGTGAAGGAAAACATCGCGAGGAAACTATTGGCATAGTCAGCTCCGCACGTATTGACCATTTCTTTCTTGTGGATATGGCTGACTAGGCTGAGAGTATGGTATAGGTGCTGTGCAAGTCTCTATTTAAAACACTGTCCAGTGTCCCTCCAGAAAGATGGGCAGACGACATCATCAAAATCGCAGTCCGTAAATGAGAGAGACTAGCACAGGACCGCAGTGGACGGCACAAACTTAGGGAGGCCTATGCCCAGCAGTGGGTAAAGCCGGGCTTTGGATGATGACGATGAAGGAATCTTAATTCGGGGTCAAAACTGTTGTGCTTATTCCAATCTAAAGTTAATTGCCGTAAATTTTATCACCTTTAAACTGAAGTTAATACCTCAACTATTTACTTTGAGAATTAGTAGACCAACCACGCGTACTATAAAACTCAATCAAGTGATCGTTGGCTCGCCATTGTTAGCAATTAGAGTCGAGTAGCGGTTCGCTTGATGAACTTAAGTTTTAGTTCCAAGAACGTGATCACTGGCTTAATATCTTAGAAAATGTTAGTGGTTTGTTAGAAGATAGATAAATAAATAAATATTCACGGACACTTAACACAACGCTTTCTAGTCCCAAACTAAGCAAAGCTTGTACTATGGAAACTAGATGGCTGATAGAATACATACTTTTTTTTTTTTGTAAATACATACTTATAATACATAGAAACACCCAGACACAGAACAAACATCTATGTTTACAACACACAAATGTTTGTTCTCGGTGGGGATCGAACCCACGACCCACAGCACGTAAGGCAGAGCTACTATCGACTGAGCCATGACGCCTGTCAATAATAATAATAATAATAAGATAATATTATTATTTATACATACTTAGGTATTTTTTTTATTCACATAAAAAAAATTACGCCTGAATCAATACTAAAATACACAATTAACCCACTGATTGATTGTTTAGTATTTTTATAATTCCATTACTATCTGATTTGGACCAGTTGAGCTATCTATAAATCGTTTGCAACGGTTTGTAGATAGCTCAACTGTTTCATGTGTATTTTGTAAATATTGTAAACACTGTATTCGTTGTAATTTTCTTTGTAAATAAAGTTTATTTGAAACTACATATTGACTATTTATAAATTTTTTATAATTCTATTCTTATCCTTAAGAATTTTGTTGTATTTTATACCATCATGATTACTAAAGTAGACTAGGGTTTATTCGAAAAGAAAATTACGACTGATACAATATTTACAAAATACACATGAAATAGTTTGAGCTATCTACAAGCCGTTGCAAAAAAATTATATATTATAGCTAAACTAGAAAAAAACTAGTAGATTAGTTAGAAGTACAGTTTTGTAGTATTTTTTATAAAAATTACATACTTCATTCATTATTTTTGAACTAAAGAGTTTCACAAAAGAACAACTGCCAACAGAATAACCATAAATTTTTACAGTTGAAAACGTTAAAATTCTTCGCATCGAATAAAATTCTACGTACTGCCCAAAAAAAATTTTCTTCTACAATAAAAATTATATTTATACTTAGGTCTTTACATCTATTGAAGGTGATTTAATACAGCGTCAGGAGGCAACTTATGCCTCCTATGGTATATTTACAGTAAGCGTTTTTGGTAAATACTCAATTTCACATACCAAGAAAAACGCTTCCATACGCTTAAACGTACGTAATACAATTCACTCGCTGCGGATACCAAGGGCTTCTAAATTGAGACTTTATTTCAATATATTTAGAGTTCCGTGTTGTATGGTGTCTTGATGAAAAACAAGAAAAGTGTCATAATCAGACGCAAAAAAACCTGAGATTCTCTTTATCTTTCTATTTATCAAAATTCAAAAAATGTTTATTTGGAACCAAATTACAGTAAAAACAATAACAAAAAGTAAGAACGATGATAGCTACAATAGTAATAAACTGTACTTTATATTTCTTTGTAAGAAGGATCATACAAAAAAGCACTTGAAACAAGGCTGTAGTTACTTGGCCGTTCGTCTAGAGTCGGGTCGCGTTGAACTGGTACCAAGCCTAGAAATATTATTAGACAATTCTAAATGATACTTACCTACGAGTAGTTTAGAAGACGATTCTAAATAATACAAATATTATAATTATCAAAATATGTGTAATTTATGTTTGATTTTTGTGATTTTACTGCATAAAACATGTTTTGTTTTTCAATTATTATAGTGAAAATGAGTCTCATTTTCATGTTGCTCTTTTGTATATTTATTACCATGTCTACAGAACTTTCCAGTATCCTTTCTAACACACACTTTTCTTATTACATTCAAGACCATTATCTTCTCAAAATTCGTTTCTCCGGCGTGTCGCGAGACGCAATTACACACAATTTATTTACATATCTCGTTTTAAAAGAGAAAATAATGCATTTTACCGTACAAGAGGGTCCTTTGTCGTTTCTCTAACGAACCAGGACTGATTTATGTGTGTGCGCATTAATTAATAAGGGCGCGTTCATATCTGAGGCGTGCACGATTGAATGCGTAAAGGTGCGGTTGCATAGAGCGCGAGCATTGATATAGGTGCTCCAGATCAAAAACGTGAAATTTTAAGGTACTATCGGGTGTGCTAGCATCTAAATGCTTAGCTATACTTCATAAAATCCTACTAATATTATAAATGTGAATGTAAGTTTGTTTGCTACGCTTTCACGCGAAATCTACTTAACCGATAATCATGAAACTTTGTACACATTCTTGGAGGTATTAGAAGTAACATAGGATACTTTTTATCCCGGAAAATTAACGGGATCCAATGGGACGCGAACGAAGTCGCGATCAGCTAGTCATAAAATTAATGAATAGTTGAGCAATTTGAACTCTGGAATGTATGAATTTTTATCACTGATAAAAAATTCGGTTCTGTTCAATTCGGCTATCGAAATAGGAACCAGCTGGATTTTGTTATACACAATAATATTTTTGTGAAAGTGTTTTAAATATTGCCACACATACACGTATTTGTTTTTTTTAACTTCACCGTTTAAATAATATTGTAAGCATTGAAAAGTCTTTAATTCTTGAGTGCTACGAAATGTGGTATTGGTAGCACTCAAAAGTGAGTGTCATAGATTTTCAGGAATACTAGTTTTAGATCTCTATATTTTCCAATTCCATAAACATGTACTCACCTGTGTCTTGGGCACGTTTCCGATTGGTACTATCTACAAATCGTTTGCAACGGTTTGTAGATTAGCTCAACTGTTTCATGTGTATTTTGTAAATATTGTGAATATTGTAAATACTGTATTAATTGTAACTTTTTTGTAATAAACATGTACTCACTGATTCTCATTTGTATTTACGAGATGTGCGCGAGCCGCTCGTTTCTGAACTCCCATTGCATCCACATCTCAAGGAACGTATGGTTGTTCGGCACCCACATAGAAAGTGGTTGGGCTAAGCGATAAGATCTCTGCTTGGATTGAATCTAAACGAGTGTGTAATTACTTTGTTTGATAACTGTTGAGTGGGTGTTGGGAATCGGGGTCATTCGGGACAGTCAGTTTTGATCCACAAGTCCTGGTTTCATTTGGTTTTTGCAAAAGTGATTCGTGATTTTTGCGTGAAAAAAGTAATTTGGCGCAACGAAAACAATTTTTCTGCATTATAGGTTCTGTCAAAGAATAAAATTAAATACAAACTGCGGTCTCTGATTTTGGAATGAATTAGGTGGCATAAGAGACGTTCCCAAAAGTCACACCCAGTTTAGTACCACTATGACTCGTTGCAACTTCTAGCTAGGTTCGCCAGCAACTTATAGATTATTGGCAATGATTTTTGTTAAAGGACGGGAATTGAATTAAATTATTCAAGAATGTACAACATTATTTTAGTTTCATTTGTAGATATTTATTTATAATATTGTGGATCCCGGACTCAATAGAACACGTTTGGTTGACGGATACTTCTGGGTGATCTAAAAACTCCGTCATCAATCTTCCTACTCATCGATTTTACATATTAGCTCATGAACTCTTTTTGTATCATCATCATGATGATGATGATGACCATGTACCTATTTATCTCTTCACAATGTATTCATATTTTAACCCGTCGCTTGTTCCACAGTACGAACACAAACTATTATTCTTTTGTAAAAAAAAAACTTTGTGATTTATGTACCACACTCTTGTACGGACTACGATATATTTTAATTTCAATTTATAGAGCAATACCTCATAAGTGTATTATTAGAAACGCCATTTGTAATGTTAAACGATGCAGTAATTGCCTTTGAGTATTTGTAAAGCTGTTTTTAGTTGGAAAATAAGCACTTTGAAATCTATTGTTAGATTTTGTTATCCGTTAGAATGATATTCATCATTCTAACGGATAACAAAATCTAAGAATACTCGTAAAAGTGCAATTGGTTTTTGCGTAGATTTTTATAATCGCGTATTCAATAATAGGTCATATTTTTTTGAAAAGTGCAAGTAATTTACATAAATCTTAGCAAACATGTATAATTATGTGGAGTCCAATCTTACGATTAGATTATTATCAATGCATTTTAGTTCGTACCCTTACCTACCTTTAAGTGTCCTTAAGGACACGCTGAGCATTACTGAAAGAAAGAAGAAAGAAAGAAAAGACATTATTTTGACAACATAACATACACAATATGGGTCAAATTTCCCAGGAACTGCAGAGTTCCCTTCATTAATGCATGGGATAAATCTAGAAAAACCTTCAACTAACATGTACTTCCTTCTCCAGCTCTTCCTGGCCGATGGGGCGCGTGGTCCGAGTGGTCGGTCTGCGGGGCTGACTGCCGGCAGACCAGACGCAGGTCCTGTGGCGGAGATACCCCCTGTACCGGAGCCTATACCCAGCAGGCTGACTGCGTTGGTGACTACTGCGGCGTTCATGGAGGTTAGTGGATACATTTTACTGTTCGATAGACATAAAACTCGTAATTCATAAATTACCTAGTTTTATTTTGATGACAATCTTATTAATCCCCTTATTAATATTCCGAAACAAACAATATTAATTTGAAACTTTAATCCATGAAAATCTTAGTGATTAATGGCATAATTATTACTGAAACACAAAGTATTTCTGGGTGAAACTTTTACATTTCTATCTGCGATTAACACGCTATCATACATTATAATCTTGAAATATTTCAGACTATAAACAACGCATATTTCATATCTCCCATTTCCGCCTTTCGTAGTTACTTCTAAAATATTAACTCTAATTGACGCCGTATATCACCAGACGCAAGAATATATTGAGTTAATTTCAAATGAGTAAAATAAAAGAAAACACAATCAAGTCTGGCATGGCATGAGTCTGGTGAAGACAATTTTGTTGTCTGTCAATCTAAACAGGTTTCTATTAACTTGACAGTGTCAAGCAAACACAAATCACAGTAGAATCTGGTCATATGTTTTGAAGAAATGTCTAAACATAGAACGACTGCAACGAATTTGAAGCAAAATTTTATGACATTTTGACATGCGGTTGGTCCAAATTATGAAACAGTTCCTCCAGGGACATGTTAATTAACTGGGTTCCGTGAAAAGCTTCTGGTACCAGATGCCATACCTAAATATACACTTCCTTTTCCGCGCGCGCTCATAACTATCAAAATGCTAGGCCGGTCGCTTCATAACAGGCTATCGACTGTAACTCTACACAAACCACCCTAACCAGACCTTCACCTCCCCTCTGCACCGTTAAAGCTTCGATAAAAACTAAGGTGGAGGAAGGTGAAGCGTAGGTCACAGTTATATGGACGCGTTGGAAAGATTCGAGAGATACTAAAATCGGGAGCCATGACCATCTGGGTCGTATCACATCTAAATATAGGCAAGGAACTAGAATTTTATGCTGTGCTTACGAACATTTTTGAGGTAAACTTTTATCGCTATAATCCTAATGCTTTATGACTGAAATTGGTCATTACTCTCTATTGTGTAGGCATCGGGCGAGTTTTTGATGGCTCGGTGTTATGGCTCAGTTTAAGTTTATTGTGTAGCTCAACTTTTTGATATGTTTTTTGTCAAACACAGTTGAATAAAGTGAAAGGCAGTCAAAGTCAAAGTCAAAGTCAAAAATCTTTTATTCAATAAAATCTCACTGATCACTTTGAATCGTCATTACGTTTTGTATGATTAGGTATGATTACATATTTTTTTTATTGGATGAGTTGGAGCTAGTTCGTCCCAAGCTTGTTTGTCTTCTAAATAATCAGATATTTTATAGTATGCTTTTAAAAGAAGTCTCTGTTTTATTACGTTTTTGAACTTGCCAATCGACAACTGAGACACATCACTTGGGATTTTGTTAAAGAAGCGTACACATTGCCCTTTGAAAGATTTACTAATTTTTGTGAGCCTAGTGGTGGGAACAGCGAGTTTGTCTTTATTTCTAGTGTTAACATTATGATTATCACTTTTTTTGTTGAATAGATTGATATTTTTTTGAACATACAATAAGTTTTCATAGATGTACTGGCAAGGTACTGTCATTATATTTATTTCCTTAAACTTATTTCTTAGTGATTCTCTGGGACCCATGTTATAAATTGCACGAATAGCCCTCTTCTGCAACACAAATATGGTGTTTATGTCTGCAGCACTCCCCCACAACAAAATGCCGTACGACATAATGCTATGAAAGTAGCTGAAATAGACTAGTCTTGCGGTTTCCACATCTGTAAGGAAGCGGATCTTCTTGACTGCATATGCTGCAGAACTAAGTCTCTTCGACAATTTATCTATGTGTGGGCCCCATTGAAGTTTATTATCTAGAGTTATGCCTAAAAATACTGTGGTGTCCACGAGATCTATATTATCTTCTTTGATTTTTACATTGGCATTTATTTGTTTGACGTTTGGTAGAATAAACCGAATACATTTAGTTTTCTTTTCGTTTAGTAATAAATTGTTTACATTAAACCAGTTTACAACCTTAGAGATTGCATTATTTACATCGTCATAATTAGTTTGTCGTCGTTTCACTTTAAATACAAGTGAAGTGTCATCTGCAAACAGTACAATCTCATGATCGTTTCTAACCACTCGTGGTAGATCGTTAATGTAAATTAAAAACAAGAACGGTCCTAGTATTGATCCTTGTGGTACACCCATTTTTACCACTGACCCCGGAGAACGTTTTCCATTAACATCAACTCTTTGAATTCTGTTACTTAAGTAAGAATTAAGAAGTTCAAGAGCAATCCCTTTCACACCATAGTGGTTTAGTTTCCTGACTAACGTTTCATGGTGCACACAATCAAACGCCTTAGATAGGTCACAAAAAATGCCTAAGGCGTCATGTGACTGTTCCCAATTTTCAAAAATATGTGATATTAACTCAACACCCGCGTCGGTGGTTGAGCGACCCTTTGTAAAACCGAATTGTTTATTGTCTAGTAAGTTGTTTAGTTCAAAATGTCTTTGCAGTTGATTAAGCATAAGTTTTTCAAAGATTTTACTGAATGTAGGTAGCACTGATATCGGTCGAAAGTTAGTAGGGTCAGAATGACTACCTGATTTAAATAAAGGTGTTATTTTACTATGTTTCATTAAGTCAGGGAACTCACCACAGTCAATTCAGTCAAGTCAGTTCTTCCTGTTCTTCCTGAAACTGCCAAAATATTTCAATTAAGCTGGTAAGTAAAAATGGCGCCGAGCCTTTGTTTTGACCGGTACCGCTGTCGCATTTCTTGTGATTTTTAATCGAAAAAAGCAATAAACTACTGAGTATCTGATACCAAAATAAACCTAACAAAACGCGCGTCAAATGAGTGAAAACCTTAAGGAAAACCTTTAACGAGTGCAAAGATATAAGCGAAAACAGTGTAAATCTACGAAACAGCCGTTACAACGAAGCACAAATCACTCACAGCGGTGAGTCACCGCGCCGAACAGCTGATCGCTACACCGCCGCCGCCACGTAAATACAGTTCACTAGCCATTACAATGAATTGTGTGGCATGCCATCGGCTAATTTCAAGAGGTGACATCCTCCCCTGCTGCTCGTGCAAGGAAACCTACCACTATGCGTGCCTAAATATAATGACATCCTACTACGTAGAAAACAGAAACGCATTGATAAGCTCTTGGCGCTGCCAAAGATGCGAAAATATAACTAAACGACCAAAAAAGGACGACACTCCAGTCAGGAAAACCCTTCTTGATACTACAATGGCAGTTGATGATCATGAAAACCACAGCATATTGGTGAGTACCACAAACAGGCAATCACAACAGCAAACAACACATATACCACCAAAAACATCAGAGGCTATGATCACGCTAGAACAATTCAGCCACTTATTAGAAACAACACTGGAAGTAAAACTAGAACAACAAAAACGATCAATCCTTTCTGAAATTAAAACAACGGTTGAAAGTGAAGTAAACAAAGCGATAAACAAACTACGACAAGAAGTAACAATAAGCACTGACAGTATAAAAGTAGCACAAACTAGCATAAATGAAAATATAAATGAGCTAAATATAAAAATCGAGAAATTAGAGGCAGAAAATAGTGACCTACACAAAAAACTTAACACACACCAACAAAACTACACAAAATTTCCAGAGCGAGACGAGGACAAAAAAATTGTATTATACGGACTACAAGAATTCCAAAATGAGCGAGAACACGAATTAGAACAAAGAATAATACGCCTTTTTATGGACACAATGGAAGTGAACCTTACTGGTTACATCGAGAAAATCTTTAGAATGGGAAGAACCGGATATCGACGCCCCATACAAATAGAACTTATTAGCAAGAGAATGACAAGATATATATTAAAAAATGCAAAACAATTAAAATCTACGGGTATATACGTTTCCGAATACCTAGACAGGGAAACTTTACAAAATAAAAAAGCTCAACATGAAAAAACTATCCAGTCTGGACGAAGGACAACACAGGTGCACAAAGAATCAGAACAACAACAAAATAACCGACCATCTACATCCTTCCCCACGGATCTACCTACAACAAAGCAGTGTGACAACACTGCCCAGTATTCCTTTCGAGACTAAAAAGACCACAGAAATAAACCTCCTATTTCACAACATGCAAAGCCTATACAACAAAAGACACCTACTAGAAGCATTCTTAGAACAAGACCCAGAAAAATATCAAATAGTATGCGTCACGGAATCCATGCTCACAGAAGAAAAATTGAATTTAATGAAAATCAATAAATACCATATCAAAACAAACTTTTGCCGAAAACACTTCAAAGGAGGCGGTGTGTGCATACTGACACACGAAGATCTAAGATGCCAAGAAATGGAAATAATTAAAAAAATGTCGGTTGAATATGTGATAGAAATGTGCGCGATTTATGTTCCTGAATTAAAGACCCTAATACTAAACATATACTGGAACGGAAGAGAGGCCGATGTTTTCTATAAGCAGATGAGATTAACACTAGAATATATAACAAAAAAATTTGACAAAAATAAAATAATAATTGGAGGAGACTTTAACGTAAATGTACTAGAAAAAAACACTAAAACAAATACGTTATTAAACACAATGTCTGAATTTAATTTTACACAAATAATAAAAACACCTACACGTGAAACAACCCATAGTAGCACATGCATAGACCATATCTACACTAACCTAGCAGCAAAAAATACTAAAGCACATGTCCAAAATCTTGGATTTTCGGATCATAAAGCCATAACTGTCCATCTCGACGCACGGTCTTGCAATAGAAACATAATGTGGAAAACGGAAAAGCGGAAATACGACACAAAAAGCCTCAACTACTTTAAATCTGAACTGCAAACAATAGATTGGACGAAAATAATTAATCGAAATAATGACATAAATAAAAACTATAACCTATTTGATAATACCTTACAATCACTATTAAATAAATGCATACCAAAAAAAACCACTAAATTAAACGAAGTAATCAAAAATAGGTGGATTACCCGAGGTCTAAAAGTATCATGTATAAACAAACGACTTTTAAGAATCCATGTAAACACTTGTAAAAGCACAGTATTAAAAGCGTACCATAAACGATACAGTAAAGTATTAAAACACGCAGTAAATAAAGCAAAAAAACTAAACTACATAGAACGAGTAAAAAAATCGGATAATATCATACGATGCATGTGGAGAATAATAAAAGAACGAACAAATAAAACAACACAAAAAATCAAAGAGAATATAGAACTAAACATAAACGGTATAAGTATCAAAGAACCAAGACAAATTGCAAACGAGTTCAATAATTATTTTGCTTCAATAGGCCAGATAGGCGACAGCTCGTTTAACAACATACCTACATCTAACCGAGTAATAAACAGTATGTACTTAAGCCAGGTGTCGCTGAAAGAAATACATAAAATTTTATCTAACCTTAAAAACAAACAGAGTTGCGGAATAGACGAAATACCACCCAAGCTATTAAAAATATGCGCTGACGAATTGACCCTACCGTTCTATTTATTAGTCAACCAATCATTTACAGAAGGCTGTTTCCCAGATTTATTAAAAATGGCAATCATAAAACCAATACACAAAAAACAATCCAAGAACGATCCCAATAACTATCGCCCTATAGCACTACTACCCACATCATCTAAAATCTTCGAAAAAGCAATGTGTAGCCGCGTATATACCTACTGCGAAAAGTACAAGCTATTAGACGAAGCCCAATGCGGATTCAGAAAAAACCACTCAACCACCTTAGCCGTTTATAAATACATAGACAAAATATTAGGTATTTTAGGAAAAAAAGACTACGCGGTCGGACTACTTCTAGATATGTCAAAGGCCTACGACAAAGTACAACATGACATCCTCTTGAAAAAATTACGGGACATAGGTATCCGAGGACTCGCACACAAATGGTTTGAGTCATACCTACAAAACAGACTGCAATGCGTAGAAATAGAAAGTTTTAACTATAGTACAGGTCATATCCAAAAAACTAGATCTGACATCCACCAAGTGACCAGCTCCATACCACAAGGAAGTGTGACCGGAAGTTTGTTATTCTTAATATACATAAACGACTTACCAAAACACGTAAACACCAATATTGTAAACACACAATGTGTGCTTTTCGCTGACGACATCTCACTACTTATGCCGAGCGGTAGCAGCAATGACGCAATCGAAAAAATACAAAACACTCTTGCAAATGTCTCAAATTGGATGGTAAATCACAGCCTAGAAATAAATTACACGAAAACCAAGATAATGTCATTTAGACCCCACCAAAAACCGGCGTTAAATATACAAGCTACTTTCAACAATATCGCCCTAGAACAAGTCGAAACCTTCTCACTACTCGGGGTAAATATTGATACGCATCTAAACTTCAAACACCACATTCAGAAAATAAAAGCTAAATTATCTAGTTTTACGTACGCCCTTCGCGAATTAAAAACGACGACTGACCTCCCCAGTGCGCTAGCAGCATACTATGCTTTTATATATAGTCACCTATCATTCTCCATTATCTTATGGGGGAACAGTACCGATGCGCAAGACCTGTTTATCCTACAAAAAAAATGTGTCCGTATCCTAGTAAACATAAAGAAAAGAGAAAGTTGCAAACCACACTTCAAAAATCTTAAGATCCTAACGCTGCCTTCTATATACATATTAGAAATGTGCAAATTTGTACGGAAATATCCCTATTTTTACAACAACCTAGATGACCTGCCCCGTAGGTACGCATTAAGGCCAGGAAGAAACAAAATTATAAAACCACGATCGCAACTAAACATGCAGAGCAACGGCCCACACATAATGTCAATCAAAATATACAACAAACTTCCAATGGATATAAAAAACATACAGAAAGACTTCCTATTCGCTAAGACATTAAAATCATATCTAATTGACAAAACCTACTATGACATAAAGGACTACTTAGACTAGTAATATTAGGACATATTATTATTATTGGATAAAACCAAAACTTGACATTCTCTCTCACACACAAACCTAAATACACCTGACTACTAAATCTACGAACTCTAAACTAATTACTAAATATAAGAAATAAATTACAACAAAGACAAAACTTGACACTAAACACTATTCGCACGCTTACATGAACACTTGAACAACAAACCTTAAAATATTTTCTATTAACCGACCCGTACATTATATAAAATATCCTAAATAAAATGACTACCTATTATGTAATACTAATTAACGATCTACTAGCTATCTATAAACCTCGGCCTGCCTTCATATTGCTATACCCTAAGCAGGGTCCATGAGACATATCTATTTACATCCACCACCAATGTAAAATTTACCTAAACCATGTGAAAGCAATAAATATATTGAGTATTGAGTATTGAGAAGTCCTACAATGAGTTAGAAGGCAACAAGGAAACTAAGAAATTAAATTCCATGTACTAAGTAAAAACTAAACACAATTACATTATTTAAACCTATTGACCATAACTAATCCATTTGAAATGCAAATACAATGTAAACATTACATATCACGGTCTGAAATCAACAGCGAAATGCACAATGTTAAGCGATATACATTTTGACTCGTGTTCAACTCTCTTGGCGGTCCAAATTCAATCTCCAAATGGAAAATGATCAGTCGATATTTTGTTTATAATGGCAATAAATCATTTCCCAGTTCCCCGTTGACTCGGTTTCAATTTCCCCATTCTGGTTATCGTGCGTTTGATAAATAGCCCGAAGCCTTGTGAGTTGTTTGGTTTGTACAATTTCTTCTTCTCCGCTTTCGATTTCCACGCTAAATAAGCCCACAATGTACTGTTTGTAAATTACTTTTATTTACCTTCGGTTGCAGATTGACTACTGTTCATCGAGTGGCTTGGCTTTTCTTTCATACAATATTCTGCGATATTGATGCACGCTTTTAAACAATTGATTTGAAAGATTCTGATTTGAATACATCCTACTATCGCTAACTTTACCAAGACTCGATAGCAACTGAATTTCTAGAGAAATCAGTTTGAATTTTTGCGTACTCCCAATTGTTACAGGTAACGTTCGCTCTATGCATACTTACTCTTCTTTCTATCCAACGCATAGAATGAACCACATTTTAAAAAACAATATTAAATTCAATATTCGTACCGTAATCATCATTAAAATTGTAACCGAAATCCATTTTAATAAACATTCACTAACAACATGAAAACTTATTGTATGTTCAAAAAAATATCAATCTATTCAACAAAAAAAGTGATAATCATAATGTTAACACTAGAAATAAAGACAAACTCGCTGTTCCCACCACTAGGCTCACAAAAATTAGTAAATCTTTCAAAGGGCAATGTGTACGCTTCTTTAACAAAATCCCAAGTGATGTGTCTCAGTTGTCGATTGGCAAGTTCAAAAACGTAATAAAACAGAGACTTCTTTTAAAAGCATACTATAAAATATCTGATTATTTAGAAGACAAACAAGCTTGGGACGAACTAGCTCCAACTCATCCAATAAAAAAAAATATGTAATCATACCTAATCATACAAAACGTAATGACGATTCAAAGTGATCAGTGAGATTTTATTGAATAAAAGATTTTTGACTTTGACTTTGACTTTGATTCAAAAACTATTTCCACCCAAACATTTATAACCTGACCATTACTTAGCGATCCAAGTATTCTCATTGAATGTAGACCATCAGTATATTACCTACATGAAAGGAGATCTGAATGCAAAGAACGCCGAGGAAGTATGAGGCATTCATTCGTACGTTTCCCACCTCGGTCCTACTTCATTAGCCTAATTGCCGCTCACAAAGGGGAAATGGTGGAATGGTAAGTAATGGTGAAATTTTATAGCTCTATACCCGTTACCCAAACATCATGATGTACTTTGTGTAGATTCTATTACTCATTGAGATAGTTTTGGTAAACTGTTTCACTATGAAGTTTAGATTTTTTATGTAGAATTCATAACTATAAGAAATAAAGGACATTACTGTTGGCTACTTTTTATCTCATGGTCAGTTGAATAGAAAGAAAATTCTTTGATAAGCAATCTAGTATGAGTTAGTGGCCAACTCGGGTAACGAAGTTTTTAGGCCGCCTTATGGCTGTCCTGGCTTAATGACAGTTTAATGTGCCGAAGCACGGAAATGCTCAGCTGTAATTGCAACTAACGGTCACCCATCCAAATAGTGACTGCGCAGAAGGAAAGGAAGAAGTAAACAGTGACCGAGCAAGCTACACCACCAGTGCAAAGTCTTTAGTGAGGCTATCACACTACAAGTACAGCGAAAGGAAATTCCGTCATTAGTGTGTTGTTGCTATTATAACCACCGTTTTAACTTTATACCTCGCGCTGGCTTTATCGTTAGAGATTAGATTTATAGGCTTTTACAGCTTAGGTTCTTTAGAAACTTTATCGTTCTTATAAAATACTGCTTGCTTGTTATTCTAAAGTGTTAATTCATTATCAAAATTATTACCATTTTCGAATAGTCTATTTGTATGTGTCGTCGCTTCCGCTGTGGAAATTTCGATTCGTTAAATATCGCCGTGATTATTAATATTCTAAACTATTTAATCTTCGTGAGAACTGTACAAACGTTTTCCGTGAATGTGGAACGCATAAATTTTTATTAGTAAAATGGGTATTGTCGCTTCGGAACACTTTTTGAAACTCACTGTTTTATTGGTCGCAAATGTTTGGGTGTTTTCTAGTAAGATACGTAATTATTTGTTGGTATGTATGGTCGTATTGGTATAGTTCACCATAAGTTTTGACAATATACAGATTAATGAATAAGCAAGCATCGGTAAAATCCAATTTATATGCGATGCAGCCGTCATTATCGGAGGTGGGTCCCGTAAATGATTTGTTGTGATTTCATCGAGAGAACACAGCGGGCGATCGCAAACTGCATACACACATTCCCGTCTTCCATGGGACTTTCACCTTTATACTGAAGCTGTAGGGGTTGGTATTGGCTAAGGTGTGCATTCCGAGAATTAAATTCCGCCAGCCCTCCTACCACGTTATGGGCAAAACGACAAGGGTTTGTAAATTTCGACGTTTCCTATCTCGGATCTCTGCATTGGACGCAAATATACGAGCGACTGCGGACGAATGTTTACATAGAGAACAAATTTCGAAATTAATCCGATAAGCTCTCACTAATCGTGGTAGAAATCAATTTTATACGAGTAACTGAGCACTAAGTACTGCGCGGTTGAAATGAAGTAGCGGATGTATTGATTTATTGAATTTCAAACATCGGTCAGCAATAAACTTTGTGGGACTTGAAACTTGTTTATATTTGAGATTTATTGATTTGAACAGTTTACTGCGTTGCGCCATGCCATGGCTATAGATGGAACATGAGTAGACGGTTGATCAATTTGTTTCATTACTTCGAGCATGCGTTATATTGTGTAGTGAATACAAGTTGGATTTTTTTCTTATGTATTGCCCAGACTATAATTATACTAACAGACACTTCATCGAATTCTAGGATTGGTTAAGATATGACTAAATTATTAACACCTGCCTTTCTATCGGTTTTGTTATTAGGCAGTTTTTTGTATTCTATATTTCAATTCTAAACTTTTGCATTTTTCATAGCTGTCTACATTACGCCCTACTTCTCTAATGTTCCTACTCATTTTTAATATTAAATTCCCCAGTACACTGTGTTGTATATTATCATGAAACAGTTGCTATCAGATTGCGTAATACTCGTAGTTACTATGTCATTTACATCTGTATGCCGCACGTATTCATTCCATCGTTATCAACATTTTCAATAATGAAAATATAGGCTTTGAACATACGTGTCTGTTATAGGGACGTGTTATATTTTATTGTTAAGGGTGACGTACACCAAAGCGTACCGTACATCAAAATCAATATTCAGAGCAAACGTAAAAATAGCGATAGAAAATAAGCTCTACCCTAAAGATCCGGTTATCAATGATTATGAAAATGATTATTATTACTAACTTAGCTTATTTGACATTTGTGTCCATTCCATGGTAGTTGCAATACACGTAAACGTATAGTTATCTACTTAATTCGAGCTCTAACATTTTATGTTCTTGTTTCTTTTGTAAGAAATATGCTTTTTAATTAGCGTAGATAAACGATAATACTACTTATTTATCACACTCTCTTTCGACGTTCGCATTGGTTTCGACACTGTTTATACTGCACGTCGTGCTTTAACAGACAACGTGCCTAAGTTTTAGCACTGGTTATGAATTTAAATCGATCCACGAGTATTTATATCATTGAGTACAACATTGCGTTTTTATCGGATGTCCGAACATTAGCCCGGCTATAAAACGTTTCATTCCTGTGAAGTAGGTCGTACCCCTGCATTTTATTTATTACATTTTTTATTGATTTTAATTAGATTAACGCAGTAGTTTATTTTGCTCGGTTGCTGTAATTTGCTTCTTTTTGATCACCCTGCGGTAGTTCAATGGTTGAAATGTAAATAACCTATACTCATAATTTCCCTGCCCTTATCCCACGCTAGGTGGGGTCGGCACAATATGTTCAATATGTTCTCTTCTTCTACTCACTCCTATCATTTGTCAACTCTGAATCTACTCATCTCGCATTCATATCCTCTTTCACACAATCCAACCACTTCTTCTTCGGTCTTCCTCTACTTGCATACCCAGCCACACTCATATTCATAACTCTCTTCGTTATATGACTTTCATCTCTCCTCATTACATGTCCATACCATGCTAATCTACCACTCCTCATCTTTTCAATAACAGGCGCCACTTTCACACTTCCCCTGATATACTCATTCCTTATTTTATCTCACCTTGTAACCCCACACATCATCTCAACAGCATGCACTCTTCTTTCATCCGTCTTATTGGTTGCCCAACACTCTGATCCATACAAACAAAACCTATACTAAAATATTTATTTACCTAAATAATGTTTCCACATTGTTTTGAATGGCAACATTATTAAAATTGACTTTTTTTATCAATATTTTTTTTATATTTTATTACCTATTTCATTTGGATACACTTACTTAGTTTAATTATTCAATCATTATTTTCTAGTGCGTTCCTAGCAGTACAAAATGATTAGAGAGTACGATACGAATCTATAAGAAAACTCACAAATTATTACGATACAACCTTTGAGGCGGTACTTATATTTTCAAAACAACTATAGGTAGGTACATGACTATACCGTAGTTCTGTTCCATTTTCAAATTAACACGTTACAAGTGGACTACAAAGGAATCATTCTGACTGAACCTATAAACCACATTCTGTTCTAAATTCAAATCAGCACTGAACCTATTTCAAAGAGTGAATGAATGAAGTCATCGCATCCGATAACTCTATCACAATCTGTTGACTACATGTTGCTGGCCGAGGCTGAGTAATTAAAAGCTAGGCCCGGCTGGTATGTTACGCTTAGCTCCGTATCCCATTCTGGTATATTACGCTTAGCTCCGTAAAGCTTTGGTCTCGCGATCGTAACGCACAACGCAGTAGTACGCAGCCATCGCAGGACACATAATCGTATGGAAAACGTCTAGTATGGTCTTTTGTTACGTCGCAGTCTGCGTCAGCGGCGAGGAACAAACGCGGGACTCTGCGTTGTGCTGCACACAGCAGCGTTGTGCGTTACGATCGCGAGACCTTCGCTTAACCCTGTAACCTATTCTGGTATGTTACGTTTATCTCCGTAACCCTGTAACCCATTCTGGTAGGTTACGGTTAGCTCCGTAACCCTGTAACCCATTGTTTAAAATCTTTGGTTACCTTCAGGCTCGTATGCTGATTTACTACTCAAGCGCTGATTCGACCTCAAGCATAGATTTTAACAGTAACGATTTCTGTATCGGCGTACGGGCCTTACTTTCAAATCCTTCATATCTACGACAAATGTATTTGGAATCTCTTTTTTGAACGACATAAATGATAAAATGTGCAAAATAATACAAAAATACATCACAAATGAGATCGAAATTGAATACGATTTGTATCTATTCAATGATCACACATAATACAGGAGAGTGACTGAATGGAACGTTCCAAGCGCCTGCCAAGAAAGTTCGTCTCGCTTTTTCAGTCTAGACTGTGGAACTTAATCTATAAATACTTTGAAAGCATACCTTTTACATAAAACAAGCATATTTTAAAACTTTTGTAATTTTTCGGATTTCGTAGTGCAATTTTGTTCTAACTCGTAGGTAAAAGTATATATTTATTGCACTCTTTCAAATAAAATTTAAGTTATTAGTTTTTAAAAGGCATTAACTGAACATATTACAGGTTATTTTAGAATTTATGTTGAAAGGGACCTTGTTTTTCTATATAATTATGCAATTTTTTTTTTTCGTAAATCATGAAGTTGATATTTCTTGTTTTAGTCATTAGTTTTAAGATTGTTGCTCAATAACATCTAGTTTGAAAATGTTTGTAAAAATTGTAAGTAAGTGCCTAAATCGAAACCTAAACTGAAGTCACGCCTGAATTAAAAAAAACTATTTAAGTTTTTGTTTTGATAACGCGTTAAAATAAGCCTTATTTGGGATACTACACATGTTTCAAAGCACCTAGCAGTCTCAATAAAATGGGTATTATAAAACGCCACATGGGACTCGTTCTCGGCACCTCCTCAAAGAAACGTTCAATTCAAAATCTACATTCAAATCGCATACATCCCCCGTAGAGTCGTTAAAAACATAGCTTTCAAACTAGTTATCACATAAAAACCAATGCGGTTATCATAAAAACTACGCGATGACATAAATGCAGATGTAAAATATGGTACGGTGAATGACTGTCTGTTTGAAACGCACAACCCAAGCTTTTCGAAGCTTTATCATCATCATCATCATCATCATCATCAACCTATATCAGTCCACTGCTGGACGTAGGTCTCTCCCAAGACGCGCCACTGAGCCTGGTCTTCGGCTCTTCTCATCCATTGCCGAAGCTTCGGTCTAATGCAATAAAGAAAAAGTCCCCTCATTGAGAACCTGAGGGACATTTTGAGGTGGAGAAGTGAGAAAAGGTGCAAAAACTATTGTAAACCATGCTAAGTTTTAGTCAAGAATCAAGTCTTGATTTTTTGATAGATTTTTTTATTCAAGATTGATAATTGATCCTGATCATAAAAACCCGAGAAATGTACACTTAGTGATGCAATGAATTCTAAAAACTAATACACGCGAGCGAAGTCACAAGTACTCCACTAGTAATATTAAAAGGCGCGCAGCCAGAATCTTTATCGAAATCCTGTAAAATTATAAAATTGAACCGTTCAACTTCGAGTCTTATCGCACAGAAGATAAAGAACATTATTCTTGCAAAGAAGCTTTTTTTAAAATTTAATAAGTAATCGTTAAAAGGTTATCATGCAGGTGTTTAGTTTTGTGGTTATTTTTATGTCACTGATTCAAAAAAAAAAGTTTTTTCTTACGTGTAATAAAAGTTGGCAAGAAATGGAAACTTGGGTTCCATGATTTATGTCTCTTTGTTTAAGTTAAATGAGATGTAACCATGAGTGATGAAGTAAAAGTTTGAAGGGTAATAAATAAATCCTCTGGTTTTGGTATGAATCATGTTTCTTTACAAGTACTTGTAACACCAATCATCTGTCAAGCTCAAACATCGTAACTCAAAAGTTGCACAAATTAATATTCGTATTGCACGAGTTAACATTAAAATTTGTGTAACATTACAAAACAATCCAATCTTAGATTCAAGTTTTATAGCCACATACGACCAACAAGTGTAGATCACTACAGTTCAAAAAAAAAACTTTGATTTTGAAACATCATTATTTATATAAGTGAAAAAAATTGGCACTTTTATTGACTAGACAGACATTATGTCGCCGCAGCCGTGTCGCTTAGGCGTCGCTTATATTCAACAAAATTTAAAAGATTTTTTAATTCTAACAATGTATTTTGTCAACAGTGGCAGCCCACAGCGACATCCCCCTCTACATCGGCATTGCAGTCGCCGTGGTGGTGTTCCTAGCCGGAGCGGCGGTGGTCTACAAACTGCTGCAGAGGAAGACCAGAGACCACTCGCTGTACACCATGACTCGGACTGGTAAGTCTTAGTTAACTCATGATTCATGATTCATCATTAAGTCATGATTAACTTTTTTTAACTAGATCGAGTAGGTACGTAATACGGAAATCCGGGGTAGAACTAAGGTGGTAGATATTGGAGACCGTATTACGAGACTCAAGTGGAGTTGGGCAGGCAAGATTTGGTGATGGCAGGTGGAGTATGCCTTGACAGAATGGTGACCTAGGGGACATAAGAGAGGCCTTGGCAGACCAACAGCCAGATGAGTAGATGATGTCGTTGCCGTACAGGAGAAAACCTGGATGCAAAAAGCCCAAAATGCAAGTGGCGTTTGAGGGGGGA
Organism: Eulithis testata; assembly: GCA_947507515.1. Lineage (NCBI taxonomy): Eukaryota > Metazoa > Arthropoda > Insecta > Lepidoptera > Geometridae > Eulithis > Eulithis testata. Next base: position 10,644,307 of record OX382198.1, on the reverse strand, counting down.
GGCTTATGCCCAGCTGTGGGCTACTACAAGCTGCCTATGATGATGATGATAATGATGAACATTTTTTTACCTTGTAGGTGAAGGTCCAAGATATTTTTACAATCCATCGTCGTCATCATCTAAATCTGACCTGAATAAGAATATGATTCAAAAGATATTTTTGAAGATAACAGCTCTAAATTCTTTTTAATTATCAAAACAGATTTCCAACCAGAAATGTACCCGACAGTCGAGAAGCAGTCCTTGTCTCTGGCCCCTGACCTGATGCAGCACCGTCCACCGAGATACGAGCATCCATCCATCGACACCAGAGCTGAACACCACTATGATGTTCCACATCTTACAAACAGGTACTTAGTGACCCCCACTTGAGCCTCCTTTTGACCTGAATCTAGAAAATACAAGGAATTATTCGGAGACATTCTTGTGGTCTACTCCAGCACCTGAATGTTTCGTTTTCAGTTCTTCACTTGTTACATGATCAAACGAAAATAAAACATCTCCAGATTGTCTAGTGAGTAAGCAGCAATTGCTAGATGTTTAGAAATAATTCAGTATATTATGGAAAGGAAATGTTTCTTATTTGTTTATATCACATCACAAAACACGGAGAAAGTTTCGAGAGTCTACGTGAAAATTTACAAGTACCTAACACGCCCAAGTTGGTGAAGGCTACCTGTGTTTTTGGCCGAGACTATTTTCCTTTAGATGTGTGTGTGAGGTTTATAACTTTTTGTCATCATGTAAAGCTCGTATGCTAAGACAATTCTCAAGTCTTGAGTGTTTCAAGTTTTATTTTTTGATAGATTTCTAGTCTCGGGTCTTTTTGCGAATACGGCCCTCAGAGTCCATCATTTTGAGTCATTATTGTATAGCATTACTGCTTCAGAAAATAATCAAAAGGGTGGGCAATAATCGTTGTAATTTTGCAGTTACGCATCACCGGTAGACCATCAGGTCACACCCTGCGCGTCAAGCAAAGGATAGAGCGACGAGTACGACGGAAAACCTTATAGCGAGTCTGAACATTCCGTATCAAGTTGTTTCACGAGCTGTAAGTAAACCCATTGTAATTCAATTTTATGATGGTTATGTTTATTTCCATGTTATAGTAACAGGTTGGCTATTTCAGCAAAACACTATTCTAGACGATTGACTTCAGCCTCTTTTCCAGCTGGCTCAATGTACGACGCGGCAAATGAATCAGTCACACTCCAACTAGCAGAATTGGTCTCAAACTCTCCCACTTCTCAGTCCCTCTCAGTATCAAGCGGAGGAGCCAGACTAGCACTCCCAGCAGCAGGAGTAGCACTCTCAGTAGCAGAAGGAGCCCTCAGCAGAGGACGCAGAGAACAAATTTACGTCGCAGTAGTCAAAGACGACAGATACCGACCGCGCCTCGGAAAAGGTAACCCCACATCAAATTATTCATACATTTAAATCAGTTTACCACACTCTCATTATTCCCAGCAGTATTTATTAAACGATCCTATGAATATTAAAAGCGTTTTGACTTGGTAAGTTAATAAAAACAAATTGATTTTGCAACACGATAGAGAATCTTTGAATTAACTGCTGGTATTTATGTTGAAAAATGTAGGGCGCCCGAGGCGTGCACCAACCGCACCTATACCCGCTCTATTAAACACAACGTATTATAAGACAAATTTCGCCCTGCAGGTATCACGCAACTGAGCCCGGTAGTTAAGTGCGGGCCCCCGCGTCTCCAACTGAACAAGTCGGTCATCCTTCAAATTCCACATTGCGCTAGTCTCAAACACGGCTTTTGGAACTTATCCCTGTACGCCATAGACCACAACAACAAGCAACCCGACGGCACCCCGCCTCAATGGAAAAAAATCGTCGGCCTCGGCCAGGAAACGATCAATACCCCTGTATTCACGCAGCTAGACAGTGATAAAATATTCCTAGTGACGGACATGCTTTCAACCTTTGTGTTGGTAGGTGAAAGCTTCAGTGGAAAAGCTGTGAAAGAGCTTCAATTAGCGATATACGCTCCCGCTGCGTTGAGCGAAACCAGTCAGGAATACAATATCAGATTGTACGTGTTTGAAGATACGCCGTGCGCGGCCTATTATTGCCAAGAGCAAGAAAAGAAACTTGGAGGTGTCTTACTCGAGCGACCGAAAACACTTTTATTCCAAGACGGAGGGTCCAACTTATGTTTGAGTTTGGATCACGTAAGTCCGGGTTGGAAAGTAAAGCCAGGCGTCGGTTACCAGGAGATCCCATTCCAACACGTTTGGTGTTCCAATTACAACGCGTTACATTGCAACTTCGCATTAGAAAAGACTCACGACTGCGACAACATAGACTTTACCGTGTCAGCGTCTCAGAGAACGAATCCTTCCTACAAACAAATGTTTAGAATATCGCTCGAGGATGTTCGGAGCCGGTCGCCCCGCGGCCGATCACCGCGCGCTGAATCACAACGCAGCTTCAATATAACAGAAAACCTGTTAGAAGCTCGAATGTGCAGAAGCGAGGAAGGCAGCGATAGCAGTGCGAAACGGAACGTTCCTGTAGTGGTTAGCGAGACGGGAGTCAACGAATGCACGGGCGAAGGGCCTTTTAAACTGAGCGCGAGGATAAAGCGTCAGTTGTGCTCGGTTCTGGACCCGCCTAACGCTCGGGGGAATGACTGGCGCGCGCTCGCGTCTCGGCTCGGAGTGGATCGGTACACGACGTGGTTCGCCACAAAGAGTTCTCCGACGGAGGCGATCCTCGAGTTGTGGGAGTGCAGGGAGCGCGGGGGGGGCGCGACGGCCGCCCTCGCCGCCGCCCTCAGGCAGATGGACCGACACGACGCCGCTGACCTACTACAGAGTCGGCCTTCTTGGCTATAAACGAAACTGATTAGAGTTATTTTGGAATGGATAGTAAAGTGTAGAATTTAAATATTAAAAGTATAGCGCGGTCTTTGTAAAATCTCGGTAGTATATTTTGTATAGATTATTAAACGTAGATGAGCGATGGATAAATTATATTATTATTAGCAATAATAGTGCCTACAATCTTATAAAGAAACTCGCCGGTTCGTCGGCTAGCCGTTGATTATTTTGTTAATATTGGAGGTGTTTGAGTGATTATTGTATGTCAGTTTATTTCTAGAATGCTTTCGGTTTGTGCTTGTTTCGAACTTTGTGCCAAATAAGTGATGCCACTTGGCTATAATTGATAGTGTGAGCTTATTGTAAAGATGGAAACTCAGTTTTGTTAACTTTAAAGATATTTCAAGGTTTAGAGACATACGAAAGATTATACGACATTTTTCTCTTTCCCGATATTACTGTCATAAAAATAACTATCGCAATCTTTGACTTTGACCAGACTTTGCTATGAAGTCTTGGCAATATTATGTACAGCTACCTACCTACAAAGTTATGTCCTATATTAAATTGATATAAGTAGGTACAATTTTTTTTATATAATTATGTAGTGTCAGTGTAAACCTGGTGTTTTGCCTCTTAATTATTAAACTTCTTGTCGCTCTTAAGACTTCAACTGCATTTAAATTTCACAAATTCATCTTTTCTACGACTAGTTAGATTACATATAACTTGTATATAAAGTCTAGATTGTAAATATTAACACAAAGGTTTTATTATAGCGAGCGAATAGTCAATGAATCAACGTTTCATATTATTTTCTCAATAAGCACCTACGTAAATTAGCTTATTTTCGTTTTTTAAGATATTTTCAATTGTAAAAACAGTTTAGATTTTCTTTAATACCTATTGCATACATATTTATACAGTCTAATTATTTTTCTCTGCAGAATATCAACGTTCACTGGTTATGATAAAACCTTTAGCAACATGTAGTAAAACAATAAATAACCATGATTTTGTACAGCCGCTGTCACATTGTTGACGGCCATGTCGCAGCCGTCAAAACACTTGACGGTCCACGATAGCCGTCGTAGCCGTCAGCCGTGTGGCAGCGACGAACGGTGTTTGCATCGCAGTAGACGATATTATATTTTTGTTAACGTGATGACTATTAAAATAAATGAATCTGTGATAATTAAATAATATGAAATAAATTATGTTTAACTGTGCATTTTGTGGTTTTATTTCAGTAATTCGATTGAAATGTGGTTTTATTTGTTGGAATAGTGTGACTAAATAGCTTTTATGGACGCAAATAGCGTAATGTAGCAGTTCAGTAAAATAAATACTAAACTTAATAGTCGGACAAGTTAAAACATAATAAAAACGACCAAAATAAATGTAGTAGATTTTGAAATCCAATTCGAGTATTTTTGGAACATCAATCCGACCAACTGTTTTAAGCTAAGCTTAGAAAAGCTTGTTTAAAAGCGTGGCCTAGTTATTTCACCCAAACGCTACCTAATTAGTTCTTCACTCGTCTGCAACAACATTCTAACTGATTTACAACAACACAACAAGAAGTCGACCAAAGCCGCACGAATTCTTCACAAACAGACCCATTTAAATTCCAAACTGTCTCCGAAAACAAAACAAACAAGTCAAAGAAATCTGAACCACTCAGATACGCTTTAAAAATCTTTAAATCGTCAATTTTAAGACATGACAGCCGAAGTTTTTTTTAAATAATGTAGTTTTTATCGGACAATAGCGCGGCATGTAAATAAGGTGTGGGGCATTGTGAGAAGTAATGTGGGCAGGTGTGAGCTTACCTTTATGTCGGCGCGGGTCTTGCGGGCCTGTGACCAATTGGGGTTCGGTGCCAGTTACAGCGAGACATCTACTACATACCTACTTACTTCTTACGGCTTATAGGTATGTATTCTACAGCTTAGGGCACGTTATAGGTATTGTACGATCTGTATATAGTTACGGTAAATTTTTACGAAAAAAAAAAATTGACATATTTTATTCATGGTAATTCATAGGACACCGTCTACAACTTAGGTAAGCCGTATCAGACCGACAGTACCCACCAGGGTAAATCTACTACGTTTTGAGATTACAGCCAGATGGACTCGCTTTTTTAACCGACTTCAAAAAAGGAGGAGGCTCTCAATTCGATTGAATTTTTTTAAATGTTTGTTAATTCAGAACTCCTTTTAAAGTTTCATAAAAATCGTTTCGCTTTAAAACAAGAATAGCTTTAAAAAATCTTTCATCCACGTACTTCGTAATTTCTGTTATTTTCAGTTTTGTTTACAATTAATAGAACAATTGTAATGAATTTCTATCATTATATCATTACTAGCTTTCGACCGCGACGTCCGCGTCCTGTTGGATCCAATTAATTTTCCAGGATAAAAAGTATCCTATGTTACTTCTAATACCTCCAAAAATATGTGTACAAAGTTTTATGATAATCGGTTAAGCAGTTTTCGCGTGAAAGCGTAACAAAGAAACTTACATTCACATTTTTAATAAATAAGTATGATCTGACAATAAATTGGATCCAATTGAAGTCCGTTTTTCTATTTTTAAACTTAAAATATATTTCTAAATATCGTTATTAGTAGCACCACTCACCCAACACATTACTAGCATACATTTAAATACATTATAACACCATTCGGTCAGGGGTTATAAATAGGCAGGTGCTGCCATAAAATGCACATTACGGCTACTAGCGTTTTTTGTGGGGTAGGGTGGGACATTCAGGTTACCTTACTGTTAACTGTTCTTTACGCGATGATGATAAACATGTGTTTTTTTCTTTCGTTTATAAAATCACTAAAAAAAAGTCAATATTTTAGGTACAATAGTCACAGCCGTTTTGTCTTCAGAAGTTAAGCACTACACCCCCCACTCTTCACTTTCCTCCAATCCAGGCCAAGAACTGAGCTCGGCGGAATCTTTCTATGAAGTAAACAGTATTTTATACAATGTACCCATTTCAAGTCATCTTATTTTTTTATCGCAAAAAATCAGTTAAGTACCTACTTGTAGGCGAGCGGAGCGAGTCGCAATAAAATAGTGTTCCGAATTGAAACCAAGTAAGTAAGAGCACAGAATAGTAAAGGAAGTGGTAGACATATCGGCGAGCGAAAAAAAAATGTTTTTTACACCTTGTAGTAGTGTAGAGCTTACTTGTAGAGCAATGTATTTTTTACAATATATGTAAGAGAAGAGGTACTGGGTCTAATAAAAACATGTTAAATTAATACTGACAAACTATTTAATCAGTCAAAACCCACAGCAAACCAAATTAATCTATCTCTGAAACTAATTCATAAACAGTTCAACCTACAGTAACTGAGTAAAAATCACTTAACTTTGAAACAAACCAAACTAACACGTTATTGAATTTAACCGAATCAAAATAATTAAACTCTATTTTTGTCGTTGTGTTCGCTCCGAGCGCCGGCGAGCGAATGAATCCGTTGAGCATGTCACCCGGTTTTATAGGCAGCGCGCAGTGGGGCGAGCGCTGAGTCAGACACAGGTGTGCCTCGCAGGTGTGGCTTGTTTACGCCGTTGTGATTGTGACGTCATCAGTCGGATGTTTCTTGCGCCGATATATACTCATATCTTGACAAACTATGAAAGATGGCGGCACCTCGTCAGATAGACTGACAACAGATTGTAAGTCGATGGACAGAGACAGCCCAAAGTTCTTTTTGGAAATTTAAGGGTGAACCATAAGTCCAGCAGTGGACTTTTCTTGTGATGATGTTGATAAAAAACTGAGTATTGGCCTGCATAAACCAGTACATAGGTAGCGATAAGTAAGATTTTTTGACAGTTGTAAACCACTACATCATCATCATCATCATCATCAACCTATATCGGTCCACTGCTGGACGTAGGTCTCTACCAAGACGCGCCACTGCGCCCGGTCTTCGGCTCGTCTCATCCAGTGTTTGCCAGCTACATGTCTCAGATCGTCGCCCCACCTAGCCGGAGGGCGTCCTACACTACGTTTGCCTAAACGCGGTCTCCACTCGAGTATTAGTTTGCTCCAACGATTGTCGGTTCTGCGGCAAACATGGCCGGCTCACTGCCACTTCAGCTTACTAACCCTCTGAGCTATGTCGACTACCTTGGTTCTCTGTCGGATAACCTCATTCCGGATTCTATCCTTCAGAGAAATTCCGAGCATAGCCCTCTCCATAGCTCGCTGAGCGACTTTCAGCTTGTGGACCAACCCTACTGTCAGTGTCCACCTTTCGGCAGCGTAGGTCATGACAGGTAGGACGCATTGGTTGAAGACTTTCGTCTTCAGACATTGAGGTATGGGTGACGAGAAGACCTGTCGGAGTTTCCCAAACGCTGCCCAGCCTAGCTGGATTCGCCGATTTAGTTCTTTCTCAAAGTTGTGCCTACCCAAACGCAGGGTCTGCCTGAGGTAGACATACTCCTGCACAACTTCAAGAGGCATTCCGGCGACAGAGATCGGTTCTGGGGTAATACGATCGTTTATCATAATTTTCGTTTTATCCAAGTTCATATCACTACATACTCAAATCTATTCCTGGTTTTTGATGCATATACAAACCTCAAAGTATGAGATGACGTCACGCCCCAGGTAGTTTACATTATTTACGTAAGACATTACTTCTAAAATCGAGGTGCTATGTTGAATGCGTAAATCTGCAGTTTTGTACTTTAAAAAGATTAAAAAAAAACTAATTTTAAACCTAAAAAAATAGTGCTCAAAAGTCTCGAACCAAATTTTTTTTATTGCTGTACAAAATCTAAAATATTTAAGCCCCAAGCGAGTAAATTGACTCCTGTTCCACACGACCTAACTTCCGCTATAACTAATCAGTAAGTGAATATGGTACCCATTGAACCCTTAGACTGAACCCCTACTTTGTGCGGCTTCCGAGACGCCTTACTATGCTGAAGGATATTATGAAAGGGAGTAAAATGTCGGCTAATCAATCGCAAAGGGCAGACGGCGACAAAGGAACAGTAGGGTGACAGCCTTTTAAGTCTTTTTGAGGATTTTTCAAAAGTATATAAGTATTTACTATGCTTCACGTATCGGCGTATCATGATGGATGGAATAAAATAGATTTAGTTTTTGTTCTAAGAAAAAAAAATACAGGCAATTATTTTTTTAGTTACCTAGATAAAATTAACTTTTTTGTTCTTTTAGACCTCATTATCTAAAAACCTTCTTTGTTTCTGTAGTTATTACCAAAATAGTATGTAGCACTACTACCAAAGCCAGTGGAAAACTCAAAAAAACGCTCAAAAACTATGTTGGTAGAGTAAAAAACTACCCAATTTGTTCGCTCTGATTTACAGCAACGATTTATTAAAACAAATGAAGCAATATTTCACTCGACTCGCGTAAAATAAATAAACTATGATGCGTAGTTTTTCGTTCATAATAATTTAGGCTGGAACTCTTCTTTCATAGCAAATCATTGACGCCTGTGGTTGATGAAGTTCTTCTTCTTCTATTCTAATGCAATGAAGTTGCAAACTGTCATATGACACTGACGTCTGTCTAACTTGACGGTGGTTGATGATTAAACTGACGAACGAAACACGGCAAGAAATTTACAATGAACAGTGGCAGCAAGACCGCAGTGACCACATTGTCAGTCCAAAACCACTGGTTTTTAGTTCTACAGCTGACAGACAAAGGTAAATAAAAAAAACTAAACGTCAATGCAAAGAACTTTCAAATAAAGAACATAGACCAATTACACGCCATTTAAAAAATCAAGATGGCCGAGGGCTTCTTGACCAATTTTCACTATTTTTAAGATTTTTTAATAATTTTAATAAGTAGATTTAGTACTGCACTAAAATTATAACTATTTGTATTAAGTAGTAATTATTATTAAAAAAACTATTTTAAGTAACGTTTGCAAAGACTCTGCAGAAGACAGTTTTATAAGAGTTTTTTATTTATTTAAATGATTTCCTAACCAACGTTCTAATCATGGTGACTCTACAAGCTTCAATAGATTCGATGCCAGGTCATTAAAGAGCAAGGCGGTAGTTTTTGAACCTATAATTAATTTTCGTGCTCTATGGTGAGTAAATTAATAGTTGCGAAAGATATTAAGTTACTATTGTTGACTGGGATTAATTGAACATGGTGAAGGGTTAAACTGTAAGCAAAGATTAGTGAAATACATCTACATCAATATGAATATGAAGCTGATGAAGCTTTACATATCTACATACAACTTATTATAGTCTATAATAGAGCTCTCTATAAGCTTTTTCGTACTGCACGACACCAACACCACACGATATCGGTATATCAGTGGCTTGATCTAATATATCGTTACCGATGTCGACTAGGTGTAAAAATGTCTAGTGCAGTATAAAATAAAATTTGGACAAAATGCACATTTCCTACAACGCCCTCTAGTCCCAATCTATGCAAAGGTGACTATGGGAACTAATAATAATAATAAAATCTTTATATCTGCCGAGATTATATTATAATAAAATCTCGGCAGGACATAGAAGTCGAACGCCGTGTTGAAAATGCCTGGAGGAGCTTCTGGTCCATGAAGTCGCTGATGAAGGGTAACCTTCCTCTGTCTCTGAAGCGAAAACTCATCGACATGTGTATTCTGCCCGTTCTTACCTATGGTGCGCAAACATGGTCTTTAACCGAGTCTCAAAAGTCCAAACTCCAAGTTTGCCAAAGAGCCATGGAGCGTAGCGTATTAGGGGTAAAAAGAACTGACAGAGTACGAAATACCGCACTTCATGCGAAGACACGCATCGCTGACGTTGGCAAAAAGTCTGCAAAGCTAAAATGGGATTGGGCGGGACACATCAGCCGAATGCATGAGGACAGGTGGGCAACAGTCGTCACACAATGGATGCCTGCAGATGGGCGACGAAACCAGGGAAGACCGAAGAAGCGCTGGCGTGACGATCTCGACACATTCCACAGAACCTGGTGGGCAGTGAGACAGTATAGGTAAATAAAAAAATAAAATAAAAAAAAAGATTTATTTTCTTACATATTATCTTACAACAATAATAATTGTTCTTAATATACTCATAATTTGTTTTTATACTACTATTTTAAATCACGTATTGTCTTCTATATCGGTGTAAGGACCGCCTAGGGCGGTAAAAGCCTCCTCCTTTGCTTCCTATGGAAACTAGAATTATATAATATCGAGTAGGTGTTTTTAGTCAACAGCGTGAAAATCATTTTCTGCATCTCAGAGTGGGCGCAGTGCAATGCAACATAGGACACGTCCTCAGTGGAGGTGCTCAGTGAGGCAATGTATAGTTATAGGCAGTGGTTACCACTTAATCGTGATTGGTGGTATCTATAAAAAAAACTGTACGTATTTTGTCTGCAAAGATCTATGAAAAATCTACTTTAATCTCATCACAGATCTCGTACACGAGAACGAAAAAATGTCCGTTGACACTATCAAGAAACCTTATCATTGCATTCTCAAGCTCTGTTGGTGGTCACTGTTATCAGTGATCACTGTTACTGATTAATCACCAAATGTTTGATCACAAGTCTGGTTAAACTCTTGGTTTATTCCCAACCTTATCAGGAACAAGATTGGATGTAGATGCTATCACAAAAGGGCGTGTAAAGTACACAGTACACAGAAGCACCTAAATTAAAACAAAAACTTCCAACAATACCTACATTCATTTGTTTCCTTCCTGCACCAATTTATACGAATGACGTTGTCAAAGTTTGAAAAAAGTGTCGTTGCAACTTTTGGTCTTAGTTTTTTCCGTCTAGCTCCTTTTCACAACGCACGATAAGGAACTTCGTTCCAATAAATTTCTATAACCTGAGAAGCGTGCGCGGGTCGTGCAGGGATCGGGTGCAGATCGGGCTCTTGAATTCCTATGGGTTTCACGTGACACAAGTCACACGATAATCTTAATTGTACAACCAAAAATATTCTGAGACTCCATAGTGACTTCAAAATTGACATAAATAAAAACGATAACTCTCGCGACCAAGAATTGGTAATTCTAATATGAGATGACGCCGCGATCAATTACAAAAAAATTACTAAACTGCAATCTCCGCCATTAGAGTTGGACACTCATAATAATATTACTATAGCCATACAAAACTATCTCATAGTACTAGCCCTGGGTCTGTTACAAAGGGGTATGTGCTCGTAAAGGCGCTCTTGTTTATGGGTGGGCCGGATTAGATTAGATTATTTTATCTGCTTTTATTGGGCAACTTCCTTTATTAGTGATGTTACGTGTTATTGCTCCTATGTGATTTTGGAAATGATCATTGGGTAGATAGTACAAAACTTTTTCGTTCTCAGCGCCTTTTCTGATAAGACTATCAAATATTTCCGTAACTATTCAGATATCTCCCGAAATTACGTACTTTAGTCTTTTATCTGACGATAGGTTGCTGTTCTCAGACAGTTATGGTCAAGAGAAGACCTCTATCAGATAAACCCTGTGACCTTTAGTAGGTCTTGTACTTGAAGAACTTGGTTCAACTTTCTTGGTCATTCGACAGGCGTCATGGCTCAGTCGGTAGTAGCTCTGCCTTCCGTGCTATGGGTCGCGGGTTCGATCCCCACCGAGAACAAACATTTGTGTGTTGTAAAAATAGATGTTCGTTCTGTGTCTGGGTGTTACTATGTATGATAAGTATGTATTTACAAAAAAAAAAGTATATAAGTATTATATCAGCAATCTAGTTCCCATATTACAAGCTTTGCTTAGTTTGGGACTAGAAGGCGTTGTGTTAAGTGTCCGTGAATATTTATTTATATTTATTTATTTTTGATTTATTCTTGCTTTATCAAATTGAATGGATTCTTCATTTGTATTAACATTCTAACTTCTGAGCATTCTTTTAGAACATGTTTAGTTTCATGATTGACTAGCACTGGAATCATACAAGTAGTCAAGAACAGCTTCATTGATGCTTCAACTTACCCCACTCGTGTCTTAGCAGATCTAAAAATGTTTTTTCGATTAGCATTATGTACTACGAGAAAATATCTTCTACTTACGTCAAGAAAAGAGTGAAGAGATAGATTAACGCTAAGCGTTCTCCAACTTAAGTTGCAGTTACACTTAACATCCGGTGTGATGGCTGCCAAAAGCTTAGTCTAAAAAAAACATGAACACCACACTTCGGAAGCTTTTTAGTTGCAAGCCATATTACAAAATATTCTTTTCGAATCCTCTGTTTAATTAGAAATGTTAGATCAAATCTTTTGTAGCTACAAAACAAATTAGATGTTCACAGTGTATCTTGTTTCAAAGAATGCCCATAAACTTTCCAACCTTCGATCTGATGACTCATTAGCCTCAAATGAAGAGTCCATTCTTAAATGAAACAATCATGAATGTATTCGCGTCATTCCTTCGCCCACTGCTTTGTCCGAACTAGTTTGGACTAGGGTTGAAGTGATAGACGATAAGACAGCTTGCATGTTTATCACTGGTATTTTCATGGTCACGCTGCATGGTAACAGCTCTGTTGTAGGTTCTTTGATTTTTATGTTCTACTCTTAGAAATTAAATAGATAGATAGATAAACGCTTTATTGTACACAAAGAGAAATTACTTAAGTGTAGGAAATAACATAAAACAGACAGTACAATGGGAGCCTTATCGCTAACAGCGATCTTTTCCAGACAATATTTGGATGGACAGGAATTACGAAATCAATCACTCAGAAATCAAGGAATTACGAATCAGAATTAAGGGCTTGATCTTAGAGGTCAGGTCTTGCATGACAGTGTCTTCCATCAACGAAGAAAAACTAGTATGATAGCACAACTAAGTTATCGATGGAAGTCTCTGCAAAACTCACTCTATTATTTGATCATAATTAGGTTCCACTAGCAGCAAGCCTTTTCCAAGGCATTGGTATATCGACTCGCAGGGTATATCGCCATGGTATATCGTAAGTCTTAGTGCACAAAAGTGGAATGCTTCTTCATATATTTCTTCTGAAAACGCACATCGAAAATCGTAACTCTTACTAGAGTTTTTCGTTTAGATCGTCTACGCTTCTCCTTTTAAATTGCCCCAAGCTCCATCCAGAAAGGTAAGTCACGAGCGTCGAGTAAGCGCTGGGACATTGATAACATCGTTCCCTTTACCGTCTGACCCCAACTGGACCTCGCTGGACTAACTTTGTCTTTAGTTCTGATCTTCTACGAATCTTTAACCGTTTTGAAACAACAGTTTTGCGGCAAATGCCTATATTTGTTAGGTTTTGTTGTTAAGTAACGGCAACTAGGTGTCTCTCTTCTAACTTAAGGGCTCAGCTCTTGTCGGTGTAATTATGCAGCTCTCGCCATTTTTCCAGTGCAAAGTAAAGTAAAAAGTAAAAAGTAAAAATTTCTTTATTTGCGAAAAACTGTTGCTGGTACAATTATAAGCACATTAAGGTTTAGTTTTAATGGTAACAAGTAAGTAGTACCGTTTAGTGACTCTGTTCCCCACACTAGGACAAAAAGCCTGTAAAGCGGGGTCACAGCGACTCTTCGCGGACTCTCTTATTAAATTACCTACCTAACTTTATTACTGCAAGCGCATAATGTTATTGCAAATAGGATATAATATTAAAAAAAGACAAAAAAAAAAACGAATAGAAGCTTAAAAAAAACAAAGACAAGTGCGGAATAAAGTAAAGATAATGAATTAGGAACCTAGGTATGAGATAGGTAAAATATCATTGCCAACATAGGTTAGGGTGCGTGATTGTGTGTGTGCAAGTGTAGTGTGTATGTGTAGTGTATGAATAGTTGTATGATACCGATGTATGATAGATAAAAGACTTATTCAATTACGTCCAATAAATTTTCTGTTTCCTTGTAATTTAGACTGAGCAGGTAATTTTCTAGTGTTTGTTTTAAATAGTTATGGTTTAAGGTTACTAAAGTTTTATCTTTACTAATGCGGTTATACAGGCGTGGCCCCATTATAGTGAGAGACTTTTTTCCAAAGTTGGTTCGAGTATTGTGTTTTTTAAATATTTTATCTTGTGGAGCTTCCCTGACGTCCTTATACGACATGACATCGATCTTTTCTTTCAGTTGACTTATATAGCATTAACGCGGTCTTCCTCTTTCTCTCTTTCCTTCTACCTTTCCTTCAATGATATTTTTACTAGATGAAAATCTAGATGTGGACTTCTTCAGTCTCATGATTATGTTGATACTGACACAAACGTGGAAAGAATGGATTACTTACCTATTACGCCGTATTATGACGGTAGATATTGTTCAAAAACTGTTCAGAACTTCATTGACCTGTTATTTACTTCATTAGGGTTACATAACTTTAGCTCTTTGACCTAACCTTTGAATGTGTTTCTTGAAAGTTCTCATCCAAGATACAGATAACAATACAATATTTTCTTACTATATAGACTGTGGCTGGAATACTCAAAAGTCATTCAAATTTGAGCACCACTTAAAATTGCTCTGCCTCTGTTTGACATTACTTATTTGTAAGAGATGGCAATAATTTAAGCGGAACTTAAATTGAGTGGGGTTTGAGTGACGTTTGAGTATTCGGCCATAAGACATCTTATAATAACATGGTCGTCATCATCATAATCAGCCTTGAGACGTCCACGGCCTCTCCTATAGATTCCCAAAAAACGGTATCGGATATTTATTTTTTTGCATTATCGTGATGAAATAGTTGTTACATAAACTAATTAAAGCATCTTGATACTTTATTTAGGCATTTATTGACACCTACACGATGCAGACACGTCAAACACACGGTATGAAAGAGTACTTAATGTATGATATCGCGTAGATGTCGTGTCGCCAGTGTAAAAGCCTCCCGCAGCCTCGATGATTAGTTAGGCGAACCACGTCGAACAAAAGGAAAACATGAAACTTTTTAATACCAAGTGATATCGAGGGTTTTATTATGACAAGGGTCCATGATTTGTGACCTCTATACGTCAGGCTGCGGGAGTGATTGGAGTTTTAAACTTTTTGTTAGACTGTAAATCTCTTGGTCTAAATGGATTTTTAATTTTATAGGGTAGATTGCAATGAGTGACGCTCTAGATTTTTTTTAAGTAGTTTTTTGTTATATTTTTTTTATTTAGCTAACATAAACAACTTCATATTTTCTCTGCTGAGTATTTTCGTCTAAGATTTGTATGCTGATAAAGGAATCATTACGTTCGAATCATTTGATTTGATTAAGCATAGATAAAGGTAGAACAGATTCTCACACAAAAATTTATGCTTGACCAGAATACCGGACTGACAACTGGACCTTAGTCTTAGAATAAATGCAATTGAGAACCTTCTCCTTTTTCGAAGTCGGTTAGAAAACACTGAATATTTTGTTTGATAAAATATAAGTAACAAAATATAAGTAACAAAATATTAAATTTAAACCTTTGATACCAATTTCGAGCCAATACCTAAGACCACAAGTAGCAACAATATGTGTAATTAAAACCCAGTGCGTAGTAATCGAAAACGTTATTACCATCATAAATTTAAAAAGCCATCAAATTGTAAAAGAAGAACAAAAGAAGCATCCAGAGTATTAATAGAGTCGGATGTAGAGCACAGGTATGAACCGTGAGCAGACGTTTCAAGCAACATTATAAGTGGATCAAAGGATAAGACAGTTACACTAAGGGCCGTAATATCAAAAGCAGTTTAAACTATGGGTTTCGTGAACTATGATTACATTTGATCGATGGATTAATCTAATGTCATCTCTATCAGTTTAAGCTACCGATGGTTGATTAATTACCATTGATCTTATGAAATATTCGGAGACTGGAGGTTTAACCCTATTTCGTGGTTTAAACCACTATTGATCTTACGGCCCTAAATGAGAAAATAGTAAGTTTGATGTCAGTTGGAAAAACTTACCCTTTTATTTCCGTCTGTCATTTTAGCATGGTTTTAAAAAATGACTAATGATTTGATTTGACTTGAGCTTTTAAACCATGTCTGGGGCTAAACCGATGTTGAAAGTATAACGGCCGAATACTCAAACGCTACTCATGCTTAAATATGTATCTACCTAGCTATAATAATAATCTCTATACTCCAACCCATTTGACATGTACCGTGAACTAACAAAATATGGATCTTGAAATCTGAGAAATAATTGAATTTGAATTTAAATTATTGCCATCTCTTACAAATGAGTAATGTCAAACAGAGGCAGAGCAACTTTGGTGTTTAAATTTGAGTGACGTTTCAGTGACCTGTCTTCGGATGGCGAAGCATAATGCTGAGCCGTGACCTTTTCGCTGCTATAGCATACTTTTTTTTCTTATGATGTACTATTGTTTGTTTAAATTAATATTATATTATTTTTGGGAAACGGGGATGAAACTAATTTTTTTTAAAAAGAAATTCTCAAAGTACCTAAAGATTAATTTTAATTGCAAAACTACAAATTAAGGTTGCCGACAGCAAATAATCGTTAAGAACACACAGAGTAGCAAAAATACGTCCGCACGGTACGAAGTCTCGAAAACAAGTGAACGCGCGCCGCCCGCGCCGCACTATTTATGGCCATGATGCGTCATCGATGTGGGAGTTACCTAATATTATGTTATACCAATTTAATTGTAACTAATCTATTGTAATGATTTCAATCTAAAGCGAATAAATGGTTGTCTATGTCTATTCGGCTCTAAGTCATGCTAGGTATACCTACCAAGACTCTGTTTAAAAACCTATACATACCAAAGTGATGTATAAAATTTTATTGTTTAAATCTCGTACTGTATAATTGAGTCATGAAACTCGAATAGGCTTAATAATGGGCGTAAATGTTTAAAAAATCCTATAAATTATATTTTTATAGCATTGTTATTATCTGTTTTGAGCTGTAATGGAATGATATCATCGAAACTATTGATTGTTTCAGAGCATCACGAAAAGGTTATAAAGAATGGGCGTTTGAGACAGGGCAGTAAGTGCAGTTACTTAATTTTGAGACAGGGCAGTAAGTGCAGTTACTGACTTTTGAGATGGGACAGTAAGAAAAGATATTACTAATAGTACCTACCTAACCATTTTTTTACGTTCTAGCCACATTTTTTATTTTTTTCTGAAATTAATTTGAAAGTAGGACACACATTAATCACATTAACCCACAAAACGCACCCTTAAGGTTGAACAAGTCGCCCACCTTTCCATACAAACGTGGAACCACTCCACTCCACTGTTTGACGTTGACCAACCAAAACTAAGGATTATAATATCAATTTATCTCGTCATAATCTATGTCTGTATACAGCCCAAACCGTAAAAAAAGTATTCATTTATAAAATACAAGCTAAAAATACTTTCCATAAGAAAGTTTAGAAGCTTGTATTTTTTAAATTATTTCTTTTTTTACTGTTTGGGGTGTATACAGACATAGATTATGACGAGATAAATTGGTAGAATCCTTAGTTTTGGTTGGTCAACGTTAAACAGTGGAGTAGTTACCCTTCCTTTGTATGGAAAGGTGTGCGACTGACTGCGACTCTAAACTAGAATACCGTTAGATTTTCACTTTGCCTGAGAATCAATAAAGGCCTATAAGATTTATTTTACTTTTACTTTTTACCATTTTATTTATTGTAATGATGAAAATAAAGTTTATTGCTCCTAAATTTATAGAACGATTATATTAAAAACTGCACAAAAGACACAATTTCTTGAAACACTGAGAGGAAGTCATTTTTATTCGGTAGTGAAGAGGTAATAAAATGTTTAACAGTTAAAATATAAATAAAATAAATTTGAAAAAGGATAAAGTTCTGTAGAAGATAAAAATATCGGCGATTGCAATAAGTATCGTAATGAAAGTATCGATTCAAAGAGAAAGTTAAAATTAAATAAATTACCTACAAAATAATGAAAAGTTTTGTGAAGTTATTAGAAGAAACTTGTTTATGTTTCGTTTATTAAGGCTACACATACAGCCAGTGGAGTTACTTACGATGTTATTCGCGAGAAGTTCATATAAAGTGCAAATGGTGTCTTTATTACGGTTTATTGTCATAATCCCCGCTAAGTTGTCCCCACCAGTGGGGATTATATCTTCAAAAAATTGTTGGCAGTTTCCCCACTATCCTGGCTGGTGGAGATTTACTTAACCACTTATCATGGACGTCATCATAATCAATGGACGCTTGTGGCATAGCTTTCTTATTCAATCTTCGCCGATTATCCAAGCGAGGACGTTCTGCGCGGTCACTATTTGAATGGGTGACTGTTAGTGGCAATTACATGTAAGCGTTTCTGTGCTTTGGAAGCACTCTCGGTCCGAGCTTTAACAGTCGTTAAGCCTCGACGGAGGCTTTAAGGCGGCCAAAAACACCACGGAATTGGGCACTAACTCATACGAACTTAGATACTACTTAGCGGCACAAATTGGCACGGTGCTACTTCCTCGGACGAATTACGCCTCGGAAAGCCCTACTAAAATACAGTAAAGAAAACAACATCAAAGCGACCGCCTTTCATTACCATCATTTAAAGCCACCATTTAAATACTTAATTGCACGTAGGTATAATCCACTTAACAATGTGTGTTTATCGAGGTCTTTAGTTCGAACCAGACTGTTCCGGCGTTTTATTGCAAACAAATGGAGTTTTAAGATCAACTGATTCAACAGCCCCCGTATCGCAAGCTCTGAACTGCTTTCGCTGCCCAGCATAATGTCAAGTGACGTGGCTACAGATGTACGAAAACAAGAAGCTTTTGACGGCAAAAAACGCGCTGAAACGCACTAATGTCAATATTTAGTCACAGAAAACCTATGATATAGTATGAAAACAGTTCAGAAAACCTGCCAGCCTTAAACCTGGTAGGTTTTTATCAGTCAACGATTCCCCCACAGTAAAATATAACGAGTAAGAATATCGAGAATTTTACTTCGTTTTATTCTTGGGAATTTTATTGAGAATAGTTTTCAGGGTTTGAAAACCAGATAGTTGCTTAGCTAAGCAGGTGAACATAAAGATATTTTTAAAATTTTCTTGTTATTATTTTTACTAATGATTTTGTCTGTACTTAGGCACAGATCATTATAATACACATAGGAATCTATATGCAAGTAAAAAATCAAAAATCATTTTAGAGTCAGCTTATAGAGTGTATTTGCTAATAGGTTGAAAAGTTTTACCGTAATAAATACCTAACGATAGTCAGTAACCTAATTAAATTAAATTGAATTTTCATTTTAAACTAATTAATATACGATCCCGTTCCCAATGGCGCGTGCGAGAGCATTTTTACTTTAATGGAATTATGGTTTATTAAATTGGTTTCCGGTAAAATTCCGCGTTTTCACGGCGATTATTATCGGCAGGATAGTACCTTTACTAGCGTGGAAGTGTGGAATATAATCGTAATAGGAAGTTAGATTATTCGTAGATGTAAAATTAGATTAGAAAAAAATTATAAAACTAAAAACTGTACAGAGGCGAGTTTACAGGCGAGTTAGATAATTATACTCGAGTGTATTATATTCCTAGTATTTGTAGGAAGGATTGTACAAAAAACGGCAGTAATTTCTCGACCATTCTTTTAGGCTCTGGTCGCGACTGTCACGAGGAACTGGCTTCTAGAATAATCCTTGTTATTTTACGAAAAATATACTTGTCGTTGATTTATCCTTTAGAAATTTCATTCCCATGACTTTTCATTTTCTAGGAGTAACTCTGCCTATGTTTGACACTAGGATTAGGCACAGTTTAGGTGATATGCAACAAATAGAAGTATAGCAGTTAATCTCTAGTACTCGTAAAATATCAAATTGGCTAAGACATGTTCATTTTACGAGTTTATTCAGCGGACATTACGCAATACTGTAGTTCGCATGTGTGGCGTGGAGATCATCAAATATTTTATTTATTGGATTACCTACACAACTCCAATCAAAACTTCATTTCCGCCAACACTTATAATACCCATTTTATCTGTTGTATATTATCCATAAAATAATAAAACGGGTACTAATGTATTCGATAAGCAGTTCTTTCATCGACAAAACACATATTTGCAAACCGTTGACACCTTTTGATGGTTTTCGATAAGGTGCTCAGTTTACGCGCGTATTCGTTTACTTTGCAGTTAACGGTTTTTACCTTGGCAGTTTTTTGTTTAATCAAAATAAGTTTTATTTTATTTATTTATTTAATATTGATGATTTTTTGTATACCTTTATAATACTAAATAATTTCTTACTTAAACTACCTAGTCATATGGTCGATAAATATTGAACATTTCACACAATGCCATCTAGTCCCAAACCAAGCAATGCTTGTACTATGGAAATCAGACAAACTGGCAGTTAAGTAGTTGGCATTAAGATAGTTGACATTTTGTAAAGCGAATAATAGTCAGCTTTATGCAATTATAAAAATATCGTCCGAAAAATACAAACCCCTGGATTAGAATCGTCAAACCTTGTCGTTTCTTTTCTTGGCCCATGAGCCATTACAATCGCCGCGTACTGTAAAATCGTTAACTTTAATTGGTTTCGCATTTTAGGGTCTAAACCTAATCGTTTTCAACCACATTTCTTGTTTATATACACGGATTTAAATTATTTTATATTTTTTAAGACTGTTTATGTAAATTATGACACATTATGAGTGCTTGGGGATAATTAAGTTACCGCAGTTTTTGACACAAGATTATGATCGTGTTTTTAAAAAAAATAATGAGGGGATGCAAAAATCTTTTGACAGGATTCAATTACTTTTATGCTTTGATCATTATTTACCAGCTGACCATAATTTTTAACCGACTTCAAAAAAGGAGGAGGTTTTCAATTGGGTTTTTTTTTTATTTTTTTTTTTATGTTTCTTACCTCAGATCTCCGTCATTTATGAACCGATTTGAAAATTTTTTTTTTATCTGAATGGGTATGCTTTTAGGTTGGTCCCGAATGGCCTTCATCATCATCATTTGATGATGAAGGCGTATCAAATTGAAGTCGGTTTTTCCAGTTTTTTAAACTTATAAATTATATAGAGGCTTGTAAATGTCAGCTTTACTTAAATAATAAATAACTATATATTTCAGGTAGGTAACACATTCATGAGCAGGGACAAAAAAATAGGCTCTATGATGCGTATCGTTTGGAAATAAATCTCAAGATCTTATGACACAATATTCTGTAATCGATTTCTACTTCAATCAATTTCCATAATAATTTGATTTTCTAGTAAACATAGAAAATTAACAATAAATTTACTAGTAGGCATCGAAGTGTCGAGTACATCTCAATAAGGCCCCACGCACACGAGCCGTTTCTCCGAACCGTATCCGATCCGTACACGGCGATAAATCAGTGTGCCCTGTAATTATACGTCGATGTTCATTAATAATGCATAACTCGATCAAACGCGATCTCCGGCCTCGAATTAGGAGGCGTTTATACTGGAAAATCATTTATTAGTGTTCTGTGCGGGAATAGAAAACACAGAACACTTTATGTTTTTTTTAGCATAAATAGCTAAGTATAGTAGGTGCAAAATAACACTGCAATACAGGTCATTCACCCACCTTTACCACGATGTCGCAAAACTCAATTTATGTATGGTAAACTAACAGTACTAATGAGATTCGAGCGATACCGTCTTAGCGACAGGTTTGTATGGAAAGCGGCAGAATTAGCCATACATGAATTGAATGCAACATCGTGGTGAAGGTGGGTGAATGACCTGTATTGCTGTGTTATTTGGCACCTACTATAGTTGCTTTTTTTTTCAACCATTAGTGGCTGCCATGCCACTGTAGCCACTCGAATATTTTCTATGCTTATAGCAAGGAGTCTTGCAGGACATATCTAATAGCAGCCACGTGCTACGTAAAGGACTTATAGTTTTTTTGCTAGCCACTAGTGCCTTACACTGTACAAGTGAAAGACTACGGACTTTTTGTACTGACCTGCGTTGTACCACAGAATAACACAACAGTACTACTTAAGGAACGAAACGGGAAGAAAATTTGAAATTAGCATAACAATAGAAGGCACGAATCGGTGATAACCCCTTTATCAAAGCCTTACAATTTTACAATGTTTCCAAAACAACATTAAATAAAGCACTGTCACCTGTAGCCTTATCTTATTACATTAGAACGGTGCCAGAGTTTTGTAACAAGACAACTGGAGCGTAATTTAATTTAATTTAGCGATATTTCAATTTGCGTGAGGTAAAGTACGGTATAATTCATTCGTGTACACGCAGCTTTATTGATTGAACACGGTGCCATGTTATTCTGTAAATTAAAACCACCTTCGCACGTATAATCGGCTGAATAAATACTCGAACAGTGTTACTACGGGTAAAAATCTAACGCAACTCGAAAACGACACTTTTTTGAGTTTCGTTTTTAGACTTTAGCTATTTTTAAACTTCGACCAAAAAAGGGATGAGGTTGTTAAATGATTGACCTCTTTTGTGTCTGGTTTGCCGGTAAACTCGTAAGTAGGGCTCTGAATTGAATTCGACTTTTTTGATGGAAGTCGGTTGATCTGAGATGGTTCTTAGCTTATTTGGTGAAAATTGGTGCAGCAATTTCTAAGTTACGAGGCTATTCTTGAGCTCTGAAAACAAGTTTTAAGAAATCTCAGGCAGCAGTTTGAAACATTCAATTCATGTCAATATATTTAAAGATGGAGTAAAAATTATTGCTAAATGTTTATAATAGACCTAGAATAATAGACCTAGCAATACAATAAGTATCTAGTTTTAGAAATAGAAATAAATTGTACCGTAATACCTTGGAAAAATAAATTTATCTTGATCTTTATCTTTATCGTTACCTTTACCTTTACATTTACCTTTACCTTTACCTTTACCTTTACCTTTACCTTTACCTTTACCTTTACCTTTACCTTTACCTTTACCTTTACCTTTACCTTTACCTTTACCTTTACCTTTACCTTTACCTTTACCTTTACCTTTACCTTTACCTTTACCTTTACCTTTACCTTTACCTTTACCTTTACCTTTACCTTTACCTTTACCTTTACCTTTACCTTTACCTTTACCTTTACCTTTACCTTTACCTTTACCTTTACCTTTACCTTTACCTTTACCTTTACCTTTACCTTTACCTTTACCTTTACCTTTACCTTTACCTTTACCTTTACCTTTACCTTTACCTTTACCTTTACCTTTACCTTTACCTTTACCTTTACCTTTACCTTTACCTTTACCTTTACCTTTACCTTTACCTTTACCTTTACCTTTACCTTTACCTTTACCTTTACCTTTACCTTTACCTTTACCTTTACCTTTACCTTTACCTTTACCTTTACCTTTACCTTTACCTTTACCTTTACCTTTACCTTTACCTTTACCTTTACCTTTACCTTTACCTTTATCTTTATCTTTATCTTTATCTTTATCTTTATCTTTATCTTTATCTTTATCTTTATCTTTATCTTTATCTTTATCTTTATCTTTATCTTTATCTTTATCTTTATCTTTATCTTTATCTTTATCTTTATCTTTATCTTTATCTTTATCTTTATCTTTATCTTTATCTTTATCTTTATCTTTATCTTTATCTTTATCTTTATCTTTATCTTTATCTTTATCTTTATGGACTTTCAAGTATGACCTCTACATACTTGAAAGTCTGATGAGTCCACCAATATTTTCATTTTTGCAAAATTAACTTTCTTTCTTTTTTCGGTCAAGAGTTAAACAAGATATTCCTTCACTCACTTACCCTCACTCGCTTATTCTATCTAGTCGTGTTTGTACTAGATTTTTTCACAATCGAGAAACAGTAGTAGTCTCCGTAAATTGGTTTGCATTAAATGTTAATGGCGATTTTTTAATGCTTTCTTATTAAAACAACGTTATGCCGTCGTGAATAGATTACAATATGCCCTTGTAGGGGTCGAAGGGAAAATTGAAGACATATCTTATTTTTAAGTGGATATGTATTTTAGCTGCAGACCCACCAATCGGGACTAGATAATTGTCATGTGGCAATGATTACCTTGACTGATACAATGACATAGTGTAATATAATCTGTGCTGATACTATTCTACTAATATTAAAAACGCAAAAGTTTCTAACGATGCATGTTTGTAAGTCTTTCACGCAAAAACTACTGATACGGCTTGGATGAAACTTCAAATATATAATTATTTTCCGTGACCTGGATTAACGCATAGGCTACTTTGCATCCCGGAAAATCAACGGGATCCAAGGGGACGCGAACGAATTCCCGGGCTGAAGCTAGCTTCAAATAAATCACTTTACACAAAAAACGACTACCTACTGCTTTTAATACAAATCTTCAGTAAATTCATAAAATCAAGTACATTACGCGCCTTCAACAAAGAAGGAAGTTAACAAGGATGCTTTTATCACTGTGGAAAGGAAGAAGAGGAGGAAGCATCCTTGTAAGAACCAGTGCGGCACCGCACCGAATAGTCAGAATCTTCTGTTGCGCTCCGAGGTTCCGACGACGCAGCTGTATGTGTCCCGCGTCCACCACGCCGTCGAGGCTGAGGATGTGACGAAGTATCTGCTGGAGAAGACCGGAGCCAAGCTGAGGGTCGAGCGGTTGGAGTCCCGCCACAAGACGAGTTTCAACTCTTTTGTAGTGCGGGTGCCAACCGAATATCTATCGACCTACATGGAACAAGCTCTCTGGCCGAAGGGTGTCGCGTTTCGTCGCTTCCGAGGACGGATACTCGACACCGCGAAATCGCGTCCCACGTCGCAGCGCAATGATTACGTGGCCAATAAATAAATAAGTGTTTTTTTTTATATTGTATGTATGTTAGTCTCTAAGGTATATATTGATATGGGTCCTAGAATAAGCTTTTACATCTTGTACTTTTCTCAAGTTGCCCGAAATAAAGTTTTATTATTATTATTATAATTATTACAATCAAAAAATCTCAGCGATTGCGTAGTTAGCCATTTGTTATGCGCAAACATTTTTTTTATTTCCATTGACTAACTTCACGGTTCCCAAGATTTTCCGAACGTATTATATCCTGTGGGTCTAGAAAAACCTACTGGTAGGTAGATATTATGTACTTAAGTGTACCTACCTAATGTATTCACTCCCGTAAATAGACGCATGTGTACTATTTACATACAACGTCAATGGGCGCTCGACACAGTCACTCGAAACATTCTTATTGTTTCGCTACGTGACTTGACATTCGCTTAGACCTGTCATGTTATGGTTTCGTGAAAAACGGTGCCGTTATAAGACTGCCGTAATGTTTTGGTTCCAACCCCCTGTCTAGTGTGTAGTGTGTGTGTTTACATAAGTTGTTATACTAAAAGTTCACGTAAACTATATATTTTTATAAAGAGAATCTTCAGTTACCTACGTAAACTTCCCGCTAGGGACGCTGCTCAAATGTCTATACAAAATCAAAAAATCAAATCAAAATCAAAATAGTTTTTATTGTTAAATACAAGTTTTTTAACTAATAGGGTTGGGATCTCTTCTTTTAAGTTAATCTAACCTGTGTTAGAAGAGTCCCCTCTTTTCTGTGGTCACAAAAAACACACAAACTTAACTTAACTTAAAGTTAATATTTCTTATAAAAAAATATTAAAGTAACTATAGGAGAAAAATGTACCTAATGTAAGTATATAAGTACAGGTATCATTGTACAAATAGGTAAGTACATATACCTACCTATTTCTACAAGAATAGCTGAGTATGAGTAATATGAAACATATAGGTAGGTAGGTTCCCAAAATATTCTCATATAAGAGGCACACATTGTGTAAGAAGCGAAAATATAGTTTACCTAAACATTAACATATACGTACAACTTACACACTAGGCATGAAACTGAATCAATTGTTAGGCTATTGGCATAACGTAAGTATGTTAGTTATTTTGTTACTAAAGTGGTAGCTAAATGTGTATAAGTAATAAAATACTTATTCATTCTCATTTGACTTATCATTTTACTAGCTGCGACGCCATTTTGGCAAATATAGATCTAATAAACAAACTGTACCAGAAACTGACTGTAAAGAATCTGTACCAGATTGTGTACATATTTCATAACCTACAAAATGTTACACCACGTTCAGCATCGGATATCGCGTTAAAAAAAAAACAATACAGTCAAACCTGGATAAGCGAAAGTTCAAGGGAGCACAATCTTATTCTCGCTTATAGAGGTTTCTCACTAACCCGAGTTTCTACACAGGCACACGTGTCCATTTGAAAAGAATGCGATAAAATAACAACGTTATTTAGTTCCACGAAATAGAATAGGAACAATATTGACGAGGAAACAATACAAAAACAATGGTAAGAAGTTCCTCGAAAGTTAAGAATGAGTCATAAAATAGCAGATGTTAAATTTGTAATTTGTTTTGTCATTTGTTCCTCCTAAATAATATACATAAATAAATAAAGCTCGACTGTCGGTTATAGAGGTATAGATAAGTAGCAGTCTCACTTACCTTACGGAGGTCCATGAGGGAAAAACGACTCTCTCTTACAAAGGTTTCTGTTTCTCGCTAATAGAGGTTTTGGGAGCTTAAAATGACGGGTCCTGGCTATTACTCTCATTTTTTCTCACTTATCCAGTTCTCACTTACCCAGGTTTGACTGTATTATCATTTTTGCCTTCCTCGCTTTATCACGGCCGTCATATACCACCGCTTTTACAGAAAAGCCACCTAGATTCGATTGTTGATTATGCATTGTATGTCGCCTGTGTTGGTTATTGTATTCTTCGATATTTGTTTTTATGACAATTTTATTTCGCGAGCGGCTGATGGAATATTTTGATGGCATCAAGTTTTACTACTGCGTTTTATCGACAAACGGAAGAACTCTGGGTGGTCTAGTAGACCTGCCCATCGACCCTAAGGTCGTGGGTTTGAACCTAGTCGTGTATTTAATATTTCGTCAATACATTTACCTCTTTATTCATAATTATTATTCAACTGTCGGTTTGGAGCGGCCTTCAAAAATAATCTGCCATTGTCACTTACATGACAACGAAAAGAGATGACAACAAATTTAGCAATCATTTTAGTTAGCTCAGCTTTAGCACTGACAGATTTTTTCGCTTAGATTACTTCTTCTTCTTCAAATAAGTGAGGCTGTCAAAATGATGAACCGAGACCATAATTAAAAGAAGAAGAAGATTTGATGTGTTGTTTTTTATAAATAAACACCTGCTAAATAAAGGAATACGAAATCAGAATAGCCTATCTTTTTAATTAAATACAAATTGAACATCAAAGTCACTATAAATTTAATTCTGGGAAAGATAAGGTGCTGCCGACTGAAGTGGCTTTTGTTAGCGGGAAATATTCTGAGTATCGACAAAACAACGGTGAAATGTTTCACGTTGTATCAAAATGACTCTTAGTGAGAAACAATCCAAAAATAGTCTGCGACACGCTGAAAAATCTAAATGAGAGTAACCTCTATATAGCTCAAATTACTAATGTCACTTTGGCCGATTTTTTGAGGTTATTAAACTAACCGTAGTGATTATTATTGAGCACATTGATTACACCTTTATTTAGATAAACACCACTCTTTAAATACTATGCAATAGTTTTTGATAACTTTTAGCTAGATAACCCTAATACATGGCCTTTATATCTATTGAAGATGATTTATACAGCGTCAGGAGGCAACCTATGCCTACACTTAACGGGACACTGTAGTGCCTGGGACAATGTTTAGATGGAGTAGGCCCAGCACCTATACCATCCTCTCAGCCTAGTCAGCCATTGCCACAGGAACGACAAGATAAACCTAAATAACCAGGATAATAAAATCCCACCTAATGCCATTGTATCTTGTATGTATTTACCTGGACGGTTCGTTCGTCGTAATATCGTATCGTTTTTCTACCGTTTCTCCACATCGTCACCTAAACCAAAATTTGCATTTTAAATGAAGAACAAAGGTCGGGTCACCTGGGCCGTTACTTAAAGTGTACCGGATTAGGGCCATCCGATAATGGCCCATTTTAATTTTAAAGGGACTCCAGTGCTTCCGGGGCAGAGACCCGGTTTAAGTAACTTCTGTTAGGATGTTGTTTCTGTGCGTTTGAATGGAAATGTATTGATTTGGGGCACTCTCTTTGTTTTTTTATGGTCATTGTTTTTAAAGGTAAAGTGGACTTAACGATACAAGAAAAAGTAGCATACGAGGATATTATGACTGTATATCTATTTATTCACAAAGAAAATTACGACTGTAAAGTAAAAGAAATTAGCTAATATTTTTTTTTCCACTTTGGCACACTTATTTTGACAGACATGAAGTTAACTTTTACTTGCAGAATTCAGGTAAGAAACGTGGAGTTGTAAATTTGGTGATGCAGTTCTTAAGAAGGTGGTCAATGTCTGAACTTGCCTACGTATACCTAAGAATACCTACTTTATGTATTTTGTTTGATCTAAAACAAAAGCCTACACGAGGTCATTTCAAAAACTTCCGAGTTATTATGGAATTCGTGGTTAGAACAGTGTTGTTTAAATATTAAAGTAAGTATAGAAAGTATAGTGGCCAGTGGTCCTAGAGGTATATAGAGGTACTACAGATAAAGAGAACTCTAAAACGATCCTATCCCACCAACAAAGCTTACCCTCCCATTGATGGAATTAAGACAACATACCAATTCTTATTGCCGACGGCGCGGGGGTTGAAAAGGCTTTTGTGATGATATTAATTGCATTTTCCCCCATTGCACCCCATGTACGTTCGTACTACGCCTGGTTCAACTGGAGATAAGAAAGAATCATATTGGATAATCCTGGATTTTGGCTGATATCATTAATACTATGTTTTCAATGCTGGTGGGTTTGGAAGTTTTCGAATAGTTAGATTTATTGCAAATTTTACAGTCCGTATCAGAAGTTGGTGACTTCAGGGTTTGTATTTTTTATTTTATGCTCTGTAGTGTCAAAAACGACTGTGGTAAAAGAAATAACCAGTATTAAACGAGCAACGTTGATGTATCTTTTCTTTTTTCGTATGAATTATGATGAAAAGAGATGATGAGAGTCAACTGTACATTTTCTATAAGATTTTCTGTTGATGGGATATCAAAAAAGAAATGGTGTGAACTGTGGTTTATTTGTGTGTGTGTGGAAAAGTAAAATGGTTGTTTGGGATCTACGTTACAAAATAAGGTACGAATTGGCCATAACCCACTCTATGCCTTAGGTATTACATGGAGTATCGTTGATTGGTAGTCCAATAAAAAGTTTTTCAATTCTAAATAGTTGATCAATTTTTAATGCTGAGTGTACCTACTATGTACTGAATTCCCAAAAGCTTCAGCAAAGTATTCAATAGTGTACATTCACATCGAAAGTCACAATAGAGCGAATTTTCTCAAAAGGAGACATTCTTTCGTCAAGATTGTGAAACTCGTGTTTATGTGTGCAGTTCATACTATGTTTGAAAATATCACTATCAAAAACATAGTACATAGAAATCAAAAGTTTTTTTTTATTTAGTACAACTAGCCGTTGCCCGCGGCATTGCTCGCGTTCTAGATCCTTGAGTGTGACTTTTCAAAATTCCTTTCTTAGTGCACCCCTACACTATGATAAGGATACTACCCTCCAAATTTCAGACCTCTAGGACTTATAGTTTAGGCTGTGCGTTGATTGTCAGTCAGCTTCAAAAGAGTTTTATATTTTTATGAAGATTGTACATACTAAAAAGAGGAAAGGCCATCTAGGTATAGAAAATCTGTCATTTTTATGAACCTTAGTTTCTGAATGATTAAAACCCTGACTTAGATTGAGTTTTAATAATTCATTGAAATACAGCCATGTGGCCGCCTAAACTTTGCCATAACTACCAACTTAACCATGCGTTCTTGCAACTGTAATCTCAATGGAATAAGGTTTAATTTCTTTGATTAGTAGAATGATAAACTTGTTGAGAACAAGAACAGATGTACAAATCGACCCCAAACACTTGAAGGGCACTACAAAATTGATTATGTTGTTGGAGCCCTAAAGCGGATTTGGCTTTAATAGTTTTCTTTTCAAAAAAGTGAGGGGAGTGGAAAATGTGGTCAAATAAAACCCAGAAAGAGATGAAGGGAAATGATTAAAACTGCTACATACTGCTTTAAAATAGAAAAACCACTTATTACTTACCATTTTGTACAGTGAATCTAAAACTAGAATCGAGATTTTTTTTTTCAACAAAAAAAAATTTTTTTTTGTTTATAAACCTTATAGCATACCTTAAACGAGTACAATAATATATCTGCCAACAAAAATAAACAATATTGTATAGAAAATGTGTACCAAAATATACCCAAAGTTTTGTGTATTCTACAGACCTATTTTTACCCTTTTCCTTTTGATGTGACGGCTTCAGTTTATTTAGATAGTCAGTCTATTTAAAATACTGTCAGTTTTAGTCACCGTGTCTTTAAAATGAGTATTAAAAATTGTATATTGGTCTGTTTAAGACATGGCCTGCTCTTAGCTAATTGGGTAAGTTACTGTTTTAAATTTAACTAATTTTAGACACCGGTGAACTAAATTGATTGTTCAAATTTTGACTGACTAGATACCGCCTGCGGCTTTGCTTGGATAAAATGCAAGAGCAAAATTAGTTACCACTAATAAAAGTAAAAGAAAAACTGAAATGACTAGTGTTAAATATTTAGTTATCTGTGGAAACAATGTTGAAAAAAATCTATAAAGAAAAAGATTCCACATAGAAAAATAAGGGTCAAATCAACTCGAAATAAATCTTCTTTAGGTGCTAGAAACAAACGATGTAAAACTCATGATACATCCTATCTTTCGATGGGGCTCTTAATATAGACCTACGAGGTTCTTGCGAGTGATAAATTTGACCTAGTTAGTATCCACACCGCGTAAACAGTAAGGGGTATATTCATATTGGTCTTCTAAGGGCCGGTTTCACCATGCTCTGTTAGTTAAAACTATCAGCTTGTTAGGCATTAACGGACTGTTAAGGTCGTTTTGTGTTTCACCATGCCCTAACCAAGGATTATCTTTATTAACAGATTGTTAAATCTAATCGCTGATCTGACGGCCGCCATATAAACCAGCTAACCAAAAATACATCTGCTTGCGATTTATTTAAACAGCGTTGAACGTCGTTTTAATATAATCGCTTGACATTCTCATTCACATAAGGGTTGATTTAGTAATCTTTTGTCAATTTTGTTTCGTGGGACGTATAATACTTAACAATACTATAACATTCTTGTTAATTTTGACGCCTGATTATGGCTAACAAGCTGTTAGTTTAACTAACAGAGCATGGTGAAACCGGCCCTAAAGCTGAGCTACCTAAATGATTGCTAAATCTGTTGTCATTTATTTTAGTTGTCATTCAAGTGACAATGATAGAACATTTTTTACAGCCGCACTAAAATGACAGTTGAATATGTATAAAAGAGTAAGTCAGTAAGGTGGATACTACACGGTATCACAGCAGCGGGAAAAGTCATCATTCCCCTGCCCTTATCCCACGCTAGGTGGGGTCGGCACAACATGTTTTCTTCTTCCACTCTCTTCTATCGTTCGTCAATTCTGAATCTACTCCTCTCACATTCATATCTTCTTTCACACAATCCAACCACTTCTTCTTCAGTCTTCCTCTACAGCAGCGGCAAAAAGTATTTAAATAAAATCATAAGAACCACTACAAAAAAAAAAGATAAAGGCCCGATTTGTACTGGCAAGTGGTCTTTTAATAGGTGAATGTAAGCCAGTTTAATGCGATTAAGGTTATTAGAACTGGGGGCCTAGCACGAGTCTGGTGTGTAAATCTGATGTATAAAACGTCTGGCGCCCAGCACACCAGTGTGCGCTGATTTGTATGGAGACACTGAGTGGATTTTGTAAGAAACTTGGTCTACAACAAGATCGTACTCGCAAGTCAAGCTTTTCAAAAAATTCCGCTCAGTGTCTGCATATAAATCAGCGCACATTGGTGTGCTGGTCGTCAGACGTTTTACACCAGATTTCACACCAAAACTCGTCTTAGGCCCTCAGGCGACTTGGTTCAGTAACGTTTTTTATGTTGGTATAATTTGAATATACATGAAGTTAATACCTTTAAAAGATTACCATTTATTTTTGTTACGGGAGATAAAAACTTCCTATCATGTAATACTTTCCTAGTGACAAGCATAGCAAGCTAGTACCTACTTTGTTCCATCATTTATTTGCATAAAAAAGCAGAAGTGTCATGGAGGATAAACGTTGTCAAGACATTATGACATAAGTCCTGTCAAGCCTCAAGTGTGCAGGAGCCCTTATTGTCTGTCGAAATGACGGACAAAGGCCATTAATTAAGAGAAGGAGAAGAATACCCTTTACAAGCAGCAACGTGTGTATTCCGCCAAAGAGCTAATCTCATCGTAATTATCTGATTTTCAAGCTATGCACAGATGTCGCCACAAGCAGATCCCATAATAACATCCCCTGTACCTGAGGTGTGCCCTATAATTTGGGCAAATCCCTATTAATTCGTCAAGCGGCGGCGCTCCGCTAATCCCACCCGACGTCCTTAATGTCGAGTTAATTAAGTTTTATTAATGAACCTGCCCCTGGGTACTGGATGATCGATCGGATTTTGTTGTTAAATTTTGGTAATTATCAACATTTAAATTCACTTCAAGCTTCACACAGCGAATATTTCTTTTACTATGTCACTCTGAATTCTTAATAGTTTGAAATTTAATTATTACATTTTTAAGACAAGTCTCAAATATTGAAATAAATACCTTATCAAAGTAAATCCTTTCAAATGGGCTAAACTTATTCCATCCTGAGGATCCTTCTTTTTTTACCTTGGTCCAATATCCATACATTTTAGCCCAATGACCTTTACACTCGCTGTTAGCATAGACACTCTGTCTATTATTCAATACTTAAATATTATTTCGCCAAGAGTATATTCCCGCTAAATTTTAGAACGATAGCCTCCGCGTAATTTTGCTTAGCCAATTTTGATAGTGTCCGCAAACTGACAGTAAGATAAGAAGTGCAAGTTGCAATGTACATTTTGTTTACTGGCTAGCTCCATTTTGTGTTAGCGTGTACATATTGTGACGTTTCCTGATACCCAGTAGCACAACCAACATTGGTGACTCACACAACTCAATAAATAATCTCTTTCTCAGTCTGGCACAGAATAAAATAGATAGGTATACATACATACGGTCGTAAGCAGACTCATGTTACTATTGTCACTTGATAATGAAAATAACATAAATATTCATCAAAATCTGTAAAACGCTCTGCTTGAGTGTAATGAAGATATGTTTTATTCTGTTACCTGTAACAATTTTTATACTTCACAGAGTACGTCCACTGCGAGGACGCGTTATTGGTAGAGTTAATACTCAAACGCAACTCAAACCCCACTCAATTTAAGTCCCGTTTAAATTATTGCCATCTCTTACAAATGAGTAATGTCAAACAGAGGCAGAGCAACCTTAAGTGGTGCTCAAATTTGAATGACGTTTGAGTATTCGACTGTTAGTGAATTAACTGTTTCATAAGGCAGGTGTCTCTGACTACGCTTCCACTGAGATCTATATGACGTCATGTCTTGGAAATTCGTCCAAGAGAGATGTCTAATGATTTTGAAATAATTCGTGAACCGATTTTTTTATTTACAAAGGACATTGGGCAGCGCATATCCTCCAAATTTGCACCACTAATGACCCTTATAATATTATTATTATATCCGGATAGTCCATTCAAATATTAATAGTTAATTTTTTACAAAGAAACAAAAAATAAACATTCCCTGGCACAAAAAATCGAGTTTAAGTTATATTAGGTATGTATATATTATAATTTATATCTATTAGTTTATATATGTAGTATTACCTTCGTATTTATGTTTATTTAACATAGGTTCATGTGTAAGTTTTGGCTAAATTGTTTTCTAGTAATATATTCCTGTGCGCACTACCCTAATAAACTGTTATCCTCACTACCCAAAGGTTAGCTGGTAGAGAATGCTATTTTAGCATTAAGTTCGCCTGTATACACTACTTTTAAGTTGTGCAATAAAGAATTTTCTATCTATCTATCTATCTATAAAAATATATTAAAAGGTACAGTAACAAATAAACTATAACTTTGGCGAATTGCCAACTTAAAAGAACATAAGGACATTGAGGCTTAACTAAGTAAATATTTTGTATTTGTACAGTATAATCTAAGCATCCGGCTCGAGGCTAGGCTTACTTAGCCAATCTTAACCGATAATCTAAGTTAAGCAACGTTCTGTGCGGTCACTATTTGGATGGGTGACCGTTAGTGTCATTTACAATACATCTGAGCGCTTTCGTGCTTCAATGGACACGTTAAACTGTCGGTCCTGGCTCTAGCAGTCGTTAAGCCACGACGGAGGCCTTAAGGCGGCTTAAAAACTCCGTCACCAGAGATGGCCACTAGCTCATACGAGCTTGGTTACTTATCTAAGCAGAAACTACAGTGTAGGTGCTGGCTTCATTTGAAATGCACGCCGGAGGAGAGCGGCTAGCGATGTATATTCTGCTTGAGCTCACGATAGAGTTTTAACCGACATGCCGGGATCGAAACTTCAAAACGGCTTTTGAACTTGAATGAATGAATGAATGAATGAAGGATTTAATGAATGAATGAATGAATGAATGAATGAATGAATGAATGAATGAAAACATTTTATTGTACATCTTAAAACTAAAAACAAGAATAAAAAATTACAAAAGAAATATAGCTAAACCAATGGTTTCTTCCAGACAATCTTGAACTGTAAGAACCCTGAACTTGTAGGTTTTGTACTGAAATGTATGTTATAGGTAGACAGGTTTAAGTACTTTGGAGGAGAAGAAAGAAGAAGGATACCTAGTTGAAGTCGTTAGGAAATAAGTAACGAGACAAGACTAATAATATATTAGAAAACATTTATCAGTTTACATTTTGTCAATTTTCCAAAAAAAATTGTGCAAGGCGCTATAGTAGGTGCCAAATAACACTGCAATACAGGTCATTCACCCACCTTCAAAACGATGTCGCAAAATTCAATTTATGAATGGTAAACAAACAGTACTACGAGATTCGAGCGATTAGCGTCTTAGCGACAGGTTTGTATGGAAAGCGACAAAGTCAAAGTCAAAGTCAAAAATCTTTTATTCAATAAAATCTCACTGATCACTTTGAATCGTCATTACGTTTTGTATGATTAGGTATGATTACATATTTTTTTTTATTGGATGAGTTGGAGCTAGTTCGTCCCAAGCTTGTTTGTCTTCTAAATAATCAGATATTTTATAGTATGCTTTTAAAAGAAGTCTCTGTTTTATTACGTTTTTGAACTTGCCAATCGACAACTGAGACACATCACTTGGGATTTTGTTAAAGAAGCGTACACATTGCCCTTTGAAAGATTTACTAATTTTTGTGAGCCTAGTGGTGGGAACAGCGAGTTTGTCTTTATTTCTAGTGTTAACATTATGATTATCACTTTTTTTGTTGAATAGATTGATATTTTTTTGAACATACAATAAGTTTTCATAGATGTACTGGCAAGGTACTGTCATTATATTTATTTCCTTAAACTTATTTCTTAGTGATTCTCTGGGACCCATGTTATAAATTGCACGAATAGCCCTCTTCTGCAACACAAATATGGTGTTTATGTCTGCAGCACTCCCCCACAACAAAATGCCGTACGACATAATGCTATGAAAGTAGCTGAAATAGACTAGTCTTGCGGTTTCCACATCTGTAAGGAAGCGGATCTTCTTGACTGCATATGCTGCAGAACTAAGTCTCTTCGACAATTTATCTATGTGTGGGCCCCATTGAAGTTTATTATCTAGAGTTATGCCTAAAAATACTGTGGTGTCCACGAGATCTATATTATCTTCTTTGATTTTTACATTGGCATTTATTTGTTTGACGTTTGGTAGAATAAACCGAATACATTTAGTTTTCTTTTCGTTTAGTAATAAATTGTTTACATTAAACCAGTTTACAACCTTAGAGATTGCATTATTTACATCGTCATAATTAGTTTGTCGTCGTTTCACTTTAAATACAAGTGAAGTGTCATCTGCAAACAGTACAATCTCATGATCGTTTCGAACCACTCGTGGTAGATCGTTAATGTAAATTAAAAACAAGAACGGTCCTAGTATTGATCCTTGTGGTACACCCATTTTTACCACTGACCCCGGAGAACGTTTTCCATTAACATCAACTCTTTGAATTCTGTTACTTAAGTAAGAATTAAGAAGTTCAAGAGCAATCCCTTTCACACCATAGTGGTTTAGTTTCCTGACTAACGTTTCATGGTGCACACAATCAAACGCCTTAGATAGGTCACAAAAAATGCCTAAGGCGTCATGTGACTGTTCCCAATTTTCAAAAATATGTGATATTAACTCAACACCCGCGTCGGTGGTTGAGCGACCCTTTGTAAAACCGAATTGTTTATTGTCTAGTAAGTTGTTTAGTTCAAAATGTCTTTGCAGTTGATTAAGCATAAGTTTTTCAAAGATTTTACTGAATGTAGGTAGCACTGATATCGGTCGAAAGTTAGTAGGGTCAGAATGACTACCTGATTTAAATAAAGGTGTTATTTTACTATGTTTCATTAAGTCAGGGAACTCACCACAGTCAATGCATTGGTTGAATATAAAAGCTAGATCTGGTGCGATAAGATCAATTACGGATTTTACAACGGCAACAGAAATGCCCCAGAGGTCCGTGGTTTTTTTTACATTTATCATTTTAAAAGCTTTGACAATGTCATTTGGTTGCACATAATCGAAATTAAACAATGTTTTGAACTCAGGTACATTTTCTTTAAGTAGTGACTCTGCGATTATGTGCGAAGTGTGCGAGAGACAGAATTAGCCATTCATAAATTGAATTTTGCGACATCGTTTTGAAGGTGGGTGAATGACCTGTAGATCAGAAATCATTTCAAATAATAGATTATGACATGGTGAGTTTTATAACCTCTCCAACTAATCTTTAGTACAAAATTCGAAAGTTTTATGTTTTATCTGACTTTAGTCGTGAAAACGTCTATGAAACTGCTATCGTGTCTTCACGGCTCACTGGCTCCGTCAGTCGATGTTACCACTCGCCCATCCAGCCTTTATTAACTGTAATAATGCTACTCGTCAACTGCATCTCATATACCATAACATCTAAAAACTATGAAAATATGGTACTAGAGTGTATTCTAGCACGTCAGAAAAGTTATGGAATGAATCTCACTTGTCATACCTATCAAAAAATATAACTACTAATAATATAATAGTAATCATCATCATCATTCACAGCCTGACTTCACCCACTGCTGGTTATAGACATCTCTATGTTTGTGCTACTCCTCACGGTCCTGTGCTGATCTCATCCATGTCCTGCCGGCGATGTTCGCAACATCGTCTGCCCATCTCGCTGCTGGTCGACCGACGTTCCTGTGACTGGTTCTTGGACGCCATTCAGTCAGCGCTTTACTCCACCTGTCGTCACCTTGCCTTGCCAGGTGTCCTGCATAACTCCATTTTAGTTCCGTTATGCGATTCCCAATGTCTTTGACCTTTGTTCGATTTCGGATCTCAACATTGAGAACACGGTCTATAAGCTTGATGCCGAGCATGGCACGCTACATGGATCTCTGTGCAACTCTCATCCTGTACACAGCCTCCGGCGTGAGCGTCCACGTCTCGGCACCGTAAGTCATGGTAGGCAGAACACACTGGTTATAAAGGCGGGTCTTCAGACACCGTGGTATCTCAGCTGACTTAAGAATGTCGTCCAATTTACTAAATGCAGCCCATCCCAGTTGTATTCTTCGAGCGATCTCCTTGCATTGATGTTCTTTGCCAAAGGAGAGAGTATGTCTAATAATAGTAATACTGACACCTAATTCCGAAACAACGCTTGAAAATAAATCAATCGAGAAAATACTTGTAAACTGAGACAGAGGTCTGATTAAATCGACATTCAAACTTTTTATTGAAATCAGAAAATTAATATATATAAACAGGCGTATAATCCACCAAAGATAACAAAGATAAATGTATTGAACATTCAGATTGCATTACTGAAGTCAGACAACAATCGGACATTTGCAGAGTGATTCGGAATTGCAAGCCATTCCGGAAAAGCCGGAACGGTACCGCGACGTTTCCGAACACGCCGGAAATAACCGGAACAAATCCGGCTGTCACTTTACTGCGGTGCAAACATACGGGAAAATAATTCGGAAAGCAAATTCTACTGATAGTATTCTCACAGTAAGCTTGCTGTGTATAGATAAGACAAATTCAAATGTGTCATGCCTACGTTACATAATTATTGTTCATTTAATTAAATAATAAGGTTCAATAAAACGTCTTTTAAACAATAAGTACGGTAGGTACACAAGCGCTTCTTTATTTACTACTCTGGTTTTAGGTTGGAAGCATCTCTTATTAAGGTAGTAAATGCAAAAAAATCGTAATTTCAAGTTCCTCAAAATTCCCTCCCGTGCGTTCCAAGATGTCAACACGAACATCCGAGCGTCGCTCAATAACACGGAAAATTGTATCGGCCGAGAGAAGGCAGCTGTGCCGACAGGCCAGTGTTCCGATTTAAAGACTGCATGCAACCAAAACATGCAGGAAGAAGGTTAAAATGTTTTCTTATTTTTTGTAAGTATTCTAGTTTTGACAGAATCAATAACATTTCTTGTTTATCGTTCTTCATAAATAATCATAAAGCTGAATATAATGTGCTACCAAAATATGAATAGATGATTATGTAGGTACTAGGTGCCGCCCGCGACTTCGTTCGCGTCCCGTTGGATAACTACCGTTAAGTTTTCGGGATAAAAAGTAGCCTATGTGTTAATCCGGTCACGTTCCAAGTTTCATCCAAATTTGATCAGTAGTTTTTACGTGAAAGAGGGCTTATTGTAAGAGTAACAAACATCCAGACATCCATCCATCCATCCATCCATAGATACAATCTTTCGTGTTTATAATATTAGTAGGGAGTAGTATTAGGCAGGTATAAGTTGATCACACAACGGTCTTACGTTTCTTTATATGTTCCACGAATAGACGTCAGGTATCGCTGGGCTTTCAAAATTTTTCGAGTTCTTTAATCGAATGATATCAATATATTATAAGTCGCCCGAGTGTAGAAACTACTACAGACAGAAATAAAAGTAGGGACATACCAATAAAAATAGTACAATGTCACTAGAAACATAATTATTCTGATCAAAAAAATTACAGGTTCTTAGTTTTTGAAGTGAAAACTTCTTTAGCACCGTTGTGATTTGAAAGTCGATGAAACGAGAAGAGAGAGAGATCCCTAATTTTCGTCCGCATTCTTAGGAGACTGCTGGCCAAGCGGTCTAACGGATTGAATCGAATCGAGACTAGCTGGAATGCGTGGGTTCAAGTCTCGAGCAAACTCGTTCACTTTTTGCAACTTTTTTGAAGTGAAAACTTCTTTGCATCGTTACGATTTGAATGTCTTTTTGAAGGTTTCACTTCTACCACGTGTGAATTACACGCATGTTTTTTTTCCCTTCTATATATTTTTTTAACTAAACCTCTATCATTTGAATAATATGAATATTCGTACTGAAATACGATAGAAATTATAGAAGATCACGAATACAAAGAAATAAATTGGAACTGAAAGAGAATTACAATTTGTACAAATTTGAAAACAACTCGATGATTTTTATTAATCGATAGCCGTCAAAAGACGCCCGTAATTCCTTATTAAATTTTGAGTAGAATTTAGTTGCTAGTATTTACTTAGTGTTTTGGATCGTCAAAGTAAAAGTTGGTAGGTACCCAAAAAGGAATCGGAACTAAAGTCTTGGTAATTAAACCACCGTTTTACAAAAGAAAAATATG
Source organism: Eulithis testata (assembly GCA_947507515.1). NCBI lineage: Eukaryota > Metazoa > Arthropoda > Insecta > Lepidoptera > Geometridae > Eulithis > Eulithis testata. The sequence continues at coordinate 10,604,505 of OX382198.1, read as the reverse complement.
CGAATGCGTCCGCAACCTCAAAGGATACACTTTAGAATCTGGCATGGGTCTTCTATAATGCTGGCAGCCATCAACTTCACGGCTCATTCCGGAAATTCCCTGACTAAATCCCCTGCGTAGGGGATTTCTGGAACATTTTTGTCCGAAAATCCTCTTAGCTGCCACGGCGACTGGCGGCAGGGGAAAATCGGATGAAAGTTCCAGAAATCCCCTTAGGGGCACATCCTCAGAAAATGTTTTAACATATATATATTTTTTTTTTTTTTTTTTTTTATACTACTAAGTAGGCAAACAAGCGTACGGCCCGCCTGATGGGAAGCGGTTACCGTAGCCTATGGACGCCTGCAACACCAGAGGTATCACATGCGCGTTGCCGACCCTTGAAGAATTTTAAAACACCCTTTTTGAAGTGCCCCATATTGTAGCCACTAGGGAAAGCCTCGACAGGAAGATCGTTCCACAACCTGAGTGTTCGCGGGAGGAAATTCCTCTGAAACCGGACGGTGCGCGACCACCCTGGCTCTAGGGTGTGTGGATGAATTCCCTGTCGTTGGCGGGCAGTGCGATGGTAGAAAGTGGCTGTAGGCATCATATTAAATAATTCTTCAGAACACAACCCGTTATACAAGCGGTAGAACACACACAGAGATGAGAAGTCTCTTCTCAGACTTAAGGGTTCAATACCGCTTGTAAGCTTGGGATCGTCGACAATTCTTACAGCGCGCCTTTGAACCGAATCAAGGGGTCCTAGCTGGTATCCAGGTGCTCCCGCCCAAAGGTGACAGCAGTACTCCATGTGGGGTCGAACTTGCGCCTTGTAAAGAAGCAGTCTTTGCCCCGCACTGAAGTACAACTTCGCTCTATTGAGCACACCGAGCTTTTTGGATGCCAGCTTGACCTTATCTTCTAAATGATTACGGAACTGGACGTCGCTGGAGATGTCGATACCCAGGATCCCAATACTTTTCGAAATGGTAAGAGGCATGTTCTGGAATTGGGGAGCTACAGTGAATGGGGATTTTTTAGCGGTAAACACGCAAGCTTGCGTCTTAGTAGGGTTGAATTGAACCAGGTTTTGACCTCCCCAATCGGAAACTCTGGTTAATATACCCTCCACGTCAGACACAAGTTTCTTTCGGCTTTCCTCCACTATGGATCGAGGGGTACCAGCACGACCCGTGTAGCATGTGTCTCCAGTACTGTCATCCGCATAGCAATGAATGCTATAAATGGACAGCATGTCATTGATATGCAGCAAAAACAATGTTGGAGACAGCACGGAGCCTTGCGGGACACCAGCATTAATGCCCATGCAGTCAGAGCTACTGCCATCAACTACGGCCCGTATGCTTCTGCCGGACAAAAAGCTAGCAACCCATCTGCACAAGCCCTCGGGCAGTCCATAGGATGGCAGTTTCGATAGAAGACCCCGGTGCCACACCCGATCAAAGGCCTTCGCTATGTCTAGGCTAACAGCCAGTGCCTCTCCTTGACTCTCAATGGCCTGGGCCCACCGATGTGTGAGATACACTAGAAGGTCACCAGTGGAACGATTATGGCGGAAGCCATATTGGCGATCGTTGATCAGGTCGTGTTCTTCTAGGTATCTCAATAGTTGGTTGTTGATGACACGCTCCATGACCTTAGAGAGAAGGGAGGTTATAGCGATTGGTCTGTAATTTGATGGGTCTGATCTATCGCCCTTTTTGGGCACCGGATGGACATGTGCGGTCTTCCACGAAGAAGGAACCTGCATTGTGGAGTAAGAAAGCCGAAACAGGCGCGTTAATACAGGACACAGTTCCGGAGCACACTGCTTAAGCACCACTGCTGGTATACCGTCTGGTCCGCTCGACTTGTGAACATCTAGAGAGAGCATCTCCCGGCGGACTTCCCGTTGTGTTATTGCGATTTCCGGCATGGAAGCACCACAACACGGGATGGGAGTCGGCTCGGCTCCTCCATCATTCAAAGTCGAGTTTGAGGCAAAGAGATTTCCCAAAAGATCGGCTTTCTCCTTGGCACTATGGACCAGGTTACCGTCAGTGTTCCGAAGTGGCGGCAGGGACGATTGACAGAAATTCCCCTCGGCAGCCTTTGCAAGCGACCAGAATGCGCGACTCCCAGAAGGGTATCGCGCCAGCCGCTCGCCAAATTTGCCGATGAAGTCGAATTTAGCCTTGGCAGTCACTTTTTTGTTAAACCTAGAAGCAGCGTTAAGTATTTTATATTTTTTCTAGTTTTATTGAAAAACGTCCAAATCCATGCTTCAGTAACAATTTGAAACGCCTAAGGTGTGGTTGTGGAGTGTAGGTGGTGATTTAGTTATAGTTAAGGTACGAGTTGGCAGCGGACGACATGAGGCGGCGGCGGACGACGTGTCGCGGCGACACTACTCGTATTTCTATGGAATTCGAAGCGACGCGTCGCTAGCTTCGTGTCGCTAACTCTCTCTCTCTCTCTCTCCTGCGGTGGGGTCTGCTTTCCTCGTTTTCTCTTTCCACTTCGCTCTATCTGACGTGTCGTCTTGGGAAACATTGCAGGACGTAAGGTCTTTGTTGATCACATCTGTCCACTTCATCTTCGGCCTACCTCTTTTCCCGGACCCGGGAATGTCCAGAGTGATCATTTTACATCATTTTTTCGTGTCGCTAACTACGGAGGGAATTTCATAGAAATACATAGAAACCAGTAGTGTCGCTGCGACACGTCGTCCGCCGCCGCCTCATGTCGTCCGCTGCCAACTCGTACCTTTAGTGACTCAAAAATTTACGTATGCGATTTTTGAGCACATTTCAATACCATTAAGTCAGGTCCTCGGTGGACTTTTCTTAGACTACCTTCACCATTTTCTATTAAAAAATCAACCGGTTTTTTTTTTATGTAACAAACAAAGTAGACAAACAGGCATACGGTACACCTGATGATAAGCGGTCACCGTCGCCTAGAAACACCGACTATCGGTGCATTGCCTACCCTAAAAGACTCTACCTTTTATAACTCTGTTTTATAAGTCTAACTAAAATACAACCAAAAAAATCATTGTCCACCACTCCACAAAAAATCAGTGTCCTAAGTTAAATTTGGTTGTCAGCACGTCTGGAAGCTCCATTCTAATTAAGTTACTCAAACACCTACAAAAGCGGAACCATCCAAATTAATTTACCTCATTTGGTTTTCCAATTAGAAGCCTTTTTTGCTGCATTTCCATAAATCATTTTGCTCATTCAAAACGGGCTTTATTACAATGACAAAAGGTTTAAAATTCACGGTTGAGTGAGCACGTTTTGTTTGTACACTGTACATACAGGGTGAAACAAAATAAACAATTTGTCACGCTTCATGTTTAGCGCGCTCGTGGAGTAGTGACTTGCCTAACTGGTCATAGGTTTGAATTTGGCCTGAACACCACCTTTTGAGGGGAAAAAAAGTCTTAACTATTCATGGAAATTTCAAACAGCGCCCTCTAGTTCCAAACAAAGCAAAGCTTCATGTCACGTCCTACACATTTCACTTCGGTTCCGAATTTGCTATCGCCACTAAGTTTTCTCTCACTATTTTGCTAATAAAAGGTTTATATTTTAAGGGATTAATTGGATAATGAGGCTCTTACTAGACCTAACACTAAACCTTTTTCCTTTCTATACTCTTTGTTAAAATGTTTTTACTTTTTTATCTTTCTGCTCTTATACTACCTTAATTGTTTTTATGTTTTGTTCAAATTTTTTATGTATCTATTTCTTTTCTACTCGTGAAAACCTTTAATTGGCCCACTGTTTCCATTTTTGTACCTAATCTATGTTATGTGCTGTCGGTTTTCCTATAAATATTAAATAAATAAATAAATATTTATTTAAACTTTTACTTATCTAAACTTACTAGATGCCTTTTTAATATGGGAACATTGAGAAAAGTCATAAAACTAAGTGCATAAAAAGTTTACTTCGAGCCGGATATTTTACGGTAAATATTCCAAAGCACGTAAAGTTTCCGGTAAATAGCTCTAAACCGTATTACAGTCGATTCCTAAGACCAAAGGTACTTATTAATAACATAACTACATGAGAAACTTCCTCAATCGTTCCACGAAACTACCATAGACTAAACAACAGTATTCATTATTCAATGTTTCACTTTGATAATAATAATTCAATTATTGTGATACTTGTCAGTCTCATTTCGACGCTTTCTTGCTTGGACCCGAAATCAAAGTTAAAATTAACTAAACCATAGATCATAACTAGTAATTACACGATGTTTTTTAGCTATTTCGTTCATATCTACGAGTGGTTTCATTTCAACCCTATTTACATTTCAATCCAAAAAGCCAAATTTAGATTTAAAGTTCGAACAAAACACAGTCTCACGTTTTCAAATTTTGCAATGCTCTAATTTACATTTAAAACCAATGCAGCAAAGTATAATTTCCATTGATATTGGTTTAATGTGACAGAGACGATAAAACACACGAGTGAGGTGAATACAAATTCTATCGAAATAACTTAGTTGAAACTATTCGCTAATGGCAATAACAGTTTGGCTGAGACGCGGGTTCCTGTTGCTATGGGAAACGTAGAAAATGAGGAGTCTGGTTAACGACTCAGTTTGTAATTACTTATGGTGTACGGAATATACTAGTAACCACTACAGAATAGTTTAAAACAAGTATTTATACAATTCTACAGAAAGTACTTGCGCTATGGGAAGCTAAAAATATCAAATGAGCTCGTGTTAAAAATTTAATTACTGAAGAGCTTCAGTTTGACACAATTGTTTCATCATGACACGATAATTATGATTCTAAAATGTTACAATTATTTTTCAAGCCATTCGAACGATACCTACCAAACATTCAATACTAGCTTTAAACCAGGGTCTAAGCTGTAAGTTCCTTGGTAGTTAGTTTTTGTACATTTGGTTTGAACTGGCACCTAGATTCAGCTATTGATCATAGTTTTATGGAGTTTTACTTAAATTTTGACTAAACAAGATCACCATTTAGTTATTCTTCATAAAAGGAGCCACTTATAACATAATGTACTTTCATGTCGTAAGGCCGCATCTCACCTGTCACCGCCACGCGTTAAATTTTAATGTCTTTTTTACTTTCTAAGGTTTCCGACATCGATCCTCGATTATTGGTGTCGAGTTGCTAACGAGGAAAATAATATTCGACACTGGCCGCCGGTCTCATGTGACGGGAATCGGAAAAAACTACATAATCTGTAATGTATACCAAGTGTACCGTCTGGGTGTGGTCTAAACTGTAGGTCTAAGAAACTTCTAGACCAACAGAGTCAAAATAAGTCGAGTTATCAACTTATTGAATTAAACTACAGAATTTGACAGATCTTTGTCATGATATTGGTTCAAAATGTAGCTCGGATACCATTAAAACGTGGTAGAACTAAATTTTTCATATTTAATTCTCTTTATAAGACATAAAGGTGTTGCAAATATAAAGAAAATCCTTTACAAAATCATGTGTCCCGTTTTTCATTGACCAAAAAAGCTTTTTAACAAAAATCTTTTAACTTGTACTACAAGCTAATTACTTTTTCTGTGAACTCTTGTTTTGACATGGTATCGTGTTTGATGAGTTTCTGACAAAGTCGACGCGAAACGTGATTATTTTTCTATTTAATTGTTTTTTTCGTGTCGCAATCGGATTAACTTCTTGTCAGTAGCTTACTTTAGAAATACTTTGCTGGTTATCATTGTTTTTAGACCAAACTGCTTTCGTGACTATTTAAAGTGCTAGATTTAATGTAGTTTACAAAACTCTTTAGAATTACTTCGTGAAAAAAAAGGTTACAGAGATTTCTGTTAGATGTTACAAAAAAATGTGATTTTAATATGTTTAATAATTCTATGAAATAAAAATGTATTCTCAAGTGAACATTTTATTCTTGTTATATTTTCACATCAGTTACAAACCGTCTAATTTTTAAATACACATTTTTTTTATTAGAGACCAACAAGAGAGTTTTACTACAATTTCAACTTGTTGAATAAAAAAGGTTTTGATTGTATCAAGCTTGCAATTTGAGTATCAAAAAGTGAAATGAAAGGGACAATATCACATCCGCAGTTTTGATAATATAGCTATTAGTATGCTTTGTATGACCTCCGAAATCAATAGCATATTAGCTTAACATGCCAACATGTGGATCAACATAAGCTTATGCTAAATGCAATAATCCTGTCCGTCAAGCGACGTAATTACGTAATAGTAGGTACACACAATATAACAAGAACGTCAAAGCCGTCATACTAATTAACATACCTACCTATGTTCGAAACAGTATTATAGGCCTAACACAAGCAAGAAACATGACTAAGAGAAAAAGACTAATAAATAAATAAATAAATTTAAATTATTATTAAATTAATAAATTTAACTGATGTTATAGAATATCTAATGACAACAAATATCAAAAAGTTATAAAATATAATGTAGATGTTTACTTAATGCATGTAAATTTTTTTGGTCAAATTTGTCAAAATTTGATACAGACATTACATCTAAGCTCAGTAAATTTAATAAATACAATAAAATCTCTTGCGAATAGAAAGGAATCTGTATAAATGTTAAAGACTCTTATCAGCATTTCAATTCAAAGAACAGCTTAAGAAAGCTTCAATAAATTTTCGGTTCAGATAAAAACATCACACACTGAATCTGGAGCTTGAATCAGCATTGTTAGAACCCCTGAGGGTTTAAACGGTGAAGTTCACCAAAAAATAAATCAGCTGTTTAATTATAACTATTGATGATAGTTACGTAGCTGAGAAATAATGCAGATAGCGTTTATTTTTGGTAAAAAAAATGTGTTCGTGATCAATTTTATTTTTGTTTGGTTTTAGGTCTTAGAAGCTATAAATATAAACGTATAGTAAACGAAACCCAAAAGATTTTTTTTGTCTCGTTCACGGAAGTTCAACCCACACATCATGGGTTTCAGTGGTCATAAAACCCTATATAAAAACAAAAATATGTCGAAATAATAACAAAATATGAGTTGTAAATGTTTATTTAAGTACTAGTAGCGCCATCTGTTGTCATTGAATGTTGTAGGTATATTAGTTCAATAAAGTCATCTTTAGTCTGTTGGAAACCATACCGGTGGCGTTTCATTATAGGTTATGGGCCCAGCACGCTTCCACTGCGCATACCGGCGGCGTTTCATTATAGTTTATGGGCCCAGCACGCTTCCACTGCGCATACCGGCTGGAGTTTTATTATAGGTCATGGGCCCAGCACGCTTCCACTGCGCATACCGGCCGGAGTTTCATTATAGGTTATGGGCCCAGCACGCTTCTACTGCGCATACCGGCCGGAGTTTCATTATAAAATAGGTATAGCCAAATTATCAGATGGCTAATAAGAGAAATCCCTTAGCTACCCGTTAATTTTGAAAACTTTGGGTTTCTAACTTCAGTCAGACCCAACAAAAGAATGCTACACCTGCCTAAGCCAAACCAACAAAAGCAAGGGTTAAGAGATTAAAACCAGTTAAAAGTGGTTAACCCTTTAATCAATGAGGGTACAACAATGCAGCCCTGAGTGAGCCCTGACCAAGGCAGGGGGTGTCCCCCGTAACATTTATTGGAAAAGTTCTAGCGTAAATTTTTGGTCTGAGTTGTAAGCTTACACCTTTGACTCCTTGTATTGCTTGACCAACTTGAGGTAGACAAATTGTTCATTTATTTTCATTATGTGGCTGTAGCTGTAGATACAAGAGAAAAAGATAAATAATTTATCCAAATTGGTCTAATTTGACAAAACTATTCAGCACGTCTTATAAATATTGAAATTAATTGAAAATTAAATTAGTTTAACGAGTTTCAGAACTTCTCGTTTAACCCCAAATCAAACTTCCACCCGCATATTCTTTTGACTTGTGCTGCAAAATGAAAATGCAAGGAATGCACCTTCCCAGCAGTCGAAAGTTATAATTTGACCGCTGACGGCTATTGAACCTGTTTGAACCCGGTCCGACAGGTATTTAGGGTAGTTCAAATACAGTTTCTAGATGAAGTTCCACTGTGATGCCTAAGAGAGTCCAGCCAGAATGCCATGCAATAAGAGCAAGTAAGACCTTTCGCAACTGAATACCGTAATTCAGACTATTTTTTCAAAATATCCAGATGAAAAAAGCCTCAATTTTTGGGATCAATAAATTACATCGTTTCCTCTACAAACGGTAAATTGACGATTGTCTAAAATTAAACTTTTTTTGTAACTGGGTTATTCAGCTGGTTCTCATTCATGTATAAATACTTATTGATAGCAGAAATAGTAATATAAAGTTATAATCGTTTAATATAGATATTTTTATTTTTTAACACAGGAAAAGCCTACAAGCGCACAAAGTTAAACAATAAGAAATAATGAATTCGTCGGCAATTAGACAACTTTACAGAGCTGTTACTTTTATCAAACAAAATTCGGAGATTTTCGTTTGAAACTTTATAATTGAGATACCTTAGGAATGTTTGAGTTTAATTGTAGCATTTTCAAAATGTCATTTACATTTTCTTCTTTGGAACTTAGTTTTGAAACTTTCGTAATGCTCTACATTAGAAGTTTTTAACAGTTTCGTAGTTACCTTGTACGTAGTTTCGTAATTTGCACCACTTTTGTATAGGTCAGTAAGTCAGTAGTTTGAAAATTTCACTAATGCCGTTTAGAAGGAAGGTAAGTTTGAAAAGAAAGGTTTCTAAAACATACCAGGATTTACTTTTGAATATTACAACGACACTCATGTAACAAAATATTTGCATTCAGACAGAAACAATAACCGAACATCTAAAAACAAGCTTCATCAAATATTAGCAGCAGTATTCCGGAAACTCATTTACCGTTCACGTCATTTTTACGTGTACAGTCAACATCATAATTTGTAAATAATAATGAACCAAAGATCTAATAGATTCTAATTATTTTTTAACGTACTTATCTGCGTGTGACAGAATAATTTTTTTCATATTCTAATAATATATTTTTTATGAGAAAAAGTGATATAACAAGAATATAGCCTACTTAATGTTATGCGGTTACCCATAAGTCCACTGAGGATGTGTCCTGTAAAGCTCATGCTCCTGTAACAGCTGACATATACTGAAAATACAGTATTATCCAAGCATTACCTACTACTGATTAAAAACTTCCCCGGATTAAACTCTTTTACAAATAACCCTACAACTACTAAAAAATTAAGCTCCTGATGCTGACTGTACTACCGTGTACACGAGTTGGGGAATGACACGCTCGCTGTAATATTCAGGAGTTGATTCCCCACTTCTATAATATTAAAACCCGGCTTGACCTGGATTCACGGCTTAAGAATTTAAATTACCGTTTAACAGACTATGTAAAAGAGGTTTAGAAAATACTCGACCGTCAAATATTGTAAGCCCGTTTTGGTACCTTAAAGAGAAAACTCATAATATTTTTGCATAGCTTAACTTAACTTTTTGGAATTATTTTTCTCAAAGTAAAGTTATTTCAAAAAGTTACTAGTACTTTTTTCTATACTTACACAAACGAGTTTTGCCTATAATGTAAGCAATGATTGTCAATTTTGTACTGAATACTGGTTGACTTGAGAAAAAGACGAAACGAGAATCGGGGTCTAGTAAGAAAAAAATATTTTCTTACTAGACCCCATCTCGTTTCGACCTTGATTATTTTGTAATTATACTTGGCGAGACTGGTGCTTTGGGTACTGCTTATATACCTGTAATAATCACACGTGTTTAATTATAAATTTGGTTACGGAGAAGACTACGCGTTATTATAATATTACAGAGACATAGTATACCTATCATCAGTATTTTAACTCCATAGAAAATTATAATAAAATACTGTTAAAGATTCTAGAAGTGGTACTAGCGGCTACTATAGGTGAACATAACTAGATTATTCTACTTACAGATCAAATACAGAATAGATCCACCCATAGATTATGTAATTTGCGATAAATCTGCGACAAGCGCGAGTCAACTGTAACTGGTATCGTAGCAAGTTACACTTTTGAAATAAAAATTTGGTACTTTAGTCTCAGCCGTTCTATGTCTCTCCAAGGGTAAGCAAAGCAAATGCCCCACTACTCACTTTCCTCTAATCCGAGCTAAGAGTTGTCACCTTTGTAGCGCCATCTATCTCGCTACATAAGAACTAACATGAGAAATATCCTAGATAAATAAATAAATAATAAATAAATATTCACGGACACTTAACACAACGCTTTCTAGTCCCAAACTAAGCAAAGCTTGTACTATGGGAACTAGATGGCTGATAGAATACATATTTTTTTTTTTTTTTTGTAAATACATACTTATAATACATAGAAACACCCAGACACAGAACAAACATCTATGTTTGCCACACAAATGTTTGTTCTCGGTGGGGATCGAACCCACGACCCACAGCACGGAAGGCAGAGCTACTACCGACTGAGCCATGATGCCAGATCGCGCAAACGAAGTTATCACGGAGTTTGAACATAAGTAATACTACCGAATACCATCAATTGGTCCTCGGACCTCGAGCCAAAGGTCGCTCGGCGTGGAAAATCTTCCTTTTTCGTAGGGCACATATCCTACCTTCAAAAGGACGCGGCACGAATCAAGATTTTGCCCTTATTAGCCAGTGGTGATTAGGTATCTATTGACCCCTGTCGCAAGTTACATAAGCAGTGGGATATTGCGATGCTTGTTTTGTTCGAAGCAGGTGCCCGTTGCCAAGATATTACTTGAATTAAAACAGTCTCGTTACAATTAACACGGTATCCTAGTTGGGGAGCTGCCAAAGACTCTTTACAAGGGAGTTATTCAGAAGCAAAAATTTCATTTTGATCCAGATTTGATGAAATCAGTTTTCCGAGTAAAATATGTGCACCAAAAGGCTCATTCCCATTTTTTCCTTTTGGTCACATTTTGGTGCAAATGTTTTGGTCCGAAATCTTTCTTGTTTGGATTTAAATATTATTTTTGCTGAACATTTTGATCCAGATTTGATGAAATCAGTTTTCCGAGTAAAATATGTGCACCAAAAGGCTCATTCCAGTTTTCCCCTGTTGGTCACATTTTGGTGCAAATGTTTTGGTCCAAAATCTTTCTTGTTTGGATTTAAATATTATTTTTGCTGAACATTATTGTTTTCTAGATCGTCGAAGCTTAGCGATTTCGCATAATTAATTTCAATGATTTTTTTTTCAAACATGGTGAATGTTGTGCTTGCGAGAAGTTACACAAACAAGCTTCTGAAAAAAAATATTGTTAGGTTAGTCCACCATAGTTTTTTGAAGTAAGTACCTAATGGTTTTAAAAAGTGTAATTGTGAAACTCGCCTTAAGTGTACCGTGCTTATGAGCCATAAGCCTAGTTTATTTCATATCGTTTCCACAACGTTTTACTATCGATTTTCCGAATAACCCCCAGCAGCGTTTCGAGGCAAAGTTGCCGAATCAATTAAAAATTAATTAAATACCCTTGTTAGCGTTCTAGTTCGGCAGTCGACTCTCATTGGGGATTCTTGGCATCTGAGTAGGTAAGTACCACGCCACTTCTATACGTCACTATACCTACTTAGTTTTACTACTACCACAGATTATACACGGTGTAACATAAATACCCTATAAGTCCGAAAGGGGGGTATTTTACAGGTTTTGGAGAACAGTGTTTGTTCTACGACTTTTAAGATTTCGAAGTTTTTAATTCATGATATGAGCTCGTAACTTTTACTTAAAATGTACCTACACACAGCATGCGTGTGCGTGCGACGCGGTAGGAGGGTACCTATGTGTGCATGCGTGTTTACGCGTTTACGCAAATAGTAAACAAACAGTCAGGGTTGACGCAAATTTCTAAAATAATAAAAGTTGTACTTTTGTATGAAAATTTCAATTACGATTTATTCGACCCTTTGCATATTATGTCCAAGCACTCAGGTAGTCGGTCTGATAACGCCCCCTACGGGCTTATAGGGTAATTATATTACATCTTGTATAAAACTACTAGTACGTACCTAATCTAGGCTCATTCCAATTTTCCGCTGCATGACTAAATCCCCTGCGTGTGGGATTTCTGGAACTTTTGTCCTAAAATCCCCTTAGCTACCACGGCGACTGCCGCCAGGGTAAAATTGGGGAAAAGTTCCAGAAATCCCCTTTGTCCATTTACACCGTTTTCGTCTAAAAATCAAATTAAACAAAAATAACGTATCTTTGCCAGCTCGGCACGTATTGACTTTGTCTTTCCTGTGGTAAAGCCGACTACTCTAAGAGATGGTATATAAGTAACGACTAGGCAAGCCTACTCCAGTTAAATAATACAAAGGTAATCAGTCTTTATTTATTATAAATAATATGCAATTTACAACTTTTAATTAACTATCTTATTTTAATTTAATTTTTTTAATGACTATTATTATTTTTAAATTGTACAAAAATTGACCAGCGGGCCTAAGATGCGCACCACGAGATATTTGTCATGTCGTTCTGTCAAAATGTAAGCATTTTGTACCAGTTTAGGAACTATTGCATTATCTGTGGTAATGCTGTCGAGAAACCGCGCCTTTGAATTTTCAACTTTTGACATTTCTGCATGACTATTATCTCGTCCTCAGAGAGGTACGACGACTAATAAGTGTCAAAAGTGTACATTATGGCGCGTTTTGTCGACACCATTAGGTACCACAGATAGTTCCTGAACTGGTACAAAATGCTTACATTTTGACAAAACGACCTGACAAATATCTCGCGGTGCGCATCTTAGGCCAGTGAATTGAATCAATGCCAATGTAGGTACTTTTTACACTTTAGACAAAAAACATCAATTTCGCATTAAATATAATCTAGTATTAAGTTAGAAGTCTAATTTAGTAGGGCTTCTTGTTGCAAGATTTTATACAGAGTTTTATTAAGGTGATTTTCGAAAAGTGGGAATCTATAGAAACTCGCAGTTGTGTGAAAGTCGCTGGTAAATCTTCCGATAGAGGCGCTTACCGGGTTTTCATACAAAATAAATGATAAATAAATATTCACGGACACTTAACACAACGCCTTCTATATAGTCCCAAACTAAGCAAAGCTTGTACGATGGAAACTAGATGCCTGATAGAATACATACATAAATATTTTTTTTGTAAATACATACTTATAATACATAGAAACACCCAGACACAGAACAAACATCTATGTTTACAACACACAAATATTTGTTCTCGGTGGGGATCGAACTCACGACCCACAGCACGAAAGGCAGAGCTACCACCGACTGAGCCATGACGCCTGTCAAAAAAAAATATCTCGCAAGTTATATTAGTTCGATTAGTTCGCAAGTTATGTTAGTTCAAGTTCGATATTAGTTTCGATTGACAAAACAAAACACGACTACGGCTTCAGTACCTCTATCACGAACAAAATCTGACAGCCGCCGCGTTAACGTATTCGAATTACATTGCGCGTCAACGCCAGCTCGACTGCCAACCGTTGTAGTCTCACCGAGCAGTGTATCTCGGATACGCTAGCGTTACGATACGTATGCGATTGTTACATTTATTCGTGATCAAAGCACACAAGTGCTGAAAAAAGCCCCAACCCGTAACCACTACAATTCTGAGATATTTTTTTTTGTTTTTTAATAGATCTGCCAGACACAGCCAAACAGTCCTTTGTTCGCCAAAACGGCAAACAGCTAAAATGTTAGACCGAAAATAAAATGACGACAAAAACGTGAAAACGCCACCTATTGTCTTCACACAACAACCGCGTGAATGTGTGCATGTTGCAGGGACTTTAAAAAAACAGTTTAGGTTTAATCAAAATAAGTTTGTGTCACATAACTTATGAGTGAACTAGTCGCCCATTCCATACAAACGTGGCAGGGTAACCACTCCACTGTTTGACGTTGACCAACCAAAACTAAGGACTATATCAATTTATCTCGTCATAATCTATGTCTGTATACACCCCAAACCGTAAAAAAGTATTCATATAAAAAATACAAGCCTTCTAAGCTTTCAATACCAAAGTTTTATTTTTAAAATTAATACTTTTTTACGGTTTAGGGTGCACAGACATAGATTATGACGAGATAAATTGATATAATCCTTAGTTTTGGTTGGTCAACGTCAAACAGTGGAGTAGTTATACCCTTTCACGTTTGTATGGAAAGGTGGGCGACTAGATCACCCTTAAGAGGCCTATTACAAAGAAACCGTGATTTTACCTATGTTTGGCGTTCTGAACCAGAGAAACTGTAACTCTTCGACAATTTCAACTTGTTGTATAATAAAGAACAGCTTTAAATATAGTACATAGCGGCCTCGCTTTTCCCGATTTTGTCTTATATACTTATTTACGGCCAATATTCCGAAGCATGTTTTTGAAAAAAACTCGCGCGGGCACTTTTTCAAGCTCTTAGACTGCACAACTGTACAAAGCAGAGAAAATGAAAAGTATACAATAATATGTCTTAAATACTGGTTAATTTCATAGCGGCCTTGGAATTCAGAACAATGTCTTGGAAATCTATAAAAAACACCAATTCCAAAACCATAAAACTCCTAAAAACGTTCAGATTTATCTGTGAATATCTCCATAGTAAATTCATATTGGTGAATAAAAGTTTGACAGTTTGACAGCTGTCATCAAAAAAGTAGATCTTGATCACACCTTTCATTTGGTTTTGGAACGAGAACTCTAGGGCGAGTAGTTTCTGAGATATAGCCGTTCGAAGTTTGACAGCTGTCATCAAAAATTTAGATCTTGATCACACCTTTCATTTAGTTGTGGAACGAGAACTCTAGAGTGAATACTTTCTGAGATATAGCCGTTTGATGTTTGACACTGAAAAATGAACGGGATCCAACGGGACGCGAACGAAGACGCGGGCGGAAGCTAGTATATTTATACACGAAATATACGTATACACGCATATATAGACGTATATACGAATACATACAAGTATACGAGTATATACATGGATAAAAATGCATGTATGTATTTGACAAACTAATACTCAAATATTCAAACGCCACTCAAACCCCACTCAATTTAAGTTCCGCTTAAATTATTGCCATCTCTTACAAATGAGTAATGTCAAACAGAGGCAGAGCAATTTTAAGTGGTGCTCAAATTTGAATGACTTGAGTATTTCAGCCCTTGAGTATTCCAGCCTGAGTGTAATAATATTGGTGACATTTATTTAATTTGATGACTCTAACTTCCTAATCTTCAAGTACCAAGATTAGTTAGGTATAATGTAAAAAATCAAGCGTAAAGCGACGTTCAATGTGCGCCCTCTGTTTGCTGCAGGGTGAAGGCTCTGGTATCAAAATTTGACAGATATCGAGCTCTGACGTATTGTGATATGGCTCTTAATTGATTCTCATAAAATTGTACCGGCCCTATTCTTATTCTTCCCGACTCTCCATCCCGTTTGTGACACTAGAGTAACCAGATACTGGAAGAATTGTAACAACAAGCTGTAAAAGCCATAAACCAAGAAGTACACTAGAATCAATCAAAACTCATGTAATTACAGGCACATAGGTCTGTATCTTTATATATCAGGGTGTTGGGCGCAGTGGAGTGCATCAGAGCACATGCCAGTGGATGTGCTTATTGAGACAATGCATCGTAATAGGCAGTGGTTACCACAATGGCTGGTTCGATCATTTAGTTGTAAAAAAAAACAAAAATATCCACGTATTTATGTTCATTTATTGTTTTTTTTTTGTGTGATAAAACATGCTACAAACTATTTTCATCGCTTTTTTGTTTTTTGAAATTTTTAATAATGTCGTTGGTTCAGCAGGTGCTGCCATCTGTAATCCTATTAGTACAAATACTTGTGGTACAATTACCTTCATTACTATTTTTGAAGTTATACTTCTAATGCGACTTGCAACAACATTACGTCATACGGGAGGACATAGCCTCTGTCTCTTTCAATTCCCCCCGAATAGAAAGAGACAGAGACTA
Organism: Eulithis testata; assembly: GCA_947507515.1. NCBI lineage: Eukaryota > Metazoa > Arthropoda > Insecta > Lepidoptera > Geometridae > Eulithis > Eulithis testata. Next base: position 10,588,510 of record OX382198.1, on the reverse strand, counting down.
ATACGCTACAAATGCTACAATCAAATAATAGATGGCAGTGTTCAGCATATTTTGAAGTTACTTCCAACTGACAGCGTCAAACAAAAGAAAATGAACCATCAGGAGCAGAGCTCTGTTGGCGGAACAGTGACACCGTCGGACTGCGGTCAGACCGACAACGGGATACGAGTTCAAATCCAAACCGACATTATAGACTTTTTGCAACTTTTTACTTTTTATTTTGAAGTGGCCATTTAGTACCTACTTCATATTGGTTAAGTACATAAAAAAATACTAAATTAAGTTCACATTAAACACAGAGCGAGAGTGAATGCGTGCCACTCGCAGTATAACTTCATTCGCGCGTAGGGACTCCAGGCACTGGTTTTTTTTTATCATCTGATCTGCAATTTCCAAACAATCCTAGTATTTACAGTATTTTCTCTGTAACCGCAGCATACATATGAAATCTAAGCGGGTTACATCCAAGCGAGTACACTAGCGTGCAGTTATACGGACTAGTGGCGCCATTACACAGCGCTGCCGTTTTGTCCTCGAGTGTACAGACCAGTTATAAAAATGATAGATGTAAAGAGCTTTCTGGTACAGAAGTTTTCGTATTTTGGGTAATTTTAAAATGTGGGTACAAAAAGCACTACAGGCGTAGCAGGAACGTGACGATGAAATAAGTGCTCGTATGCTGAAAAAATCCTCAAGTTTGATTAAACTAGTTTTAGAAAATGACTCAACATTATCTCAATAAAACTACCAAAAAACGTGGTAGTGATTGAGTTCAAATTTGAGCTTTGATTCAAATGACGAGCGTTAGAGAAGCGTTGTAAAAAATAAACCCTCTTGCTTCGTAAGTACCTACCTACATAAAACATTCCTATTTTAAATAAAGTTTTAAATCTAGTTCTCAAAAAAAAAAAAGTTTTTAGATGTTTCTAGTACCTAGTGAACAATCCAATGGAAATCGGAGTCAATCATCAAGCAATCATTCTACGTATTGTATAATACTACGGATTTGACAATAAAATTGCGACATACTTGCAAAAAAACGCAAAGAATAAAATCGTTCCATATTTGAATTTGGTGCAAAACTGCCAAACTCTTCCATCATTCTTTCATGCTTGTTTGAAACTACGAGGCTTTTAAGGCATATACACACTGAGGCGTATATCGTAACAGTCCCGTCGAAAAAGCCTATTAGATGCTAGAGTGCGCTGAGCTTCGGAAGCATTATACATTTTAATGTTGAAATTGAATCCTATTATAAAAACTTGTGCGAGAAAATATTGCACTAAAGGAGGACGATCGCAATGACAGGGGAAAAGATCTTTTACTAAAGCCGTCAAAAAAAACCTGTGCGTGCAGTCCCTACGCGCGTAAGAAATTATACTTCGAGTGCCACGCATTCACTCTCGCTCTGTGTTTAATGTGAAATTAATTAAGATTTATTTTTATGTACTTAACTAATATGCAGTACTAAATTTTCACTTCAAAATAAAAAGTAAAAAGTTGCATGAACACTGCCATCTATTATATTTTGAGTGTAGTGTAATTAGTCTCTTCCTATTCCCCTCGCTGTCAGTTTTAAGACGTATAACTTCAAAAACACGGGCAGTCAAATGCTGAATTGCTGAACAATGCCATCTATATTTGATTGTAGCGTATTAGTCTCTGTCTCTTTCTATTCCCCCGAATAGAAAAGAGACAGAGACTATGTGCTCTCGAATAACACAACCTTGTTGGAAGTCGCATTAGAAGTATAACTTCAATAAAAAATAGTTTCGTTGGAAAATATCAATGTGTCAGTCTCGATATTTCCGAGAATATACCTTTATACGAACTAAAGTAACTAGTATTTTTCAATAGTCATAAGTAGAGTGTAAATAATTCTGTCTAAGTTATACTTACCTGCAACTCTTTAGTGTACCCATACCAACCTACTGCAAACCAATGAGCATCATAAACCACTTCAACCTTCCCAGTTGTATAATTTAGTTACAAAACTGACAAGATTAAGGTCTGAGTCTAACAACATACATTGCTTTTTTATTTCCCTAAACTAGAATGGAAAATTGGACTGTTTGTTTTCCTTGAAAACAAACAAAATAAATAAAAATAAAGTCCAAAGTCAGTCAAACTCTGTTCGTATAAGATGCTACAATTATTTTATCGGCTCGATGTCTGATACAATCTTAGTGTTGAGTGTTTCTTTTTTGCATATTCATTCAATAAATTATATGATGACAATAATAGTCCTTAGTTCAAACATACCCATAATATTTTTTTTTTTAGTATGCATAAAACAATTTATTATCATATGCATACTAAAAAATATTGTTATGGATTAGTACGTCAGTGTAACAAGACCTTTACTTATAAGTTTCTCAAACCACCTACGCAGTACGCACTAATAAGTGTCAGTTTTCAATTATACGCTGTCACTACAAGACGGATTTTAGTGCTAATAGTTGCGTGGGAGACCACTTAGAGATATTATTTGTGGAAATTGACATTTAAGGCTATTCTCATTACTGTTTCAAGTATCTACCACATTAAACACATACCTATTCTCTTTATTGAACTCTACATAGAGTACTGACTTTCTAGTAAAGTCGTTTCATCATTTTAGAACTGATGTTACAAGAAATTACGAAGACGGACGTGCTCTGCGAAGAAAGAAAAACAACAATATGTATAATTATAATTATAATATCCTTGGACATTACACCCAATGCCCTCTAGTCCTAATCTAAGCAGAGCTTGTACTAAAAGGTAGCTATAGTAGGTGCCAAATAACACCGCAATACAGGTCATTCACCCACCTTCAAAACGATGTCGCAAAATTAAATTTATGAATGGCTAATTCTGTCGCTTTCCATACAAACCTGTCGCTAAGACGGTAATCGCTCGAATCTCGTAGTACTGTTTGTTTACCATACATAAATTGAATTTTGCGACATCGAGGTGAAGGTGGGTGAATGCCCTGTATTGCGGTGTTATTTGACACCTACTATATAGGTGCTAGATTGCTAATATAATGCTTATATACATATTTTTGTAAATACATACTTATGATACATAATAACACCCAGACACAGAACAAACATCTATGTTTGCCACACACAAATTTTTGTTCTTGATGGTCGAACCCACGATTCACAGCACGGAAGGCAGAGCTACTACCGACTGAGCCATGACGCCTGAAAACATTGAATGAAGAAAGATCCTTACAGTGGGAAAACAACGCCTGAAAACAAAAATCAAGATAAGTTAAGTTTAGTGGGTAGTGTGGGTACACCGCCTTATATGCATAAGGTACTCGAAATTTCTTAACGCTCGCTTATTTTATGCATGACAGTCCCGTTGCGCAACACTGTTTTGCTTTTAGTTAATGCGTCGTCGCTTCAGCACGTTTTCAACTTGTAAGCTGCTGTGTGTACCCAGCTTTAGTTTGTAGGGTGTTTGCGTTACTGGCAACATTTTAGTACTTTTAATACTGTGAAAAGTTCATAGATTAGTTCTACTTGTTCTCCATTGTTGGAAGGATAAAGAAATTGATGATGCTGTAGAGATTCCAGGACTTTTGTATGACCTTAAGAATAGTGTTTTTATGGAAGTAATGGAAAAAGCAGAGGTTAGCACTCAATATCAGGTGGGCAATCTGCTTGTTCTATGATTTAGTTAAAAAAAAAATATGGTTTATAAATAATTTAAATCAATAATAATTACTGCAAGTAAATATATCAGAAATATCGTTATAACTTAATTTATATTGGTACATGTGATAATAAAAAAAAACATGTGTGCCATTCACACGTGGTAGAAGTGAAACCTTCAAAAAGACTTTCAAATCACAACGATGCTAAAGAAGTTTTAACTTCAAAAAAAGTAGCAAAAAGTAATTCGCTCGAGACTTGAACCCACGCACTACGAGCTAGTCTCGATTCGATTCAATCCGTTAGACCGCTTGGCCAGCAGTCTCCTTGGAAAGCGAACTAAAATTAGGGATCTCTCTTCTCGTTTCCTCGCTTTTTCGTTTCATCGACTTTCAAATCACAACGGTGCTAAAGAAGTTTTCACTTCAATAATAGATTGAAAAAGTAAACTTTTAAGGACAAAGATAAAGATAAAAAGATAAAGATAATTTATTTGCAAAAACATGTGTAAATAAGGATGTTGTTGGTACATAATTTGGTGACACAACATGTCTTACCGATTTTGACGTGCAAATAGAGAATTAAAAATATTATATTTGAAGTCAAGAAATGGTTCAATTTGTCCCCTCCCTAGTCCTGGGGTTTTCCAAGTCCTGAGCATCAAAATCTTCCTTTCCATCCCAGCACACCATCCCATCAATCATGAACCTTCGTGAAGTTCGGGCCCTTTCAAAGTCCGCCGAACTTTGAAGACGGGTCTAAACTGAAATTCTGAAATTGAAAACTTCCTGTATTGTGCTGAGTTTTGGAAATTAAAAGGCGCTCCTTTTAGAGCTTTATTTATCGCGTGTTTGGAATTTTGAAATTAGCTGACTATGCTAATTGTAAAGTGGTATAGTTCATCTGGTAAAAGTCAACGAAATTAATTATTTTTTTCTTAGTTATTAGGTTCATGTTGTTTGTAAAAGTTCATTGTAATGTTGTACGACAGGCGTCATGGCTCAGTCGGTAGTAGCTCTGCCTTCCGTGCTGTGGGTCGTGGGTTCGATCCCCACCGAGAACAAACATTTGTGTGGCAAACATAGATGTTTGTTCTGTGTCTGGGTGTTTCTATGTATTATAAGTATGTATTTACAAAAAAAATGTATGTATGTATTCTATCAGCCATCTAGTTTCCATCGTACAAGCTTTGCTTAGATAGCAAAGCTTGTACTATAGAAACGTTTGGGACTAGAAGGCGTTGCGTTAAGTGTCCGTGAATATTTATTATTATTATTATTTATATTAGGCAGCTGAGTTCAACTCATTACAAAGTCACAAATCATCATAAAACATCTCATTTTCTTTATTCACAGCCTTTTTTACGGAGACATCATGTTTAATAATAAAAGGTTCATAAAAACAATATAACCCTATAACAATGTTATGGCAGATTGCTGCCTGAGCAAGCGAAGTCGGGGTTTAATGTAGTGTAAATAATAAATTAACATTTCGGTTATCTTAATGTGCCCGTTTCCTTGCCAAGTTACAGGCGAGGAAGATAGATGGTGTTATTGGGAAACTGTGTAGCATCTATCATTTTATACCTTTTTATGAAACTTTTGGCAGTAGAGTAGTTTCCAGTTCTTGATAAGCTTCAATCAATTATGTTTTATCCAGCAAAATTACAAGGATCTACTTCTGCACCTATTATTAAAGCAGCCGTAGTGCTCGCATTTATGGTTTCTATTTGAAGGTCACAATGCAGTTACAGGCACTTTTTATCTCGGATTGAGAACATAGTTAAAAAATACGTTTCAAAATAGTATATTTCATTACAAGTGCGGAAAGGCTGTCAATGCAAAGAGTTCCGACAAATGTCTACCCGAGCCGAGGCGCAGCCAAAGGCGAGGGTTGACAGTCGGAACAAGTTGCAATGACGGTTCCGCACGTGTACTGAACGACTATTTTTAATACAGTTGCGAAAAAATGAAGCAATTTAATAAAAAGAAAATTTCTGAAAAATGGCGCTAACCGTAGAATATAAGCAGAAATTTTTTTTTTCGTCACCCATTCTGGTAGTTAAAGGGAACTATGCCCATACAGCCAAGTCTTCAGGTAGAATTTTTTTATTAATATGAAATGAATATGAAATTTAATGAGATGAAATGAAACCTAACCTAACTCATTCAATCAAATCATTAAATCTGATATTGAAACCAATTAGTAGCTTCTTTTTAGAAATATACGTATTTGCATGAATCATAAAAACTTCTATGATTTTTTTTAGTCACAACTTCATGGTTGGTTTTTCTTTATAATAGACATTATTTTGACAGTTCGGAAAAAGAACGCACTAGTTCGGGAAAGGTAAAAAAAAAGCACGAGTGTGTAATAGCCCACATCCCGAACGCTATACGTCCCAGCAATACGCCACTTTTTGAGCAACTGTATTAAAAAGATTATTGATTTTTTTTATCATTGCATCCATCAACAACGTGAGCCATATTGCTGCATACAATATTTGTTCCAAGCTTTACACTTTTTTGCCTCAGATTGAGAACTGCTTTGCATTAACATAACAAATATTGTTGCATAATAATAATATAAACAATATTGTTAATTATGGGGAAGTGAAGGTGGCCTAGTAAATTAAATTGCAAATTATTTTTGAAAAACAAATCTATTTTTTCTTCTATGTCACATAACTCAATTACTAAACTGTCTCTCCCACTTTTCCCACCGCCAGCCGTCACTCGCCAGCTCAAGGAAGTTTCATCGTCTACAAATATGAAGGGTTAATCAGAAATAACATAACATCAACCCCTTCAGGCCAAACGTTTTCAATACAAAGAATATAAAGAAAACGTCCTGTATCAGCTTAGGTCGGTACAGTCACGGGTATTGTCGGGTATCCCAAAGCAAGTCCTCGCAAACCCAACTCCAAACACACCACATGTAAACACACAGTTATCAAACCCTCATTTGCGCTGCATTCGCGCACAAATCACGGAACTACGGCGAACTCGTAAGCGTATTAACTATACGTCACATTACAAGACCCTTAGCTGAATAAAGATTGTGATCCAGGGTTGGAGTTTTATCGATTGACCATAGATTTCTTTTGTGAGAAGAGACGGACTCAGCAGATCGTTCAACTCTGCTGGTATGTTAGAAATTAAGAGAAACAAGGGACGAACTAGAGCGGTATAATTCCTTTATTTTCTTAGGCACTACCGCTTGGCACTACTGGTAGAGTGAAGGGAAATTTTACTTCCCCGTGACACTACTGGTAGTGCTACGGGTTAAAGTACATTTTCAGTGACACTACACTGTTGCTAGTAGTTTGATAGGAAATATTCGCCTTGTTCGACTAGTTGGTGCCCGCGACTTCGTCCACGTGGAATTGTGTCTTTGAGTAGCATAGCCTTGATTTTATATCGAAATAACAGCTAAAAAATAAGTTTCAAGCTTCTAGCTCTAAAAATGACGATACTTACATACAACTTTCATCCCCCCTTTTAAACCTTTTCCAACCCTTTTTTTGCATTAAAAAGTAGCCTATGTCCTTTCTCAGGCTCTAGATTATTTGTGTACCAAATTTCATTCAAATCGGTTCAGTAGTTTTGGCGTGAAAGCGAGACAGACAGAGTTACTTTCGCATATAAAATATTAGTAAGGATTATTAGGTGCCTAAGTAAAAAATATAAAAAAATGTGACGTAGTATGGGTACATTCCCTAAATATGCATGTTGCAATATTCTTAGTTTATTATAATACGGAAATAAGTAAGCATTAAACTATCTACGCTACGTGTAGTGTGCGCCGAGCTCGGAGTAACTTACTATATTTGAGCTCCGTGAACTTAGCTCGTAATTCGTCTCACCACGTCCCGGCTAGGTCACGTACGGTGCCCTAAATTTAAAGGAAAACACTCCAATAAGTTGTACGCCAACTGTACGTTGGAAACACACGAAATGCTATTGTGTACTATGGCAATAATTTTTTCGATACATTTTTTTTATAACAAGAGATGGAGTTATTCTAGTACCTATAAGCTCAGTTTAGCAGAGATTTTACTGTGATAAGGATGACGTCAAAATGACGTGGAAAGCTCGCAGGTGAAACGTGCTTTCGGCTGAGGTATGACGTCATCCCTATTAAGATTAAAATCTCTGCCAAACTGGCTCCTGATGTAATGGAGTTGCCTCTGGCAATACCAATGCATCACGTTAAAATAAGTCCGTGTATTGCGCCCTGTGAGGCAATTCGTCCATCACTCTAAAACTTACAAGTCTCTTATATGCCTATAATTGCACCGGCCGGTATCCACATCAAACCAACACATTTCAAAGCATGGTTATTTTGAATCCCTTTTTGTATGTCCGAAATACAACACAATACATAATCGTTTATTAATTCAAAGGTGTACACGGCAGGAGATGAACTCATCCGTAGGCATTCATAATTAAGTAATGAGGTACATGCAAATTTATTACAAAAAAACAAGTGCATGCTAAAGTTACCAGAAGGTAAGTGTATGGTACCTACGCAAGGGGAGTGAAACGCTGCCAAAATAGGAGAATAAGATCTCGTATGTTTCTAAATTTTATTAGATCTTATCCCGAAGTGGCTACTTCGTGTCCAGAGCCGTGCCTGGGATAAAGTACGTAACGGATTATATCTACCTTTACTCCAGGAGATATTCTGATCCTGGGTTTTAGGTCAGCTTTGGGTATTTCATTTTGTAAATGTAGGTTTTTGTGAAACTGAATTTACAAATAAGCTCTTTTGAAGGTTCTGTTTTTCATCTACCCACACGAAAAAAAAACATGTCGCAGAATAAAATATAGTATTTCATTTTAGTCGTCTGTCTGTCGGTCTGCGGGCCTAGTACGAGTTTTGATACACAAATGGGCGAAAACTCAAACCCCACTCAATTAAGTCCCGCTTAAATTATTGCCATCTCTTACAAATGAGTAATGTCAAACAGAGGAAGAGCAACTTTAAGTGGTGGTCAAATTTAAATGACTTTTGAGTATTTCAGCCCAAAACTTGTACTATTTCAATTTATGTATATAAATTGAATTTTGCGACATCGTGGTGAAGGTGGGTGAATGACCTGTATTGCGGTGTTATTTGGCACCTCTTATAGTCCCTCTGGTTCGTTTCTTGGGAACGGCTGAAACTGAAGACGGACTACGGAGTTTAAAAAAAATTAAACTTAGCACTACCATAACAAACAATACTAATAAAGTCTAAAAGTGAAAAGATTTAGGGCACAACTAAGCAATATAAAGACAGTTTTCCCAATTGTATTATTCCATATTAACTGATACCCGCGACTTCGTACGCGTGCGAAACTTTCCACCAAAATATCTGTTAGCCAGTATACGATGAACCTCGTGCCAAAGGCTGCTTTTGGTTTAGAGAGGTCAAGCTGTATCTAAGAATTCACGTCCTTAATTTCAATGAAATATAGTCATGTTTCAATCCGGAAAAAGGGCTTTTGAATGGTATAGGTTTCATTGAAATTTATCCAGTAATTTAGGCGTGATCCGCAAACCAACAAATAGACAAACAGATAAACAGACAAACTCGATTTTTGGAATCAGAATCGTTTATTTAGTAGATCTGCATATTTAGTTTATACATATCTTTAATTTTAGTTTTTGGCCTTTTTACAGTTTTATATTTATAATAATACATGCTGTGTTTACTATATTAGAAATTACACCGAAAATGATTAAATTAAAAAATGTTTTAAGTTAAGTTAGTGTATATTTCAAGTTGTAAACCAAATAATAAAAAAAAAGAAATAATAATAATAATAATAATAACAGATAAAACAATACATAATAACAGACCGGATATAACTTTAATCGATAAAACGAATAAAATAGCTTACATAATAGATATTGCGGTACCAAACACACATAACTTACAAAAAGCAATTACTGAAAAAATACATAAATACACTGAACTTAAAGAAGAAATAATACGAATTTGGAAATTAAATAAAGTATATATAGTACCATTAGTAGTCTCTAGCACAGGAGTGCTTCCGAAATGTATTCACCAATATCTCAAAGTAATTGATATACCTGAGAACACCTTTATTACAATGCAAAAAGCTGCTATACTGAATACAAGATACAAGATACAAGATGTTTATTTGCATGTCGGATTGTCAGAAAATTTCTGCAGGAAGACACAAATGCTCAAACAAATTATGATTCGCACTTGGCTTAGCCCCGTGAGCTTCATTATTACCGAAATATTTATATTTCGAGAAAAAAAAACCTTTACATAATAATAATATTCCATACGTAGCACGCGATTACAAATCAATCGCCTTTACTTATAAAATTTTTTCTTCTACTGTCTAAAGATTTCATTCTATAAAAAACTACATTTTTAAAATATCAGTGTGAATTGTTTAACAGAAACAAGAAACAAGTACTATTTCCTTTGATATCTTTACTGTTCCGCTTTCCTTTGTGGAACCGCAGCCCTCAAATCGAACCGAATATTTGTAAAACAAAAAGTATTTGACCTGATTCCTATCAAAGGCGGTAACGAAGCTTTGTTGAATGTTTTTAAGATCCAGCAGCCGTCAATTTAAGAGTCGTCATATTACTTTTTAGTGAAAATTGGTAAAATGTTTGAATCTAAGTTTTTTTTAACCGACTTTAAATAGGGAGGAGGTTCTCAATTCGGTTGTATTTTTTTTTATGTTGGTTACCTCAGAACTCCTATTTTTATGAACCGATTTTAAAAATTATTTTTTTATCTGAATGCTTCCAGGTTGGTCCCAAACTGCCATCATCATCATCATTTGATGATGAAGGCGTATCAAATTGAAGTCGGTTTTTCCAGTTTTTTAAACTTATAAATTATTTATTCTACCCTTCTACATGGTGATCGTGGTAAAGCTGGCGCTGGCTTCTTCTTATGTTCTTATGTTTCTAACAAAAAAATTCTAAAAAATAAATTCACTTTTACAGGCCAAGCTTAAAATCGATTGGTGCGCAAAAGTCGAATAGCGTTAATGCAGAAAATCTTGGTGCGGAAAGTGGAATGCTTCAAAATAACTTGTATTGATGCTTCTAGTTCCCAAAGTACAAGCTTTGCTTAGTTTGGGACTAGAGAACGTTGTGTGAATTGCCCGAGATTTTTTTTTTTCATTTTATTTAAGATACTTACACATGTGTTTACATGTGATAGGTAGGTAATAAATACAATGTTAAAAATAATTAGATTAAAAAAATTCGATAGTTATGTAAGGCTAGATTTAACCTAGTTAATTTTTTTATCGTTGCGATGGAACTTTGCCATTCTCCTTTATAATACCTTTTTCCAGAGCAGCTAACTTAGAAACTGCGAGTTCTTATAATCTGTGGTGAAGGTGGAATGTCGAATTTATAGCCCACTTTGTTTCCTGTACCTCTTTAAATACTGCCTTTCATTTAGCGGTTGTGGTCGTATTGATTGTTTTAGTACTTTCAATGAAAATAATGTTAGTAGCTACTTACTGCTTTTTGTAGCTAAAATAAGTTTTTGTCAAAGTCGAAGTGGAATTACCTTTTATTCATAGGAAATACCAAAGCATAGAGTGGTGTTGTAAATTTTTCAGGAAAAAAGCTATAAATTGTCATTGTAAAATCAACTCTAATTATCTAAGATTAAAGTCTAAGCAAGTACACATAGTTTAATACTAACTAACCTGGGTATGTATGTAAGTGATCTTCTGAGATATCTATAGACAAAGATTTTTTACACTAGTATAGAATAACATTTTTCCTACAAAGTTACAAGTGAAAAATTGGTATTCAATTTGATCTTAAGCAACAAGTTAGTAAAATTAAATAAATATTAAAAATTAAAATGGTACCTACTCGCAGTTATTACTAAGGTTCAAAATCATCAACATAATTCCAATAAATAATGTTTAAAAACCTCTCAGTAACTTGAAACTCCAAGTCATTAAAAGTAAGAATCTTGTAACTTCGCTCCTAATCAATCTCAAAGGCGTTTCTTATTAATTTCACTGCTAAATCACCTTTACGACGGCAAAAAGATTCAGCCCATCAAGCCACGTTGCAGTTTTTACGAGACACTACTACGTATTCTCGAACACCCTTATATGCAATCGGTAAGACATGTCTTTGTAAATAAATTATCTTTTTTTTTTCATTTATTGTTTTAAAAATACATAATAACTTATTTTATACTATAGCACTAAGGAAACCACAAGGTTTATAGGAATAATGCTACATGAGTCTTAGCGTCGATAGCCATTAGGTAGGTATAGCTACTAGGTTAGATAGGTATGGGTAGGTAGCTGTAAGTAGGATCTAGCAAAGTGCATTCCAATTTCTTAGGTAGCTAGTTTTAGTTACAAATTTATTCACTTGCTTGTTAGTTATCTAAAGTAGGTAGAAGGTTTATTTATCCTAGTTATACCTTTCCTGCGGGCCTAAGATGCGCACCGCGAGATATTTGTCATGTCGTTCTGTCATTTTGTACCAGTTCATGAACTATTGCATTATCTGTGGTAATGTTGTCAAGAAACCGCGCCTTTGATTTTTCAACTTTTGACATTTCTGCATGACTATTATCTCGTCCTCAGAGAGGTACGACGACTAAGAAATGTCAAAAGTGTACATTATGGCGCGTTTTGTCGACACCATTAGGTACAACAGATAATGCAATAGTTCCTAAACTGGTACAAAATGCTTACATTTTGGCAGAACGACATGACAAATATCTCGCGGTGCGCATCTTAGGCCCGCTGGTTATAAACGTCTGTTCTGTTTTATTTTTTGGGCCAAATTAAAACTCAGATCATTAAAAACTAAGCAAAAATAAGTTTTTTTATCAGACTTTTTTATTTAAATCACTGTTGCTATATGTACCTATAAGTCAGTATCTTATTTCTGCCTCTACATTAAATAATTTATAAGTTTAAAAAACTGGAAAATTCGACTTCAATTTGATACGCCTTCATTATCAAATGATGATGATAATGGTTCATTGAGACTGTTCTATTGATCGTAAACACCACAGAAAATCAAAATACGCAATATATTAGAGATACACTGCGGGGTTGGCACTACAACGGTTGGCAGTCGAGCTGGCAGTGACGCGCAATGTAACTCGAATACGCTAACGCGGCAACTTTCAGATTTGTTCGTGGGTACTTACGTTCTATTGCTCGTAAACGTCACAGAAAAGTCACAGAAAAGCAAAATATGCAATATCGTGTACGCGTATGACGTGTTTGTTCCAGTTATTCTTATTTAACTGCCTAATTACTTAACCGATTTTGATAAAAATTTTATGGGACCAATCTGAAAGCTTACCCTTTCAGATAAAAAAAGAATTTTTCAACCCGGTTCATAAAAAAAAAAAAAACCGAATTGAAAACATCCTCCTTTTTTGAAGTTGGTTAATAATCTCCGAAAGAGGAAAACTTTCCTCTAGTTTTCATTATTAGCAAAAAATAATTTAACCGGTATGCGGTCATGATCAACTCAGGCAATACGACCTATTTATTATGAATGTAAAACTTCGAAATCTCAAAAGTCGTAGAACCTAACGTTGTTCGTAATGACTTAAACAATACGCCCCTTTCGGTATTATAGGGTATATCTGTTAAACCGTATATTAGCGTGAGTATTCATCGAGAATAAATAGTTTGTTCTCTCATAATCCGCAGTCGGGCCGCGGTCGGGCTGGGAACTCATTAACGTTCAAATAAAAAAGGTTTTATTACATATTTTTATTTCGCGTTGAACACTCCATGAAGATTTTTAAACGAATCGCTTAGCAAAGAAACTTAAAAACAGAAGGAGTAGATGGTGAGATGTTTTCTTTTTAAAAAACAAGATGGCTAACCTATTTTTTTACAAAACGACCAGCTTTTTATAAAGTTGCTGTACCTAACTAGATTTTAATAATCGTGAGAACTGCAGTTTTACAATTTGTTTTTTTTTTTCAAATTCTAAATACCTACTACTTTTGAAATAAAAGAATGAATGAATGAATGATTTATTTGCGTGAAGAGTGGTACATAGTAGATCTTAAATAAATTATTGATTCTCACACTTCAGAAACAGTCGATAATTAATTAAGTTTTTATTATAACTTAATTTCTTCATACACATAACTCAATCATTCATTTATTTTAGTCGTGTACATATTAGGCATGCAATTTACTTACCTAACGGCCTCGCCGCAATAATTCCGGGAATCCGTAATAAATTGGAGCAGTTTTAGGCAAATGAGTTCCGTCCGAAAACGGGACGGGTATGCGCTTCGTTCGGGTTAAGCTCCATATAAAGGTTCTACCTATGCAATGTGTAGCATAAATACCCTATACGCACGAAAGGGGCATAATCAGACCGACCACTTGAGTGCTTGGACATGTGCAAAGGGTCAATAAATAATAATTGAAATTTTCATACAAAAGTAAAACTTTTATTATTTTAGAAATTGGCGACTGCCCGTGGTTTCCTATTTGCGTAAACCCGTACACACGCATGCACACGTAAATACCCTCCTACCGCGTCGCATGCACACGCTAGCTGTGTGTAGGTACATTTTAACTAAAATTTACGATCTCATTTCATGAATGAAAAACTTCAAAATCTCAAAAGTCGTAGAACAAACACTCCATGACCTGTAAAATACCTCCCTTTCGGACTTATGGGGTAATTATGTTATACCGTGTATACTTCGATATTTGGAATGATTAAGATTGACATGAAGAACAAAAATACAGAAGTTTTTTTTTCTATACTACTTAATAGGCAAACAAGCGTACGGCCCGCCTGGTGGGAAGCGGTTACCGTAGCCTATGGATGCCGGCAGCACCAGAGCAGCATCACATGCGCGGTGCTAACCCTTGAAGAATTTTAAAACACAGGTTTGAAGGGTATGGGTGCCGGTGCTATCACAGGCATATGAGACTTAACACCTTTGACTCCGATTGATGGGCACAGTGCAAGCCATCACAGGGAGCCTAGTATCAATAGTCCGATGATTTAATCCGATATTTACACATTTCGACGCATTTTTTTTTTGGGAAAGTCGAAATGTGGAAATATCGGACTAAAAGGCTCAGTAGTCCGATGATCTGTATTTTTCAGCATCATCGGACTAAATCTTCGGACTACTGACACTTAGGGTCACAGGGCACGTGGATGTGCTCAGTGAGTGAAAGCCAAAGAGTGGAACTCGTTGCCGGCGTCTGTGTTCCCGAATAACTACAATTTGGAAGTTTTCAAGCGTAGAGTGAATAGTTATCTTCTAGGTAACCGTGCTACATCGTCGACCACATCATTGCTTAACATCAGGTGAGATTGTGGTCAAACGGTTCCATGAAACGGCCTATATTGTATAAAAAAAAAGGTGAGGCAATGCACGATTCCTATAATTCATATGTCAAACACATCTTTAGCATCTTTAGCTTAGCTAGTATAGTATTATCTAATGTGTGGCTTAACTCTGGTGTAAAAGCAACTTTAGGCTGGTTTAACGACCAAGTGTTTCACTCGCAAACATTTTGGAACTCACAAGTTTATTTTTATGAACGTTTCAGCTTAAGCATAGCAGTATTCTTAAGCACTCTACTTAACTTACACAATTTTCTTGCCCAGAATAAAACTAAGTTATAACAAGTCCAAAGGTGTTCTTCTAACAAAGAAATAACATCTTACCGCATTAAAACTTAAGCATAACATGTGTAACCTGAAAACATAAAGAAACAGAGAAAAAGTACCTTATCTCAAGGATGTACGGTCGATGTTAGCGTGGCTCGAGCTGTGGGAAAATGCAGTATTTTGGAGGAAGAGTTTCAGGTGAGTCTGGGATATACTGTCTTAGAAGATAGCAAATATGGAAGTAAAATATATTTTTTTTCCTGTTACATGCAAAATATCACCACTACCACATGACTACCATAATATTTTATGAATGAATGAATGAATGAATGATTGAGTGAAACGTGAAGTTGACTAGTTTTATGACGATTCTTTACGATCCTTTTGATTTTTACTCTTTTGAAACATTTATACATGTTTATGAATCAAATACTGTAAGGGCCTAATACTATACTGTACTGTACTGCAAATACTGTACTGCAGTGGACTGTAGATCCATAGATCACTGATTCAAATGACAGGCGTCATAGCTCAGTCGGTAGTAGCTCTGCCTTCCGTGCTGTGGGTCGTGGGTTCGATCCCCACCGAGAACAAACATTTGTGTGTTGTAAACATAGATGTTTGTTCTGTGTCTGGGTGTTTCTATGTATTATAAGTATGTATTTACAAAAAAAAATGTATGTATGTATTCTATCAGCCATCTAGTTTCCATCGTACAAGCTTTGCTTAGTTTGGGACTAGAAGGCGTTGTGTTAAGTGTCCGTGAATATTTAATATTTAAATCCGGTTCGAAGGACCAAATGTAAGGGCCCAGTTAGGACCTTACATTAAAGTTAATTAAGTTAAAAGTTTAAGTAAAAGTAAGTAGGTAAAATCCACGATTTATTTATTGTATGAGCACGAGTGACTCGCGCGGTCACTTAGTTTGCACTGTCTCATGTACGTCACCGTACAAATACTAAGACCGTGTTTGGAAGTGATTCTAATCATTACCATGGTCCACTGCCCAACTTCTCCTAGTGTTTGTACCGTTCATTTCTATCTAGAATTAATCTTTTCAATTTGGCTACTGACTATAATTCTAGATATCGAATTGTAACTCAGTTTAAAATCGAAATTGAATTATAAGTTTTTTTTTTCAGAGTTGACTTCGTAATACCCGTGTGTATCGTCTAAGATACGCCTAATTTGGCTTTATGAGTCTGGCTTAAGGTTCGCCCGCGTTATGTATGAGTACACTAACCCACCTATATTTGTATCTAGTTATGTAGGAATGTTTACGTTCAGTGTGACGAGTCTGAATTTTACTCCATTAGACAATCGAGAACGATTTGTATGAACTCACGATAAACCTCTAATAATTTTCGTAGATAGATAATTAGGTCAAACTGCTCTCAATAATGAAAGCTAAAATATTTTTGCTCTAAGATGTACAAGTACAAGATGTGTAAATGTAGTTGCAAAACGCGATAGGTGTATGATAATACTACAAAAACATAAAACTCACTCAAACAAAATCTTTCCGTCTATGTTTTTTCTGACGAATAGCATTATTTGGAGTTTAATCGACTAGAGGCGTTGTTTCCATTTTTGTAGTGCAATGTGGCCCTTTTAACCGCTCACGTAAGAAACGCTGACTTGAGTAAAACCTCGTACTAGGCCTTCTGAGTATGAGTGCCAGATATAAAATGTAGTACCATTACTACGGGTTTATTGTTATTAGCTACGTAATAAGCATGTGTGCTTCAAGAACTGTGTCAGGTGATGAGCGTATCCTCGTCGTGTCTTCAGAGATGATGCTTCCTAGAAAACAGCTTTTGTTGAATTCCGTCCTATAATAGCGTTTTCAATTAGTGTACTTATTGTATCTATCTACTAAAAAAATTATTACTATTACAATAATTACAAGAAAAGATTGCAAACACAGAAAACGTATTATCTAACAAATCAGTCCAGAAAATTAACAAAAATTGCAGTTTTTTTATGAAACTGTTGTAAAACGGGTGATTATCATCGTAATTTCTTCGAGACTATAGAGTTGCGAAAACCCACAATTTGTCACCGAACCCCGGAAGCCACATTGGTAACCCAAACACGCCGCCATTTGCATTTTAAACAACGCCATCAGATGGTCCGTAATTGCTAAGAGGTGCATGCTATGACGTCGACTAAGTGAAGTTTTTACAAGAAACATGGCTCTATAAGGTATAGAAGGAGAATGAACTAAGGCCCGTATGCCGATACAAAAATAATTAGGTACTGATTGATTTGGGTAGAGATTTTCATAGAACAATCTGTGCTTGAGTCCGCATCAGAGCTTGAGCTTGAGTAAATCAGCATATGGGCCTAAGAACTCTGCAACGTACCTACTAACGAAATTAGTACTTAATTTAACAGTGTTTTTTTTAAGTGTGCTTTGAGCCTTTTAGGTCACGAGCAAATCTATTTTCAGTTAATATCCCACAACTTAATCCCTAAGGGCAATCTAAAATGATAATATTTTGTTTCAACGAGGTCGAAACTAAATGAAAATGGTTCAAAGTTATCCAAAACTAAACTGGTTTGATAATGTAACTTGTAATAATAATGTACAAAGATTCCAAGAAAGTTCGGTATGTAATTTAGAATTGATAATTTTTAAACGACTCATTTGTATAATTTTGTAAATAACAACTTGCTGCACTTCCCAGCTGAAAGCAGTTTAAGAAATGAGACGCACGGATACTATGTCGTATAACTTCATATATAGCTAAATTTGCTTCAGTCAAAGGCGCTCGGAATACAAAGAACCTTGCTTCTACTCTACAGTTCATTTATTTTGAGCTTTTAAATTAGAACAGTTAAGAGCTTCAGAAACAGTGACAAGGAAGGCTAGACTAAAAGGAAAGACTATAATTAGAAAATTCCTTTGGAGGCTACAGCAAGGTAATATTGCTTAGGAAACTCGCAGTTTCTCTGAAAATGAATACAGCTCAAGTATCCTTGGTATATAAAAATGTGAAAAGGAATAATTACGCTCTATCAAAAATACATTGACACATTTGATAGTTCTATGAGTACGTACTTATTTTAAGATGTTAAGGAATTTATGACAATAAAAAATTTATGGGCTGCAAGATGGACGCAAGCTGAAATGTCGACAACCATAAATAAGAAGAAGAAAAGAAATATAAAATGAAAAACGTCTTTTATAAAAATAATCAACAGCCTACAATAATAGCCGATAATAATTTACAAGTAAAACTGGGGCGAAGCGCTAGTACAAAAATATAATAAATCGAAATACGCGATGAATATTTCAGGAAAATCCCTGACCATTGTGACGGCGCGTGTTATTCTCCTTATATTGAGGATTTATTCGAGTGTGCAGTAATGCTTCGAAAAAATAGAGATTTAAAAAAAAAAAAAATTCTATACAGGTCTGATAAACCGGTTGAAAGGTGAAATGCACGGACTTGATATTGCTTCACAGGGTACACAGGAATAGCGTAGTGCGGAAGTTCTTGGTCCGCATCTCTTTGTTGCGCAAAAGTGGAATGCTTCAATTTATCTGGAACAAGACAAGTTTACAAGAGTTAGATAAGAATGTATCTGATAAATCGTACAAAGTATTTTAAAGTTCAATAAAAAAGTTACTGGACAACAGTTAACCCACCTAATGTTAACGTAGTCTGTGTATTACCTAATTAGGTAATTACACACCACGTTCATTTAGGACGTGCCTATAGCTCTACGAGAGTTTATACTTACTCCCAACCCCACACGTCAGAAACATCATAGCATGACGGTAGATATTCTATGAGCCATCTAGGTAGTTCCCATAACACAAGCTTTGCTAAGTTTAGGACTAGACCAGAAGGCGTTGTGTAAACATATCCATGAATATTTTATTTTTCTCTATTTATAAATTATTTCGGGTTCTATTTTTATCAAACAGAGGACAGAAATGAAGTAGGTATAATTTGTCTTCTCTTCGGTAAAGAATTTTATTGTCTAAAGCGTTCATATTGGTTCATACTAAACGCGCTGAGACTGGCCACAAAACTCCCCCATCCTTTCCCGCCAAAATAAACAACTCAAAACCGCGAACAAAGACTACTCATTACCCGTGAAAGCCTTTGTAAACAAAGCTATGCACAGATTCATCAGCAGGTAGAGTCGTCATAAGTTGCTGAACAACTCAGGTGAATTGAAAGCTCAAACAATTGTTTTTTGGCATGCTAAAATTCAAAATTACAAAAAATAAGATCCATTAAAATCATTTTTTTTTATGTTACTAATAGGTACTAAATATTTAGACATTTACTTTCAAGTGACTAAAAAAAAAATTTCTGGAAAACTCTGAACTTATCCACTAACATTTTGAAACAATATTAACAAAAACATTGATATCAGATACTACTCAATAGGGAAGTTGATGCGCTCCATAGGCTGTCCCATTCATTCGTAAAAAAAAAATTCGTTACCGCTATGATCTCAGTTTGCTGCTTCCTGTCCTTCCTATGTCTGGGTGTTACTATTACAAGCTATGCGTAGTTTGGGACTAGAGGGCGTTGTGTTAAATGTCCATAAATATTTATTATTATCATAAACGTACTCACAACATCCGCAAATTATTGTAAAGTGTGTATGTATTTATGTCACTAGAGCTGTTTATGTAGTTCCATCTCTTTCTGATGAGCAAGTAAAGGTGAGACGATAAGAGTCATCCTGTCACTTACAGTAAATAATGTCATCTAATTATATAGCCATTGTCGAATTTTCGCGGTGCATTCAATTTTGTCCGCACAGCTGATGTGATTCGGTGTGGTATAATAAACAAGAGACTGAAAAAATATTCTTTTCTAAAAAGAAGATGAGAAAGAGCATTTTTTAGGTTAAATTTAAAACTAGCAAGCCTTTTACAAGATATGTTTTACTGTGATTACTCTTTGCAACATGCATCACAAATTTTTATTGCAAAACCTAATGCGATAAAAAAATTTACGCCTACGCGACATTGTAACACGTCTTCACTACTAATTATAATGAATGTCATGATTTTTTTTCAAAAACTGAATTGCCAAAACAACTTCTGAAGCACTGTCAAGGGCATCTCCAAAGATCGGGATACGTGGAAAGACTTTAAAGAGGCGTTTGCTCACCAATGGGACGAAAGCAAGCTAGAAAAAAAGTTACCTATTTATTGTATAGAAAATTTTATTTCATGATTTTGTTTTTTAATTGCTTCCTTCTAAAATCTGGACCACACATCAAATGTCATTTGATTGAACAGAAGAGCGTTCGAGTGTGCTGATAAATTCGCTCTCCTTTGCCGTTAATTCTGCGCCATAATTAATTTTAAATACGGCCCGTAATTGTCAGGTTATTAAAACAGCCACTTGAGCTCTATACGGATGATAGCCGAACAAGTGTTTGATTTAAAGAAAAATAAATGAAAAATATTTATTTGAAGCTTACTCACCAAAAGAAAATGAAATCCACAGAAAGAAAGATACATTTTTTGTAAACGAAACCCTAAAATCTCCAACTGATTGCACCACAGGAAAGTAAGTTAACCCGTGGTGCAACTGGGTTAAACAATAATAAAAACTCTTCACAACTGACGTCAAATAAGTGCTTATCTAATCTCCAGACACGAACATCTCTCAGATCATCCAAGCACACGCTTAAAACTAGGGGCTTAAAGCCTTTAGCTACATCTTAGACACAGGCTTAACACACAACAACAAAACACCCATTTCCCAACTCCTGAGAAGCGATGTAAGTTGAAAACTTAAAACTACCGGCACTAAAGATTTGAAGTAATAAAGCCAGTTAAGGCGCGCCTGTCGACCCAAAAGCTGAAGCACCTGGGGCACAGTGATAATGAAACTAATTTACTAGATTCAGACCTGAACAGAGTCAAGAATTAAAGGGATACGTGAGTTTTATTGACTGCAACAGTACCACAATCCCCAAAAAAATATGACAACAAAACCGTGCTTGACTAGAAAATGCAAGACGTAGAAAGGAAAAACTATACTTATGAAAGTATTGGGAATACAGTACGGGAAATATGTACATAGCTTGTAAAAAATAAGTGAGGCAATGGGCGGCCTAATTTCTGAAAAAGATCTCATCCAGGTAACCAGTTGTATCATTAAACGACATGTTTTAACATCAACTTTCAACCAAAAGCTATAGAAATTAGCAGTAGTTTAGTTTAGTTAATAATGCAAACACAGAACAAAGTATAATATGTCAAACTCTAGAGTAGGTGCACACATAGACAGTTTATTTTGTAAAAAAATGTCACATCCATGTTTTTTAGTTGCAAGTTTAAAGAAGCAACTTTGAATCCAGTCAGGATTAAATATTCTCTTTCACTGAATGCAGTATGATACCTTTAGAACTGCACTGAATGAACTGATAAGGCCTGGTTTTTTAAAAAAACGGCAGCGTTTTTCTTCGCATCTTTCCGTATTTTCTTTATTACTAACACAAACAAATTAATTAAAATAAACGGAGGCCTTAAGGGTGTAAAAACTCCAGCTCTAGAGTTAGCCACTAACTCATACGAGCTTACTTAAAAAAACTATACTAAATTATAATAGCATATAAAAAAATTTTTTTTGAGATGTTTTTCTAGGTCGTGAAACGGTCTTCAAATGGCACTTGTCGCATTTTTAAAAACCAAGGCTAAACTAAAATTAAAGTGCTTTACCGACTCTTAAAGACTATTTAATTTAAATTAGGAACTCAGCTAAAACTTGGTCTGTAATAAATCTTTTCAGTGAATTGGTTAAATTCTGCTAAAGAGAAACCTTTTTACTGTTTTTATAGAAGCGTTTCCGGGATTCAAATAATATGCTGAATAGTACTGTTTCAGGTGGGTGACTAAAAAACTCACAAAATGCCCTAACATTTTAGTAATTTTATTTTTGTCATAAAAGAAAGTAACAAAAGTAGCTATACAATTACACATTGTATAGGATCTGTGCAACTAATTTAAAAAAAACTGTTCAAGGTGAATTTTATTTTATTTTTATTAGAAAACCAACAGCAAAACAAATGTTAAGCTAAAGTAAAACTAATTATCTTGCCAATTACATGAAACAAATAAAAAACTCGATTCAAAAAATTGTCTAGCCATTAAAAATTTACAACTGAACAAAGTCAAAATAATGCTTTTTTAAATAATCCCACTACTTTTATAGCTACTTTTGTTCTATGTTAATCCAGTTTGGACAATTAAAATAAACAAATAATAGGTGAATCGATACGTACTTGTCAGGTTGTTAATAGCTGTTAACTTAATTAAAATAATAGGTGAATATAAATAAGTATTTGTAATAGTTATTATTAGCTAAAACTACTAAAACGCCCATCGAACCAAATTAAACGTGCCGCAAGCATCCGCATTCAAACCAAACACTGCTTACTAAATTATTCAAAAACTTGGTTCTCAGCACTAGTTTTAGATTTCTAAATTCAATAGACCAGTCCAAGTTCAGATTACAGATTCGCAAAAGCGGTAGATGGTGGTGATAATCATTTTACTACAGCAAAATCCACAGCTCTTAGGGTGTATAAAGTAGGTATCTCGCAAATGAATCTTATAGTTAGGTACTTATTACTTATTTACGGATTTACATATTTTTGTGGGAGCCATCGTTATAGGCAGCGGGTACCACTTAACATCAGGTTTTTACATCTTTTTCGGATTTCAGTTTATCAAATCTTAAAGTTTTTAAAAAAAATGGATAAACTTGATATCGTAGCACAATAAAAATTAGACTTGATATCAAAAATCAATAAAAAAAGTCAATTAGGTGCATTGGGATAATTGCGAAAATGGGTATATTCCGAAAATCCATAAAATCTAGTAACATAATGCGATATTTTCCTGTTGGCACGAGTATATATAGGACTGTCACGGCGATGCCAATCAAGATGGCGTCTAGACCAATGTTGCCCACAGGAAAATATAGCATTATGTTACTAGATTTTATGGATTTTCGGAATATACCCATTTTCGCAATTACCCCAATGCACCTTAACTAGTGCTAGCTTTAGGAAACGCTCCAAGTTTGGAATAACAGTGCGTCCGACCAGACAGACTCCTGAAATTTTAACTACAGCGATGTTCAGTTTTATTTACACTGAAGTGTACGATACGATGCGGAGCAAACTTTACCTGCGGCCGTTGGAGGTCAACAGAAATGTTGACTCGTACACAGCGTGCAAAATAATTGGATGTGTCATACATAACGTTGATCAATATTGCATATTTCAATAATGATAGTCAATAGTATTGTTTTATTTTGAAGGACTGACGGTACGCGTGGAAAAACAATGCATTTACAAATATGCGATATCAGCAACTTATTATTATTATAACCCTAGATAACGGGGTTTCCACCTAAAAGAAAACAAACCATACCTGCGGGCCTAAGATGCGCACCGCGAGATATTTGTCATGTCGTTCTGTCAAAATGTAAGCATTTTGTACCAGTTTAGGAACTATTGCATTATCTGTGGTAATGTTGACGAGAAACTGCGCCTTTGAATTTTCAACTTTTGACATTTCTGCATGACTATTATCTCGTCCTCAGAGAGTTACGACGACTAAGAAGTGTCAAAAGTGTACAATAAGGCGCGTTTTGTCGACCCCATTAGGCACCACAGTTAATGCAATAGTTCCTAAACTGGTACAAAATGCTTACATTTTGACAGAACGACATGACAAATATCTCGCAGTGCGCATCTTAGGCTCGCTGGTCTTTCGGTGCAATCGTTGTCTCATAAAAACCTGGCAGGTTTTCTGAACTGTTTACTTATAAAATCATATTCTGTGACTAAATAGTGATATTAGGCCGGTTTCAGAGCTCAACCGACCGTCGGTGCGTACGTCGGTCGCGCTTGTTATTTGTATTAAAATTCACAGCCTTAGGCTGGAAACAGTGCTCGACCGACGGTCAGCGCTGACCGTACGTCGGCCTAACTATATCTATGCAAGTCTATGAATGCGTACACAGCTACGCTGACGGTACGCGCGACAATTTCCATACAAATGACAAGCGCGACCGACGTACGCACCGACGGTCGGCCTTATAGCGCGATTTTTGCTGTCAAAAGCTTCTAGTTTTCGCATTAGCCACGTCGCCTGACATTATGCGGCAGCGAAAGCAGTTCAGAACTTACGATTGGGGGGCTTTTCTCTTCTTTTCCGAAAATAGAGACTAAAATAGTTTTTGTCTATCTTCCGTGACCTGGATTAACACATATGCTACCCACCCAACCCACACAATCGAACGGGACGCAGACGAAGTCACGGGCGGGAGCTAGGTTTTATATCTCTCAATAAGTATTACTTTCAGTATACCTATAGTACACCACATTGAAAGCGTCTTGAGATAAATGCTTCAATCTCGCTAATGGCTTATTAGTTGAGGCTCGAAGTTTGGGTGGCGGTTCAAACATTTGGTACAAACTCTTGAATACTTGATTGAAGGTAATGGATGTGATTTAATGAAATTAATTTAGTTTGGAAGTGCTCCTTTATGGGTAAGTATTTCTCAAGAATTTAGTTTAGATATAGCTTTTATCCACAACTTTGTAGGCCCCAGGTCGTAAGCTCTCTACAGACATACGAAAACAAGAAGCTTTTGACGGAAAAAAACGCGCTGAAATGCACTAATGTCACTATTTAGTCACAGAATACCTAAGATTTAGTATGAAAACCTGCCAGGCTCAAACCTGGCAGATTTTTATGAGACAACGATTGTCCCCCAAGTCTCTTAAGACACATTCTATAAGGCACTACTACTTACTGCTAAAAATCTAAATATATTGAAGTTGACTGACAATCAACGCACAGCCTAAACTAGAGGTATGAAATTTGAAGGGTAATCTTTGTATAGTGTAGGGGTGAAAAGGTCAAAAATTAGAACCAAAGATTTGAACTGCCCCGTTTGCAACTCGCAGCACCTTATGGATAAACAACCTTCTTTATAGACCATCCTTCTTTTTGAGAAGTTGGTTAAAAGTAGAAGAGCAGTATTTTACCACATTTATGAGATACATCGGCTAAAGTACGAAAACATGTTAACGGCATAACAATGCAGTATTTCTTCCAAGTTTTTTGGCTCTGAGCCTAACGTCACAGTTCACCAACATTAAACGGATAGTTAAATTAACCATTCTTTATGTCAAATTCAAATTCAAATCGTTTATTGCACTTATGTTGTTTTGATAGACGTTGTAGACGTTGTACAAAAGGTAATGTAGCAAACATAAACCCTGTTAGGGCACAACAATTTGTTGAGGTATATATAGGCACTAGGTGGTGGTTTATATATCTAGTTTTAGATAATATCTTATTTTTTATCTAGAAACTCGTGCAATGAATAAAATCATTTTTTATTAAATACTATTTTAAGATATTTTTAAATTTTATTTGTACATTCTCGTTTTTAATGTCATATGGGATTTTACTATAGATTTGTACACACATTGCATAAGGTCCGGAATGTATCATTTGTAATGTCTAGTAAAAGCAAGCTTACCTAACTATCCAATCAGTTTCACATTACTGTTAACCGATGGATCAAAGTGCCCACAAAAATTTGTCATGAACTTTAACAAAACTGGTCAGAAATTTAAAACCACTTGTCAAAAACCATTGCTCAAAATTTAGTAAACTTTGGTCTGAGTTGTTATTTTTGTCGATTTTAGCATAAAACTCTAGAACTAAATTTGGGAAAATGGCGCTGACACCATCTATAGGAAGCAATCTACCGCAAGAAATTGCTACTCATCTTGTTCTACGTTGGCTGGAAGTCACGTAAAGAAAAGTCGAATCCACAACGTAAAAATATCCCACCCAATAGGAGTTCAAATCTTAGATTAGGAGAACGTCGACGACAACCCTATGTTATAGTAACAACAGAATTAAAAAAAATAAAGATTCAAATGCCTAAAAGTTTCAACGCTTATCTAGGAATGTTGACATTATAATCGCTAGACTAGAAAAATAATGAAAATGTATAGAAATGGCATTTTATACTACATCCTGTTTGGAAAGTACCTTGATACTTTATCAAATTTACGGTAGAAAGTACGTCATTGCATATCGAACAAATATGCGGGGAGAAAACGCATCTGAGCGGGAGAGAAAAGTGTATGAAAATTCATTTCTTACGTGGTTTTTCTTTTTTAATTTTGGGTAAGACTATGCGCCGGTAACCTAAATATCAAAAGCCAAAAAGTTTTTACAGTGAGTTTTTATCTCCAAGTTCGCAAAATGACACTGGCCACTAGCTGTGTGTTGGATGGTGTCGGGCTGGCAGTGCGACCCTGCGGCGGCAGGATAAACAATTTGAAAAAAAAAAACATGTGAAAATTGCAGACGCCATTGGCGCCATTTTCAATTTGTGTGTTGTTTGAGGATTCAGTTTTAGTTTTTTATTTTTCTCGTAGGTGTCGTATAAAGCACTATGTATCACTCGAGAAAAAGTGCGATTCCCGATCTCGACACCCTCGACGGTAATCGGTCACTTTCTCCTCTCGGTGAACAATGTACTATTGTATTCTATTTTACCGGTTGTGGAATGTTAACTTGGATATAAGTGGATATACACACACCATTTTGTTGGAATTGTAGAATAGCCACAGGGATGCCAAAATAATAATATTTTTTTTACAAAATATTGCCAAAATATTTACAAGGTCTTCCAGACCGTTTTACTCCATTGTCGGCTTCATCGTCAGTTACCATCAGGTGAGATTGAAGTCAAATAATGGTCTGTTTAATATAAGAAATTATGTAGTTTGTTATGTATTATTCTCTGAATTTATGTTCCAAATACCTATAATGCCGAGACTACCAAAATAGCAAAAAAACACTAAATTTTTGGACTGAATCTGTAAAATAGAGATATCAACGCTCTCCTGGTCTATAGGTACCTAATCCTGAATCCAACGTAATTCGAGTGGCTGGCAATCTTCATGCAAGATGAAATGTTCCTGAATATTTACCTGTGGATGTAGAATGTAATCCTAGAAGAGAGCGGGGATAACTTTTATCGATAGAAATTGAAAAAATTTTCAGTAAATCGATTGAAATATCAGATAATTCAATCAATAGAAATTGTCAAAAACTAGAAACACTTAGAAGATGAATCAAAATCAGAATATTTTTTTATTAAAAAATACGTGCACAAATAACAATAATAAAATTAATTTTAATTTCACAAAGTTAGTGTCACATCCGTCTCTCGTCAAACTATTTCAATGAAAATATTGCAATATTTATGTATTGGAAGTACATTGTTAATATTTATCTAGCTTAAACTGTTCTTTAATTAGGTGTTAACCAAAACATACAACCGAATTGGGAACCTGCTCTTTTATTGAAGTCAAAACAAGTCCAAACAAAAAATAGAATTTATCTAGTAGGTTTTCTAAAGCAAATCTCAATACAGTTTTCATCGATATCGATTAATCGAACATCGTTGAAGGTGCATCTCTACTAAGTAATCGATATTGCATCAAATTTCCCGACGGGTCCAATCTGAATGTTGTAAATCTCAGACGAAGGAAGAATGTTACTATAGAGTTGTTTGATCTGAACCGATGCTTTTATAGCTTGTAAAAAATATATTTTATAGGCTTTATTTATTCACATACTTATTTCTAGCCATTTCTTTATTTGTGGTCAAACGGTTGCCTAATATTGTATAAAAAAAAAGAGTGCAGTACTACTAATAGTTTTATCTCAATAACCAATTGAACAAAGTCATGACGATGACGTTGATAGAGAGGTCCTTGGTAATCAAAGTTTTCATCACTTCGTCTTCTGATTTGGTGTTTACTTCTTTCAATATCTCCTGCAATAGTTATTTCTACGGCTATCATTGGCTTCTAGAACAAAATTAACAACACTACTACATTACAGAAGGAGTTATTTACAACAGGACCCTTCATGCCTACATTATGGTACTCATAGATAGATAGATAGATAAATAGATAATACATTTATTTGTCACTAAAACACACACATAAAACTTACAACATAAATAAGAAGCAGTACATTGCGTAAGTAATAACTAAAACCACTCATATACCTCGATGATGTCTATCGAGGATGTTACATTGCTATTCACTTATGAAGTAGTTACAAATTGACAGAACCTCGAAAAACACCGGCTTTGATGTAAAGATTTGCAATGTAGATGAGCAGCGGCCTCCATTAGCTTAATGGACGGTCGAAGCCCTAATGAAAGCAACGGCCTGGCTTGAATCAATCAGAGATGGTTGGTATGGTACACAAGATTCCACATTGATAGCAGTGTCAGTTTTATTTTATTCGTGAGTAAATTATTATCCTAAAGAATCCCAAATCACAGAAGTCATGAACATGCGATGTTAAAAAGATAATTCACAAAATGTTTACTTACTTTGTTTTAGAATGAAAGCTGACTGCGCTCAACAACTAATGAGTTCCATTGCCGCCTGAAAGATTAAGAACGAAATAGTGACGAAACCAGTAGGTAATAAGCCTACCTTTCTAGAGCGGTTACTTCTGCCATTATACTACCTCAATGATTTCGGCCTATGGCAATTCCATTTTCTCGAAACGCATCCACGAAAAATGAAGCTCTAGGTAAGTGAAGGCACAGAGTAAAAATAAACACTGGCAATTAATGTTCATTTTGTAATACTACAAGAACTTTTGACCATTATTTTTGCACGTTGCTTGCTTATACTTTTTATAGGTAACAATGACACCTACTAAGATGATGATGATGACTAGCAGTCACCCATCAAAACGGAGCTAGAACATTCTTTTGCTTCACCGTAAAGGGGTCCACACATAGCAGCTATAATTTACATTCCTGCCCTCCCATACATTTAAAAATATACATTGGACCCCCGACGACGTAAATTGTTATATCAAAGTCAAGTCCCTTGTCCGTTTCCCCGAGCACTTCTCAAAGTCAGTAAACCACTTACTGCGACCACTAATACACCCGCAAGTGTCAACAGCCAGTAAGTGCCCTTACCTGTGACCATATCCAATTAACAGACCATAATCTGATAACCGAAATTACGTTACCAATCGCACAAATCGGTTCATGGCGTCTCGCCGGCTGCGGGCACCGTGAAATACGATTATGGTGCCCTTGCCACCAGTTTCTGGCGGCGGTGAATGGTGAGTGCTTTAAAGTATTGCTCAAATATTTAGTTTAAAACTGGAGAATTGCTGTGATATGAATGAATGAATGAAAATTCTTTATTTTACGTAGGTACACCTTACAAACTAATATGCGAGACAGATTATATTAAATATATTACGTACATTGGGCGGTCTTATCGTTAGGGAGCGACTTATTCCAGACAACCTTTGGATGGAGTGGAGCGTATAAATAGGAAGGTCGGTTAGGGTGTACTATATCACAATAAAATGGTATCTCTGTAACTTAGCTCCTATTTTGTCACGGACTAACTTTGTTATAAACTAAGAAGAATAATAAATATTTTAAGCCAATTTAGAGACATAAAATTTTTGTAGAGACCATACGTGTATAGGTATTCCATGAACAGCACTTAATTTTAGAGCACAGATCGGTAGAGCTAGGCACATTCCACTTCGAGCACTGATCAGTTTTTATTCATTTACATTAGTTTACCCAATTTTTTACTAAGTAAATCTAGTTTTTTTTCCTTTCTTTGTTATTACTCCTCTTGTACATTTACATAGTGAATTCTCAACTAGTTGCTTGCTCACTATGTATGCTCCGTTCAAACTTGTGCTACGCTAGTCAGTAGACCTATCACAAGCTCAAGACTAACTACAGAGTTCCAAAAGCCTAAGACTAAGTTGATTAGCGAGTAGCATAGATGCTAGTGGTGCGGGCTTGATTCCAGAGGTGGGACTGAGACGCAGTAGGTATTTCTTATACTATTTGGTGACCACAACATCAAAAATAAAAATCCATTTACGTCATTTTAAGACCAACTCCTGAGTTTTTAAACCATCACCAAGCTTTCTTCATAGTGACCATCAAAACATAAAATAACTCAATACAAGACATAAAGCCATCCGATCCGGGAAGAGCACCAATTTATTAAGCACCAATTGACAAAGAATTAACTCTAGGTATTCCAAAGAGCAGCACGAGCGATCACCCATCCACATTGTGACCGCGCACACTGGCATCGGTCACAGTGACCCCGACGAGTTTTGTTTTTGAATTACTCCGTTATTACGCACGCTGTGCGTCTGAGAGTCTGTGAAAAACACAAAAATATGCAAGCGGTCACCAAGACCGACGTTAGGTAGTAGTGTAACTGAAAAATACGTTATAGCTATTTTACACTTTGTTATGTGCAAGTGCGAAGTGCTAAGTGGTTTTGGTGTCAAGTTTTAAGTATATTCAGAACGTTCACACAGTGTTTAGTTGATTCTGCTATTTATTACTCCAGATTGATCCATTCGTGTTGCCGAGCAATTATTGCTCAAAAAATTGCCTGTATACGTATAAGCGCACCAAGTTGTGCGGGAGAAAATAGACATGGCTTCTAATCACTTTACTTCGCACTTGCACTTGTCCCTCGCGCTTGATACTTAACAAAGTGTAAATCGGGCATTAGTGGCCAAGGTTTAACATAGATCGAGTAAGAATGACTAAGCAAGCTAAACCAAAATTGCTTTACGTTATTCGATTGTCAGAGCCTTTGAAAAGAGTCGGAACTGCGTCGTATTAAATTTTCGATAACGTCTTCAAAGTTGAAGCAGATTGCACACGGTCCCGTGCATCTGCTCCCGGCATTTCGTTAACAGAAGTCTTTGTAGCGGATTTTATTGTACAGTGTGATATTATAGTAAGCGGATATATAATTCTGATGGAATATCCGATTTTCTATGAGGAAATGCACGTTTTATAAGCAGGCGCTTTTACATCGTATCATGATTTATGCAGCGTTACATCGGCAAAAAATTTTATTCGCGCGTAAGTATTTTTACTTCAATGAATTTTGTGTGGTTTTGGAGCTTTCGAGTCCCTTCTCCATATCTGAAGATACTACTTTTGACTATTTTTATTCTTTTTTTGTGTCAGGAACCTTTTTTTACTAGAGGCCATGAACGTGTGCTTAGGTGTTACTACTTATGATCAGGTACCTAGATCATCTGCATATTCCATCAAATGTAATAAATTTCTCCTATCATTTATTTCAAATAATAGGTACCTACTTTTATCCCATAAAATGATGTCTCCTGGTTCTATCAAGCCAAAAAGTACCCATTTAAACCCACTCAATTTCTTTTTAATTTCAAAAATCGTTTGCCGCATTGGCTAAAATGT
Organism: Eulithis testata; assembly: GCA_947507515.1. Classification (NCBI taxonomy): domain Eukaryota; kingdom Metazoa; phylum Arthropoda; class Insecta; order Lepidoptera; family Geometridae; genus Eulithis; species Eulithis testata. The sequence goes on along the minus strand of OX382198.1, from coordinate 10,556,866 downwards.
ATTACAGTAATAGGTGAGGTCCGCATCGAGTTATTGGCAAAATGGATTCCAAGGCAGCATTGGGTTTAAAATTGGATGTTATTTAGGTCGTATTGGCTGGGCTATTGTTAGAATGGGTACTTAGACAGATATTTTATATTTTTCACTGGTAGTTTCTTTCTATATAATTTTGTGGAATAAAGTTCGCAACTTGGGACATAATCATAAAATTACTTAGGTATTGAATATTTACCTGTTCCTCCTAAATTACAAACGCAAAAATGTGCTACAGTTTCAAGACATAAACCAAGTTTCAATTGAACAAATTGGTTGTCAATTACCATCACTTTTCGACGTGATGGTTTGATAACATCAGCCAAATTAGCTGCCTAAATCACAAACTCTGATGGGCATCACGGTTCCTCCATTTGGTTTCATCTGGAGTTGGCTTCATTTTCTGCAAAAACCATTATCCCCGCACAGGAGCGGGAAATAATGAACTATATTACACCCTGTCATGTTATATGTCAGGCCATGTGGTTGCTGCCTCATATTAGAAGCGCTATGAACGCTGTGTTATGAAGGGAGTCTTCGGTTACTTATGATAGAAGTTACAACGGTAATTTAAATTCTGTTTCATTAGCTAACTGAGGGAAAAGAGAATGGGCATCTTGGACCAAGACTAAAAAAATTACTTAGGGTTTTTTTTTTACATTTGGTTTACAACTTGTATACACTAACTTAACTTAAAACATATTTTTTAGTTTAATCATTTTTGGTGTAATTTCTAATATAGTAACTGGGTTGACACATAGTGCGTCTGAAAATTAATAAAAATTTATGAAAATCCAGATTTTCGAAAATAACTCGATTCCCACAGGATGGATTTTTATTCCCATTCTCCTTTCCACATTTCTATAAACTGGTAAACTCTCCATACTAGTAAAGAAAAGTTTTAAAAATTTACAAAGGAACAAAAATTCTAGTATTCAGCCTTTTTCCCAATTTATCTGATATCAATTAGTGACAGGTTTTTATTACTAACAAATCTTTGAATGCGGTACCTTAAAAAATTAAGTCTAGAGAAGACTTTACTTAGACTAAAACCAAACTAGAAGCTATTTCCAGCAGAGAGCAGGTAATGTAGGTATACATTACTGCTTCAGTACTATGACTGGTATGTTTCAACGATCGAAGCGAAGCGAGCATCGATATTTTATGCACCCCGAAACTTTGACTTCAGTTAAATCTTCACGTTCTATGAAGCGGTTACCGCCATATTCTGATCAAGGAAATCTACAACATCGATTTACATAAAAATGGATGGAAATGATTGGACTGACTTGATCTAAAAACATTCTAAACGTTTTTTCTGTGTGATTTTGGTAAAGTAGAAATTTTTGTTTGGTACAACTATTATCAATATAATTTTATGAATTTATTTGGGGTTTGATCCCACCGAAAACCATCGTATCGTCATAATATAAATATTAAAAATATTTTTTTTTATTAAAGTTTTGTTTACGGTTAAAATTGTTGTTTCAATCATTATATACTGGACCTCAAAGTTAGTAGGGCCAACTCCTCCGGACTTAACCAAATTTTTTTTAAAGTTGTTACTTTGTTTGTGCCAGTTTTTTACGTCCGTCATTACAGCCATCGTTTTTCTAGAAAGGAAAGCTGAGAGAAAGTATAAAGACTCGGCAATAGCTTCCGTTTTAATAATATATTAGAGTTTTCCAACCTGCCTAATGGTTTTATGTCTGCAGTCGAAGATAATGGGATATTGAAGGTATTGTTATGAAAAACTATAGGAACGCCCGTGGCTTTATATAAATTATGTAGAAGTAACACACAGAGAAACAATTTTAAATCCAGACTTTATTCTTTGAAGAATATTAGAAGAACCATCGCATCGGTGCTAATTCTGGAATACCTACCATTGGTGCTCTTTGTGGTATCTCAATCATAATAAGATAGATCAGCTATTGGTATTCGTTGGCTTTGTCAAAGAGTTCTGGTTTGCTAAAACCTGTACAAAAACTTTGTTGAAAAGTTTTAGGCTAAGAATTTTTTTTAAGACACATTAGAATTATGTACGCGAATTGTCAGTCAGTCGGGTTTCCAAATGGTTTACACAACGTTAAAAGTTAAGATACGGAGAAAATATCTTCTTACGATTATTAGGTACCTACTATAAGACCTTTGAAGTAATAAATAGTACGTGGTTTTCAGAGAATCTTATTATATGGGAGAAAACGTAAGAAAGCCCTTCCCTACAGGAGTTTATTTTTTACGAGAACACAAACATACACAAAAACACGTTAGTTATCTTAATTCATTTATTATTTTTTTATCAATTTCTATAATACATTAGGACCTCCCACTGGACATTAAATAGGACTTTATTTATATTAATAAAATGTTCATTTTTCTCTTATTAATAAATAGGGGAATTATTAACGTAATAAAAATATCATTAATCTATATCGCACACATCAAATAGTGTTTCCATCGTATTAATACAAATTGGATAATATCATTTATTGATTCCAGTGGAAACAAGTATACAAACTAAGCTAAATTACAAAGTAAACTTTATAACGAATCCCCTTGTTACAAATGTCGGTTGCGTTTTAAAAATGCGACACGCAGTAGGTGGCGACACGGTTTAATAGCTCTGTCATTGAATGGAACGGAAGGGGCAACAGCTTTTCTATAGCGATCAAATTTTTGTTTATGAGATTAAGTTACTAACAATCGGACCATCAAAATTTTCTTGCACAAGTCTCTAACCCCTACCTTCTTGACCTCTCGTCCAACTCGCTTACTCACGTTCAACCAATATCGCCAATCATTAGACTATCAATATTAAAATCAATTCACCATCGGCAGCAGAGATTTCAGCTATCTATCATTAGCCGACCAACAATGGTGGTATTGTCCCATGGAATGCCAATATCGACCATTGTGTGAAGGGGACAAACGCGTGATCTATGGGGTTATATGGGGTAGGTAGTATTCCCATAGATACGTGTACTTGGGTATACTTATGGGAAGTTTAGGGGATTATGTAGGGTGGAATGTGAGGTTCTATTTTTAGGGCGGAATTTATCGCGGATTAAATTTTCGCGTTTGTTTTAAAAAAAATATGGTTGTCAAAGGGTAACAAATAGGAAATTAATTTTTTTTGAAAATATGTAAGATTTGCGGTATCCACTGCGTGTAGCAATGCAGTGCCTTAGAGTGAAAGTTGAGGAAGTGTTTACAGTGGTAGTACTTTCCGTAGGTATCACTATAGCTACAGCATGGTAGTTATTTTGCTCCCAACTTTTAACCTTCATTTCCGATGACATGTCCTTGTATGGGAAATTCCCCATAAACCCATCAATCCACTAGAAACTAAAACAAACAAATCCCGTTATGGGTTATCAAAATACCATAAAATATGAACACAAAACATTTTACGATAGGATTCCACTTTTATGGAGTTTTTAGGACAACTTATCATTTTTCCCATAAACCTGATTTAATGGATTCAAGGATGGGATCCCGTGGACCAGATTTTACTACTGTTTTCATTTGTTTTTAAAGCTGATGTTGTAATTATTACCCGACTGTCCAAAAGTTCAGAAAAACGATTATATTTTTCTGTCTGACCGCATATCTCAATCGGACGAATCTTTGACTACTGCCTCTAGACAAAACTCTATTAAAGAGGTTTGAGAAATTCTTTCAGGCACTTTTGTTGAGATTCAAAAGTTTTTGAGTAAAACTATAGAGAAGAAACGCACTGAAAAGTGTTTTTTTTTACTGAAAAAATACATACGGCGAGAACTTTAAGCTTCTTTTTTTTTTATTTAACACAAACAAGTGCTAGGACTTAGTGCTACGAGCATTGTCTACCAGTCTTCCTGAGCGTGCAAAAAGACTAAGTAAGTAGCGTAGTAGCGTGTTTTATTGGTACTACAATTTGTAGCAAAAATTATACTGTTGGTAAACGGTGAGCACAACAATAAAAATAAATCAAAACCCATTCATCTAGGTACTACACAATGACAACATCAAGTGAAGTTTGTCCCAACATCTTCACGTTTCCACAACCGAACTCGAAGTTCCAATAGCATCTATTTATTACAAACCGAATCTCAGGTGAAATAACGGCTTACTAAGAAGTTATCACCGTCATATTGCAACCGTCATCAACAGCTCTAACTTAGGAAGTGTGAACTAGAGCAAAATTCGTGGTCACTTGACAATCACGTAAACTTATAGTCAGTTTTAAAGCATGACAGCCTTTTTTTTTAATATGGATAGCACAGATGACTTATTCGCCAACTCGCGAACGTCAAACTTGCGAATAGGCGCGAGTTGGCACCTGATCATAATACTGGATAGTAATGCCACAGATCATATAACACGCAATGCAAGCTATAATTGTGATACTGTCAAAATTCAGGCCTCAACTCTCAAGAAATATACTAGAAGCGCGAAGCTAGAGGTTCTTCGTAATGCACGGAAAAATTCGCAGGAATTAACAGTTGGCTATGTTACGATTGAAATGTTACGGCCACTGGATCTATGTAATACACAATTAATATTAATTTTTTTTTTTTTTTTTTTTTACAGAAAAATATTTGTTTATTCCAATTAATAATATTAGGGAATGTTTCTGTATACACACTGTTGGTGTTCCTTTTAATAAATAAATAATTAAATACTATTTATCAGCTAGTATTGGTTATACTCCAACACTGTATGAAATAATATTTAAAAATTTTATTTAACGAGATGTTTGTATTGTGTGATGCAAATTACGGCTTACTTCAGAGGGGTAAGCACTAGTTCCTATTATAGTATCTCAAATCCAGTTTTAATTTTCTTCACTGGATGTTTCAAAATGGTTCTTGTGATTGCGCTATTTTTTGATTGTCTCTTCCTTAATTGGTCTATATTGAGTACTTGGTCAGTCTTGACTGGAGCCCAATGTTCATACAGAAGACTTTCGACCGCTGAAATATTGGTTGATGGGAAAACTTAATTCTGAGCATTGATCTACTAATTTTTAGTTTGAAACATTTCAAAATCTGAGTAAAGCCTTGGTCTCGCGATTGTAACGTACGACTCTGCGATGTGCAGCACAACGCAGAGTACTGCGTTTGTTCCTCGCCGCTGACGCAGACTGCGACGTAACATAAGCCCATTCTAGACGTTTTCCATACGATTATGTGTCCGGCGCTGCATGCTGCATACCGCTGTGTTGTGCGTTACGATCACGAGACCAAGGCTTAACGAGAAAATGGGTTACGCCAACGTTTTGATTTCGTCAAAGTAGATGTCTTATTTATCACTGAAAAGAATGAAACTGACGCAGAGGTGTACATTTAACACATTTGCGGTTCAATTTTAAGCTTGTAACACCTTTATGCACACAGTTTAACATTAAACATAATCTTTATCTTTATTTTTATCTTCGTCGGTGTTTTAACTAGTGCTTAACCCTATTTGCAGACTCAATTGGGCGCATTGCGGTGCGACAAATCATTGCACTGTGTGAGCGTGGAACTTGCGATTTGGGAACTTTACACGTGACTAAGGTATTGTTTATCTATTTACATGTGAAACTTTAAGGTAGATGCATACGATACTGTCTTAACGCACTAGCGGTTAACCGTGGGGGCGGCTAACCGCGCTTTTCCAGTTTAATATGCAACCGCTGCGTACAATCACAAGTGGTTGACAAGCGGTTGCATATTAAACTGGAAACGCGCGGTTAACCGCCCCCGCGGCTCACCGCTAGTGTGTTTGAAGCCTAGCATTACAAGCTCTATAAAACGTCAGAGGTAAATACTACTTTCAAAAGCTACTCAAATATCACTTTGGGAAAATAGTTGGGAGCTTCCATTATTTTCCAGATCCCGAAAGTTGCTGATAGACTTTTTCAGGTTCCTTCGTCACCCCTATATAAGGAACTAGGGTAGTACTTGTCACATTTCTTTAAATGGAGATTTTAGTCAGAAGCAACCCGGGCAACACATATTTTTTAATTACGTAACCATGGTAACACCTAGTTGTAGAATAAAAACTGACTCAGCATACAACTCAGTCATGCGTTTCTCTATGTTACCCATCGCCCATCTGAAAGCACTATCTTTGTTACCAAATTTTATTGCAAGTATGACTAGATTGAAACCTACGACCCCAGGATTAAGAAGGCGAGGTCATTCGCTTTAAAATACCGGGACTAAAACCAAGCGGTCTAAAAATTCTAAACCTCTATTCTGTATTCAAAGGCACATCGATTGCACCTGCTCAGACATGCAGGTATTCAAATTGCGAAATAAAGATTATTAATCTTGTCGATCATACATCTATTGTCGCGTTTATTGAAAAATATTTCAGCTATCGGGCGTTTGTACATCGACTGATAACGACATTCAGTTGTTGAACAAAATTATCGGCGCCGACACAGAAAGCGTCTAGTACTAAAATAGTTGATTCCAACATGTTTAGCATCTATAAAAACACACCACACCATCTTTTTGCACGCACAGGAAGACTGGTAGACAATGGATCTGTGACAATGATATCGATTCGCTTGTTGCATTTTCTTGACTAATCTAATTTGACAGCTCTAAAATTATAGCCGTCCTTATCGTTTCAGTTTATGAGAAAAGGGACGGCAACATTTTTAGTGCTGTCAAAATATTAGGTTAGTTTTTTATTTTTTTATTTGCTCCTCGGAGCGGGCTATAGTTTTAAAACCATACCGCCCAGTCTAACGTTATGTTTTTTCCTATTATGTTAGTTTGTTTATGTACGTTTGTCTTGCGTCAAATTAGGTTAGTTCAGAAAAATGCAACAAGCGTATCGATACCAATGATGCACTTAGCCACTCGTTGGTGTGACATTTTAAAACAAAAATAAATAATCGTTGATATCGTGTAGATGTCGTGTTGGTAGCAGTATAACATCCACAAGAATCCCTTTTCGCAGCTGCAGAACTATTAGGGAAATCCGAGAGCGGTGTAGAGTTTCTGAAAGGACTTTTTGGCAGTCTTTTGTCGCAGAAAAGGCGGGCTGAGGAAAGGAGTTGGTAGGTTACTCATAAGAATAATAATTTGAACAAACTTACCTTATAAAAACGTCAATATTTATGTGGTTCCCACCAGCAAATGTTTTATAGAGCCTGACAATAGTAATGGCAAATCATACAATATGTTTTTTTATTTTGAAATAAATTACTCTTATTACTGTAAAATAATTAATCGAATTAGGTGTCAGTGGATCTTACCTTTGACATGGATAACTCCTAATATCCTCCTCCTCTATTACGCCTTTGATAACTCCTAATTAATCTCTATAAAATTTTAATGTTCTATGTTTTCGACAGGAGAATGTATGCAACCACGTTTGAAAGTCGTATCAGTAAAAGTTTTTGTCCAGAATAAGTATACAACCTTCAACACGAGCACCTTCAGAAATACGATGTAAATTGAAAATCTCTCTATTCGAAGATCAAACGAGTAAGGCCTTTTGTAGATTTTCCGTACTCTCTCATATTTCGAATATATGGGGTCATAATACTCATGTTATGGCATCTACGTGGAGCCTTAACTTTGTCATCATTTTGCTGACATTTTTATGGGGAAAACAATTTTTGATACAGAATATTTTGAAAGAATGCTCTCAGTGAGAGTGGTTTTTGAGATTGTATGTAATAATGGTATGATAGTAAGGTGCATTGGGGTAATTGCGAAAATGGGTGTATTCCAAAAATCCATAAAATCTAGTAACATAATGCGATATTTTCCTGTTGGCAACATTGGTCTAGACGCCATCTTGATTGGCATCGCCGTGACAGTCCTATATATCCTCGTGCCAACAGGAAAATATCGCATTATGTTACTTGATTTTATGGATTTTCGGAATATACCCATTTTCGCAATTACCCCAATGCACCTTACTAGGAGTACCTATGTAATGTAAAAAGCAAGGAATTAGGATAAAATCATTCTTCCAAGGTAAAAAGCTTCGGTAAAAAGATATCTCAGTTTCTTCTTCTTCAAGTTCAAGTTCAACTTCTTGGTTTGTAACTTTTGTGGCTAGTTGTCATAATTCTGCCAGTGTCGAGTTCGCTAATGCTAGTGTCAAAAACATGAGGGGAGTGCGGACTAAGAATATGGTCAGTGTACAAAAGGAGGTAAAGTCCTTTCCATGAAAGAAGTCCCGCAGACGCGTCGCTGTAGTCGACCTTAAGTATTATTTCTCGGGCAGCACTTTTAACAACTTTAGGCATTGAAAACAAGACTTTGATCACAGAAACCAAATAAAAACGCACTAGCATCCGAACACATTAACAGCACCTGACAACTAATTTAAAATTTAGTTCCGGAAATTTCCGCGGGACTTCTTTCATGAAAAGGACTTTACAACCAAAATTTTAACAATTTGATTGATTTAATTCTTCTTCTTTATTTTGGCCTTACAAAAAAAGTCATCTGACAGCTGACAGCTGATAGACTAAATTGACGTCCACCATTTCCCTATACTCGCTGAAATTATCATTGAAAACTGCTGTTGACACATTGTTAGACTTTATGACATGTACCGATCGCTTTACTAAAAAAACATGTACGATGTATTTACCAATCAGCATCCAGCGGACCGTTTGATTGAATGAACTACAAAACAAACACAGCCTTACTTCCACCACGCAACTTTCAACAGCTGCAACTTTGTTTGTTACATAACCATTGCGTGATGACTGAGGGATATTCAAAGTAGGGAGCCAGATAAGCCAGCAGTGAAATATAAAGTAGTTTGAATAGTCGAGGGTAGTTTTCTGCATTATTGATGGTAGTATTGATGGTAACATGATGTTGGAAGCTATTAAACTTGCAATAGAGGTTGCGAATTGTAATTTAAAGTTATGGAACTAAAAATAGGAGATCGCTGTCAGTTTGTGATGGTTTTTAGTTTGCATTTTAACTTTGTGGGAATTCTAGTTAAAATTTGTTTTGACGAAGTTTTGCTAGCTATTTTTAGCACTCAAACTGAGCTCACTATAATATTGTGTCCGGTTCTGACTATGGGACATATCGTTAGTGTTATCAATATAATATTACTTATAACTGGAGTACTTTATAACAAAATATACTTTATCATGGCCATCTCCCTAAATTTCTCTCGATCTCGAATTGGAGTCGATTTTACGAAGCATACACATATGAATCTCATTTTTTTTAATTATTTAAAATTTTAATAATAAAACAAAGAGTTTTTGATATGATGTAGAATGTCCTTTGACGATGGATCAGAACAGGATTCACTCATGCCTTGAAAAGATGATTTCTTTAAACTCGACCCTACATGAAATGACTTTGAAATCTTCGAGGTAACATCCTCTAAACTATTCTAGCACGCGACGCGTAGGTCCATTGACTGAGAGACCAGGAGGTAACCAATATAATCCTAAGTACAACAATACCCATTACAAAAGACACTAACAGCTTCATCAGACCGGCTCTCGCCCACGACCGTATTAAGACGCAGTTCGAAGGCGGAACTTGCATTGTTATGGTAATGTCATTTTGACAGTAAAAATGTGGTTATGGGCCCAGTAGGGTAATGAAGTTGATGCATTTGTTCTAACCTCTAACTGTACTATAATTAAAATCTGTCAAATGAAAAATGACAGTGACTTCTTCTGCTTCTATACCTTTAAGGCCTCTGTCCGTCATTTCGACAGACAATTTTGCTAGTGTCAAGGGAAATTTTTGAAAGTCAAGTCAAGTCTTTCGTCAAGTCGGCTGTCGTTTGTTTTGAAGAGAAAATGGTAAAAGATTAGTAAACCAGTAAACGCCAATAAACACTGACATTGGCAAATTCGTGGCAGCCCTAGCCACCGAACAGCCACAAGAAAAGAAGAAGAAGAGAAAATGGTGGATCTACTCTTCAAAAATGAAAACGAATTTTCACATGACAGGGAATTTAGATACATAATAATCATCAGTATGCTGAAGAGGTCTACTGTCATAGAATTGCCGTATATTTTTGGAACGAGCTGTATCAAGCCATCAAATAATATCACGTACGCGTTACGTTGGTGGAACCCTGGATGGGAACCATATAAACTGTAGAGGTCTTAATATTTTTTTATAACAAAGCACTAACAAATGATTTATACTTATCTACACGCCGTACTCCTACATTTTTCCAGCTTTAAGGACTACAAAAGACATTTTTCTTTGTCTTTGCTATCCTTTAGTAACAGCTGCTTGATAGTGTTGTACGCGGCTTTCGTATCCGAATTTCCGGAGGTTTTATTTGTTTATTTATCTATCTAAAAAAAATACAGCTTGCTTTTCAATTATCGAAGTCAAAAACCTGATTAATATTTATAATTTAAATCTCTTTACAAGTAAATACGCTTTAAGCTTTGATTCATAGATTCCTACTCCACTCATATTTGCGAACAACAACGAGATAATGAAGAGATATATCTATAATGTGTATATGTTTATTATATATTTAGGTATTTATACATTTATGTGTTATAACTTTATTGTATGTAGGTATGTTCTATGAATTATTTATATATAATATATTAATGTATGTAATCTTAACTGTGTTTTTAGCTTACTCTGGTATATCTATATGTTTTTAAGTAATAACCTTTGAGTACACGCACCCACCATCATAATTCATTTCTCCTCTCTATCGTGGAAGGTTTGCTGGTAGAGAACTCTTTCTAGGGTTAAGCTCACCTTTGTACATGACCTATCTTTAAGTTCCCTTTTATGTAACTACTTTTGTGTACAATAAAGAATAAAGAAGAGATGATGACAACAGATTTAGCAGCCACTTTACCTAGCTCAACTTTGGACGATCAGTATGAATAAACCTAGATTCCCCGTCATTTTATAATAGTTTGATAAAGTTTATTTTTTTTATTTTATACAATATAAGCAACCGTTTGACATGATGTGGTCGACGATGTGGCACGGTTACCTAGAAGATACCTATTCACTCTACTCTTGAAAACTTCCAAATTATGGTCATTTGGGAACACAGACGCCGGCAACGAGTTCCACTCTTTGGCTGTCCATGAGACATGATGACATGATTCCAAACCTTTTTAGCTATGAAGCCCGCTACGGCCATGCGTCAATATGTAATAACATTACATTAATATTTGAGTTACACGAGCAGAAACGACATTGTTTTCAATACATGGAAAAGTCAATGAAAAACTAGTAAAAGAACTCTACCGAATACGAGTGAGGGAACTATACGAGCTTCCGACATCCGTACCTCCATTTCCGTATCCGCTAGTTTACGACATCACTAGCACAGATTACTTAGCAGTTTCTTTGTAAGCTTGTACTAACAAAGGGATTAAATTAGGAAGAAATGTGGAAAGATGGACTTCATTTCGTCAGCTTAGTTAATAGACATTTATAAGATAGACTAGCTTCCGCCCACGACTTCGTTCGCGTCCCGTTGGATCCCGTTGATTTTCCGGGACGAAAAGTATCCTGTTTTTTCTAATACCTCCAAGAATATGTGTACAAAGTTTCATGATGATCGGTTAAGTAGTTTTCGCGTGAAAGCGTAACAAACAAACTTACATTCACATTTATAATATTAGTACCTAGGATATAAATTATCTAAATAATAGGTCAAAAGGTTGAATAAGTAGTCTACTTATAACATGCGGCCATATCACTAAGACGGATCTCTTTTTTCGGGTACCTATATGCGACGGAAATTAAAAAACTGAAAAGACTTTCTTATGTACCGTGAAAGTGGAGATATTCATTTTTAAAACCATGAGAATTCATATATTTTTATCATATTATATATTTTATGCACTAAATAAATATTTAAAAAAAAAAAATTTGTATATATTTTCTTAGGTTGATTAAAATAACTAAACCTTACATCATAATTGCAAAGATGTATTACACCACGACGCTCCCAGAGTAATCCTTCCTAATAAGCAAGTTATATAGGAGGCCAGGGAGTAATTTCAACGGATTTAGGACTCCCGTGGGAAGTAAAGTCGGGAGACAAAACTATCTTTACGACCTACATAAAAGTAGGTAGCTTACAGCTGACCTGGATTACACTGCTACTGAGCAATGCAGGGGGATTTTGAACTGAAATTACAAAACGTACTCAATTTAGTTTACTAACTTCAACCGAGCACCGGTGCCGCGGTGATCTAGAGGTAATGAGGGAAGCGATCTCACTTTATTCCTATCCTAAGGTCGTGGGTTCAAATTCGCTCGTGCACCTATGGAATATCTACTCGGAATATTTATGTATGCATTGCGTCCCTCAAACGGTGAAGGAAAATATCGTGAAGAAACGTTTGACAGTTTCCTATGAAAAACCAGAGTTATTCGTCAACGAAATCTTACAAGTGCGCGCGAGTTGGCACGTTCCGATTTTTATACTAAAAAGGATCATGTCATATTGTGTCCACTGTAAAACATCATGTCTGGAAGAAAATTAGAACTAATACAGTATTTACAAAGTATACATGATACAGTTGAGCTATCTACAAACCGTTGCAAACGATTTATAGATAGCTCAACTGATCCAAATCAGTGCCAATCGGAAGCGTGCCCAAGACTTTGCTCGCGTGGTAGCGGCATACGCATTATTTGGTTAAAATCTTTGATCTTAATTTTAGACCCTTGAAGTTGCGACTTTTCAAAATTCTTTTCATAATGCACCCCTACACTATAAGGATACTACCCTCCAAATTTCATACCTCTAGGACTTATAGTTTAGGCTGGACGTTGATTGTCAGTCAGCGTCAAAAGAGTTTTATATTATATTTAAAATTAAGTAGGTCAACTGAATAACTAATCAATAAAAAATAAACACTATCAGAGGTAAAACTGTGTCAACTATGCAATACCCAATTGATTTAACCCTAGTTTCCTATGAGTGCATTGGCCTGATTCTCATTCAGACTGCTCGTACGTGAGGCGAATGCAATGCAGCCCTTATTGTGTTACCATTGCGGGTTGCCGTTTAGATTTTCGAGATTACTTGGAATTTGCAGTTGCATTCAAATTGAGAATCAAATCGAGATTACTTGATACTAATCTTGAACTGCGATATAATTTTTAAAAGTAGAAAAGGTTGCTTGTAACCTCTAGTAACATCTAAGTAGGTTATATGAAACCGAAATAATAAAATGTATGTCTTCTACATCCTACTTCAAACGATTCCTATCCTTATAAATATTATACTCCTTGGGCTATTTTTGGGCCTAATATCTTTATACCAGCTAAATACTTAATCGAATATACATTTATAAATATTTTTCTCTTGTCTGTTTAGTTAGCGCAGCAATTTCTTGTACGGTATTAGTTATCTTTTCGCCAATCATGGCAGACCACGCTCAAAAGTAGAATAGTAAGGATTCTACTTCTACAAATACTTTTCTCAGTAGCATCCAATCTCGGATTATGAGTCCTGCATCGCTCAGAGCCCACTCGACTGTCAGCGCAACGCAAAATACAGCGCAATATCCCTGCGAACATTTTCAAAGCAATTCCACAATAAGTATCTCTTCAAATTCCACAACTTAATCCAGAAAGCAGACATCAAAGTATAAACATCCCGTTATTGAAAATCTGAGTGTTTCCTTTAAAAGTATGAATAGTGGAATATTTAAAATGGTTCGCAGTACAGCGAAGGATTTTAACGAAGAACCACGATTGCTAGAGCAACTACGCTATACCACGAAGAGCACTTATCGATTGTTATAGGTTGGTGCTATTTATCAAATAGTTCCTATAATTAAAAAAAAACCATGAGAGCACACACTCTAAAAAATCCTAGAAGAGCACAGCACACACACTTTAATCAGTTTGAAAACTGTTTAGTGCTCTTAGTGAAGGTGCTTTAAAACTAAGTGCTCTCAGCGGAATGCCTCAAGACGACGACGATGGAAGTTTTTTGAACGTTTTCGAATTCACGCAAGAATTCCCATATTTTGTTAGTCTTAGGATTTGAAAATTATTGTCAAGATCCTTGCAAATACCCAAAAAGATTACATAATAGGTAATTTTGACATATTCACTTGCACCTGCCACGTAACGTGATATTTTGCACATCTGGTTTTTCTTTGAGAAGGTATATAGCAGGTAACAAATAGATAATGCGAGATAACGATCTATAAGTAGTCAGGACTTCCAGTTCTATCTTGTTTATCTACCTGATTCCCTCGTTTCGGATTAAGAGCTCACATTACATTTTCACACTGCCACCGACACGACATCGGAGAGCTTAACACCTCGGACATTTCGGCATTACTAAACTTTTTGGCTAGTTTTCTTTGTAAACTTCCTTTATTCACAAATGTAATGCTTGTTACGTCATTTATTCAACTATTTAACAACTAGGGTAACAAAAACTCTTCTAGTTCTAAAAAATTAACCTCAACTGAATTCTTGACAGGACATGACTTTACTGAACTGACAAGTCAAAAAGTTCCCCGGCGGAGGGCGTTAGTGTCGCGCGCATGCGCGCGCATAAAGGCCGCATTCCGAGCACGACTCGTGAATATAAAGCCCGCGTTACACAAAGAAAATTACAACTAATACAGTATTTAGAATATTTACAGCATACACATTGTCATTAAACAGTTGAGCTATCTACAAACCGTTGCAAACGATTTATAGATAGCTCATCTGGTCCAAAAAAGTACCAGTAATAAGTTTTCTTGGTTGCATTATCTTAGACATTCTAACCATCACTGGTGGAACCAGGATATTAGTTTGGGAAGAGTTTGACCCAGGATTTTGGTGGCGGAGGAGAGACTTGACCAATGGTAATGAAGTTCGCCAACTTTAGTCATATTTTTATAACGTTAGCACTACTCAAATGCTCTAAAACTGAAATTGATTATACTTATTAGCGACTGACATTGAAGATTTTGCGAATATGATGTCCAGTATTATTTAGCTTTGCGGTAAGGGTGTTGGGCAACCCTTGGGTACAATTGAAGCTGATTAGGCTTTAGCAAAAGAAAACCCCTCCACCACCTAGATCTACTCGAACCACAGCTTGGACCATTCTTGGACTTATACCCCGAGGGATCAGTACTAGAGGCTTTATCACCATGTCATCTCCACCGTTATATTTTTGTTCGAGTCACAAATACATATATATCGTATCGTATATCGATTGTCGGTATCGTGTCGGTGTCGGCTAGTGTACAAACGACCACAGATAGTAAACTTTTAATGAGTCGTTCGGATGCAGTCGCACTGTTTACTCTCAGAGTTAATGTTATTGTTCTAAGTTTACTACCTGCACAGTTACTTAATAGTTTAGTCAGACTGTTAGTAACTTAGTATAAACCGCTCGTTTGGATAAAAATAAATAATCTTAAAAAACACTCATTAATTTGACTTGACCGTTATTCGAAGCTTATTTAATTATATTGAGAGTAGCGCTTACTTGATTTCCCGTCTTCCGGTTCGAATTCCTGTTCTATTCATGACTTTTACCTAGCTACGTCACTTCCGCATGGCAGGTGGGGGAACTTTAGCTTCTGAGTTTCGCCGCTTTATGATCTCATTGGCGTCTTGTTTCCCGCAGTGTTTGGACGTACCAACACTTCAACAAGACTTAAGAAATTGTAACTTGTAACAAGTTAAAAGAAAAAGTGTACAAAGTGGAAATAAAATAGTGAGGTTAAAAGTGTAAATGCAAACTCTTCATGTAAGTACAACCTCTTTCACATCTATTTTATTCATAAAACATTTTCCTGTTCTATTGAATTTTTATATAATTTAGTTTGGGATTTTCATTACGGAACCGTTGTTAACGGTCGTTTATAAATATATATTATTATTTTTGGAAATCTCATTTTATAATGGTTTTTTGCAGTCTACCCTCAGTTGGGTAGGTATACCAGCTGTCGGTTTTAAATGTATATTTTATATAATAAAAGACCTTTTTGCAGTCTACCCTCTGTGGGGTAGGTTGATATACCAGTTGTCGGTTTTAAATGTATATTTTATATAATAAAATGGTTTTTTGCAGTCTACCCTCTATGGGGTAGGTTGGTATACCAGTTGTCAGTTTTAAATGTATATTTTATATAATAAAATGGTTTTTTGCAGTCTACCCTCTGTCGGGTAGGTGTACCAGATTTCGGTTTTAAATGTATATTTTAAGATAAACCCAACAGTAGAAGGATAGCTCGAGTAGTAGACTCTCCAAGCCGCAAGAATTGGCACTGAGCTCGTAGACACAGCAGTTTGCGCTTCTAAGGTTAGTGATAATTTTATTTCACTTATGTCGGGTGTCAGCAAATCGATGGTTGGGTAATTTCCTTCGTGAAAAAAGCCTTCAGTCCGAAGACTTCTGAGTGTTATTTATAGTAACCTTATGAAAAAACTGTATAACTGCATGGCAGGCTTTACAGATGTTCTTATGAACGTGGAAGACAAGGTGTAGCTTTTGCCACCTCGACAATGTGTTCTCAAGCAAAATGAGTTCCTCAAAAAGCCTTGTGAGACTTTTTGTCCTGGGCAGAATGGCTCTCTATATGATGAGGGTTTGTACCAAATTTTAATGATCTTTTTCCACAGGAGATCTTCGTAAGACTTCCTCAGATTTGTTACAGATGATTTTTGGTCATTTTTTGGTCGAGGGTCCTCGGGTTCTATAGGTCCAGCTCACAGGTGAATCTTAAAAAGTCTCGCGGTCATTCGCAAGAATCAGCTTCGTTCCCAAGACTTTCACAAGGTACTTCTAAGGCGAACAATCTCCATTATTACGCTCATTGATCTATTGCTCATCGACCTCCGCAAGGACGTTACGAACCACGCGCCTTCGCAAGGAAGCTACGCGCCTCCGCAAGGAAGCTATGCACCTCCGCAAGGAGGTTATACATCTCCGCAAGGAGACTACGCGCCTCCGCAAGGAAGCTACGTGCCTCCGCAAGGAAGCTATGCACCTCCACAAGGAGGTTATACATCTCCGCAAGGAGACTACGCGCCTCCGCAAGGAAGCTGCGCGCCTCCGCAAGGAAGCTATGCACCTCTGCAAGGAGGTTATACATCTCCGCAAGGAGACTACGCACCTCCGCAAGGCTACGCACCCCCGCAAGAAGGTTGCGGTCATATAATTCGGTCGCACGGTCGCACTGAATAGTGGTAGACACCAAAATACACTTCGGGAAATACCTACCAATTTAATGAAAGGCAACAAATTAAACGACTCCAGTATTGTCTCAGTACCGATCGTCTCGCACAGATTCGAGATCAGTGGGAACAAATGGAAGCACCTGTGTGCATTCTGAAAAAGCGGTTATTGCATTCCCTTTCGCAAAAAACATTCAACTAGCTTCTCAACGCGATGCCAGTCTGCTTAAATGACGCCCTATCCTATCCTATTAATACGAAAGTCGTAGGTATGGATGTTGGTTACCTGGAATATATATATTGTGCGTAACCTGGATTAACTAATTTTTATCCCAGAAAATCAATGGGATCCAACGGGACGCGAAGGAAGTCACGACCGTAAGCTAGTCGGTTATAATCAAAGTGAAAGTTCAAGGAGTTCTGTAGCATGCTGCAGCATCTCGCGAGTTTTGTTTCACTGATGTTTTCAAAAGCGACGGCTCTGTACGTCCAAAATTCAACCTGAGGCATTGCTTTTTACAATCAGCAGATTGGTTAAGCAAAATTCGATCCTCTTTGACAAGCTTATTTTAACCTTGCAGTAACTTGCTGCCACAGAAGATTTTTGTACTTATTCTATCGCAGAAACCTGCTGGAAATAACCTGTTTACTTTTCGAGCTCAGCACAAATCCTAGTTCTATTGTGACCATGTCAGCACTGTAATCAAGACCCTAGAAAAGTTGGAATGGTTAATGAATAACTCCATCAAAGCTCTAGTGTTCTGGAGCATTTATTTGGACCATTGGACGAAAGCCTTCCAAAAGAGAAAAATAAATCGGCTTCTGCAAAAGAGGTGTGCAACACCCAAAGTGCGTCGTCAGTCTTTCATTTTTGCCAGCTTTTTAGTACTTGCTCCTCTGAATCTTCTCAACGAATCTCTAGACTCGCACATGAAATAGAGACTTGATATAGTGATTCCGAGTATGCAGGTTACGACGGATGCGTGGGATATTGCGTAAGAAGCACGATTGGACAACCTGTCTTGATAGGCATGTGGTCAGAAGCCGTAAGGAATTTGCATTTTAGTCAAAAATCAAGATCAGTTTTGGCCCCTGAGTCACAGTATCGACTCTGTTAATATAAAGCGACAACAGATGGGTTATAGCATATTTGAGACACGAAGGGGGAACCAAATCAGTTCTGCTCATGGACTTGACATACAGCCTTTTCAAAATTTTAGACGATCATCAGTCTATGTGAGTATCTTCCACATTCCAGGAATTTACAAGTCACACCAACCACCTCGGGACGATCGAATCTGCGCGTAGCTCCGGAATGGCATCTATCTCCGTCCGGAATGCACTCACAGAGTCTTCTCGAAACGGAGAACTCCATTAATCGACTTGTTGACTTCCAGTTCTTCGTCAATTGTTCGACCTATCGATCAATCGATCGCCTTGTTCGAGCTCATGTGGTAAGCAATTACGCACTGGAATCACACACTTGCATGGGTTGTTTCCACCTCTGTATCTAATACTTCAAAGTTTTGAAAGTACTACCTAAACCAGGCCTGGGGTTGTATTTGATAGTGCTACACGCTGAAAGCGCGTCCTTTTTCTTTGACGCATATACTTCAAATGTCGCGCCTTAGCAGCCCCATTCACACTTCATCACCTAGACCGATTTCTGATCGACACCGCGACAGAACTACCACCTCCGAACGTCCTTGAAATGACTCTGGAGGTATGGAAATTTGGGGGTGGTCTAGGTTACTAGGAGCATGGGACAGAAGGCCTAATCTCCTGAAGAAGTCGTGGCGGCCTTCACCGAGAGGTCTATAATGTTACGTGGAGACGATAGTGGTCTGGTGTGAGACACATAAGATTAATTTTATTCTCAAAGCCTTATATTTTACTTATATTTTGAGTCATAACATGGCACAATATTACTGTATAAGTCGGTACAGTTAAATTCACAGGCTCTTGTACAACATATATTAAAATTTTATATCCTTGCCATACAATGTCCCCAGCCTGGAACATTATTGAACAAAAATTCTATGCTAAAAATAGTATTTTTCAGGTACATAGACATACAGTTGTCTTATTGCTCCTGTTTTCTGACTTTGCTGAGAGGAGAATTCACGATTTGATTTTTATTCATAATACGGTGGATCCTGATAATTGTTCGTTATCTCAGCCAATCTCACTAGTTTTATGGCATTCGGTTTTAGTTTTTGCTCCGGAAACAGATATTGTCAAAGGTGAGAAAGTACTTCACACCGGGACAGCTTCTGATTCTTTACCAAGCGCATATTGTCAAAGGTGAGAAAGTACTTCACACCGGGACAGCTTCTGATTCTTTACCAAGCGCAAGTCCGATCGTGTATGGAGTACTGCTCTCACCTTTGGGATGGCTCTGCTAAATACCAGCTTGAGGCCTTGGAGACCATAGACAGACGAGCTAAAAAGCTCATTGGTAACGATGCGTTGGTCGAGGCTAAACTCCTGAGCCTCGAGCATCGTCGGAAAGTAGCTAGCCTGTCGGTATTTTACAAGATACATTTTGGGGAGTGTGCAATGGAACTCTTTGAGCTTGTTCCCCCTTCCCCATTCCATCACCGGACCACTAGGCGTACGGAAACGAGACACCCGTTCATGGTTGATATGCCACCAATCCGCACTAAACGCTTTGCGTCTTCATTTATTATGCGGACAGCCAAAGAGTGGAACTCGTTGCCGGCGTCTGTGTTCCCGAATGACTATAATTTGGAAGTTTTCAAGAGTAGAGTGAATAGGTATCTTCTAGGTAACCGTGCTACATCGTAGACCACATCATTGCTTAACATCAGGTGAGATTGTGGTCAAACGGTTGCCTATAATGTATAAAAAAAAAAAAAAAAAAAAAAAAAAAAAGATTCAGCTAATTCAGACAGTCTGGTTGGCTATTATTTTTTAATACAGAAAATGAAAGGTTTTACTGTTTTTCGTTGCTAGAGAATCGTAGAGCTGAAGGTAATTCTAAATATTTATCTATGACCATTAGAGGTGAACCCAAACCTGCATTGCGAACACTGATAGCAGATTGGATTAGGGCCTTGATGTAATGCGCTGGCATAAAGCCACTCTTTGGAGAATAGGGTCGACTGTGGCCTCAAAAAATTGGCTATATAATGATCTTATCGAAGATATACTTACGTTCTCTGTTGTCCTGTTTTTACCTAATCGAAATACTTCTGTATATCCAAGGGTTGTCTGGAAAAGATCGATTATAACGATAAGACCGCCCGTCGTACCTCATACTTGAAACTTATTTCTCTTTTATTGTTTTTCTTCTTTTCTTGGTGTGCAATAAAGAACAATAGGGGAAACTGGTATATTTATAAACGCGAAGTCATACGTCATCAGTGACTAATGTGACTATGCTATTTACTCCGATTGTTTGAAACATATACTGATCTGTGACTTTGTATCCGGATTTGTCAACGAAAGTTATGTCTTAAAGGAGAATATGGTTTTTAGTTGCAATTTATCAATAACTAGCCGTCTCCCGCGGTGTTGCTCGCGTTAGGGTGTGACTTTTCAAAATTCCATTTTCCCGCTTTTCTGTTGAAATTTTTCCTGAATTTTCTTTGCTATAAACCTCACGGAGCCCGAGACCTTTCCAACGAATGCAAAACCGTGGAAATCAGTTGGTGCGTTCTGGAGTTATAGCGTCAGGAAGGAAAACCCGACTTATTTTTATATAGTAGATTATCTTATCTAAGTTACCGAACTCGTAACTTTACTTCATATGTAGGTATACTCTTCATTTGAAAGTATGTACCTACTTTAATACTCTACCCAATTAGATGTATATTTAATAGGTAGAGATTTGCATTATTCTATGATAAAGCGGCGAAACTCAGAAGCTAAAGTTCCCCCACCTGCCATGCGGAAGTGACGTAGCTAGGTAAAAGTCATGAATAGAACAGGAATTCGAACCGGAAGACGGGAAATCAAGTAAGCGCTACTCTCAATATAATTAAATAAGCTTCGAATAAGGTAAGTAAATTAATATGCGTTTTATTGGTAGGTAAAACGCTGCTAATAATAATAATTCTTTATTGCAAACATGGTCCATATAGTTATATTACAAGAAAATAAACATTACAAAAGTATACATAGATAAAATTAAAAATTAAAACATTTTTTTTTTTAATAATATAGACGCAAAAACGTATAAGTATACGTAATAGTGTTTGCAGCAGAGAAGAATATTCTATAGACGGTGTTGGAAGACGCTTTGAGTGAGTTGATATTCTCAACTTGATAAATTGTAAGATTTTTGCCAGCCTGTGGAAAAAGCACTCAGCTACTAGTATAGTATTATATAATCTGTGACTCAGCCCAGCATGGTCTCTGTAATGGGAATGAAATTATCTACAGCCTAGTCTTCGTGATAGATAAATCTAGGACAATTTCATTAGCGATCTACTTTCCTAGAAAAATATTTTCTTCAGATCTAAAAGCTTTAGGTCAGTAAATCTAACATTATGCTGAATAGAATATCCAAGCACTGTGGGAGCTTTTTTTTTTGAATTTTTTTATACAATATAGGCAACCGTTTGACCACAATCTCACCTGATGTTAAGCAATGATGTTTTTGAGGTGTACAATAAACTACAAAGAATGTAAAAATGTTTTACAGAAAAAAGATTTACGTATTAAAATCATGTCTGATTATGGTAAATAATAATTTTAAAAAGAAAGCTCACATAAAATAGGTTTTAAATATCTCCAATTGAATTTCTAAAGTGCTTAGCTAATATGAACTTTAAATAAACGGCATACGAGATCCTTTCCGACCGGGACTTAAAATAAATCTTATATGATATCGAGTGGAGTGTAACCGGTAGAGCTGCCGGAATTGTATCCTCCAGGGATGGATTGAGGGGAAAATACGAGGGCGCCAAAATATAATCTAACGGGGCATGAACTAAACAAATGCTGCTAAACTTGCTTACAACGACTGTTGCAATATCTAAGGAAAAATTAACACATAATCTATTAGGTTTTGTAGGTACTTGAGAGCATAAAGTAAATTATTGTAAATATTTGAATTTATATTTATTTTCATTTACAGGGGTCGTAGTTTGACAGCGTAGTCATTTTAAAAAAAAGCAGAATTTAACCTTATGAAATATGTATATTATCAGCTAACTATTGTTATTTCTAGGCAAAACACATCTGATTTTTCATAAACAAATGAGTGCCAGTGCCCCTACCGTAAGCCCTGAGTGCGTCCCTGCTTTACCTTATTGATCTGGAGCTAATGCCCTATAATCCACTTAGCGTCTCCTTGTAAGTCTGATCGACAGGGATTATAAGAATTACTTAGAGAATTATTTTTATTTGTTGAATCAGCGGGTCCAATTACAAAATCAATTAGTCGATTCTAGTTTTTGCTGATAGAATTGAGTTGTCCATCAATTTTTTAACCGACTTCAAAAACGGAGGAGGTTTTAATTTTTTAATATTTTTTATGTTTCCTCAGAACTCCGTCATTTATGAACCGATTTGTTTTTTTTTAAATTTGCTGAATCTTATTTATCTTACTGACTAAAGCACTGTACCTACTATGAGTTTTTCTATCTATCGAGATGTCATCAAAAGAAAGAACGACAAACATAATTAATAAGACAAGTAGATAAATAGATCTTTTTTTGTTCCTACCAGGTTAATGCGGATATTCGGTAGTGACTGTGGTACAAATGAGTAAGGTAACGACAAACTCGGGGGCAAATTGGTCCCTGTTTCAGCATAATTGCACCACGCTTTGGTATAATGCGGCCCTGGTTTTCAAACGGGGCCTAAGCCGGTACAGTTCACAATCTCAAATTGCCAATCTTCTACCATTTTGCATAAAAATTCTGATAAAAAAATTGATTTCAACTGATATTTACCTACTAGATTTTTTTTTAAGTTAGCGTACCTGTACAAATAAGCAATACTTATACCCTAATTATATTACGATCTAGCCACAACGCTGGCTAATTAGTAATTTTAGATTGGCAAACTTTTAGCATATAAACTAATCAAAGAATGTGTTCATTGGCACTTTTGTCATGACGTCACACTTTGTTGTTGTGTTCTTATTATGTACCTACAAGAATAAAAAAAGATCTACGAGTAGGTACTAGAATATTATCGGAAATATCGATATCGTCCAAACCACATTTCGCCGGTCCCGAGGGAGCGCGTGACCACTCAAACATGACAGCAACAATGTCTGAATTATGAACGAAATTCCCGTCAATTCCATTCCATCTGGTTTTGACTGGCAATCCCGATATAATAGCAAAGTTAGTACATAATTATTTACAATGTAATAGTGGGTATTGAACCGTTATTGCATCATAATTGATATCTTACATCGTTATATTTTAGTTTATAAAAATTGATTGCAGATTTGGAATACAATGATGCTTACTTTACGTCTGAACATTTCACTGGACGAACTTTGTAAGGTTGGCCATTGTTAAACGCAGATGTAACCTCTTAGGACGAGGTTTACCAAATACTTTTCTGATATTTTTTATTCACATAAGAAAAAACATTTGAAGCCCGGTGCTGAAATTTCTTTGCATGGTAGACCATTTTTTTCTACTACACACGCAGTACATAATTATATACATACACACATCAGAAAAATAGCTGCCGAGTTCCAACAAACCCTCTCACATTATTTCATTTTTAAGGCCGCCGTACATCATTCCTCGTCCTAACATCGCAGAGCCATCAATAATTCATCGCTGGTGAATTATTGCGGCGACGATCCTCGGGATTTCCTCTCGGACTATCTAAAGCTTGCTATTGTTGACGTAATGCCGCTACTTTAGGAGTCTTCTTCGACGGAAATGTCGTCATTGTGGTAAATGTTGGAGAAATGAAAAGATATCGGTGAAAGAGGATGCTTTGGACCGGCAAGCCAATGGTGTGATGGATTTTACCTTTATTCTTTATGCTCTGAGATGTTTAGTTCTTGGTTGAAGTTTGGAAAACGGTTCTGATATGAATATAATTTTCTCGGGTCACAAACACTTACCCCCTATCTTATAAAAAGTTAGAGTAGACATAATGTCCTGATTACAAGACCTATGTCTACTCTAACTTTATAAAAGATAGACCGTAAAATTTTTTTGGCCCAAAGATTTTGCAAGAATCTTAACAAAATGATCTACGCTAGAAAACTAATTGAAACTCGAATAGTGTTCGAATAGTGACTGTGAATTATTTTTCAGATGATTAGAGTTTGTATATAAACTGAGAGAAAAGAGAATTAATTTCACTGACATTGTCCATTTTATTTTAGTAAAATTCCATGTTCATTCTATATTCTTAGTCTAAATATCGAATCTTTTATAATAAGCCCCATTTATCTTCAACGGTATCTTTACTTTCGGGTCCTTAGTCTTCGTGCCCTCTTCATCAGAAAGCACCAGCTCATCTTCTAAGTTGTCTCCATCAGGCGAGGGTTCCCTCAGCAGGGTCAGCACTTGCTGTTTGTTGACATATTCTTTGACGAGTAAGTTCTTTTTTTCTGGTGATCTGAAAAAATGCTTATAGAGGATTTTTTGCAGTAAGCTACTAGGGATTAGTAAGCTGGAGTGGCAGTGGGCCGGCCATGTTTGCCGCAGAACCGACAATCGTTGGAGCAAACTAATACTCGAGTGAAGACCGCGTTTAGGCAAGCGTAGTGTAGGACGCCCTCCGGCTAGGTGGGGTGACGATCTGAGACATGTAGCTGGCAAACACTGGATGAGAAGAGCCGAAGACCGGGCTCAGTGGCGCGTCTTGGAAGAAATCTACGTCCAGCAGTGGACCGATATAGGTTGATAATGATGATGATGATATTTTTGCAGTCGCTCTAGGTCTCATGGTTAGGCAGCCTGGAGGAGAACACCATGTCTTTTGATTTATTATTCAAATCACTAAAAATATTTTTCCAAAATCTTGGCATAGGTTTTAGATTTTCCTTTATTTTTAACCGACTTCAAAAGAGGAGGAGGTTCTCAATTCGGCTGTATTTTTTCAAAAGTGTAACTAGAAAAACACGTCATACACGTACACGACATTGCGTATTTTGCTTTTCTGTGGTGTTTGCGATTAATAGAACAGTCCCAATGAACTGCTATTATAATCAGATGATGAATGCGTATCAAATTGAAGTCGATTTTGTCAGTTTTTTAAACTTATAAATTATTATGTCCTTACAATTACGTATCTAGACGTGGTTATAACTCTTTATCGCTCTCGTGTGATAATGTCGAACATTAGAAATCGAGTTACTTATTATTGCAAAGTTTGGTAGTTTTGCTTCATCGAATATTAAAAACATACCTGTAGTCCAAAGCCAACTGTTGTTCCTTATTTTTCATTTCACTGATCAGATGCTCAGCCGCTTTCTTCGCGAAATCACTGGCCAAGGTCCTTAGGTAATCAGACGATATCACTGACTGAAATGTATTCAATATCTGCTCGGGTTGGAGTTGGATCAAGATATTGTTATCAGTGGCATACACAAATTGCAGGTAAAATATTATGAAGGTTGTTATGAGGATCATAGTAGTGCATTTTTGTCAGTGCGATTGCAATTTTGAATTTCATAGATTTTATGTGTTTTAGTTCATTTCATGGATCAATGAATTTAAATTACGATTAGTTTTAGTGGATGGCTCTAATTGTCTTTTATAATCGTATGTATTTTTTCATCTTTTGACATTTGATACAATTTTACTGAAAACTTATAACTTTTTACGTTCAAATATTTGTTTAACTGACTGACAGGTGATGGGAGCAGTGAAATGCATCACAAGGCACGTTCTCAGTGGATGTGATTGATGAGGCAATGTATCGTTATAGGCAGTGGTTACCTCTTGAAATCAGGTGGGCCAAATACTTATTCCATTATTTAGTTGTATAAATAAAGTATGAAATCACAAAGAAGAAGACAAAGTCAAAAGATAATAAATTAAAAAATCACGCATTTATTTTGTAAAATCACAAGGGTCACTTTAAACCAGTTTGTAAGTGTATAAACTGGTTTAAAGTTACTCTCGTACTGGCGTCTAGAGTCACCTAGGTACGTACGTAGGTGACTCTAGACGCCAGTTCCTTGCAACTAAATCCTAATACCTTAAACTTCTAACTTGTTTAATGTAACGCCACCGTTTCTCTCGTGATCTTTTTCTCCCCAAGATAAGTAGAGCAACAAAAGAAACCTGTGCGTGCAGTCCCTACGCGCGGGAAAAGTTATACTTCGAGTGCCACGCATTCAATCTCGCTCTGTGTTTAATGTGAAATTAATTTAGTATTTATTTTTATGTAGGTACTTAACCAATATGCAGTACTAAATTTTCACTTCAAAATAAAAAGTAAAAAGTTGCATGAACACTGCCATCTATTATATTTTGATGGTAGCGTATTATAGTCTCTTTCTATTACTCCCGCTGTCAGTTGGAAGTCGTCGTTTATCTTCAAAAACACGGGCGGTCAAATGCTGAATTGCTGAACACTGCCATCTATCTTCAAAAAACAGATATTTGTATGTCAATCAGAAACCCTAATCAATGCGTCCAACTACCTCAATTATTGACGATGTAGTTACTGGTTCAGTTAGATGTGCATTATTAATACCTTTTGAAACATATCCTACTGTGCATCGGTTTAATTAGATTGACAACTTTGTTAATAAAATCTAGTAAAAATATTAATGGAACTTTTTGGGTGGCATAACTGTCACAAAATGACAGCTACAAAAAATAGAGTAATGTAACTTATCTACACCGCTACGTATGCTACGTACATATGCAAGTATAAATCGAGATTTTGCTTTTTAAAAGTTTTTTTTTTTTTTATTATTTAAAAGTCCGCAGAAATTGTATCAATAACGACGCCATTAATTGATGTAGGTATTCGTTTTCCTACGGTATTCAATTTAATTCAATTTATTCAAATAAAAATAACATAATAGAACCTTTTCCATGGTGTTATTCTACTTAACATTAAATTAATACGAAGAATATTATGTAATTCAAACTTAATTTCTAAAGAAGTATGTACAGATAGAGATAATATCTAGGTATATGATAATATATTTATCTATTAATTAGGTATATACCACAGATGGATACGATGCACTTGACGTAGTACAGTTACAAAAAAACGGTATTTACACTTATACACGGTGTAACATAAATACCCTATAAGTCCGAAGGGGGGTATTTTACAGGTCATGGCGACAGTGTTTGTTCTACGACTTTTGAGATTTCGAAGTCTTTTATTCATGAAATGAATTCGTAACTTTTGCTTAAAATGTACCTACACACAGCTAGCCTGTGAGTGCGACGCGGTAGGATGAAACCTAAGTGTACATGCATGTGTACGAGTTTACGCAAATAGTAAACAAACACTTAGGGTTGTCGCAAATTTCTAAAATAATAAAAGTTGTAATTTTGTGTGAAAATTTCAATTACGATTTATTGACCCTTTACACATGTCCAAGCACTCAGGTGGTTGGTCTGATTACGCCCTCTTCGGGCTTATAGGGTAATTATGTTACACCTTGTACAACGTATACATATAGGTAACTAAGAAGCCCCTATAACTATACAGAATGCTATAGTGCCTTCATAAGCCTCAATAATAAAACCTGTTCTAGTTATCAAACTATTTGAAACAACTGTAAAATAGTTCTAATTACAGTGCAATAAAATTCAAATTAAATACAAACGTTATCGAAGAAGCTTTACACTCAATGTTATCTAATGTAATAAAACTGAACGCGCCCGTAACCTGATAGTGCGTATTTGTGTGCGTTTTCACTCACACAAACAATATAAAACAAATACGACGTTACATTTTCAATAATTCTCATTCAGTATTTCGCAGTCTATTCAAAATCTCAGTCCGTCTTTTCTCCGTATTCTCGGTATTTATGAGGCTTACGAAATATTCTATAAATACCTGTAACGTAAGATTTTTATTCCGATCGACTAATAACTTTAAGGATGTTTTCAAAACCAGAAACTTACAAATTATCGTGTATTCTAAATTTAGATAGAGATTTTTCTAAGCCCATATAATGCCATTTTTTCGTGTGGGTGCTGTAATACACTCTTTTTTAAGATCGCTCCGTAATGACTTCGTCTATTTGACATCTTTCAAGTTTCTAAGGATCATAAAGTATTCGGGCTTTTTCTGCATTTTCAAATATGTCTGCCCGACTATTCGTCCGATTTTCGTGCGTTGTGGAAACGCACACTACGTCAATTCAACACTCGCCACCACTAGTTGCCAATAAAAGGTAATGAGCTTCACCGATTGTCGAGAATCCTAGTGTGCGTATGTACCTATACTCAACGGTTCAGATTAACGCATCTAGTAGCAGACACGAATGTAAACGTTCAGTTTTAAGTGATAGAGGTGAAAATTCTGTAAAGTTTGGAAATGTATTAGGCATTGTTGCTAAAACGTGTTGAATGTTGTAACATTTAAAATACTTTACGAATAAAAAAACATAGATGTTTTATTGAAACATATTTTAACCAGAGCCTATTAAGTGCCTTCCATTTTAATTCCAGAATAAAACACGACAATGTGGTTTTCGAAACAAAGATGGTGTCCGTTGGTCCATTAACAGGTACAGTAAATAGTTCTTCCATAAGAAGGTATAATTAAATGTAACTCAGTAGCTCTATAAGGGAAAAAGTTTTCCGCATTTCGAACATAATCGAGTTTAAAAAACATAAAACGAATGATAGTATCAATTACATCAAGTAATCGATCTTCAATTTACATAACTTTACATGCTAATCACTAGAACATTAAAAACGGAAAAGTAAAACTATTCCAGAAAAAAAACAAGAATTTGAAAGATATTGTAAGTAAAATAATTATAATTCTTGCTTTGGACCGAGATAGCTGGAGAAAATTGAAGGAGGCCTATACCCAACAGGAGTCCTAATTTTTTTTTAATGCTTAATTAAATAAATAAATAAAATCAATATTCACGGACACTTAACACAACGCCTTCTAGTCCCAAACTAAGCAAAGCTTGTACGATGGAAACTAGATGGCTGATAGAATACATACATACATTTTTTTTTTGTAAATACATACTTATAATACATAGAAACACCCAGACACAGAATATTATACTCATTATTGAAATGTTAGGAATAAAAGGCTTTTTTTTTTCTCAATAATTATTCAGCCTTCGAATCTTATCAAGTGATCTGGTCATATAATTACAACAGAATTGTAGTCCATTCGAAAAACAAAAATGTTTGTTTTTGGTGATCATACCTACCTATGCGACCCACAACCGTAGCGTAGGCAGCTATTTACTGACTGAGCAATGACATAGTTAGTTTTCAAAAGTTTTCAATTTACACTGTAGTTCTAAAAATATCATATCACTTACCACGGGGCATAATAGGAAAACCCACAAGAGTGTACATTGCAATATTGTGTGGTACGCCAATGTCTGAGCGACAGGCGGGTACTAGCGAGCACAGACAGCAATCCGAGACGTACGATACGAAACTCCGATACGTAGAATTGCAACGACAAGTGCTTCGCCAACACCATGACATTCATACATCATACAAAGTTATAAAAATATACTATGTATGCTGCTACGTAGGTGCTACGCTACGTAGACACTTTGCTACGCTGCGTAGGCGCAAGGTTACGTCAACCGTTTTGGAGCTCAGCTGAGCCCGTAGTCTGAGATTTGTTAGGTCACTAATCATTTTAATACTGGTTAGGTTAATTTGCGACAAACCAGAATCGAAAAACTCAATTTTTGTATGCAGAAAAATAATTAGCAAATTGCCCGCTCGAGGCGCTTATCGGATTTTCATACAAAATATCTCGCAAATCGCTTCTAGATATGCGTTTCGATCAACAAAACAACACTCAGACTACGCTGAAGCTTATTAGGCAAAATTGTGTCTAGGTATGCGTAAATAAATGACGTCATGTTGATAAAGCAAGAAAACTGAAAAGGCACAAACAAATCATAGTAAATTAATAAATTGGACCACCCGTGACTTGTCTTCATCGCGATTTTCCGGGATAAAAAGTAGCCTATTTGTTAACAAAATATATATATATTTTAAGTTTCATCCAAATCTGATTAGTAATTTTTGCGTGAAAGAGTAACAAACATTCAGACATCCTCACAAACTTATGCGTTTATAATATTAGGATTTCTTCAAAATACCACCTCCAGCTTGTTTCTGTTCCGTGTTACGAGTCAGACTGGCATACCGAGTGCGTTCCGAAACCAACGTGCAATGTGGACGCCTCGTTGCTATGCCTCGAAGCGATGCCGAATTCACCGCTTTCTGTGGTAAAGCACTGCGACAAATAGCGGTAATTTAAGCCTCTATTACTTGTTTTAGAATAGTTTTAGTGACGTCATGTTTTCGTAGTTTCTTGCCTACAAAAGTACTAGGTCAAAATGTTATGCAGGCACAAAAGATGTAATTTCTAGCTTTTTTTGGACACCTATTTACCTACTAGTGTTGGAGTCTCATGTAAAATTGATAAGAGCATAGATTTATGAAGATTTATATTAAATCTTTTACCGAGGCAATTTATTTTTACAATAGTATACAAACTTTTCTTATTTTGGAACTAGAGGGCGTTGTGTGATAGGTCCACGAATATTTATTTATTTTTATAATTATAGCTGGTTTTCTACTCTTACTAAGTAACGCTTTAAATAACATTCTAAAATAAATAAATTATGCCTTCTACATTTTTTATTTTACCCTCTCTCATGTCACTTACAAGTCACAGGCCAAATAATACCACCTCCAAATACCTTGTCAAAATACCTTCCGAGTCGATCCCGCATGCCGAGTGCGTTCCGGAACCGTCGCGAGACGACGCCCGAATGCGCGCCACGCCTCGACGCCTACCATTCCAAACTCAAGCGGTTGACGTTCCAAATTCGAATTGTTTTTCATTTTTCAACTGTAGCGCTGTCTGCGGCCAGTGATTTCGCGTACCAATGACAGCCCAAGCACCAGTTACCGTCCATGTCAAATATAGAAAAGTGGAAAAAAAAATCAGGACTATAGTAGGTGCCAAATAACACCGCAATACAGGTCATTCACCCACTTTCACCACGATGTCGCAAAACTCAATTTATGTATGATAAACAAACAGTACTACGAGATTCGAGCTATTACCGTCTTAGCGACAGGTTTGTATGGAAAGCGACAGAATTAGCCATTCATATATTGAATTTTGCGACATTGTGGTGACACCTTCACCACAATGTCGCAAAATTCAATAATGACGTGTATTGCGGTGTTATTTGGCACCAACTATAGTTGTCTGTAGATCATGCCAGCTTTTGATCTAACTTAACTGTGATTTTTTA
Organism: Eulithis testata; assembly: GCA_947507515.1. Taxonomy (NCBI): domain Eukaryota; kingdom Metazoa; phylum Arthropoda; class Insecta; order Lepidoptera; family Geometridae; genus Eulithis; species Eulithis testata. The sequence continues at coordinate 10,525,285 of OX382198.1, read as the reverse complement.
GTTTACTAATACGTCACGTGCTAATATTATGACATTAGTATACAGCAGTCCACAGAACTGTTTATATCCGAATTCTATGCAGCAGCCAGACATTAAAAAAAAACATGTGTGTAATTCACACGTGGTAGAAGTGAAACCTTCAAAAAGACTTTCAAATCACAACGATGCTAAAGAAGTTTTCACTTCAACAAATTTGCAAAAAGTGAACGAGTTTGCGCGAGACTTGAACCCACGCACTACGAGCTAGTCTCGATCCGATCCAATCCGTTAGACCGCTTGGCCAGTAGTCTCCTTAGTATCCGTACGAAAATTAGGGATCTCTCTTCTCGTTTCCTCGCATTTTCGTATCATCTACTTTCAAATTACAACGGTGCTAAAGATGTTTTCACTTCAAAAGTCAAAAGTTACTGTCTATCAACTGACATTCTGAACCTCGCACAAGAGACTCGAAATTGTGTAAACCAGTGCTAGCATTCCATGAGGATTAAAATTGGTAGGTGTGCGGCGTGACGTCAGGCGTTTGACGTCACCGACGTGTAATCTTTTGTATTGTTGGCGCCTGGTGCATGTAAACGAAATTCAATTTCTGAATATGCCTACGAGATCCTACATTTTTTTTCTCGTCGTATATTTATCAAGTGAAATCACATGTTTTTATATTTAAAAAAACTAAGTTCAAAAAGTAAGTTTCAAACTAAGTAAAGACAGTTTTTTCTTCAATAATGGCACGACCGCCTGTTAATCTTTACACCAAACAATATTCAAGAAGATAATGACTAAGTTCTATTAAAATTCCTTACAAAACGATGTAATTTCAAATCTAATGCCCACTCTCAAATTGCGAGTTTAAATTTAACAGCGGTTTTATGATATGAGGGGAGAGGTTTAATTGTTGACAAGAGGCTTTTAGGAATAAATAATTAATTGGTGATAATAACACCATTTATTTTTGCATATAATTTCATTTGAATCATCTCATTTCTATAGTCCAGTCGCATAATCTTCTTCTTCTTCTTTTCTTGTGGCTGTTCGGTGGCTAGAGTCCTTTTCATGACAGAAGTCCCGCGGAAATTTCCGGAACTAAACTTTAAAACTAAATTTTAAATTAGTTGTCAGATGCTGTTAATGTGTTCGGATGCTAGTGCGTTTTTATTTGGTTTCTGTGATCAAAGTCTTGTTTTCAATGCCTAAAGTTGTTAAAAGTGCTGCCCGAGAAATAATACTTAAGGTCGACTACAGCGCCGCGTCTGCGGGTTTTCTTTCATGGAAAGGACTCTAGAGGGCTGCCACGAATTTGCCAATGTCAGTGTTTATTAGCGTTTACTGGCTTACTAATATTTTAACAAAAGGCGGAGATCTGAGTAGGTAGGTTAAGAAAAATTACCGGTGAAGACAGTCATATAATACTAAAGGTGTAAGTCTAATGACTCGACTTGTCTCATACTATTTAACATATCTCACTTGACACTGACCAAATTGTCTGTCGAAGTGACTGACAGAGATCGAAATTTGAAAAAGAAGAAGGGACACGAGTTTTGTCAGTTTTTTGAAACGACACAGCACTTTTATTTTAATAGTTTTTCTTGTGTTATTGTGAGTATTGTTGTTTAATTTTGGTGGAATTTTAAAGAATAATACTTAGGTCGTAACATAAAGTGTGAGCCATTGGAATAAATGTGTGTAAAGTGGTTTTTCTGAATGTGAAAATTCGTGTTAGATTTTGAAGAGAAAATCCACCGTTTTCTTTTCAAAACAAACGACAGCCGACTTGACGAATGACTTGACTTGACATACAATTATATCACTTGACATTGGCAAAATCGTCTGTCGAAATGACGGACAGATTCCATCATTGAAGAGTAGAAGAAGAAGAAGAAGAAGAAGAAGTCTCAGAGTGATGGATGCAGTACTGCCATCTAGACAGAGATATATAATATAGAAAACCATTCAATAAAATTAAATGTGTCTATTACAAACAAACCACTTTGTCCACCTAGTGAGACGGTTCGTATATCTTTCTTAGCCGACAAACTATTCGGCGTACACTCAATACTCAATATATTTATTCCTTTCAGATGGTTTATACATGAATTTTACATAGGTTTTGGATGTAAATAGGTATGTTTTGGACCCTGCTTAGGGTATAGCAATATGGAGGCAGGCCGAGGTTTTATGAATAGTATAATTATTTCCTTGGGTATACATTTACTTGGGCCAGCTAGCGAGCTTCGAAAACAGGCAGGATAAGGAGATCGATCGCCGTATCGAGAACGCCTGGAAGAGCTTCTGGTCCATGAAGGCGCATATGAAGGGAGACCTTCCACTGTCACTTAAGCGCAAACTCATCGACACTTGTATCCTGCCCGTCCTAACCTACGGTGCACAGACGTGGTCATTGACCGAGCTGCAGAAGTCCAAACTCAAGATTTGCCAGAGAGCCATGGAACGCAGCATCCTAGGTTTCAAGAGGATCGACCGAGTGCGGAACACCATGCTGCGTTCACTAACGGGTATTGCCGACGTGGGAGAGAAGACCGCTAGGCTTAAATGGGGCTGGGCAGGGCACGTAAGCCGGATGCCTCCCGACAGGTGGGCCAACTGCGTCACACCCTGGCTCCCCGACGGGCGTCGGTCTCGCGGTCGCCCTAGAAAGCGTTGGCGGGACGACCTCGACGCCTTTGATAGGAGTTGGTGGAAGCAGGCCCGGGAGAGAGAAAAATGGAAGACGTTGGGGGAGGCCTTTGCCCAGCAGTGGGACGAAATAGGTTAATTAAAAAAAAAAAAAAAATTATTTCCAAGGTTTTAGGTTAGGTACCTACTTATAATAAATAAATATCTTTGGACATTACACACAACACCCTCTACTCCCAAACTAAGCAGAGCTTGTACTATGGGAACTAGATTGCTGATATAATACTTATATACATTTTTTTTTTGTAAATACATACTTATAATACATAGTAACACCCAGGCCCAGAACAAACATTTATGTTTGCCACAGAAATGTTTGTCCTCGGTAGGAATCGAGCCCACGACCCACAGCACGGAAGGCAGAGCTACTACCTACTGAGCCATGACGCCTGTCATATGTATGTGTTATGTATGGGAGAATAGTATTTAATGTCTGGTTTTGTTTATGTTATTAATGTTATTATTCACTTTGTGGTGTATTGTTATTTTCGCGATGTTGGGCATATTCAACATCATCTTTAATATTGAAATTGAATTGATCAATTGAATTGATCAATTGAATTGATCTCATTCAATTTAAATAATTATTTCAAAAAGCTTTACCTAACAAGCGCGTCTACATAATAAATTAATTTCCACCACAAGATTAATTTGGCTTTAGAAGCAATAAGTCATTGTAATCGTCACAACTCACAATAACCATCGGAATGGAATACAATTTCTGTGCGTAATTACAGCGAAGCTTTGGAAATGATATATTTATGAGATAGCACGGTGTAATTGAAATTCCGTTTCGTAATCGATGTAAACGCTAAGTGCTGGTTCCATTCCGGGATGCGTGGTTTAAAGTTACATTTAGACGAACCACGAGCAGTTGGTACAATAGCTTAATCCAACAAATGATTTTCAGAATGTGCATAGGTACCTACTTTATGAGCTTATCTGCTTAAACGGTCTCGTGGGACATATGAGAAAATTATAAAATAACTTCCCGTTCTTCGCACCAACATGCTCAGTGGGACGAAGGGGAACAAAATAATTGATCGAGTGAGCGAAGCGAACGAGATCTTAGTGACAACTTGGACAAATATGCTTTGTGTGTTTGTTCGACGAGGTCTTTTGAACCGCTTATCTGATCTTTACAGAATTTGGTAGGTATACGGATATTACTCTTAAATATTACTGGTTTGAAAAATAAAGTAAATCGGTCAAGGAATTGGAAAGTTATGAGGTTCCAAAGGGAGTAAAAAAAATAAAGTCGTTCCAAAATATCAAGTGGGGTGTCATATGATAGGACTTTGCGTAGACATTCCAAAACCGTTTTTATTTTGATTCTAGGTCTAATAGTTTTTGAGTTGTTGTAAAAATTATAAAATTGGCAAACCCAGTATAACGTGAGCTACCATTTCTTGGAGTTTTAATGATTTTATAGTTCAAGTAAGACTGGTACTTAGCTTGACGGCGATTTCAAAGCGATTTGCAAAGTTTATTACAACCATTGGTCAATAAAAATTATTTGGGTTTTATTAACCTCCGACCATCACGAGATCTCAGTTCGGGGCGAACTACTAGTAGATACTTATTTTTTGCAATCCCATTCGTCGTCGGGAATGAACGAAACTGCAGTTTCGATTAGTTGGTCTTACAACTAAAAGTAGTTGTGCCCATAAATAAATAACATAAGTACCTACGCAAAATAAACTAAAACGACATAAGAATGCGCTATAAAAGTGATAAAACAGGAATAAAACTTCATTTTGCGCTGAGACGTCTTAAGCTACAAAAGCAAATTAAATACAAACAGTGTTAGCATTTAACCATCCTGGATAATACCCACGGGAACATTTCCATCTAGTTGTAGAAGTTCATTTACACTGTGCGAGTTACTACCCTTCTAGTACATACCGGTTTCGTAGTGCTGCTAAGCTATGTGGGGTAGCACAACTTCCATAGTAAACTTTTATTACCCACATGAATAAAAAATAATTCGCTGTTATGCGGGTCTTTTTAGTATTTTATTTCTTTTTATTATTTAAACGTAAAGAAGAAGTCTAAATCAAAATACATGAATTTACTACATTGAAAAAATCTTCTTTTACTCCATAAAAAATCAATATTTTGACTACATTGTCTTCTAGTAATAGATAGGCCTATGCGCACTACCCTAATAAACTATTACCCCACATTTGGGTAGTGGGGATAACTATAACTATAGCTGGTAGAGAATGCTATTTTAGCGTTAAGTTCATCTGTATACTTTTAAGTTGTGCAATAAAGAATTTTCTATCCATCTATCTAATATTTTTTTAGTGTTTGACGTGTAAATAAATTTTAAAGGTAATTTCAGCGTTCTTGTCTATACTGATTTATTACTGCCCGCTGCTACTCGTCCTGTGTAAACTGGCCTAGGTAATTAAAACTGCATGTACACTTGGCTTAATATATTCATTGCGTTTTTATTCGCTTTCCATATTATAATGAACTGCAAAATAAAAGAAAATAATTGATTCTTCTTATTCCAAGCTATGTCTTCATTTGTGGTGTAAGATATAAACGTAAAAGCTCTTATAGTATGAAAAAGTGAAATAATAGATGTTTATACTACACCTGCTTGGAAAATACCTTGATACTTTATCAAATTTACGGTAGAAAGTACGTCATTGCATATCGAACAAATATGCGGGGAGAAAACGCATCTGAGCGGGAGAGAAAAGTGTATGAAAATCCATTTCTTACGTGGTTTTTCTTTTTTAATTTTGGGTAAGACTATGCGCCGGTAACCTAAATATCAAAAGCCAAAAAGTTTTTACAGTGAGTTTTTATCTCCAAGTTCGCAAAATGACACTGGCCACTAGCTGTGTGTTGGATGGTGTCGGGCTGGCAGTGCGACCCTGCGGCGGCAGGATAAACAATTTGAAAAAAAAAACATGTGAAAATTGCAGACGCCATTGGCGCCATTTTCAATTTGTGTGTTGTTTGACGATTCAGTTTTAGTTTTTTATTTTCCTCGTAGGTGTAGTATAAAGCACTATGTACTATTGTTCTATGTATTAAAAGTTTATATTTACAAAAACCTATTCTATAAGCAATCTAAATCTCGTACAATAAACAAGATCACGGATTTTTTTTATTAAAGAAAAACGTGACTTTTTGTGCATTCCTGAGCGATGGAAAGTTCATTACCCTTCGTCCCCTTAGTACCTATAAAAAAAACCAAGATACATCTTATACAAAAATCAATACAAAGAAATTAAACCTCCTTCCTTAGCAACCCCACATATCCCCCGTCAGGATGCATTATCGACGAACAAAAGAAGATCGCGAGTGACGTCAAACGTCACTGCCAATGCTCACATTAACAAACTTTCCACCAACAGTTCCGAACCTTACTCCATTGGGTTACAGTTCATTTACACTTGATAGAAACCTGGTTACTTGAAGAACTTTTCATTGGCTTCTCACAGAACCTTGTGGGGTTGTTGTAAGGCTCAATTTCCGTTGGTAGGAAGTCCAGGGTAAGTTAGGAACTATTGAGGAGGAAAAGCGGGATATTCGATTGTATTGTGGTTGTAGTGAAGTGAAGTAGATAAGGCATTCAGACAGGATGTCTCTTGGCCGTAGAGTTTCAGACTTTTTGGTTTATTTGTTAGAAAGAATTTTAAAAAAGACTTTGATGGCCTTGCTTACGTACTCGAAGCTAATTTAAAACATCACGCTATCATTGAGTTGGTTATGCTGCCAATGCTAAGTAAAATGTAAGATAGGTAAGTAGTCTAGGTATCTAGCTACTTATTAAATGTATACTTAGTAGCGATTGCGTATAAAATGCACTGAAAAAACTACTCTATCTCAGCTCCATACATGAAATGTCAATCATATAGCCACACTAGCTTCCACCCGTGACTTTGTTCGCGTCCCATTGGATCCTATTAATTTTCCGGGATAAAAATATATAAATAAATATCTTTGGACATTACACACAAAACCCTCTAGTCCCAAACTAAGCAAAGCTTGTACTATGGGAACTAGATTGCTGATATAATACTTATATACTTTTTTTTAATACATACTTATATACATAGTAACACCCAGACACAGAACAAACATTTATATTTTGCCACAGAAATGTTTGTTCTCGGTGGGGATCGAACCCACGACCCACAGCACGGAAAGCAGAGCTACTACCAACTGAGCCATAACGCCTGTCAAATAAAAAAAGTATCCTATGTTACTTCTAATACCTCCAAGAATATGTGTACAAAGTTTCATGATGATCGGTTAAGTAGTTTCCGCGTGAAAGCGTAACAAACAAACTTACATTCACATTTATAATATTAGTAGGATTCTGCTTCACCGTAGTCGGGTAAAAAACTCATCTCTACTCGTAACTCGCAAATGATCTAAAAACAAAATACCTCTTTTTTACTCTTTTTTTTACTCTTATTTTCTTTTCTACCTATAGGCACAGATTATATAATACTCTAAAGGTAAAGCATTTTGACTTTGACTTATAATTTTCATTCGCTCAGTGATTTCATTAGAGACCTTGAGAAACTACCACTTTAAAAAAAACTACCCGATCCTTCTCTAAATTTATTCAAATACCCTCCATCCTAAGGTTGCCTGGAAGAGATCGCGATTGAGCGATAAGGCCGCCCATTATACATTTAATGCAACCTGTTTTGTTTTATATCATAAGAATATGTTTTGGTGTTGTTTATGTTCAATAAAGCGTTTTCATTCATTCATTTCATTCATTCACTTTTCACCTCTCCTATCGCACGCAAAGCCTTTTAACCTGAAAATACGTGGTGCCCAATTAGAACAAGCCCAGTGCCGGTAACCTAGGAATATTGTACTCTAACCATGAGAAGCCTAGATCTAACCTCTCACGTGGAAGTGTATTACCGAGTTCACTCTTGTGTCAAATTGCCAATTGCGGCGACATGACGTCACAGGCAGTGGAGGTACCAATATCATCGTAAGCGTCTTGTGCACGCGTACTGCTTGCATATGGGCAATTGACAAGACCTGGATGGAAGAATGAGATTGACCACAAATTATAAAGAAACTATGGTCGTTCTCGCTTTGGAGTATCGTATATTACTTCGAATGAATGAGCGACTTTTTTATGATATATAGCTGAACGTTTGGCTGCCAACATACCTGGTGGTAATATAAATTGCTCGATAAAGTAGACTATCCTAACTTAACACCGAACTATCCTAACATTGCTATTCAGCGCGGTAATGCAGCCAGTGTCTTGGGCACGCTTCCGATTGATACTGATTTGGACCAGTTGAGGTATCTATAAATCGTTTGCAACGGTTTGTAGATAGCAAACCTGTTTCATGTGTATTTTGTAAATATTGTAAATACTGTATTAGTCCTAACTTGAGGTTCAGGATTGCAATATTTTTTTCTGTGAATATCACTCATATTCGGTTATCAGCGTGCACGAAGTCGCGGGTAAAACTGCTAGTCATTTAATAAAACGCTGAAAATCACTCAAATTCTGCCCTACTTCGAAACTGCATCACTCAGAGTGTATTCTAAAACTTTTAAATATTTCCTCGCGAACCGTTCCCCAAGTTTCGAATCCCATCAAACATTTATCTCGATTCACGATCGTTTTGAGTGCAAAGTTCACCAGCTCCGAGCCTACGCGAACTTGGAACGAAATCCGATGATTCTGAATCACTTAAGCAGCTCGAACGGCCTTAAGTATGCTGTTAGTAAACCTATTAGCATATTGAGGAGACTTATGAAGTGTTTTAGAGGGGAGGAGAATTACGGTTTTCAAGATTTGGGTTTTAAATTTAAGATTCCATTTCGGTTCTGGTTTATTTTCACTGTATATACTTCTTGAGTCTTCCTGCTAGTATTTTGCATACACAGCATGAAGATCTAGGTAACTTTCGTTCACCGTTGTTAGTATATGACTTATTTTCTGTGAAGTTCTGCGTTCTGATCACTCGTTCCTCGATTTACATAATATTCACCATGCCATGGTAAATACAGCTTGTGTGTTTATCTCATCTAACCACCATAATACCATTTTTGCACATTTTTCCATCACCTTTGACGGGATAGGTAGAGCAGATCTATATTCATTTTAATCCTCGCCACAATTTGACCAGTGATTAAAAATAGTTTTGTTTTTAACCACACAGCACATCGACCTAGATAGAACCACAAGAGATATACTTGAGAAACTCCAGAACAGACCGAAATAGGTAACGACTTTAAATACATAGCTACTAATAAAAAGTGAAGAAGGGTCTGCTCCTCATCAAGCCGATAAATTAATTCTAACCCGATAACATTTTACTTTTATTACGATCCCTTTTGCCCTTTGAGAGGACTTCGGTTTTAATTGCTTCGTCTAAATAAAGAAATATCCGTGTGATTAGTGTGGTGCTTCAGCTAGCGAGCTTATACGCACTGAGTGTAACTGTGAAATAGGCACTAAGGCCCGTATGCCGATACAGAAATCGTTACTCAAGTATCGATTTGAGTAGAGATTTTCATACAAAGATTTTTTTAGCTTAGATTTCCAGCAATCTTGTTAGTCAAAACCAATTATAGTAGGTGCCAAATAACACCGCAATACAGGTCATTCACCCACCTTCACCACGATGTCGCAAAATTCAATTTATGTATGGTAAACCAACAGTACTACGAGATTCGAGCGATTACCGTCTTAGCGACAGGTTTGTATGGAAAGCGACAGAATTAGCCATTCATAAATTGAATTTTGCGACATCGTGGTGAAGGTGGGTGAATGACCTGTATTGCGGTGTTATTTGGCACCTACTATAGCAGAAAAATCAAATGCTTTTTAGTTAGCTTGGAATTTTAACGTGCTAAAAGCGTTTACATTCAAGCAATGAATACCGCTAATTACATAAAATAAATGCTAGTTTTTTAATCAACACTATCATTTGCATACTCTAGTTTCATTATCGAAAAACGTTCTTTTCTTTACTTGTACAGTTTCCGTTCATTTGTTCCTCATTGAAGATTTCTAAGGTAGGTTTTCTAAAACGCGGTTTGTATCACCACGCCTTCACCCCTAAGATAATGACGCCTCGGTTGCACTCGTCCTAACGACCTTTATATTATTTAGGATCAACCCTTTCCTTGTTTTAAATTGATGAAACGCATTTGTAATAGACCGAATAATTTTCATTTGTTTCCCTTTGAAAATTATAAATATCTTTTTAAATTCAATTAATTTATCGTTAATTTATCGCGTTGTGGTAGCACGACAAAATCTCCTGTCAAACATTTTTATTTCTAACTTTACAACATTGTACCTATTCCAGCAGTTGTGACAAAACTCTGAATACTTCTCAAACTGATCATGATATTTTGTTTGCTACACGCAATACATCACAATTTAAAAACAAGATAGCGACTATTCTGAAATATTGTGCAGTGTACCAGGAGAGCAGAACTAACGAAGATCTACCTACAATTTTCAGAACCATCTACCAACCTATTCACAGTATTCGCTCATAACAGTACTGTAGGTATGGTCGGAATCTACATTCCGAGAATCCTCCGAGACCAGTAAGTTATCCGTGAATATATTCTGCAACTTCTCGATGTGATTCTATTGTGGGATCGCACCGGTAACTTCGCCTTGGTATTCATACTCTGAATAGATACGCAGGGAGGTACGTACCTAGTGTATATGAGGCTTAGTTTGATATTCTTAGGGTATGCCATGAGATCTCGGTAGAAAAGGAAGAGAAAGAAGTGTAAGTCTACTTATTTGCATAGTGGGCTCGTTGGGATTTTTTTCCCATCGGCCCCACCAGTGGGCCAAGCAGGAGCACAATTAGAATAACTCATACTTAGAGGTCATCATTACCTTTAGCAGTAAGAAAATACTTAGTTACCTACATTAAAAGCTCTGAACAACTTTTTTTTTTCAAATTCAAAATTCTTTATTTCAAAAATAACTGAGATGAGACCACTTACGACTAGGTAGGCACAACTATTTGATTCTTCGGTCTAGAGGTTTAATATTGTTCACCCTGAAATTTTTTCACTGTCATCATTTTTTGCCGTAGAAAATGACGTAACTTTTCAAGTAAGTATAGAATTTTCACTGACTCCGAGTTTCTTTTACATAGAGTGGTTAACCGTTTCGCACTGCTAGGGTTATTTGAAATCTAAGTGGGAATACTTCGGTGGAATTTTAGTACTGTTGATGATGATGATTTAGATATTAAAGCATGCTGCAATTATCTCTTACACCGCACATCCGATTGTCTCCTCAGCCGTGAACAGATATAGCTCAGTCATCACTTAAGCTTGGATCTGTAAGAGACGGAGACATTCATTTGGCGGTCGTAAAAATTTTACTGCATTTGTAGCCAATTTTACACTAGTGGCCATAAACAAATTGACTTAGTAAAACTATAGAAGATATTTGAAGTGACACCCGATTCAGTAAAGTACTTCAATCAAGGATATTCGCCATTTTCAAGAATATTTTGTCATTGGTTTCCCAAAATTATTTTCATCGCAGAGAATGAGGCCCTTATTGTATAGAAATTGTTACTAAAGCATATATTACAGAAGAGATTCTTATACGGAAATCTATGATTTAGTCTCAGTGCTTGAACAATAAGCTACTATACGGGCATAAACTACTACTAAAATCGTCTAAAATGGCACCAAGTAGTGTTACAGGGAAATATGGTCACGGTATTCCGGAGACTAATGCTAGCGTGCTGGGGTGCCGCTCACTCGAATGCACCGAATCTCACAAATTGTCGATACTCCCTGGCAATACGGAACTTAAATCGATCTCGGCTCATCAGCTCAGTCTACTCGTATCCGATTGTAGGCTCAACCATGTGAAAATGCCTCTTACAGATGAGTATTTTATGATCCAGTGCTCTGAAGGTCAGAAAACGTAGGTTCAAATAGATTCATGATTCATGGCATATTTTTCACATTTTTCAAACGTGATCAACTCTGGTGGCAATAGCCAACTCTGCTGACAATAGCCAACTCTGCTGACAATAGCCAACTCTTCTGACAATAGCCAACTCTGTTGACAATAGCCAACTCTTCTGGCAATAGCCAACTTTGCTGACAATAGCCAACTCTGCTGACAATAGCCAACTCTGGTGACAATAGCCAACTCTGGTGACTATAGCTAACTCTGGTGACAATAGTCAACTCTGCTGACAATAGCCAACTATGGTGACAATAGCCAACTCTAGTGACAATAGCCAACTCTGTTGACAATAGCCAACTCTGTTGACAATAGCCAACTCTTCTGACAATAGCCAACTCTGCTGACAATAGCCACCTCTGCTGACAATAGTCAACTCTGGTGACCATAGCCAACTCTGGTGACAATCGCCAACTCTGCTGACAATAGCCAACTCTGCTGACAATAGCCAACTGTCTAGCTCATCGGACTAGACTCTACCTTTATATCTTTATCTTCAGAATACCTAAAAATTTGTTGCGATGTTTTCCTTCACTGTTTTGAGAGCACTTGTGTTTGTTTTACTTTCACATTCCCTTTGACTAAAATAAAAACTATAAAAAAATGTGCTCTACTCTTTATGAAATCTCCTTTGTACCAGCGTAATAGAAACAAAGCCAGCAACTGTTATACACAATGACATGTGCTTACAGATAAAACCATTTCATTATTATCCACTCGACTGTACAACGGTAATATCAAAACAAAAAGTGTTTCCATGTAAAAATAAAAAATACACAACCCACTCCAAGCAATTTCATTCTCTGAAGTGAAATAAAAAATCTAGGTCAACAGGTAAGGGGTACACACTTTACAGGGTTAATACGTATGTATAGGCAGAAGAACCGAGTTATAATATTCTGGAAGTGCCTTGAAGTACCGAGAGAGAACTGGAAAAATTGTGGTAAAGCTACTACGAGCTTTTATCTGTTCAAGCTATTTTTTTTTATTAACACGCCAACAATAATGGATAACTAAATAAAGATTTACAGTCACGCCGAAATCAAATAACTGTTTTAAACTAGTTTAAACGGCCCGCTTTCAAAGACGGAAAAAAGCAAGCAGCAAAATGTTACACAACTTTGATATCGTTGCTATACTTGGCATGTTCCAATGATGTCTCTTCTAGTATATTTAGCTCCAGGCTCACAATGTAGGCTACCGGTAGACGTGGCTGCAATTGGATGCGACGTCACGACTCCGCTGCGGCATCCAGCTATGATGCCCAACTATCTGTAGAGCTATGTAATGTTAGTTACCGGTATGTCCGGGGTGCTTGAGACTTGGAATTCTATGTATTATAAGTAGCTATAGGCAATTTTAATCGTTAAATAACTTTAACTTCGTTATCACCTATCTATCTCCTACTAAAGGCAATGTCATATAGAGACAGAGCTACTCTCTGATCAGCTGTTTTTTCACTGCGTACCTACCTGCCTATTGGTCGTGCCTATATGGTATTGATTTAATAATAGTAATCTTAAGTACCTAGCATAATAAAACATAATCTAATTATAACTCTAAGTATAATTAAGTACCTAGCATAGGGTGTTTCTATGTATTATAAGTATGTATTTACAAAAAAAATATGTATGTATTCTATCAGCCATCTAGTTCCCATCGTATAAGCTTTGCTTAGTTTGGGACTAGAAGGCGTTGTGTTAAGTGTCCGCGAATATTTATTTATTTATTTATAATATAATATTATATAATTATCTACTCAATGTAAAATTACATAAAAAGCACCAAGCAAGATAATAGAGACTAACTACCCACAACACAGGATATTCCTAGGGTGGGAGTTAGTGTTTCCACCAAATGTTTTTCTTGGATCAAGTTAATATACCTACCTATTGCCTATTTATAGTTTCTTATTTTCGTTTTTACTTTATTTCTGGTTTTTCTGTTCATATTTTTATTGTGGTGGCTAAATAAACGTATTATTATTATTATGAATTTACAAAAAAAAATGTATGTATATATTCTATCAGCTATCTAGTTCCCATAGTATAAGCTTTGCTTAGTTTGGGACTAGAAGGCGTTGTGTTGAATGTCCGTGAATATTTATTTATTATTTATTATTCTTGAAGGAACTTTTTATGTTGGTAACTTAATTTCATCATTATTCACAAAGAAAACTATGCCTCACTAGCTTCCGCCCACGACTTCGTTCGCGTCCCGTTGGATCCTGTTGATTTTCCCGAATAAAAAGTAACCTATGTGTTAATCCAGGTCACGGACAATATATATTCTAAGTTTCATCCAAATCGGATCAGTAGTTTTTGCGTGAAAGAGTAACAAACATACATACATCCTTACAACTTTCGCGTTTATTATATTACGTAGGAAACAGTATTGTTTTTTTTTACAAAACACATAAAACAGTTGAGCTAACTACGAACCATTGCAAACTATTTATAGATAGCTCAACTGGTCCAAATCAGTAGCAATCGGAAGCGTGCCCAAGACACTGGCTGCATTGCCGCGCTGAATAGCAATGCTGATACGCTGGCCTAGATGATCACCAACCTGTCTAGTCACGCATCGACTAGACGCCCTGAAATAATTTTTAACGAATCGTGTGTGTACAGTTTTTTACCAATTTTAAACCATTTTGAAACTGTACATTTTTTATTGTATTTCGAGCGATACCTGCAAAATCAGAACGCCAACTGCAATCCAATATTTCACGCAATACGTACAATGAGGCGCCACCTACCGGCAGTAAATTCTATCGGAATTTAATATAAAGACTCGTCGTAAATCTGCTGCTAGTTATTTATATGTTAAAGGAGAGTTAAAGCTCGGTGAGAGGTACATCATGCTAAATTTCATTTTAAGGATTATCGCGGGAGTTATAGACGAGATATTATACCTAGGGATAATTTGAACAGTGGTTCTTTGTGTAGGTTGTCTCCTGTCGCAAGGTATAATATAACATTCTATGTCAAAGCTGTGAAGTTATAAAAAAACTGTGTAGCGAGGTTTCGCTGCCCATCCACATCTGGACGATAAAATAAATAAATATTCGTGAACACAACTTGACTGTATTACCAATTATCAATTACGCTATTGAAGTTATACTTCTAATGCGACTTCCAAAAATTAAACGCGTTAAACGTTTAACGCTAAATATAATGGAATAGAAAGAGACAGAGAGAGTGATCACATACGGAGACCCTCACAATACGCAAAACACTTCGATAGCGCGTTCTAGGATCCGACCAAACTTAGCAGCGCCATCTAGTTCTGATTTAGGCAACATGAGCATAGAACCTTTTCTAACTAAATAAGTACTGAATATTGGTTAAGTACATAAAAATAAATACTAAATTAATTTCACATTAAACACAGAGCGAGAGTGAATGCGTGGCACTCGAAGTATAACTTCTTCCGCGCGGAGGGACTCCACGCACTTTTTTTTTTATTATTGTTTTTACTTATAAGTGGTGTACAATAAGGAATATTCTATCTATCTACATTTCATTCATTTTCATTTATTTATTCACAAACAATCATCAGAATTGTATTTGAAATAGGTATCTAACATTTTAAGAACGGCACAATACAGAAAACAACACAAAAACCAAAATAAAAACACATCGCATAATAATAATAATTACAATACAAAGTTATACATATGTCATCATAAAAATAAATCAACTCGAATTATCAAGGTGGTCCGAAGTCATAAATTCCTCAACAGAATAGAAACATCCCCTCAACAATAATTTTGTAAGTTCAGATTTAAATATGGTTACACCAACGTCACCCTTCAGGTCGGTAGGGAGTGAGTTAAAAAGTTTCACAGCTTGATAGCGAGAGCCATGCTTTGCAACATTTAACGTTGGCCATAAAGCTGCATCGAGGTCCTTACGTCTTGTAATAAGTCTTTTTCCTCTTTGATCGCTCGTTTCGTATTTGAATGGTTTTTTAACTATGTCTACCAGGAGTACCAAAATATAAAGACTGGGAACAGTCAAAATGTCTAGCCTACGATAATGGTCTCTACAAGATTCCCACTGTGGGATGCGCACTATGGTCCTGATGGCTCTTTTTTGCATCACAAATGCTTTGTGCATATTATACTCATAGCTGTTTCCCCAGAACTTTACACTATATCGCAATTTGGATTCTACAAGAGCATAGTATACCATTTTGAGATGTGAGGTACTTATCTCATCTCTTAAGTTTCGAAGCGCATAACAGGCCGAACTAATAGAGTTTTCGATACAACGCCAGCTAGTCCCAGTAGTAGGGTAGTAATAGTTCAAGGTATGGTATGGGTAACGATTCAGTTACAAGCACACAGAGTAATGCATCACAGGACACATCCTCAGCAGATGTGCTCAGTGAGGCAATGCACCTTTATAGGCAGTAATCACTTAACATCATTTAGTTGAATAAAATATTTTAAAAAAGGTCCCAAACTATGCAAAGCTTTTACGAAAATTCAGTAGCAGTCGTGGAACCGTGACAAAGGCCTAGTTTTAGAGACATTACTAAATTTTCTTGACATTCTTATAAAAATTAAAAAAAAGCAAGTAAGTTCTTAAAAAGTTTTGACGTGAAAACGCTTTCAAAGTTGGCCACACTAAATCAAAATCACAAAAAATCAACACTAAACTGCAAGGACTCATTCGCGAATTCAAAGTGAATAATTTTAATTTAGGCTCTGTATTGTTCGAAGGCGCCTCTTCGCCGTCCTTTGTTCTGAAGTAAGTAGGTAGGTACAGCTTTCTGGATCCCGCTTTGTTCAGTGGTTCAGTCTTTTGACTTTGAAAGGAATTTTAAGTTTGAAATAGTGCTCTCAGAGTTAGTTCAAAGACGGATATAAATATCGGCATTGACCGTCTTGGCTACTTGAGGCTTTAGTAACCAATGTGAATTATGTACTTATTTTGTTACTCAAGAAACAAGAATACCTACCAGATTGTTTTTTAACCGACTTCAAAAAAGGAGGTTCTCAATTCAGTTGTATTTTTTTTTTCAAATGTTTGTTACCTCAGAACTTCGTCATTTATGAACCGATTTGAAAAATTCTTTTTTTATCTTAAAGGGTATGCTTCCAGATTGGTCCCATAATTTTTTTATCAAAATCAATTCAGTAGTTTGGCAGTTAAATAAGAATAACTCATTCACTTACACGACACTGCGTATTTGCTTTCCTGTGACGTTTCTGTGGTGCTTACGATCAATAAAATAGCCCCAATAAACTTCCATCATCATCATCATCATCATCATCATTTGATGATAAATGCGTATCAAATTGAAGTCGTTTTTTTCAGTTTTTTAAACTTATAAATTATTATAAGAAACTAATTAGAAACTTGACATAGATACAAACAGTTTAAAACAAAGCTCCATTAAGTTTCAATAAGTTCCCGTTTCGGCCCATTACCGTAGATGCGGGCACTCAGGGTCATTCGTGGCTCATCCCTAAAGCGGCGATGACAGACCCCTTGGAGTGACCCCTAGGGGGTGGATGACCCTCCGTCATTAGTTGCAGGATATGGTAAGCTTGTTGCAATCGAGATGGTTTAGAGCAAGAGCTCTCATACCTACTAATAACATTTATCTAAGACAGGATCTTTACCTTGATTTTTCATAGTGCTTTATTGGGCAATTAAGTAATCAGAAATTCTATCCCTCCTATAAACCGGTTTTCAATAAACCGATTTATTTATGAAAAAACTTGAGTAAACCTAGTAGAAACATAACCACAGTGTCTTAGTGCCGGTTTTTTGATCCCTAGTTAACTATACTAATGGTTAAATTTGTATCAACGAATTGTCAAACTTGGACCAAATTTAACCATTAGTTGAGTTAACTAGGGATCAAAAAACCGGCCCTTAGGGGTATATTCATATTGGTCTTGGAAAATGATTGCTAAAATCTATTGTCATCTCATTTTGTTGTCTTACAAATGACAATGATAGAGCATTTTATAAAGCCGCGCTAAAATTACAGTTGAGGATAAAGGGGTTAGTCTTTTTATACTCAATCACCGAGGAGTTACCTTTATTCTAGATTTTAACATTTTTTTTTATAAGTACACATAACAGCCATTAAAAAGTTACATTATTATAATTTTGTTAAAAAAAAAAACCATTCTATGTCTCATTTTACCCAGCTCCTTGACTACATTTGCATTGAGCCCTAAGTGCGCCACCCTCGCATGATTGGAGTTTAATATCCTCTTTGAGTGCATTCTTCCACATTGAAGGGTCCCGAGGGACGCCTCAAATCTTCGCGAGGGACTTGTCAGATTGTTGTGCAAGTCGGAAAGTTAGGTAATACCATAAGGATAGCTAAATGACGTATAGTATGGACACTTGTTTGATGTTTTGAATAGTCAAAATAAATGCAGCACGCCTCGCTCTGCGGATTTTTTCATTCACCTGAGAAATGTACCTACCCAAAATTAATGTTATTAATTACCTACCTAAGTTTAAGCGCCCAAAACATTTGCGATACCTGGAAAAGGTGAATAAGTTGAAAAGTGCCTCCTACATATAAGACCAAATTGTAACACTTATTTATGCAAATAAACATCTTGTATCTTGTATCTATAATGTCAGAGAGAAAGATAAAATTACTATTTGAAAATAAAATAGAAAACTTTTATTTCGTAACCACCCATATTTTTGACTCAAGCTAACGTAGACGTCACTTTAAAATGGCATGGCAAGAATCTCAACTACACTGTCGCACTATTTATTCTGTGCCGTTGCCATGCAAGCCCTTACTGGCTTTTAGGTAAAATTACTGATATATAAGCATTTATGACACTTACGCCTACTTTCATTACTATGTAGATGTAGTTCTTACTTATACTTAGGCAGGTACCCAGTACCCGGTGTGTCGCACGCACGAAGTTTCGAAGTTTGGTTTGGTGTGTCGCACGCGTGAAGTTATAAGACAAGTTTATGGTTGGTGTCGCACGAACATGAACAAGTTATATGACAAGTTATTTGGAATATCCTACTTAAATATAAATGCAAAAGTTTTGATCTTTGGTTATTTAGAAGTTTGTGTGTGACTCAATCCACGTAGAAACTGATTTTTATGATTACTTTAGGCGACTTTAATATACAGATATATACGGCTATATGTGCTCAAGTGAAAAATGTTCAATTCTTGCATTAAGTCGTCTGCATTTTTTTTTTGTCAGTGTTGACTGTTGATACAATCTGCTCAATATTTTGGGATATACTCGCATCATTTACCAAGCCAAGTAAGCATTATGGTAAAACTCATCAAATCTAAGACAATAATGTACAATGTTACTCTACTGTTTTATGAGTATAAAACGTATAGTAGTGACGGTAGAGTCACAGTGCGCGTCCATGGAGACTCGCCTACAGAGCGCGGTCGCGTTACTGCGCAGTGTAAATCTACAATTCTATCATCATTGATAATGCAGAGCGGCAATGCAGCCAGTGTCTTGAGCACGCTTCTGAATGGTACTGATTTAAATTTTTGAAGTTATACTTCTAATGCGACTTCCAACAAGGTTGCGTTATACGGGAGGACATAGCTGCTAACTATCGTTAATAGATGGCAGTGTTCAGCATTAGACCGCCCATGTTTTTGAAGTTATACGACTTCCAACTGACAGCGTCAAACAAAAGAAAAAGAAACATAGCCGTAAATTTCAACCATCAGGAGCGAGCTCTGTTGGCGGAACGGTGATACCGTCGGACTGCGGTCAGACCGACAACGGGATGCGAGTTCAAATGCAAACCGATATTATAGACTTTTAGCAACTTTTTACTTTTTATTTTGAAGTGGCAATTTAGTAGGTACTGCTTATAAATAAATACTAAATTAATTTCACATTAAACACAGAGCGAGAGTGAATGCGTGGCACTCGAAGTATAACTTTTTCCGCGCTTAAGGACTCCACGCACTGGTTTTTTTATTTGTATTTTTTCTGTAAATACTATATTACTAATGCTGTAGGGCACGTTAAACGTCGACCTTGGCTCTAGCCAGAAGGCCTAAGGCGGCCTAAAGGACTCTGTCACAAGAATTGGCCACTCCTACGAACTGGCTTGCTTTGTATCACTTAGCCTGAATTTGCTTTGTGAATAAATTTTCATGTAGTTACAGGTGTGTAAATCCATTAGTGGAAACGAGCATAAAACGTGTCCCAAAATGCACGACAAAATGTGCACGTAAATTCAAAACAGCTGTTAAACTCTTAATGCGTCCACCAACAATTATTCCAGCAAAGTTTAATTTTACAAACACAACTCAGTTTGCATTAAAACTTGGAAACAAACAGCGCATTAACTGAAAGACTACACGAAGTGAAGTTAGCCGCAGTTAGCACGGAGGTTAGTGCTGAAACTAGCAAGTTCAGGGAGAGCAGTTTTGTAGAGTTGGCATCACAGAACAGATATTTTATGTTAAAAATAAAAAAGTGGTTGATGTAATACATAATGTAAATATATGTATTCATAATGTATAAAGAAATATTTTGATGATTCTTGCAAACTTTTGTGTGAGCCATTTCTGATAGCGCGCCTTCTTGCGTGTTAAAAATACTGGTTTTACAAAAAATGGTTACTCTCCGTTTTTCCGACCCTTGAAAATAAGTACCATAGACTACAAACATAATCAGTTTTCTTCTTGTCAATAATTTATTGTTTAATTATCAACAGTTTCCCGTAAATGCTCAAATCTAGCCTATAATCTAATCAATTATATTTGTTTGCATTTTTGCTACTTATATAAGTAATAAAAAAAACTGCATTTTATAGCTTTGGCCAGGAAGTGGCAGCCCTGTAGCCACTCAGGCGGGTTTGCTAATAGTGCGTGACGTCATAAATTGCATGATGCAGCGATGTCTCTGACGTCACTGGGTTCCTAGTGGGTGCAATGTGCAATGCAATAGACTAACGTCAAATGCATGCATATGACAGTATAAATAGTAGTGCAAAAAAGTTACGTATACGGACGAACAAATTGCGACATGACGCGGCGACTTGTCACCTTTTAGCGGACATTTTCATATTTTTTCTAATTAAAATATTCACGGACAAATAAATATTCACGGACACTTAACACAACGCCTTCTAGTCCCAAACTAAGCAAAGCTTGTACGATGGGAACTAGATGGCTGATATAATACATACATACATTTTTTTTTGTAAATAAATAATACATAGAAACACCCAGACACAGAACAAACATCTATGTTTGCCACACAAATGTTTGTTCTCGGTGGGGATCGAACCCACGACCCACAGCACGAAAGGCAGAGCTGCTACCGACTGAGCCATGACGCCTAATTAATATAATTAATAATTTTAATTTTTTGGCATTCAAAAATGTTCTAATCTCGGTCACTTACGGGTCAAAGCGCTCGTGGCGTAGCTTGCTTGTCAATCTTCACTGATTATCAAGTTAAGCGACGTTCAGCGCGATCACATTTGGATGAGTGACCGTTATTAGTGGCATTTATATCTCAGCGCTTCCGTGCTTCGGAGGGCACGTTAAACCGTCGGTCCGGCTCTAGCAATCGTTAAGCCATGACGGAGGCCTTAAGACGGCCTAAAAACTACGTCATCAGAGTTGGCCATTATCTCATACGAGCTTGCTTGCTTTTTGGTATTAAAGGAATAAGATAGCACCAGTCTATGTTCACCTGAATATATTCAATAAATATTTCTCCCAACAGTTACTCATAACATTACCCGGCTTCGCTTGCATTAATAGTCCGTGACGTCATAAATTGTGTTGCAAAATAGGGGAGGCTCGGGATGCGACTAGGGGAAACATGGGATAAACATCGTTGTGATTTAGCTCTCCTGTCTTGTAGGCGCTTTGTTTTTGAGATCTGCGGTGAAAGAAACTGTTTTATGGGAAAAGTTGTGTAACACCGAATTATTTTAATGTCGACACTATGATAATGATCTATTTTGAAGAAACTTTTCTTTTTCTTATTTTTTTTTCTCATCTTTAGACTACAATGTACTCAATATCGTGAGTAAGAATCTCATACATTTAGTACTAAGAGCTAGACGCTTTGACAGCATGCGTTGGTACAACGATTCGGTGTGTATATTCAATGATATTTTTGTTTGAGCAAGTGACGTGATATGTCAGTATCTAGGTGACATGCAAGTGTGCAAGGAGCTTTAGATCAAACAAGGCAATCTAGACGCTTTTTTTATTCTTGCCCTTCTTGTTTTTAGTAGAAAAACAAACGATGAGCTCGCATTCCCAACATTACCTACAGTTACCAAAAGTCATGCCAAAAGTGTAACAAAGTGTCGACATTTCTAAAAACAAACATTGATCCGCAAGTTATTTCGTAGCAATTAAACACCTAATTAAAGCAAACATAGGATTACAGCCTCGCTAATGAGTTTGTTAACGTTCATTAAGATTCACCTTCGCATGTGTGGATTGAGAGAAATTGGGGCAAAGCGAAGAGTATTGTACAATATTGAATATTTGAATATTAGTGATAGAGACGCTTTTATTGCCTAAAATTACAGCTGAGACAGGAGCAGGAAACCTACTCGCTTAGCATAGGCATCTCACTAGCTCATAGCTAGAAAGAAGTTCGGATTAGTTGTTGGCCAACTCTGGTGACAGTTAGACGTGCCCTCAAAAGCACGGGAGCGCTCAGATATAAATCTCACTAACAGTATCTAATAATCTTAACCAAGATGATGATGTGGCCAAAGCATTTGAAACATTTTTTACCGACATTCCAGTCTCTACTACAAAGTCTTTGAACTCTTCGCACATAATCGCAGAGTCACTACTTAAAGAAAATGTACCTGAGTTCAAAACATTGTTTAATTTCGATTATGTGCAACCAAATGACATTGTCAAAGCTTTTAAAATGATAAATGTAAAAAAAACCACGGACCTCTGGGGCATTTCTGTTGCCGTTGTAAAATCCGTAATTGATCTTATCGCACCAGATCTAGCTTTTATATTCAACCAATGCATTGACTGTGGTGAGTTCCCTGACTTAATGAAACATAGTAAAATAACACCTTTATTTAAATCAGGTAGTCATTCTGACCCTACTAACTTTCGACCGATATCAGTGCTACCTACATTTAGTAAAATCTTTGAAAAACTTATGCTTAATCAACTGCAAAGACATTTTGAACTAAACAACTTACTAGACAATAAACAATTCGGTTTTACAAAGGGTCGCTCAACCACCGACGCGGGTGTTGAGTTAATATCACATATTTTTGAAAATTGGGAACAGTCACATGACGCCTTAGGCATTTTTTGTGACCTATCTAAGGCGTTTGATTGTGTGCACCATGAAACGTTAGTCAGGAAACTAAACCACTATGGTGTGAAAGGGATTGCTCTTGAACTTCTTAATTCTTACTTAAGTAACAGAATTCAAAGAGTTGATGTTAATGGAAAACGTTCTCCGGGGTCAGTGGTAAAAATGGGTGTACCACAAGGATCAATACTAGGACCGTTCTTGTTTTTAATTTACATTAACGATCTACCACGAGTGGTTAGAAACGATCATGAGATTGTACTGTTTGCAGATGACACTTCACTTGTATTTAAAGTGGAACGACGACAAACTAATTATGACGATGTAAATAATGCAATCTCTAAGGTTGTAAACTGGTTTAATGTAAACAATTTATTACTAAACGAAAAGAAAACTAAATGTATTCGGTTTATTCTACCAAACGTCAAACAAATAAATGCCAATGTAAAAATCAAAGAAGATAATATAGATCTCGTGGACACCACAGTATTTTTAGGCATAACTCTAGATAATAAACTTCAATGGGGCCCACACATAGATAAATTGTCGAAGAGACTTAGTTCTGCAGCATATGCAGTCAAGAAGATCCGCTTCCTTACAGATGTGGAAACCGCAAGACTAGTCTATTTCAGCTACTTTCATAGCATTATGTCGTACGGCATTTTGTTGTGGGGGAGTGCTGCAGACATAAACACCATATTTGTGTTGCAGAAGAGGGCTATTCGTGCAATTTATAACATGGGTCCCAGAGAATCACTAAGAAATAAGTTTAAGGAAATAAATATAATGACAGTACCTTGCCAGTACATCTATGAAAACTTATTGTATGTTCAAAAAAATATCAATCTATTCAACAAAAAAAGTGATAATCATAATGTTAACACTAGAAATAAAAACAAACTCGCTGTTCCCACCACTAGGCTCACAAAAATTAGTAAACCTTTCAAAGGGCAATGTGTACGCTTCTTTAAC
The DNA here is from genome assembly GCA_947507515.1 of Eulithis testata. Taxonomy (NCBI): domain Eukaryota; kingdom Metazoa; phylum Arthropoda; class Insecta; order Lepidoptera; family Geometridae; genus Eulithis; species Eulithis testata. The sequence continues at coordinate 10,501,334 of OX382198.1, read as the reverse complement.
AAAATCCCAAGTGATGTGTCTCAGTTGTCGATTGGCAAGTTCAAAAACGTAATAAAACAGAGACTTCTTTTAAAAGCATACTATAAAATATCTGATTATTTAGAAGACAAACAAGCTTGGGACGAACTAGCTCCAACTCATCCAATAAAAAAAATATGTAATCATACCTAATCATACAAAACGTAATGACGATTCAAAGTGATCAGTGAGATTTTATTGAATAAAAGATTTTTGACTTTTTGACTTTTGACTTGACTCTTAAGGTTGAACAAGTCGCACACCTTTCCATACAAACGTGGTAGGGTAACCACTCCACTTTTTGACGTTGACCAACCAAAACTAAGACTTATATCAATTTATCTCGTTATAATCTATGTCTGTATACACCCCAAACCGTAAAAAAAGGATTCATTTAAAAAATACAAGCTAAAAATACTTTCCATACGAAAGTTTAGTAGCTTGTATTTTTTAAATGAATACTTTTTTTACGGGTTAGGCTGTATACAGACATACATTATAACGAGACAAATTGATATAAGTCTTAGTTTTGGTTGGTCAACGTCAAAAAGTGGAGTGGTTACCCTGCCACGTTTGTATGGAAAGGTGTGCGACTTGTTCAACCTTAATAAAGTAAATAAGTAAACCATAATAATAATAATACTATCCTAGTCATTTATACTCAGTTTTTGGCATCGACTATGTAGTGTAGGTACACAAAACTCAGAAATACTCGTGGTAGGGTTTTACACTTAGAAATCATTTAACTTCTTCATCTAGCCGTGCTTTGACGAACTTTCGATGCTCTATGATACGATGTTAGTTTATAAACTCTGTGTTAAACGTGTTAAGGTATAAATTAGAGTAGATACTTCACTTTTGTAGATCTACAAAAGTATACATTTTTAACAAGTTTATGAAAATTTACGAGTGAACTATACGTGAACTTAAATGAGGAACCACGTTTCTGAGTTCGTTTTTTTTCGAAACGAATATCGAACAGCAACTTCCGAGATATTTTGTATGAAAACACGATAAGCGTCTCTAACGAGGGATTCCCAAACAATTTTTCTCCACATATCTTTTATTCAGTAAAAAATACAAGCATCATTTAGGATTCTTATAAATGAAATTCTTAGTCCCAGTTCGCGTTTAGAGCCTAGAAGAATGGGCAAGAAACTACGGCCGGTTTCTAGCGCATTTTTCAAGCGTTTTTCGATTTTCACTTCAAAAAGCAACATAATAAGACTCTACGGTCTCTGAAATCGTAAAACAGAATACAAAAGTAACTTTTGTTCGACAGAAAGCTTCGAAACTCTGCAACTTCCCAGCTAATAACAGCGAACGGGCTAAAATGATCGAACTAGTCTGCCCGAGTTCGCTACAATTGGAAAAGTAACTGTACAATTTTAAAGTCGAAGCGAACTGAACATCTTAACTTGTTTCGACGAACAAAGCTGGGCGGTTAGCACTAGTTTCTTTTACCTAATTATTTTTATAGGTAAAAAAAGTAGTTTGGATTTTTTGGTTAAAATCTTTGATCCTAATTTTAGACCCTTTAGTGTGCGACTTTTCAAAATTCCTTTCTTAGTGCAACCCCAACACTATATAAGGATGCTACCCTCTAAATTTCATACCTCTAGGACTTACAGTTTAGGCCGTGCGTTGATTTTCATTCAGCTTCAAAAGAGTTTTATTTAGAAAGAAAAAGATAGAAGAAGATAACAAAAACGTAGTAGGCGTCATCGATCTTCTGAGGCTGACGACGCCGTACGCCGTACCAGGACCTCTACTGCGAATATTGATATCCGAAGATTCGGTAGAGACGTTTGTGATACACTGCGCGGTCACCTCGAGCGATGGTCCAAGTTCTTTCGAAGTCACAGCGTTACTGCGCAGTGTAGCACAAACTTCACTACCAAATCTTCGGTAATCATTATTCACAGTAGAGGCCCTGACTCAACCCAGTAGCCGCCGAAAGTATGATGACGAAATGATTATTTATAAATATCTCACGTGAAAATCTATTTCTATTTTCTTCAAACTTGCGGTCATTTTCTAAAACGTGAGTAAATTCGGTCTCGGTATCAAAAACCGAAACTCGTGCTAGTGTTTTGTATTGACTTCGACTTTCTCAGAAATGTGGGGTTAAGGCTTACAGCGTCTTGTACGAAAGAATGGTTGGACGAGTAAGTACTCTCGACTTGGAAAAGGACTTTTGAAAAAAACCGCTGCACCGGGAAGTTTCCGTAGATTTGAACGTGTGATTTTATGGAATAGCTTCAAGCTGCAATCAACTGTTTTATTATCGGTACAAGCGGTTGTATCGATTCAACAACACGTTTGTATCGATTCAACAACTCGATGGAATCGATGAAACCGTAGTATGAATCTTATGTAAAATCAGCTAAGTAAAAAAAGTCGTAGCACTGCTACAGACCACTGCAGCGTAGCACTGCTACGAGAATTTTTGACAGTAGGTGCAAAAAGAGAGGTTAGTTTATTCTTTGTCAGTTTAAAAAAAAAGTCAAAGATATTTACATCAAGCCAAGGGAAAACCAGTTCATGAAACCAAACTGATCTAAACACCATTAAACTCCTAACTATCTCATCCAGTACAAGTTTAAGTACTTAGGTACTTAGATATTAATAGCGTGCAAGCATCCTCAGTTAGGTGCGTGTAGTACAGTCGACGTGAGAACTAGTGATTTTTTTAATATTTTACACTGGTGGAATAAAAACTAGCTCCGTGATACTTTACAACTAAAGCTTCGGTCACACACAGCGAATACTCGCTGCGAATGACTACTCGCCGTGAGTATTCGCTGTGTGTGACCGTAGCTTAAGTCACATGAGTGAGATTCAGTGCTTGATGTGACTTAAACTATTCCACCACCATTTTGTTGCAGTCTGAAGAGTGAACCCTTCAAGGATTCTGTGTTTTACATGATTAGGTATCCAAATAACTTTACTTTAACATTACATGAGCTGATTTTCGTTTTAAAATACTAAAATCAGCTCATGTGAGCAACTTATCAAGTTTCAAAAGCTTTTTGTACGTGACTGTACTTTACCTTACTTACTAGGTAAGTCCATGTTAGCAAACTTAGAAGTTTGAAACTTGTATCACTACCGGAACTCGACGAACACCCGTTCTAACACGTCGCACATACCTTTAGCCGTGAAAAGGATGGCAGGATTCCGTGGTTAAATACAACGTGAAAACTGTTGCTGGGGCATTATTCTGTATGACTTAGGAGATTCCTTGCCGTAACCGTATGACGTCACCGTAAGGAATGACATTTATGGCATAGGAAATACGGCATAGGCATAGGGCGATTTCACGCCGCTGTCTTGTCGTGCTGCGTAACGCGCTTGTATTGGTCATAGTGAATAAGGCCCCTGAAAAAGAAAGTTTTTGTTTGAACTATGGCTAAAAGCTGTCTTTTTGAACGTGAACACACTATGACGTGTGACGTATTCATACGTGTTAGCGTCAAACTACACTAGAAGGCAAGACGTCGCGTCGTGTAGTTAGGGAGAGAAAAGAAATATTTTTTTGAAAATCCGGCTTTTTTTAGAGCCGGATTACGTCGCAATATAAAGCGTATTGTGACGTAATCCGGCTAAAATATAAAATATTAAACATAAAATTGGACGGCATAAATAGGGCTTTGTTTAGCCATTCTAAAACCGTTTTTGTTTTTATTCTAGCATAAATAGTTTTCGAGTTGTAGTAATAATATAAAACTTTTCGAATCTCTTTTCTTTTTTATCTCGTAATATCTCAGAAACAGTAGCTCGTAAGAAAAAAAGTATTGAAACATTTTTTATAGATAATTTTGACTTGCTGACGTTTCGGAAAAAACATTTTGGGAGAAATTCTCCCAATTGTCACTTTTGATTTTAATATTTTTGTTACTGTATGATCTACAATCGAAAACTATATAAGCTGGAATAAAAATAAAAACGGTTTAGAATGGCTAAACAAAGCCCTATTTATACCGTCCAATTTTATATTTTATATTTTAGCCGGATAACGTCACAATATGCTTTATATTGTGACGTAATCCGGCTCTAAAAAAAGCCGAATTTTCAAAAAAATATTTCTTTTCTCTCCCTAACTACACGACGCGACGTCTTGTCGTCAAGTGTGCGCCAACGCTTCAACAGAAGGATTTTTTATTCATATCAAAAGCCTTGGACGGAGGCAAAAGAACATAGATAGTACAATAAATGCAGTACTATCTCACTATCGCTAAAGTGAAGTAAATCATTTTGCGACTTTTGTAAGAATTTGCAAAAGCATGTCATAATAAATGCGCCAAGCTATAGTTTAACCGAGCGCTGCAATGCTAATAGTACATTATGATATGAGTGCGGTAAGTTGAAAATTACAGCCGAGGCGATATTGCCAGCCCAAGCCGTAGGCGAGGGCTACAAGAAAGCAGAGGCTGTAAATTTCAAAGCGCACGTATGTCATACGACGTTTTATTACGACGCAAATGTGTTATAACGTCATACGACGTTATAACACATTTGCGAGGAAATAAATAAAACTCGGACTTTCTTCAAAAAATAAATCTTTATTCACTCGTTGAAGCAGTTAGAAAAATTTGAACAATTTGTAAAATAATTAAATGCTTATTTTTTATCGTAAAGCGTGGCACGCGCCACCTTGTGCGCAAGTAACTTTAGCCAGTGTAGCATATATTCATGATAGAGGCCTTTAAATAAAAAAATAAAAATACAAAAAACATTTATTGCATCGGAATTACAAAAAGTACAAGGTTATATATAAGGTATAGTTTACAGAAACTTCGAAGAGGGCAAAAGGGGTAAATTCAGCATAAACTGGATGCTAAGCATCCAGCGCTGGTTTTAAATTTACCCCTCTTGGGTAGATCTGCACCCAGAAGTGTGATGTAAAAGCGGGCTACAGAGTAGTAACTAACTACCTACAGAAGATTTAATGTATATAATAACAGAAATTGTAATCAGACCATATATATATATACTAAGGAATATAACAAAAAGCAAAAAAGTGGTAAGGGGCAAAAATAATTTAAGTAACTTTAAGTACAAAAGGTGTAAAAAACTAAACCAGTGTGCATAGTTAAGCGTGCATATTTTAATTAATGATAGTGTCTGTGCATAGTGTGCTGTGTGTGTCTGTGTCTTCGTCTCCATAGTGGGTCATTCACTTTACTATCAGCCTAACAATAGAACTCCACAATCTATTTACTATCGAGGGTTAACACAAAACAAGATGAAGATAATATAAGAGTACCTCGGAAAGGGTTTGTCCTAAATACGTTTCGTCAAAGGCCAGTGACAAACGGATTCCGGGCCCCGGGCGCGGTCCTGTTTTGGTAAATACACGGGATGTTAGTGCGGACAGTCCCGCCGCATAGCCACCTCATACATCGTCAGCTAAAATAGTCCTGTTGAACAGCGGGCCTAAGATGCGCACCGCGAGATATTTGTCATGTCGTTCTGTCAAAATGTAATCATTTTGTATCAGTTTAGGAACTATTGCATGATCTGTGGTACCTAATGGTGTCGACAAAACGCGCCGTAATGTACACTTTTGACACTTCTCAGTTGTTGTACCTCTCTGAGGACGAGATAATAGTCATGCAGAAATGTCAAAAGTTGAAAATTCAAAGGCGCGGCTTCTCGACAACATAACCACAGATAATGCAATAGTACCTAAACTGGTACAAAATGCTTACATTTTGACAGAACGACATGACAAATATCTCGCGGTGCGCATCTTAGGCCCGCAGGTACCTGATACTTTGTCAGATAAATAGTCCCGCTGGACAGCTAACTGATATTTTGTCAACTAAAACAGGCCGGCGGAAAGTTTTCTGATACTTTGTCAGCTAAAACTATAGTGCGTGTAATGTGAAGACGCTTTTGTCGTGAGACCTCATCAGTTACGAAGGAGTATTGCAGATCTTTGGATGCATGAATTTTTTTCTGAAACTGTTTTTTTTTTAAGACAATCGTACATGCTAAGGTCACAACATACAGCAATAAAGAAGATGCAAGGAGGATTTTTGTTCTTTGACGTCCGAATGACTGCATCTAAAGGTCTGTAATACCTACTGTTACAAAGTCACGGACAACTCAGTTTTCAGAAGCTCTCAAGCTATTGAAGAAATCGTGTGCTGATAACAAGTCACCATGAAATAGTACTGCCGCCAGATGAAGTAGAATAAAAGACAATGAAACTTTGTAGACACTACCTATTCTGCCAATTCCGAGTGACGTATTCCTCTGCTTTTATTTTGTGTTTCCACCCCGTATGTTTCCATCAAAAGATCGTCAAATATTCAAGGCACTTTCGGTCAAGAATGGAATTCTGGCACTTTTCTTAACAGTATTAGGTACCGCGGTCTAACGAGTCTCACGGAAAGCGTCAGTATACGGTTTCTGATGAAATTACTGGAGGATGGGATTATTTACGATCTTCTGAGAATCAGGTGGCCTTTTGGATCTCGAAGAATGAATCTTCTTTTTTTTAACCTATAAAACTCATATGAAGCTGACTGATAATCAACGCCTAAACTATAAAGCCTAGAGGTATGAAATTTGGAGGGAAGTATTTTGAAAAGGCGCATTCTAAAAGGTCTAAAATTAGGATCAAAAATTTTGTATGCTACTACCACGCGAGCAAAGCCGCGGGTGAAAACTAGTCTTTCATATTCATTCTTCGAAATCCATGATTTTTCGTACCTACAACTTTGAGTAATATTAGGCAATTTTTCGAGGAGAAGGGCTCAAAATGGTTTTTTCTAGACTAGGTGCCGCCTGCGATTTCGCTCGCGTCCCGTTGGATCCGGTAGATTTTTTGGGATAAAAAGTAGCCTATGTGTTAATCCAGGTCACGGACAATATCTATTCCAAGTTTCATCCAAATCGAATCAGTAGTTTTTACGTGAAAGAGTAACAAACATCCATCCATACTTTTCAAACTTTCGCGTTTATTAGTAGGATATTCTTGATAACTTGGTGAGGGTCTCAGTTGAGCAATGGTTTCTACAGATGATAATGCTAGTAGTAACAGCTACTGAAAAACTTAACAACTGAACAGGAAGACATTCAGCCAAGTTTTGTAGACTTCTAAAGCTGGGGAATGTGTTGATTATTATGATGATTTCTCAAAACTTTAGTGCTAGAATCTTGTAATTTTGATCACGATCTGACCTACATTTTAAATGGCATGAGGTCTACAAACGTAATTCGTAAATCAATAAATCCTAACCTCACCTCACACTCAAGTACTCATCAATATTCTATCAGTCGACCGAGGTGGGTATAAAACCTGGACGTGACACGTGACGTCACTTCTCGCAGAGGTGACGTCACGGTAGAATTCGTTTTTTAATATTTGAGTAAGAATGTATCTATAAACCCAACAGCTGGGAATTCAACATGGCGGACGAAGCAATGCAGTTGAAGGGACCAAGATTATCCATTTTAGTAAGTAAAGTTAAATAAATATCTATGAATAATGCTAGTCATATAGCACAGTCATTGTTTTCAGTTTATCTTCTCTCATTCTAAATCTTGCAGCGAAAATCTATAATGGTGGTAAAAAATGCACGAAATATATTTTCTTTTTTCAGTCACGGAACAAACAAATGGTCCTACCTATAACCTAGTTATGTTGCTACCTATCAGAGCACATCCGCTGAGAACATACCCTGTGGCGCATTTTGAGTTCATCACGCAGTGTGACGCAGTATATCTACCATTGCACCAACACTAGTATTTTACAATAGATTGCAATATAACTTTAATGTTAAAAAATGGATGCTAAAAGCTCTTTTATCGTGTCGTCAACTTTATCGCAGCATAGAAACTCAAAACTAGTCTTTAGCCTTTTATTTTAAGACTTATTTTTAATAAACAAGCAGCTTCCATAGAGCGATTAGTGGCAGGCAATATCTGTTTGCAAACCCTTCGGATAAACGTGGAAAAAGAGTGCTAAGAGCTAGCTAAAGATTGTGATGAAAATGCAACGACCAGCCATTTTTTTTGACCAGAACAAGACGGGTTAGTCTCAAAATCCCCTCAAAGTTTTCCCCTTAAAGGGGATTTTGAGACTTTTTGTTTCAGAATCCTCTTGATTTAGAAAATTTAAAATAAAGGTTATTCTATTACCCTTTAGTCTTAAAGTCGACGGTCTAGATGACACCTACTCAAGTCACTCTTGCTTTAATTTTTTTTTTATTCATCATGGTGCTTTTGGAACATGATATTTTGCAAGTCAAAGTCATCTCTAGTAGTAAAATCTTTTCTCTATGAGCTCATCTAGATTTTTACTACTCCATATCAGTTTGCAAGCTTCCCCCGCGGAGATATAGAGGGATAAACGAAGGGATGCAGCACACCCCTTATGTTTCATTAACGATTGTTTGCTATAGAGCTGAATGGGGGTAGAAATGACAGCCTGGAACTGCCCATGAGGGATACGCCATGGAGGATCATGAGGGAGGATATAGGATACCTTATGACGGTTTAGAAGCAGTGTTTCGGATCATGGGTCCAGTTTTGATGGGGATTTTGTTAGTGACTTACAAGTGAAACCTTACCTAATCATTTTGTAAGTAATGGCACAGATCATAATTATAATATTAGGTACTGTTAAATTAATTAACGGTAAATAAATAGGTATATTTTATGTTAATTCTCACACTGCCTTGAATTAAAAGCTAAAACCGAAAACACCAAAAAATTGTTTTTAACTTGAACATTCATAATTTGTATGCTCATGAGTTTATTCTTTGAAATTACATTTTTTTATCTTTTAATGTTGTTCCGTAGCTGTCCATTTCTTTTTTGCTTTATAAAATCATCTTACTTTCTAAAGTAAGATTTTATCTTCAGTAAAAATAAAGCAGAACTGGTTCTTTGTAGGTCTACATAGTCCAGGAGTCGACACAATGACCCCGCGTAAATCTCCCGCAGCGGGCGGACACCGGAATTCATAAATTATGATTCACTTGCTCACTGAAAACCTTTTTTATGGTAACGCTTATTTGGTGAGAGGCAGCCATTTTTATTTTACTCGTTGCCCGTGTTCATATTGAAAGAAGTTTTGGTGACCTCGTACCCTAGACTATTTTTTTGACTACAATCAAGCATACGGTTTTATCCTATCCGTAGCCTATAAAGGCAAGCGTTGCACGTATCGGACGCATCGCACGCAACGGATTTTAGTTTGCCTTGTATAAAAACTCATACAACTGCGTCCACTGATCCGCGCCGTACGGACGAGTTTTTATACAAGGCAAACTGAAATCCGTTGCGTGCGATGCGTCCGATGCGTGCTATGCGAGCCTGTGGACGCTAGCCATAAGGCGTAACTAAATCTCTAATTGCTTCGAAGCTGAGTCGAGTCACTTTCCGTCACATTTCAAAAAAATGTCCCTGTGCAATTAAAAATTAACTAAGTCTGATGGTACAATACAATACAATCTAACCTAAATCTAACCTTTTTTGGCAGCTCGGTAAAATGGTACAACCGAGGTGTATAGTATTGTTATTTTGAAAAAGTTGAAAAATATAGATACATAAATAATAATACTTAAAGATTATAAGGCTCAGGAACAGAATTAAAGACCAGACTTTAGGTCAAAAATACTGGTGCACAAAGTATCGAAGGTCAGGTCACGAACCTCATCAAAGTACATCCTAACTAAAATAGGCCATATTTCACAGATATACGAGACACATTTATTGCCCTGCATTCATATCTTTGATGTAGGTGTCAACGAAAACAATAAAACACATCAGTGGATGTGAGCACCAGTTTAGACTTTTTTAACCCTAAGGAACTCATTGCTAAGGTCACAGTGACCAAAGTCGAAGTTAATTATTCAAGCCAAAATAATACAGCTGATTTGACAGCCATTTGTTTTTATGTAGTTGCTAAAATTTCCGAAACGACAAGACAATGAATAACGATCACTGGATTTTTTAAAAAACGTCGCTATTTTTCGCATACCAAAGATCCAATATGCAAATTGAACCTGATTTACTGAAAAAGAGAATAACTCATAATTATAAGCTGACGACTGCCTCTTTAGCTTTTCGAGAAAGTGCTAACTAGTGCCAGCTGACTCGAAGATAGCGTCTTGACATGAATTTTACATACATTTTGTATGTACGTGAATGTAGTAAAGTTTACGAACTGTAAGAAGATTCCCGCTGTTTTTATGTGACTCCGGTTTATGGGGTGAGTAGAGTATTTTGGATGAGGGAGCTAGCAGGGTGAAGACATGATGAAAAATATTATACAAGGTGTCCGCACATGCGCATAATTATGGGACCCCTTTTGACACAAAAGGGTTTTTATAATAAAAGTAACCCATTACCTTTATTATAAAAAAAACCTTTTTGTTTTTTTCAAAGAGATGAGGTTCATCGTAGGAGGGAACGTCTTATTTTTATTCTACAGAAGTAGGAGAATCTTCTTCCGTAAAATAAAAATAAGACGTTTATCAAACCAGTTCAGAATTATAACAGCCTTTTCTAAGAATTAATATATTTCAGGGCGCGAAATATTGTCAGCTCTATTTTACAAATAAAATATTAATTTTCACTGCCACTTTAACGACATGACATTGCCTTGTCATAGTGCAAAATTCAGAGTTATGACAGACGGTGATGACAATATGAAAATGTTTATGACAATTTTATATCTACAAGCGGTTTACGATCGCCACGCGTCGACGGGCGAGTTTTGTACTTGAATTCGTCATCCGCTGCTAGTTTCTTAGAGCGTGACATGAGGGGTTACGCAGGACTGGTTCTCAAAATTGTACGACATCTTTTTCTCAACTTGACTCACGGGTTTTCTATCGCAAATACCCTCAATTTAAAACTTGTTTATTATTGGTTGATATCTAACTCCATGATACTGAAAGCCACACAACCTGAATGCTGATGACATTTTAAAAAACAAGAAAGAAAACGCTAGGGCTTTGACCGCCCATACCATATTTTGTATTGATTCATAGAACAGCTTAGATTGGCTGTTCTATGAATCAATACAAAATATGTAACCCAACTCAAACGGAAAATTGACAAATTGAATATTCAAAATTCACGCGATTTCAAAATCGATTCGCGCTTGCCACTTCGACTGCGAATTCTTTGAAAAGGGCAGCTTTTAATTTTACTAAAACCAGCCATGAATCATGTCTGTGCATTGTAGGCGCGGGTGTGCTCGTAAGCGTGCGATAATAACTTGCAAATGACAATTTAGTCACAGTCCAACCCTTTTTGTGTTGTTCGTTGAGATGTTTTTATAGATTACAATACATGATTCATAATTTATGAATAAAGAGGAATCAAGAGGAGAATTAAATAATAATATATCACTTTAAAAACTAAAAAAAAAACAGACTTTAATTTGACTACGTTCTGGTTTCATCAACAGATGATGTTGATAACAGTACATTGAGATCATTCGAAAAAAACACAGCTGAATTTCTCAATTCTTCTTTTAAGTTTTCTGGAGTTGGTTTAAAAGTATCAAGTCATGCATTGGTCTGACTTCTGTATCTGCGTGTTACATACTATATTAAAGTATGTACATTTTATTTAAAAAAATTATAAAACGTATCCTATCCGAAATCTAGTTCCCATATTACGTAAGCTTTGCTTAGATTGGGGCTTGAAGACGCTGTGTGAAATTTCCATGAATGAATGAATATGAATTCCTAACGAAGACAATAAGTAGGTATCTGGGTATACTGAAAGAAGCGCTATACCCAGGTAGGTATGTTTCAGTTCCTGCACGGTATTGCCCGTTTTGGAAGGGAGTCCCTTTGTGCTCCATTGTCGCGCAAGTACTTACCTACCTACTCCTACCCTGACATGCTGACATATGGAGTACGTTCACATGTGGAAGAAAATTATTATTAACAGTATTCAAAGGGCCTAGAGTAGGTATACTTACAGAATTTTCTTAAAAACAAAATATATCCATTTATTTGTCTCTAGTTGTTGATGACGATGATGATAATATTTAATTTTTTTGACCGTACATGAACTTACTTCACTATTAAATAAATGCGTTGTAAGGGCTGTATACTCATTAATTACTTAAGTCTAGCTAGATCAATACTTGAGCATTGTTGTGATCCGAGCTTTGATTTAGAATTTCGATTTGTGTCTAAATCTGACTCAGTGCTTGAGCAATTAATAAACATACAAGCCTTAAACTCAAAATAACCCATTTATAAGGGCCATAAAATTCTTTAGCGATCGATCTAGAATATGCATTCATGATTTAGTACCTTATTTAAGGGCGCTCTGTTATATGACAAAATATCTAGATGTAATAATGATACTTAATAATGGAAATGTGCTTGTTTTATTTCATAAATTTAAATGTCATGAAAAAAGAAAATACCATCGTAGTCTGTACGCCCACGTAAAGGAAACGTCTAGGGTTGTCGCGTCGCGGCGAAATGGCCTGTCATTTCAGACAGGCATTGTGGCGTGTATCAGACTCTACTCAAGTATAGTATTTAAAAATATGAATAGGTATGCGAGACTGGGGTGGGTATTGTTTGTGTGCAGCCCTAACGTAAGAATGTAACTTAAAATGACGAATGCAGGAGTACTGGGAAAGTCTAAAGGGTGATTTTTTTTGTAAAAAATCCTTTAACTTTTAACCAAAACTTTTTATTGTAAGTAGTTTTTACTGTATTTTTATTGGCACCATATTATTAGACGCCGTGTCATTCTGGATCGTATTCTAGAATGACGCGGCGTTATTCTGGATCGTATTCTAGAATGACACCGCGTGCAATGCTAAAGTATTTTGGACTAAGTTTAATTCAACCTAATTATTTTTCAAAAATTATTCAAAATACTTCTAGGTATCCGTATTTCGTGAAAATTATTTTGCAGCGGGTACCGAGACTCGCAAAATTAAATTAAACTCAAAACTCGGTTTGTACCCTTTAGCCAATTAAATTGAGATCAAAGTGAGGCCCAGCGAGCATTTTGTTCTATTTTTTCTCCATTGCACCAAAACTCTGCAATAAAAATAAATTATGGTTTTTAATTTTGCAGAGGGCTCTTAATGAGAGGATGTAGGAACGACTTTATTTTTGTTTGTTTATACAATTATATAGAGTTTATATGGAGTTATTTTTGCAAAATAATTATGCAAACACAAAGCAGCAAATATATTTGTAGTTTAGTGAGTTGTTTTTCTTGTTCCTATATTCTTTTATGCAGTTTTTTAAGGTTATTACAGTTATTTTATAGAGTGATACCATACTTGATTGCCCTTTATATAAATGTAAAATAATTTGTATGAAAAATAAACCCATCCATCGATTTTTATGTACAATTCACTGATTTTGGGGGTGTTTTTTCCACCATTACATTTTTTACCATGGGAAAAAATGTAGACGTTATCTTTTATCTATATATATAAAACTCTTTTGAACTCTTTTGAACTTTTTTGACAATCGACGCACCTAAACTTTCAGCCTAAACTTCAAGAGGTATGAAATTTGGAGGGTAGTATCTTCATATAGGTAGTGTAGGGGTGCACTAAGAAAGGAATTTTGAAAAGTCACACTAGAGTGTGACTTTTCTGGTCTAGAACGCGAGCAACGCGGCTAGTTTCACATAATATTGATCACCGCGACTGAAGTGTGCAAAGGAATCGTCTCAAAACATGGCTTCATCTTCGTCATTTGATCAATCGCACAAGGAACCCGATTAATCTATAACCAACAACACGCTCATTATAGCTTTCAGACAAGCAGCGTTCTTGAGTTAGCGACTTCCATGATACCACTGACAAACTGATACCATGAATATGTACGAGGAAAGTTTCCCATGTACCTTTGGCATTGTACTTCAAAACAGAAATAGAGTCCATAATATACTAAAGCGCTTAATGACGAGACGGGACGAAAACTAGGAGAAAGAGAGGTCAGCTGACAAATCCAACTCCGTTGAGCAGCGTTTGGACAACTGCACGTTTAAAATACTTACTCGAATCTCAAAGCGTAGGCTTTGTCAATAGCAAACCTACGCACACCACATAATCGGAAATTGTTTCGGAAAACAGCTCAAGGTCGCTAGTCGCTCAAGGTCCACGCTATCTGTGACGTGGACCCTAGTTGTGGTTCAGTCACACGATTTTTTTGAAGCAAAATATATACTTATAATTACTATTATACTTATCATCGCGTCTGTTTTCACGAATGCAAAAAAATCCCAGTGTACTCTTCGCTTGATTTTCTCATCCCCAAGTTTGTGCCATTGCATCTATTGCGGTCCTGAGCTAGTTCTCTCCCATTTACGGCCTGCGACTTAGAAGATATCGTCTGCCCATCTCCGCTACAGAAACGTGGGCAACATCCGGCAACGAGATGGGTTTGATTTTATACATCTGTTAAATGACGGACGCCGCTATGACAACACCGTAGCGTTACAGAGTGCATCTCTATCTCCTCGCTCCATTACAAGCGGCAATTTATCAAAACGCCATTAATCTTGCGAAAAGAACTGCATTAGACTGCAAACCACAGTCTTATTAGTACAACTAGGTAACTCTGCACAGACACAAAGAATAAACAAGTCGATAGAGCCAAAGATGATCAAAGATGATTTTAGTTTTTTCTTTTTCTTTCTAAATTTTTAATTTTAATATGCAATTTTGGTGCAATCGTGCAGGCTTTTTAGTCTAGTTTAGGTATCTACACTACACACTGAAACGACTAAATAAATAATAAATATTCTTGGACATTACACACAACACCCTCTAGTCCCAAACTAAGCAGAGTTTGTACTATGGGAACTAGATTGCTGATATATTACTTTTTGTAAATACATACTTATAATACATAGTAACACCCAGACACAGAACAAACATCTATGTTTGGCACACACAAATGTTTGTTCTTGGTGGGGATCGAACCCACGACCCACAGCACGGCAGGCAGAGCTACTACCGACTGAGCCATGACGCCTGTCTGAGCCATGTAATACTTAGACATTTTTCAGCACCCATTATGTTTATCACTTTCTTTTTTTTCAGATATCATTTCTCCGATATATTGAACGACAGAATAAGGCCTAACCAAAATGGAGGCGAGAAAGAGAGAGCTGCGTCAACGCATGGCAATTTGTGCAAAACCGCGCGTATCTTACCCACGTTTCTGCGCAAATTTTATTGTCAAATCAATCTAGTGAACTAGTGAATGATCTACTAAGCTGTGATCGCAGTGATTACTTTCTTGCCGGCAGGGGGCGCTCATTGCCGATCAACGGGGTAGCTTCTCCGGGTAATTAGTGTTTTTATTACAATCTCCAAGGTTTTTCATCTATTAACCTTCTTATTTTCTGTAAAAGAAAATCACGGGAAATTGTGAGGTTTTTAGTTTTACTAGCCTTAAAGCCACTCTCGGAAAAAATCATTTCATTACCAACTCCACCAGAGTTGGCCACAAACAAAATACTAACTTAGACTACAGATTATATAATACTATACTAGCTTAGACCTACTCATAGGTTGAGATGTCAATACTAGTATTGACATATCTACGTCACTGAGTGCGGTTGTCAGTATGTAACTTAGGTGAGTGCAGAATAAAAATGTTTTAGTACCTATATACTTAATACGTACTTGTGTTTTTGTTTTTTTGCGTAGTGTAGGATGCCCTGAAGCTAGGTGGGGTGACGATCTGATACATGTAGCTGGCAGACTCTGGGTGAGAAGAGCCGAAGACCGGGCTCCGTGGCGCGAAACCTACGTCCAGCAGTGGACCAATATACGTTGATGATGATAATGAGTTTTTTGTGGAATAGCTTGGAAGTGTTCGTAATTTCTTAAGTATACTTACCTACACTCTAAAAATCTAAGTCTAGAGCACGCGTGTTGCCAAAGCGCTAAAAACGCGCGTTTGAAAACTGGTTCTAAAGCACAGTCGCAATTTTTATTGCTCTTATTATTGGCATTCTGCCTTTAAAGAACATTCTATTTCTATCGCAAAGAGTTGAAACATCTGCATAACAGAATCGCTTATTAAACGCGCGCCGATCTCCCGCTATGCGTAAACTTTCACGGAATGTTCCATCGAACTTGTAGATCAGAATCCGGCCTTTATTTTTGCATTGTATAGTGGAATTCGATTACATAAAGTTGTGAACATTTTGTCTCAATATCAATTATACCTAGTACATATAACCAAATTATTACAACGTGGTTCAAATGCAGCATAAGTTCCTGATTTTGGTTCCCAATGGAATGACAGGCGTTGCTCTCGAAGTAAACTTTTGACAATCGCTAGAATATATAAATCTTCAAAAAGGTATGGCAATAACCAGACAGGTGTCTTTAGGTTTGATTCCCATGCATTATTTTATTTTTTAGCGCTAGAATAGTACCTTTTAAAAATTGTGAAATGAATTCCAGTAAAAAATAATATGAAAATACATAAAAATAAAAAAAATTAAGTCAACGTGCTTGACCTTTTAAAAAATCTAAAACGAATTCTAGCAAAAATATAATAAAAAAAATATAAAAATAAGACGGAGTGAGTCCGATAAATTTTACGCTATTTCCTTCACTATCGAGTTAAAGGCCTCGATCCGCTAAAGATCTAAAATACAACAAAATGCCAACTCTCCTTATTACATTGGAAGAATTTTAACGAGACCCCTTAACTTGTTTATAAATTGAATTTCGAACGGCAACAGCTTGTTGCTTGTATAGATTAAGTTTGAAAAAGTTCAAGTATTTGTGGACCCTAATAAGGTAATTTTGTTAAGCATCGCCTAAATTGGCTTTCTGACTCGATTTGCGGGCGAAGTTTTGATTTGATTTATTGGATTCGTCAACTTTTACAACGTGTTTTTCTATTATTGTGACATGGCAAAAAACATGTTGTCTCATAAAAACATGCCAGGTTTAGGCCTGGGGCATTATTCTGTATGACTTAGGAGATTCCTTGCCGTAACCGTATGACGTCACCGTAAGGAATGACATTTATGGCATAGGAAATACGGCATAGGCATAGGGCGATTTCACGCCGTTGTCTTGTCGTGCTGCGTAACGCGCTTGTATTGGTCATAGTGAATAAAGCCCCTGGCAGGTTTTCTGAACGTTTTTCGTTTGCATACTAAATCATAGATATTCCGTGACTAAATAGAGGGAGCGAGGGAGATGGCTGTGTAAAATATAATCTAAAAATTAAGGACAAAATGTAGCTGAGTTGAGTACAATAGATATTTTACTCTCAAACGTGACTAGTAAAAAGATTCAAAGTTTTTTTTTTAAATGATTAATATTTCAAGGAAAATACTTACCAACTTTAACCCTCTGTAATGAAGAAAGCAAAGAAGCGTAAATAAACTGATTGATAGACTTAACCCTCTTCCTGCCGACGTCAGCTCGACTGATATCTTACTTTCCTTTTAGTAAGAGCTTTTAATTTGGACTTCAAATATTGAGGCTCAATTTTAGTTTCCAAGGATTTCTTTTAAATTAACCGTACTTATATGGAATTCTTGTAAATTGTTTAAAGATTGAACCCTTTGAACGATATAAAAATATTGTTAGATTTTTAAATTACCTAATTCTACAAAGATCTTAGTAGATCAAAAATGTACCTATTTTGAAATAGGTAGGATTAATGTATGTTTTTCCATTTCAAACCTTTTATATATTATATGAAGTCATATAATAGGCCTTTACATCTGATTCTATGGAATATGATTTATACAGCGTCAGGACAATGTTTAGATGGAGTAGGCTTGCCCAGCACCTATACCATCCTCTCGGCCTATAGTTAGCCATATCCATATACGAAGTCCTTTAAAAAACTTAGGTCTCCTCTTAAGTATAAGAAAGGTAACCCATTACTGAAGAAGATATACTTAGTAATGGTCAAAACTCTATGTTTTCTGTAAGTTACATTTTATTACTACAGTAGAACGTCGATTATCCGAACGTCGCTCAACCGAACGATCGCTTATCCGAACGCGCGGGTCAAGGCCCTCAAACTCGCGCGTGCCTCGCTTGCGTCTCCCGCGCTGCAGTTTTTCGCGCATTTGTCGCGACTGTGTATGTCTTTAATGACCTATTTGTCATTCCGAAATGAAAAATCCATTGATGCACGGCCGGGATTCAAATCCATGACCTTCGGATCGAAAGTCGAGGTGCAATATTATCCCACTCAGCCAACACGGTACATTATAGGTAGTTCGATTATCCGAAAATATCGGTTTTTTTGAACACCCACGTGCCCCAATTAGTTCGGATAATCGACGCTCTACTGTATTTCCATTTTGGGAATCTACGCCGTAACTATTATAGGTACCTACTTATTAATAATTATGTAACTTATTTAAAGACTTGTGCTACAAATCATAATTATGATAATCACCGTAATCTCAGATTTACATAATTCAATATTGTCGGTACAATTAGTATGATTTGTGGACACTATGACATTACTTGAACATTGAGTTATAGCCTCTTGTTTAATTGATCTATAATTTGATAAATGCTCAATTAATTGACTCCGATTATAGATTGCCCACACAAACGTAGGGGCATTCCTCGAACCGCACCTAAATGAATCGCACCTAGGCGAAACGCACCCAAGTACTTCCTCGAACCGCACCTATTTGGGTGCGGTTCAAACAGTAGGTATAAATGTTAAGTTTTACTTCCTCGAACCGCACCTATGACAATTTAGGGTCTAGTGATGGGGTAAGCAAGTATTTTTCACATTTCAATGCATACTTAATTAACTTATTAAAGCGTTATCGACTAGTTAAATTAATGTTAATAACTCCCGCAGCAGCGCACGCGCTATGTAAGGGAAACGGTGACTCATAGCGAGTGTAGCGCACACCGGCTTAGTGTAGATTTGAATGCATTTGACGAGTCCATCCGATTACAGCCGAAAGCTCGCGAGCCTTGTTTACGTCGCATAAACGACACTCGTACCTAATTTGTTTAGTTTAAGGTTTACTGATCACCGGTCCTTACGCAATGGACTAATGTTTTCGTGTTTGTCAATGTGAAAATAATCAGTTGTGCTATAGTTACATGTGTTTAGTAACTAATTAAACATGGAACTCACGCCGTCGACATCAACTGCACCTGCCGAAAGATCATTTGATTATATCACAAGCAGAAGGGAAACAAAATATAGTTTTTGATAAGAGACGTCATAGAAAATGTAGACAATATAAAGGCGGAGGCACATTATGGCGGTGCACTGTCAAAGCTTGTTACGGATGCTTAACTCTGAACAGCCGTGAAGAACTGATTAAAGTCAAAGAACATAGCTGTCCTTTTGATAGTTCCCCTTCCAACTTACAACTTAAGCATGTTATGGATGACCTAAAAGAAAATATTATGTCATCAAATGAGCCAATACCCACCTTATATAAGTCGAAGGTGGATGAAGTCCTTGACAAGGGGCTTAATTTGGTAGTAAACATACCAGATTTTTATGAAATAAAAACGGGCCTCTACAACAGCCGTAGGGGAATCAATATGGTCCTCGTGATTTTATTAAATGAACATATTTTGAATTTGAATTACCCGTAAACCACGAATCCCGCCGAACCATCTCGAGTGTCACTATGCAAAGCCGAATGAAACCGATTTAGTAGTAACTTTAACTTGATTCCCCTACGACTATCTAACGCTATGGTAGTTAGAGAAACTTACTTGGACATCTTTTGGAGTTTTTGCGAATAGACGCTCTACTCCGTGATATCTGTTTCTTCTGTTGTAGAGGCCCGTTTTTATTTCATTAAAATCTGGTATGTTTACTACCAAATTAAGCCCCTTGTCAAGGACTTCATCCACCTTCGACTTATATAAGGTGGGTATTGGCTCATTTGATGATATAACATTTTCTTTTAGGTCATCCATAACATGCTTAAGTTGTAAGTTGGAAGGGGAACTATCAAAGGGACAGCTATGTTCTTTGACTTTAATAAGTTCTTCACGGCTGTTCAGAGTTAAGCATCCGTGACAAGCTTTGACAGTGCAGCGCCATAATGTGCCTCCGCCTTTATATTGTCTACATTTTCTATGACGTCTCTTATCAAAAACTATATTTTGTTTTCCTTCTGCTTGTGATATAATCAAATGATCTTTCGGCAGGTGCAGTTGATGTCGACGGCGTGGGTTCCATGTTTAATTAGTTACTAAACACATGTAACTATAGCACAACTGATTATTTTCACATTGACAAACACGAAAACATTAGTCCATTGCGTAAGGACCGGTGATCAGTAAAACTTAAACTAAACAAATTAGGTACGAGTGTCGTTCATGCGACGTAAACAAGGCTCGCGAGCTTTCGGCTGTAATCGGATGGACTCGTCAAATGCATTCAAATCTACACTAAGCCGGTGTGCGCTACGCTCGCTATGAGTCACCGTTTCCCTTACATAGCGCGTGCGCTGCTGCGGGAGTTATTAACATTAATTTAACTAGTCGATAACGCTTTAATAAGTTAATTAAGTATGCATTAAAATGTGAATAATACTTGCTTACCCCATCACTAGACCCTAAATTGTCATAGGTGCGGTTCGAGGAAGTAAAACTTAACATTTATACCTACTGTTTGAACCGCACCAAAATAGGTGCGGTTCGAGGAAGTACTTGGGTGCGTTTCGCCTAGGTGCGATTCATTTAGGTGCGGTTCGAGGAATGCCTCCAAACGTAAATACCAAGTTTGTCAACTCGTGCCAAGTGACCTCGGTCCGCGTAGGACGAGTTGCACCTTTGCGCATACTTTTACAATTTTGTGATATTATTTAGATTCGGTATTGTATCAATACTAAACACGTTTGCTAGTTTTTCCGATTAAAAAAACAATGATTAAATTAACCCATAATATTTTTTTCTTAATCTTTAATACTCTATTATTCTCCACGTAGTAGGGTAAATCATGAGTGTTCCAAATGTTAAATAAAATAAGATTTAAACAGTTTTTTTTTTCTTTTTGTCTATACACGGTGTAACATAAATACCCTATAAGTCCGAAAGGAAGGTATTTTACAGGTCATGGCGAACAGTGTTTGTTCTACGACTTTTGAGATTTCGAAGTTTTTTATTCATGAAATGAGCTCGTAACTTTTACTTAAAATGTAGCTACACACAGGTAGCGTGTGCGTGCGACGCGGTAGCAGATTACCTACGTGTGCATTCGTGTGTACGGGTTTACGCAAATAGTAAACAAACACTTAAGGTTGTCGCAAATTTCTAAAATAATAAAAGTTGCCCTTTTGCATGAAAATTTCAATAACGATGTATTGATCCTTTGCACATGTCCAAGCACTCAGGTGGTCGGTCTGATTACGCCCTCTTCGGACTTATAGGGTATTTATGTTACACCTTGTATAAATACAGCACATATAACTTATTATATTATATTATTATTATTATAAATAAGAAGCGCTATTAAATACCAAACCAAAGCTTTTACAAAACCTCTATCTCGTCACACCATTACCGGCCCCATTACGAAATGTAATAGAAATCGGATAGAATTCCATATCCATAGTACAATTACAGCCTTTATTAGGAAGAAACCAAATTATAATCCACGGGGTCGGATCTCAGAGGGATGCAGACGTAACTGAAGATAAGTGGTTGAACACAACGAAATCGTGCAAGAGTTTTTGTAAATTGACCTAAATCAACAGAAAAAATCATGTATGATCAAGATTTATTCGTGAATTTTTACATTACTTATTTCTAAATATGAGCCGTATAAAGCTCCATTAAACTGCTAAATTGGCTTTTACATCTATACCGCTAAGAATATAACAGGGGACTTTGAAAAGCTGCTAAAACGTATGCAAACCAAATCATTATACTATTTACATTATCCTATGGATTCGTAATCATTTGTGTAACAATTTTTCAGTATTTATTTTCAACTGTTTATTTTGATATTACCGTGAGTTAATATCAAAATAAACAGAAGAACTCTTGATAATTTCAATATAAAAATATTGTAAATTAATCGTGTTTGCCTCCACACACCACAATGTTCATACCACATGTTCATATTGTTCATACTTCCAATTTGTGATGTAACTCACAGAATATCATTCTCAGGGGTCAATCAACCTTGACGGTTCGATCCTCTTACGACTATTAGGGGGCAAATTATGTGAAAGCTTCGCCGTATAAGGAACGTACTTTCTCCGATGCTGGGGCGTGTTCTAATATGGAGTTTTTAGATTATTTCTAGCTTTTTTCACCACATTTTAACTAAGTAGTTTCCAAAAGTAAAAACATTAAAACTTCTGCTAACAAAAACCAAACTTTCAGATCTTTTTGAGAGTCAAAATACCACTGAAATAGGTGCCGTTACCTTACCTACTTATTGTGAGCAGGTCGTTTTTAAACCTGTATCGGTCTAGACTTAAGGCGGGGTTATCCGAAACTTTTAGGTTTTTTAACAACTGTATCTCTACTGAAGTGCAAAAGTTGCACGATTTTTTTTTTTTATTAAAATTGAATATATATCCTAGAACTTTGTAAAGATAGAAACGTGAATAATAATAATTTTTTCTCGATAAAAAAATCGTAAAGATGACACTAAATCGATATTTCAAACGGTTCATACTACGATGTTATTTCTTGAAATCATGTCAAAGTTATATCAAACGATAGGTTATTATTTACTAGGGAACTGTAAAAAATAATTATTATAATTTAGTTATTATTCATCTCTGTGAAAGAAAACTATCAAAATCTATACGTTCAGCCCGTTCAGGCGCTCGCGCCTTGCTCGCTCGCTCGCGCCCAGTGCCCGTCTAGACGTCTTCGTCCTAAACTTCTTGGATAACCTCGACTTAAGCTTGCAACATTATCAACCTACAAAGATACCTATAGGTTTCTCGCATGACACTAAGCTTGTTCTTTTTCTCCACTTACTGCACAAGTCCTAGAATTTATGCATCCAACATTTTCTGCCACACGAGAAAATGATACGCTCGCGCTCTTAGAAAAAAGTTAAATAAGAATTAAAAAAAAAATAACAGGCACTTTATTTGTGACGGTTAAGATAGATACACCGAGAAAGGTACATTTAATTAATAAAAAAATAATAATATTAAAAACAAATTTATTTACTGTAAAGGTTAGGGTACAGCGGTGAAGTGCAGTAACTTCTTATATCTATGTTTAAAATGATGCTTAATGCTAGGCGCTACCTAATATATTCATAATTTTTCCTAACCTTTGTATAGTCAAGGAGTTGACTCCTCGCTCTAACTAAGTAAAGATATACTTGTATGTAGACGCGAGAGATCTCTGCTTCGGCTGATACATAGTCTAAGGATGACATTACTAAGATGTTTTAGGGAAGTTTTTAAGCTGGTGTAGGATTGCATTAGGAGTTGTAGGCCGCGATCTTATAGGTACTAAATTTTAAAGTAAGTTGTTCGTTTCTAGTTATTTAAGTTACATTTGAAAATGCCTAGTTCCATACATTCCCTGCAACGTGCCATCAGAAATCCTAATTTGGTAAGAATCAACTAACTAATCCATGTTATTGAATACGCAGTAACCAGTTTATGTTTGACATTGGATTTGAATACAACTCTCTAATGTGATTGGAAACAGGATGTGGTCCAAATAAATGGGCGTCTCGAAGTTTGATCGACGAGAAAATAACTATCTAACTAAAGTTTCTATTTCTTCTTTCGATTTGGAAATTTAAATCGCTTTGCATTTGTTTTTTATAATGAGTTTTTTTTTAGAGTGATCCTATTTTGAAAGACGGAAATTATAGAGTTCCATACGAAAAAAGTTCCTCTGAACAGCAGATCCTCTAAAACTCCAAAGTACATACTCAGAACTGTTCCTAACATCCAGGCAGATGTTACTATGTATTATAGGTACACACAAATGTTAGTGGGGATCGAACCTACGAACCACAGCACGGAATGTAGAGCTAAAACCGACTAAACTTTGACGCCTCCTTACTTCTTTCTACTAATAGATATTTTCTCAGCAACAATCATAACATAAAATGCAGTATCTTGGTAACTTGATCCATGAAAACTACCATTAGATTTCCACGTAATAACGTTGCAAACAAAGCATTAATCACAGCATTGTTGCAAAACACGCGATTATGGCCCTAATTACTATCGTGTTACGATCATCAAGAACCATTAGGTCAGGTGTCTTGATAACGATGGATGCCATTAAGAGCCTCTGAGTGAACGTCTCATTTTGAGGTAGAAAGCTTCAACCCTTAATTTATTTTCAACTAGGTGTCGCCCTCGTTGGCGTCCTGTTGGTTACCGTTAATTTTTTGGGATAAAAAATAGCCTATGTGTTAATCCAGGTCACGAACAATATATATTCCAAGTTTCATCCAAATCGAATCAGTAGTTTTTACGTGAAAGAGTAACAAACATCCATCTATACTTACAAACTTATATACAAACTTTCGCGTTTATAATTTTAGTAGGATGTAATAATAACTTTCGAATCGGGTTCAGTCGGATATTGTTTCGACTACTTTCCACTTGGTACTTAGATGTTTGTATAGACCTTCATTGCATTCTCCATGGTCTCCTTCTCATAGGCGTCCGGATCGTCCCACCCACCTATACGCGATCTACTGCGACGCCGCGCCTCGCTGTATCAAGGCACCACCTTCTCGAACAAGTACATAGCAATAAGTAATGGGCTATGAACCATAAATAAGAGCTCACGACATACCAAGAAATTGCTGTAAAGTTTAGTATTTGTACTCTTCGTTTAACATTCTTATGCGAAGTGTCCACAGGCAAGTAACTTCCACAAGTTCTTGCAGAAGTCAATTAACAACTGTTTCCGCTGACTACAATTTCTCTATATTATGCATGTCGCTTGTAGAAGTGTGCAGAAGTTAACTTCCTGCAAGATCTAGATCGCTTAGTCTCTAGATTCTAGAAGATAGAACGACAATGCTACTTTGAGTGTGTGAGAATAGTGGTAGGAGAGTAGTTGCATTCATTTACCAAAGAGCATTAGTATCGTAGACCCGATAAGGCTTCGCTATCCACAATTCATTAGCCCCCACATTACTAAGGGTAATTTATTTTTATTGCTAACCAAAGGAGGCTGTGTTTATTGCCAACTGCAGTTACCTGGCTTTGTCGGATTATTGAAAACAGCTGGTTCACTTATGAATATAGAGCGCAATATTTAAAATGTATAAAAAAATCAAATAGTATAAAAAAATCAATATTCGTATAAAAAAATCAATATAGTATAAAAAAATCAATATTCGTATAGTGTAAGTTCTGTGCGTTTATACCCATGGCTCTGTAAGTAACAAGTCAGTGAATTTTTTTTTCAGGTTTCCTCACTATTGAACAGAAAAAAAACAAATAGTGTTTAGTACCTACTTTATTTTATTTTGTTTTATTTATTCAATTGGCAACGCCAACATCGCACATAGTTTACATTACAATAATCACTTATGAAAACCTTATTCTATAAAATGTGTGCCAATTACAGACATGCACAGCATTTGCAATAACTACTTTGCACATTATTTGTTGATGATGCATTTAAAAAAGTTAAATAGTACATTTTAGCGTTCGGTATCAAAAGATTTACGCTCAGAAAGCTATGGAAACTAACTCAGTAAAAACATTTAGTACCCGGCAAGAAAAAAATCTATAGTGACATGGTACTGTGGGGGTCACTGTAGCCTGTTAGTAGGTACCTTGCAGACTTACCTAGCTGTTTAGCTCAGTCTGTATAGCTTTGCCAAATTTATAAAGGGCGGCGTGACCTCGGCTATTTGTAAGGCTTTTGGGATAGTTCAGCGGAATGCAGCGCCTTCCTCTAATGAAATTGGGTTTTATACTAACGTATGTGAACGGACGATTAATAGTTAGGTTTAGGTCAGGAAACTAAGCTCTTAATAATAAGAGCGTAAATATTATAAGAGCGTAAATAAGAGCGTAAATATTTCATGAGCACTAAAACAACACTGGACGAAGATACTGGAAGCGGTCAGCATTTGGTACATGCGCTTCATGATGCGTTGACCAGCGGGCCTAAGATGCGCACCGCGAGATATTTGCCATGTCGTTCTGTCAAAATGTAAGCATTTTGTACCAGTTTAGGAACTATTGCATTCGAAGGCACGAATCGGCTCTAACCCATCATAGTCTGTCGCTCCTGCCGTGAACTCGGGCGGTTACACGACTGGGAAGGCATGGTAGTAGTATTATTATGGCCTACTTACTGTAAGGGTGGGTGTGTTGTGTATGTGTGTATGTGTGACGAGTGTGAGTGAGTACCCACACATCTTAAATGTTCATTTGAATTGTTGTATGTGTTGAAAATAAATTAAAAAAAAAAACTTACTGAATTTCTTGTAAATTTTTTGTCAAGCAGTGACATGACTACGAGTAAGTACCTATACCTAAGTATAACTCTAGCAGTAGGTACGTTTTGTAGTAAGCATTTTACATAATGCATTCTAAAGCACCTTTCACACAAAACGACTAGCCCCGACGCGACACGACAGATGTTCGAGAGCGCTCGTGTGGAGAGCCCTTAGCAGCTGCGACTAGCGGCGGCACTCGACGCCTCTCGGCTCATTATGGTACATTACGGGTTCGATGGGGTGTTGCAGGTAAGTGTAGCTTTTAAAACTGAATATCTACTATTTTGCTGAATTGGTTGGTAGTTCTGGAATGTGAAAACCAGAAAGTACAACTTAAGGTAGTAGCTACATAAAACAGCCATAGACAGACATTTATTTGCTTAATAAAAGGTACACTAACAAAAAAAGACTAACAACACAATAGGACGGTAGAAAGGTACCAACCTAACAAAAATACCTAAAAAAGAAACTCGAATGGCGACCACCAACCAATGGACAACCGACCGAGGATGTTGTGAAGATCGCGAAATCAGCTTCAAGATCTTTTTTCATATGGAATTCTTCAGTGAATTCAAGTATTTATGATTAGTTTAACCAACTTTGATGAAATTTTTATTCGGCTTTCAATCCGGTCAAGCTCTTGGTTACAAACACACAAGTATACAAGCCCATAATCAAAATATCTATGAAATTGTTTTGGAAAAAATGCCTCCGATTTTCCTTCCCCCAAACGACAATAACGAAAGTGAAAAGCATTGTGAAACTTGAAAAATCTCCCATAACATTAGACTCAAACCGTACACCACCCTCATCCATCTTAATTCACTTACGACCCTATTCTCGGATTTCTCGGACTGTAAATCTTGAATTATTCTCGAATCATAGCGTCTCGGACGAAATGAGTCGAGGACTAATCTAGTTAGCGCCCTTCGGAAACTGATAGTTTTGAGTTGACTTGTGGAGGAGATTACGCCTCCGAAGAAATTTCAAATGGATCTCAAATACACTACAAGTATTAAAAGTGTGAAACATTACCAGATATTTATTATAGAAAACATGCACTTACAATCGTCCAAAGTGGTCAAATCACGAAACAGCTGAACACGAAACAGATATCAGCAGAATACCTATAATTGACGAATATAGATACAAAAAACACTGCCTTGGGTATAAAGAGCATAAACCAAGGCAGTGTTTTTTGTAATTTTGGTTTAAAATTACCCAGCAATTCCAAGTTACAGCATTTCCACAAACAAAGAGCCGTAAATTATATAGAAAACTAAATAACACATTACAAGCTTTGTATCAGAAACAATCAGCCTAGACTAGACAAACTTCACACTAATGTTAAAACACCGCAGCGTAAATAAAACTTAGAAAAACACTATCAAAAACAATACAAGAAACTACAAAGCAAGACCACACGACAAAATAATAGTATTTCAAACTATAAATCATATTGCAACAAAAAACGCATTGGGTGGCCGAGAGCAAAGGCATATAACCCCATAAATGCATCTATTTTAATAAAATACTTGTATCATTTTAAACGCGTGAAGTAAAAGCTCATAGCACTTGTTCGTCACATTACTGGCATCGTAAAAACACGTAAAAGTCAGTAAAAGTGCAAGTTGGCGCGTTTTGGTACTTGCCTGTGACAAATGCGCGCGCCATATAAGATTTATAGGGTTGCCAGTTTGGCAACGAATAAAATGGTCGCTGTGAAGTGTTTTAGTGCTTTTGAAATAAGTAATTTTAATAAAGTTGAATAACTGTAATATTTCCCGGGCGGAAGCTAGTGGTAATTATTGACAAGCTTAGTCACAAAGGCTTATATCATTAAAATTTGTCTTATACCTAACTAGATTTGGAACTTGCCAAAGCTCTGTAAAAACTAGCCTGCATTTTATTCGCGTTCAAAATAAACTGTTTCAACCCTCATCACCTCAACATATTTTAACCCGACCACATTGTTCCCAGGTTATCTATAAAAATAAAGGACCGATCCATTATCCATTAATCTCGTATAGTCGACACCCCTGTACCAAGTGAATTTATAGCATCAAGTACTTGCCCAGTTTTGATAAATGTGTTTTTAGGGCTTGTTATACTTGGAATAGTTGCGCGGTTTATTTATTTTATGAGTTACCGACTTTTACTGCCAAGTGTACGATACTAATTGATTTTTAAAACAACTTTGTACCTAGGTAGACTAAGATCTAAAACTGAAAACGAATTAGTTTTGCTCTCATTTTTTTTGATACAAAATTTATGAACTAAGTACTATAATGATCTGTGCTTATGCATGCATACTCGTACATTCATTAAAGCACAGATTATATTATAATACTATACACTAAAGTAAGGTTTATCAATTTATGCAAGACATTTGATACCTACAAATAAATAGGTATTCGTTTTTAGGCTATTGAGAAATATAGAAATCATAAAGAGCATTGATAACCCTCCTTTTACTCCGTGCAGTTGGGTAATAAATGTAAGCTCAGAATTGAGCAAATTCTACATTCCTTCAAACTTAACCAACGCTTTACCCAAAACTCGCCCAAAGTCGTCCACCCAAAGAACCGAAGGAAATGATTAACGATCTCTCAATGCTTTGAGAGAAGCCAATCCATCGATTGAGGGTATTGAGGGTTCGGGAGTACAAAGGATTTGGCTTTGTCAGAGTTTTATTTTACTCTCCGGCAGTCATCCTAGTCGTACCTACTTCGGTAAGCCTAGGTACTTCGATATAACAATATAGCATCCAGTCAGAAACTGCACGCCAATGCGTTTCTTCGTAAAATGACTAGAAATACTGGAAATAGAGAAAGAGCTTTAGGTACCAAATAATCTTCTAAATTAATCTATAATTAGCAAGCCCGTACAAAAACAACAAATCTATAGATATAACTATAAATTCCACGGCACTAAGGGCGGATTCGACCAAACTATTTATTCGCAGTATAAGTCTTTTACTGCGAATAAAATCAATAATTACTCTAGTGATAAGAAACTTTTAGTTCTACCAAGTCTTATTCCAGGAATAACTTGTCTATCCGAGAATAAATCGTTATACTGCCAAAATCTATGGTATAAACAAGTTATCTGTCGAATATTTTAATGGCGGCTGCTACATTTGACAAAACAGCTGTTTGTTTTCATAGATATTGACAACTTGACACCCGGATAATTTGTGTGCGCATGTATTATTACGTTGCGCTCTCTAAGCAATTGTATTTTGAATTAAGTTGGTTTTTATGTATATACAGAATAACAATAGCTAGGATTGGCTACTCTCAAGATTGCAATGGAAAAACAAAAACGAATTTATCTGCGAATAAAATCAAAGAGTAAAGTTATACAAGAGATACTTATTCAGGAATATCATGACTTTTGGACGAATCCGGCCTAAACTAAACAGGAAGCGTTACCACAAAACAACCTCATAATAATGTCAACGAACAGCTGAAATATAGCGACGCCCCGCGGCGCTGCCTGGGCGGGCCTGAAATCCTATGATTCATGCTCTGCCACTGTCCTAGAAGAAATAATAACATACGTGATGCAGAGTCACTCTGACGATACAATTACCGGCAAAGATTCATTCATCCACTAAAATGATTTTTTCTTTCCTATAAACGACAAACCGTGCCTAGTTTTTTAGTATGTTTCTTTGATGCTTTACTAACTTGGAAATTCGATTATTGTGTTTTTATGCTAAGCCAATAAAAAGCAAAGTTTAGCAACTACTTCTTTGGTAAATAAATGTTTTTTTTTTTTAGTTATGCATAATTTTCTATTGACCCTTTTCGATCTCATTTTGACAAGCTGAAAAAAATATAAAAAGTTGCGTGCCTACATGTAGTGCCATTACCAACTATTCTTGTATCAGCACCTACTTACAGCTTGTAGTATTCTAACTGTAAGTATGTACTATTGAGTAGACTCTATGAGCTGGAGCTCTACATAAAGTGACATAGGCTTGGTTATGATTCTCTCTGTGGCTTTAATTAGAAAACTTTCGGCACATCTAGCTTTTAGAAGCATTAGAACAGTTCTCGCCTCCTTAACATGAGACTGAGGTATGATTTATATTGGTTTTAATGAACGTGGCGATGCTTTAAGCTGTTTTCATAAATTTGATTAATAAAAGATGTGTGTGTTGATATTTATTTGAAAACTTTTAATAGAAGCAATTTCGACAAGAACTTGTGCGTTTTATATACGAACATATTTACTTTATTTACATTTATTTATTTATTTAAAACTTTCACTCAAACTAGTGTTAGTAACTAGTGTAAGAAATCACGCAAATCTCATGAATAATTGGTATATTATTATGACTGTTTTTACCTGTCTTCAAAAATTGCAAGTCAAAACATACGAGTATGATACATAACACGTAATAGAATTGCAAGTCTTATCAGTCTTCATCCATAGATTGTTCTACCTCCACCCGCCCCCTTTTTGAGTCATAAAGCGGGTTCCTAAAGGCTGTGCGAGACGGCAGGGCTGCAGAAATACTAGAATCCCTCCTAGTCAACGACACCACACTATCAGACCTGTAGTGAAACCTGGTGAAGATCCCACCAGCTCTGCCTCCTCCTCCTAGCGCAGGGATCCGAACATGAGGCAGCTTGTAGTAGTACAAATATATCACACTTATAACCATCACAACTACAAAAAACATTGATATAGATATCTTCCAACCCAAACCGCTCTTTGAGAGAGGACTGCCACTGAGCTGATAGAGTTTTTCACCTTTATACCAATGATTTAACATCTCATAATTTATAGTATTAATGGCTTCGGTACTGCTACCATCGTATTCGCCTTTATCAACGATAACTAGCTGCACCTTGTAGTCAGATTTTGCTTTGAGAACTCCAATGTGGGATATTATACTATCGGCGTATCCGCTGACTGTTTTGTCAACTAACTCCTTGAAGGAGATCATATCAAATCCTTCGTCTACTGTGAACATTATGTGCCCGCCACAGATCGAGCAGCAGAATCCAGTTGGCTTGATAGAATCTACGCACGCTGGCTTCGGGCAGAATTTAACGCTGCAATCTATTTCTGGTGGATTTAGCTGGCATGGACAGCCGAACTTCTTTTGGCAGTTTGGAGCAACAATACGCAATCCTAAACCATAGTATATATTGAACACGAATTGTTGCATCTGATCAGACTGCGAGACTATAAAATTGTAGAACGAGGTTGTATCGTAGCTTGTATTTCCAATTTTCAGCCCTCTAATGTATTGCATATTATTCGGCAGCATCACGGTGTACTTTGTGTCTGTAGAGAACTGTACGTAATCGTCATAGCAAGGAAGCCTCTCTGTATCTGGCGTTGCTTCTGTAAACCTCGGTGAGCTCCACACACCAGCCTGCTTCCAGGAAAACTTAGCTTTATCCAGGTAGTATGAATTTCCTTCTGTGCAGTTTGTGTCAACTACATCTTCTCCAAGAGATATAACAGCGTTATCAAGAACTATTTCTCCGTCTTCAGGTAGGATTAAGGCTCCGACTTCCATGACAGACTGTAATCCAACCGAGCCTGAAATTGATTGAGGAAAGACGACTTTTGTCTTTGAGCAGGGTAGTTTTCCATCCTTGAAGTTAATTGGTAGGTTGAAGCTTGCATTTGGCAGCCACGTTACTACCGAGGTGGAAGTTATGGAGACTAAACTGAGTAGGAACAGTTTGTAAATGAGTGCGTCCATAGCAATAGGTGGCTGGCGTACGAATGGGCTAATGTATTGTAATTTGATACGGGATGTTTGTCTGTTTATCGCAAGTGTTGGATGTCCGTGACACGTGCAATCAAAATCAGGCCTGTGGGTGGAATCGCTGATGTAAACATGGTTTGGAAATCCAAATGTACTCAATGTGATCTGTACAAGTCACTAAAGTGCTTTTGAATAATCTATGCACGCAGGATACAAGTATAGCTTTAATATTGAATCTGTTATTAAATAGTTATGGAACCTTAAAAAATTATTAGAGGTTGTTTCTTAAATATTCAAAAAAAAAATTCACGGACACTTAACACAACGCCTTCTAGTCCCAAACTAAGCAAAGCTTGTACGATGGGAACTAGATGGCTGATAGAATACATACATACATTTTTTTATTGTAAATACATACTTATAATACATATAGAAACACCCAGACACAGAACAAACATCTATGTTTGCCACACAAATGTTTGTTCTCGGTGGGGATCGAACCCACGACCCACAGCACGGAAGGCAGAGCTACAACCGACTGAGCCATGATGCCTGTCGTAAATAAGTGATGATGATTTAAAACTGGAAACTCCAAAAAATAGATTTTAAAAAATTGTGACCTCGTCCAGTCATTGATGACAATCACGACGAACTCTCAAGCGATTGATAACGTTACAAAACTAGCACTCCAGATGCTAGTTATCGTATATTTTGATGATTCAATGATATAATGTACAGAACCTGCAGTTTTTACCCTTGTAATAAAAGCTACCATACTTAAGCCGAACGACAGAGGTGTTGACAGAGCTCCCCGCGGTTTAACTGAACACTTACGGACCGCTGTTATCTTCCCATCGGCATATTGTGAGTTTCAGCGGGCTTGTAACGCTCTCTGAAATGCGTTGTTAGGGGTGGATTCACGGGAGGGTATGGCGTGCGTCAACGTCGCAGTCACCCTAGCCAAGTTTGCATTCGACAACCGCTATGCAATTTTATAGAGGTCTGGTCGGACGTTCGTATGGGTTAGTGGCCAACTCTGGTGACGGAGTTTTTAGGCCGCCTTAAGGCCTCCGTTATGGCTTATAGAACTTTTACAATGACTCTTACATGGTTACTCTTACATGGCTTATCATGCGTCTTTGCTACGAAAACTGTTGGTAGAACAACGGTTGACATAATAAGACCCTGAGTCAAATATTTTACGGTCCCATTCCTTTTTTGGAAGACAGTATTTTAACCATTGAACTACACATACCTATACTATTTGGTTGTGTACAACACACAATACACATTAATTGACGGCAATAATATGTACTTCGTATTTGGTCGTTGGCTAATGTATCTAACTCTACATAATAATTACCAGTTTGAAATTTGTTTTTTGTTAAAAATAAATGAGGAGTTTTTCAATTCAGTTGTTTTTTTTATTATCGGGGCAGTCAACAGGCATATTTGACAGAACTTATTTCATTGAACCCTTACATTTTTATACTTTGTACAAAAATATGAATTTGCGTGATCCCCTCCCGTGTATTTCAATTTGAGGCTTTCCTTGCAATAAAATTTGCATAACTACGCTCCGACACCGCGGCTTCTTATTAAATTTCCTCCCCTCGAAAAGTCATTAATGGTTTGTATTTAACCACCTAGCGATGTTATCGTCACATAAATCATAGGGATCAGTACGTGCTAGTGCCTCTCGGAGGAAGCCTCAAGTGCGCAATAATATTGGGGCGAAACGCAAAACGTTATGATATAATTTGTAAGTTTAAAAAACTGGAAACTTCAATTTGATACGCATTTATCATCAAATGATAATGATGGTGATAGCAGTTCATTGAGACTGTTTTATTGATCGTAAACACCACAGAAAAGCAAAATACGCATTGTCGTGTACGTGGATGGCGTGTTTTTTCCAGTTACTCATAATCAACTGACAAACTACGTACTGAAAAATATACAACGGAATTGATACCTTTTCCTTTTTTGAAGTCGCCAACTTATACTTATCGAGAATCCATCTCATGACTTACCTTCCGGTTTCACGATCAGATGATGATGATGCTGATGATCATGAGATGCATTGGGAATTGTCATGAAATTCATGGGAACTGACTTCAATTTGAAACGTTGAACCTTCATCATTAAATAATGATGATGATGATGATGGAAGTTCATTGGGACTATTTTTATTTATTGATCGTAAGCACCACATAAACGTCACAGGAAAGCAAATACGCAGTGTCGTGTAAGTGAATGACGTGTTTTTTCGAGTTATTTTTATTTAACTGCCAAACTACTGAACTGATTCTGATAAAAAATTTTTAGGACCAATTTGGAAGCATACCCTTTCAGATAAAAAAAGAATTTTTGAAATCGGTTTATAAATGACGGAGTTCTGAGGTAACAAACATAAAAAAAAATACAACTGAATTGAGAACCTCCTCCTTTTTTGAAGTTGGTTAAAAATACCGTAAGTTTGTTACTGTTCTTTCTAGGTCTGGTGGCGTTTGAATTATATTATTATACGAGTGAGTAATTGAATCAGGAGATGTTTATTTGTAAATCATTACTGATTTGGACCAGTTGATCTATCTATAAATCGTTTGCAACGGTTTGTAGGTAGCTCAACTGTTTCATGACGTGTATTTGTAAATACTGTGAATATTGTAAAGACTGTATTCGTTGTAATTTTCTGTGTAAAATAAAAAAAAATACATCGGTCATTAATTACTACATATTACACATTAATTAAGTACATTAATTATTACTTAAAATGACACACTAGTATAGGCAAAAATTGTTGTACCATGACCAAAGGCTAAAGGTTACCTCAATGTGAATACAAAATGTCCTATGCAGAAAGTCTTAATACAAAGAATGGGTGTTCGGTGCTTAGGGAGCTTTGATAATAATTTTACAACATGCTTACTAATGGTAATCATTTCCTATATCACCCACTACAACACCACAACGTATTATTTCCAGTTTTACTACAATCTTAAAACAGAAACATGATTGTACAGGTTTATGGAACAATATCAATTTCTGAGATTGACCATTTAGCAATAATCGTAGAAGCAAACAATCACTAGACTTTTTCTAAAAAGCGGTGACCGTTATTAGCAACTATAACGGCTCAAACGCACTAGCGGCTAGCCGCGGGGGCGGCTGGCCGCGCGGTTTCGGTTTGTATGCAACCGCAACCGGGCTCAGGCTCAGCTGATATCCCATGATGGCAACAGTAAGCACTAGCAGCAACTGCTTATTGGTCCTATTTTTGTAGTTTTTTGTAGACCATGCCAACACGGTCCAGCAGCAAAAATTCTGTTTTTTGTTGGAATTGACAAAATGTTTAGCGGTCACACCACGGCGTAGCGCTGTTTCGCACCACGGGTTCTTACCACAATATATTTTTTGCTGTTTCATACCAAAAAATGTTAGCGTTTCGACCCACATCAATATTAAATAATATTTTGACGGAATTTCTACCCAAAATTCGTTTCTGTTTCTCACCACTAGAGATTTTGTATAGTCAGATAACAACATTTAGTAAACTACAGATTATTTTAAACTTAGCAGAGAATTAAAAGTTGCATCTGCACTAACTGATCTTACTAGTAGAAAAATATCACCATTCTCCACCTCAAGTCCTTACCATTACGTTATAGGTAGTGTTTCTCTTTTGCTGCTGTAGCACATATACACCTCTACCATTGCTGTTAATTTTTTCACTTTTCAGCAACGCAGCAATGGTTAGCAAACTGGCATTGCGCTCGCTTCTTAGCGACCGTCCATGACGATCCCCGCATTTCAAAAGCATTTGTGTTTAATGACAACAGTTGCAATAATAAACCAGAATCAAATAAACAATCTAATAACTCTAATAAATAACGTAAATGAAGTTTACTGCGTTATATTCGCACCAAGTAATGAATGGAACATCATCGTAAAACCCAAATGCTTTTCAACGATAATTAATTGGCATAAATGGAATCCTAGATGCCCACCAATAACACGTAGATAACACCAATAACCAACTAGTGCTTTTAAAATTGGTACCTAGTTAGGTACTCGGTACCAAACTAGGGGGGGGGCAATCGTTGTCTCATAAAAAACAAACTGTTATACAAAATCATAGGTGTTCTGTGACTAATTTCAGCGCGTTTTTTGCCGTCAAAAGCTTCTTGTTTTCGTATATCTGTAGTGTAGCCATATCGCTTGACATTATGCTGGGCAGCGAAAGCAGTTCAGAGCTTACGATACGGGGGCAGTAACCTACAACTTAGTGCTTTTTAATTTAGGATCTAACCCTTCGATATACCGGTCTCGCTTGCTATTCCATTTTTCTAAACTATAGCAATATAAGAGTACTGTATTTCTGTCCCTTTGTCATACACTGAAACGACAAAGACGGATGCAGTTTTAGCATCAAATCGGGATTTGTTTACACTTATTACACTAATTCCTGATTTAACCTCTTACCTGATATTTTATTGCGGTTTTATTTCCTATGCAACTGCCATATAATTTACAAAGTCAAGCTAAAGTAGAGTGAATCGGAAACGGATATATTGATTATTTTATTCTATTTAATCTTTATTCAAGTTGTTATTTTCGATAATAATATTATGCCTTAATCTTCACCGTCGAAAATTCACGTTTAATATTTCTATTACTTCCAAAGCTAACCACAAAAAGGGCTTGAACGAATTAATCTATCAACAAACCCCACGGGAGGCTTTTCAACCCGAACAATAATCCTGAGAAATTGAAAGGATTTGTTGTTACGATTTGGCTTTTGACGATTGCCGAATTGATGATTAATTCGATTAAAACTGTTCTAGTTACAAAAGTGAAAGAAAAGTGTAAGTAAGTAAGTTTATATAAGTACCCAATCTATCCTAGTGCTCTCAAGTTAACGTGTACATTACAATTAACTAAGAAACATCGCTAAACTTGGTAATCGGAAAGGTGCCAATTATTATTATTTGTGTGTTGTAAACATAGATGTTTGTTCTGTGTCTGGGTGTTTCTATGTATTATAAGTATGTATAAAAAAATATGTATGTATGTATTCTATCAGCCATCTAGTTTCCATAGCACAAGCTTTGCTTAGCTTGGGACTAGAAGGCGTTTATTTATTGATCGAGTGAGCGAAGCGAACGAGATCTTAGTGACAACTTGGACAAAATTGCTTTGTATGTTTGTATATTCGTTCTTCGAGATCTTTTGAACCGCTTATCCAATCTTCACAGAATTTGGTAGGTATACGGACAGTATTCTTAAGTTTTACTGGTTTGTTAAATGAAGTAAATCGGTCAAGGGGTCGTGAAGTTATGAGGGTCCAAAGGGAGTAAAAAAAAAGTCGTACTAAAATATCAAGTGGGGTGCCATATGATAGAATTTTGTTAAGACATTCCAAAACTGTTTTTATTTTGATTCTAGGTCTAATAGTTTTTGAGTTGTTGTAAAAATTATAAAATTAGAAAACCCAGTATAACGTGAGCTACCATTTCTTGGAGTTTCAATGATTTTGTAGTTCAAGTAAGACTGGTACGTAGCTAGACGGCGATTTTGATGCGATTTGCAAAGTTTATTACAACCATTGGTCAATAAAAATTGTTTGGGTTTTATTAACCTCCGACCATCACGAGATCTCAGTTCGGGGCGAACTACTAGTTTATGATTCAAAATTGAGATTTTTTTGGTAATATCTAGATTATCTAGTTAATCTGGTTCGATACAGTAAAACGCGTTTTAGTCCAAGCAACTAAAATTCTAAGTGTACATATAATGTTACATAGGTACCTACTTACTTACTAAGTAGGTATCATGGAGAATACGAAGCGAGTAGTCTTCGCAAAAGATACATTATAAATATCACTGCGTTCTGATATTTTCCTTCGTACTGGATGTATGGTGGAATGTTGCTATTTGCAGGTCATTGCAACGCAACCTGCCTGCTCACTATACTACCTATTTAGTAAGTATGACATTTTGATATTAATAGATACCCAATGGCTATACGTATTTTTTGTTGATCATAGCTAGTCTTAGATGCGTTTGATCCCATTTCAGATATATTAGGAATAGGTATTATGTCCGAAATGGGACCAAACAAAACGACTGAAAACGTTTCGACCTTATTTACGGATAACTTTATTTTTATGGCATGAAACTGAAAAAGTAAATACACAGTTTAGAAAAGGCTATTTCAGTACTATTTATAAAGGAATTTTATTTTATATATCTCTAAAAGATACAAACTTTTAAAATATAATATATTATTCACTCTTGTCTTAACATTGAAATTATGATACGGGACAGAGATGTTACTAGCAACATTTAATTTTGAATTTAGCTTTACAATCAAATATGAGCTCAAACCCCCTGAAAATAAGGTTGAAATCATGTAACCATTTAATTTCATTATCTTATCCTTAATTGTAACAGCCATACCGTTTAGTTTCGTTTGTTTTGCGATTTCGGTTCTCGGTAAGCTACACGAATTTGAAAGCTAAAGCTGAATTGCTAAAGTTAAAATTCGTTTGTGCATTCGGTATAAAGTTAATGCAGTTTTTGATCACCCGCAGCGCACGCGAGTGATCATAACAAATCATCAAGTCGTTGTAAGGGTGAGGACACATTGATTAATGAAATTTGATGCAAGACAAATCGTGTGTTACTTCGCTTTTGCATAGAAATGTGGTGAGTATCTGACAGATAACTCATCTTCTTCGTGGAAATGACACGAAGACAAAATAGGTAGGTGCGCGAAAGCGGTCATAATGATCAATTTGATGCTGATTTCGAAACATAAATAGGTACCTACTTAGGTAGAGCTTCATGGCTCAGTCGGTAGTAGCTCTGCCTTCCGTGCTGTGGGTCGTGGGTTCGATCCCCACCGAGAACATACATTTTCAAAAACATAAATGTTTGTTCTGTGCCTGGGTGTTACTATGTATTATTAGTATGTATTTACAAAAAAAAAAGTATATATGTATTATATCAGCAATCTAGTTCCCATAGTACAAGCTCTGCTTAGTTTGGGACTAGAGAGCGTTGTGTGTAATGTCCAAAGATATTTATTATATTTATTATTATTATTAGATTATTCTACTAAGCAAGTCTAATTTAGGTCTTAAAACTTCGTTGAATATGTACCATTAATCATTTTAAAACGTTCGCAGAGTTAAGAAAAATATATGTTCTCTAATTATTTTAATATCTATTGAATCTGCCCTTGCCTTAGCCAGACGGTACCCTGCTAGCTCCTGATAGATGTCTCTCTGTGCGGCTGAGATTGCTCGCCGCATGGGTCCACCATAATTCAATGGAATTCCATATCATGGTGACGGGATTACCTACAGTGCAATTTTCATTCAGACATTACTGAGAACTTTGCAGTCAATTTTGCACTAGTCACGAAAAAATTCTTCGGTTACTTGTTCACATAAACCTTTTTTTTTCATTAAACTGTTCACATAAACCTTGCCAAAAAGGTTTATGTGAACAGTTTAATGAAAACCGTGAAAATTGAAGAAATTGAATTGAAAACTTGGCAAGACCGTTTAACCTGAAAATCCATAGAAACTTATTTGATCTTCTTATTTATGGGTTTAGTAGTAGACTTTTTTTTATAAGCAATTCTGTTGTTTCATATTCCTTAACTAAACAAGCACTAAAATTGTTGCCGTCCCTTCGTCATGAACCGAAATGACAAAGACCGCTGTTTTTGTGCTAGAAAAATGTTATTACTTACTGAATCTGAATAGAGATTAATTTAATACTTATGCAACGTTAGGTATAAAATTTAGTTTTTTTTGTATCATATAAACATCTTCCTATCATAGAAAATTCAATTAAATTACTAACAGCCAGTTTCTCGAACGCAGATCATCTTCGTAATTAACTAATCAATGGTCAAATCTCTAATCAAATGTCATTTGAGTTGCGCGAACGTTGATTACGTACTTTAATTTTGAACAGAGATTAGTTGACTAACCTGTCAAATCATTACGACAAATCTCTTGTCAAACTTCAAAATGGGTTTCTCGAACGCTGATTAGGCGTTGATCTATGGTCAAGCGCTTGTCAAATCAACAATCAACTAAACGGTGATTTTGCTGTAATTAGCTGAAGTAATTCCTACAATTTACTGTGTTTTGCTGAGTTTTAAACCAGATAAATCGAAAAAATAACGAGGTTCGTACTCCAAAAGTGGTTATATTATATTTCACAAAATAAAGGGATCGTTTTATCAACAAAAAATATACTTATAAGTTAATTGCTTTGTCAACTGATCTGCGATTTGATTAGCGTTCGAGAAACCGGCTGTAAGTAACGTAAGTCAGGTAGTCTATATATATAAAAATGAATCCCTATTTCCCTTGGTCACGGCATCACGCGTGAACCTCTGGACCGATTTCGCTAATTCTTTTTTTGTTGTGGTTGCTATTGACAGGAGAAGGTTCTTATGAAAGAAAAAAATAAGAAAAGTGCACGGAAAATTAGAAAATTTAAGAAAACTTAACGACTCTTTCTTAATGAAACCTTTTTTAATTGCTGGTACTCTTTGCTAAGCACGTTTGAAATAACTGTCAGAGTTGTTTGACAGTAAGAGTTTGAATGACAGGACTTTGGACAGGACAACGTCTGTCGGGTCAGCTAGTTTATTAAAAAAAAGTAAAACGTAAGACTAGGCGGTATGGTTTTAAAACTATAGCCTGCTCCGAGGAGCGAAAAAAAAAAAGTAATAGGCCGCGAACACACAAATCCTAACAACCTTTTATCATAAAACAACTATATAACGTTGATCGCGAATGTAAACGCGCTAATAAGTAATGAAGGGCATAAATAAACAGTTATCATAAATAGTTACATGCCATTCGGTATGTAATTACACGACCGTTTCATCGAGGAACATGATTATAGAATTATGGCGCCCAGTGGTGCCATGTGACTGGAGGTGTTTCTCAGCGGATTAAGTGGGGAGAACAATGTAACGCGTAGATATGGTTTTGTTTGTACTCGTATTATGTATGCACAACGATAAAATAAGTGAAACTATGTACCATTTTCTACTTTGTAACAAGTTTTTGGCTGGTATTACCTAGATGGTTAAGATAGTATTATTATGATCTGTGGTTAAGATATTGTACGCCCGAAATGAGTAGACTGTTAAAACTATTCTAAGATAAGATCTCCTGTACACAGTTCTACAATAAATGTTTGTTATTTCTTATTTCTTGGTTTTAAACTAAATAATTTTACTTGTAAACAAGTACATCTTTAACCACGTTCTATTGTATTCCTGTTTCACCCCACTGACTTGAAAACTTCTATCTAAAATATAAAAAAATACTAAATTCTCTGGAGGAAACAATACACGCCTCTCTGTTTATCATCATAAAATCATAGCCAGTTTGTTCAAAATAAACAGTCGAAAACAATTTTGCTTGAAATATCTATTTACCTTCGAAATCGTTGCTGAGAGAGATCTTGAGAGTTGTATTAGGTATTCCGAGACTGTAGGGATAAGTAAATTAAAAATAAATACGATAAGAGAGCTCACAACAAGGCTATTATGATGAATCAAGTGCCATCTACTAGACCGGCGTCAGGGACGTAACGTCGACGACATCAGAAAGATATCAAAATAGTTCCAACTTCTAGTAGAAGTGCTCGATAGCTACCAAAAACCGCACAAATTAAACCACATGAAGTCAAAAATGATTACTTAATACCCGTTTTATAAATACGCACCTGCGGAATGAAGATGATTCTCTGAGTGCCTAGTAGGTAGGTACGAGTTTTTAGTGTATAGTGTGGGTGTGAAACGTCTGACGCCCAGCACACCAGTGGTCGCTGATTTGTATGGAGACACTGAGCGGATTCTTCGAGAAGCTCGACATGCGAGTACGGGCTCGGTGTAGACCAAGCTTTTCGAAAAAGCCACTCAGTGTCTCCATACAAATCAGCGCCCACACTGGTGTGCTGGGCGTCAGACGTCTCACACCAGATTTACACACCAAAAGTCCTACTAGGCCCTCTGATCTCAATCCGTGACCGTTCCTTCTCCGTGACGTGTTAACGAAAGCACTCCAACTCACGCGACGAACGAAGAATAATTTAATTATCGCGTTTTTCACTCGCAAAGAGAGTGCCACTCGAAAGATGCTCGAATGAGAAAGCAATTAGAATAATGAACCTTAAGGACTTGAAGATTAGGGGACTACTCGCCACCAGTTTCAAAAGACCCAGGCGACCAAGTAACTTAATTTAAAACTGAGATCTAAGTTGCTTGGTTGATGAAGGTTGGCGCTAGAAAATTCGTACCCTTACGATTAAAAGTGTCAAGGTTTTCGTGTTCAAAATCAGTTTAATACGCTGAAGAGGCCTTTGTCCGTCTGCAAGTAATTTATTTTTGGACAGGTGGACGTCTGCCTATTGTCCGATGGAGTGCCTATTGTGTCTTCGAGAATATTCTGCGAGTTTGGGAAATTGAGGATTGTATTTTGGTGTTTCGTGTGATGGAAAGTGAAGGGAACAAAATTGTATTGATTCGTCAAAGGTCAAAATTGAGTCATTGTTCGACTCTGAAATTTAGAATATACTGCAAGTCATTATAGTCATAAACGTTCTATTTACATTCAGACATTCCAGCAAAAATAAAGCAAAAGTCAAGGCAATCTCGCTCAAGTCGCAAACAAGGGTACTTAACAACAAAAGTCTTCGGGAGTAGATAGAAAGACGCTTTTCCAATTAAATTGCTATCGACATTAGGTATCGGTAGCCTTGTCAAGCTAAATTATACCTTATATCCAAGCTGTAGAGACTTTGATTTCCTAGATTTTACTGTAAGTTTTTATAACTCCTGATTTCTGGGTAAGATTTACTGGATGAGACCGTTTTATAGATTCATTTGATGAAGTTTGATGATAGTGGCCTCGTAAGAAATCATTGATGCATTTTATTAGTCCACTTTGACTTTAACTTACCTTTTTAAGTACTAGAAGGGCAGAAACGCGTCTACTCACCTTCACACTTTGACTACATCTTCAATATCTTCTTCCTTCAAGAAAAGACTATGCAAATGTGTTCTAAACTGGTGTTCCGTTTGGTCCAGGCACAGTAGGCAATCCAAAAACTCAAGCAATCAAGCATAGATAGATGAAAAGTAGTTCCAAATGCTGTATATTATATCTGAATAGATTTAGAGGTATTTTCTATTTCCAAAAGGTATTCTCACCTGCGGCCAACCTCTGCGTTAGCACTAGAAGTAGCGTTTGACGCAACCCAATTAGGAAAAGAATTGATGGCCCATAAACGAGTGCCCGAGGTGGCATAAACGGAAAGCAATTTGGCAAAACTCTCCATTGTACTGTGCTCCCAACATTTCCAAACGTTTTGAAACGGTCTCTCGTCCGTAAACACAGGTGTTGCGACAATGTCCATTGCGTTTATTTGTTACCAAGATTGTTTTGGAATAATTCACGTAAAACTGTTTTCGAAGTCGAAAATTATTTCTAAATTCAACCTTTACTTTTTCAGATAGTTGATTTCCTACCAGTTCAACACGTATTCCACTTATGTGTTAATGGTAAGTGTCGGCATTTTTTGGCAAGTTATTTAAAAAAAAATCTGGCTTTTTATTAATGTTACACATTTCCTAGCTGATACAGAATAATGTTATGAGATAAATGTATGACAGAGTACCTTACCCGAATTTCTTTTCGGTAGCTGAGGTTTACAAGAAAAACAGCAGAATCCTTGAATTTCCACAGTTTTTTACAATGCTCGCATGCTT
The DNA here is from genome assembly GCA_947507515.1 of Eulithis testata. Classification (NCBI taxonomy): domain Eukaryota; kingdom Metazoa; phylum Arthropoda; class Insecta; order Lepidoptera; family Geometridae; genus Eulithis; species Eulithis testata. Next base: position 10,457,347 of record OX382198.1, on the reverse strand, counting down.
CCACTTCATTTTCTTCAAAACTCGAGCCATTCCACCGGTAAATAGCCTCACCTTAAGGTTACGCCATACGCCCAAAGCTCATTACGTCTCAGTTAAATCTGTGCTAACCCCGCCAAATTCAAGAGGCTATAAATTGAGGCGATCGTTCCCAGAGGTAGGGCCCCGCAAATTATTAGCATAAATACCCGCTTACTAGGCGCAGCGCAAACATGACGCGAGCGGTGGCGTGGGACCACCCTAATACCAACTGTTATACTTCGCCTCTAGAAGCTGCTACCGTCAATTACGGCCGTGATAACCGTGGTTGTACTTTGGTCTTGGACCCCATAACATTTTGTATCTTAAGTCCACGCAAAGAAACTATGATACTATCACGGACCAGACCGTGGTGTAGTAGGTATGTGTGCCGTGCCACCATCCTCAGTTTGGTCAAAAATATATACTGAGATGGTCTAGATTTATGTCTTACCTAACATTTGCTGCGTCTTCATTGTTGTCGCTATTGTTACTAGACCGTTTTATAAGACGGCCACGCTTCTTTAAAAGCCAGGGCAGCACAGAAAAGTTCTTTACAGTTTCACTTTTTCTCATTTAGTTTCATTTTCTCTAAAGTTTTTCTATTTGGCTACATAAATTCTTTATTAATTTTGAAAAAACAAACAAACTTTATTTATTCGCTAAGATACAATGAGATAGGTACCTACAGTATTTACAAAATATACAATGAAACAGTTGAGCTTTAAACAAACCGTTGCAAACGATAATATTAATACGGTTCATAAGCTGACCAAAATGCAAGTACAACTTTTAAAGTTTGTAAGTTTGTAAAGATGCAAGTTGTTACAAGTTACAAAAGTAACTTTGCTGCCAATGCATATTAGTTCTAAACTTTGATCTATATAGTAAACTTTTCTGTAATCCTATTATTCAGAGTGACTCAGGTTTCTGTTAGTGGAAAAATAACTAAAGCTATTTCAGGTGAGTGACGGGAAAGAAAACGTTTTAGGTTGGTGAGTACCTCGTAAGGGGAACATGAAACAAGGTCGGGCACCCAGATTGTTTTTAGGGGTTTACGTGAATGGCACCTTTGAGAGCGACCTGGATCTTACAGGGAACCTACTTGGTAAAACCCACGGCCTTGAGAGCTATTTTTAAGCATATTTCAAGCACATTTTTACAATATGTAGTGATTTGATAAGAATTAGGATCACCGACGCAGCGATAGGAAACTATAAAATGAAGTCAATGATTTGACAGGCGTCATGGCACAGTCGGTAGTAGCTCTGCCTTCCGTGCTGTGGGTCGTGGGTTCAATCCCCACCGAGAACAAACATTTGTGTGTTGTAAACATAGATGTTTGTTCTGTGTCTGGGTGTTTCTATGTATTATAAGTATGTATTTACAAAAAAAAATGTATGTATGTATTCTATCAGCCATCTAGTTTCCATCTTTTGGCTTTGCGTAGTTTGGGACTAGAAGGCGTTGTGTTAAGTGTCCGTTATTCTGCGTTCATTTTCAATAAGTCTTTATGGACTTTAATAAGTTAAAATCTTCATTCCTAAGGTAAATTGTGATTACCAACTATGATATAAGCAACAAGAAAATCATTGCAATGATTCCGGGTCACTTAAAGAATGTTACAAATCTCGGAAACTAAAAATGATAGGTTAATGCAATAAATTGTATTTAATAGACAATGTAATACTCCTTAAATGAAAGTAAAAAAATATGAGTCACCATACATTTTATTAACACAAAATTACATAAAGAAAAAAACTGCTGATCTCTCCTTAAAACAAAAATAGGAAACATGAAATTTTTGAACTTTATTACGATTTGACTTGAATTTTAATACTTCGTATTGCCTCCTCGTGCTTCCATTACTGCGTTTACGCGGTTTGGCATGCTGTACACCAAGTTCCTTATACGATTTTGGGGAATATTCTCCCATTCCTCTGTGAGAGCAATTTTGAGCTCGCGAAGCGTGATTGGGGGAGGGTTTCGTTGTTTTACGCATCTGCCTAGCTCGTCCCAAGCATGCTCGATCGGGTTGATATCCGGGCTGCGCGCTGGCCACTCCATACGAGTAATGTTCATCTCTTGAAGGTAGTCATTCACAATCCTACCTGTATGAGGTCGGGCATTGTCATGCATAAATATAGCATCCTCACCTAAATTGACCATAAATGGACCAACATGATCATTGAGGATTTCTTCCACATATCTTACGCTAGTTAAAGAGCCGTTTTCTATGATCACCAGCTCTGTGCGACTTTCAGAAGAAATTCCGGCCCACACAAGTACAGACCCACCACCGTAGGCTACTTTTTCTTCGATGCATGCTTGCTTGAATCTTTCCCCTGGTCTTCGATACACTCTGTGTCTTCCATCGTGCTTGTAGAGCATAAATTTTGATTCGTCGGAGAACATAACTTTTGACCAATCTTCAATACTCCAATTTACGTGGCTCTGGGCATATCTTAGTCTTGAAATACGATGCCCACGCTCCAGTTTAGGGCCGTTTGCAGGTCTAAGGGGTTTTAAGTTAGATTCAGCAAGCCGACGTCTTACTGTCCATGCACTTGGGTTACTTCCTCCGAGGCGTCGAAACTGATTTGTGAGTTCAGTTCCTGTGAGAAAGCGATTTCGAAGCATGGTGTTCACCAAGTATCGGTCTTCTCGTGCTGTGGTACACCTGGTTCTGCCCGTTCCTGGTCTGCGTAGGTTAGAACCAGTTTCTTCGTAACGTCGGAGAACTCTTTGTACTGTTGACAGCGACACACCGACAGTCCTGGCTGTATCGCGCTGACTCCGGCCGGTTTCCAGCATTGTAAGTATTCTGGTGCATTCTTCAGGCGTAAGCGACATAATTTCAGCTTGAATAATGAATATAGAGCACTATCAACATGGTTTATATACCCACATAAATGACAGATTACAAACAAAAGCAAAACCAAATGCTGTAATTTCGTAGTTCCATCTTCGAAAGTGGCCCTTTTTCAAATTTGATTTTTTTAAGATATAACTTTACAATAACTAAGAAGTTTTAATACCTTCATTTAAGGAGTATTACATTGTCTATTAAATACAATTTATTGCATTAACCTATCATTTTTAGTTTCCGAGATTTTTAACATTCTTTAAGTGACCCGGAATCATTGCTCTCGCGTGTATTTATTTATTTCAATTATTCTGCGTTCATTTTCAATAAGTCTTTATGGACTTTAATAAGTTAAAATCTTCATTCCTAAGGTAAATTGTGATTACCAACTATGATATAAGCAACAAGAAAATTAAGAAATCAAAGAATCTCAGCCGTTTTTCCATCACGCTACAAAAGTCGTCACTTCCTCAAGCCTGTGGTTTCAATTATGATTTAGGAGCTGACACTCGTGTCTGGGTAAATCCGCTTGAAGCGATCAAATCAGCTTTAAATATCGCTGAGTAATCAGAGCCGCTTACTGGACCCAACCGGATGAAATAATTACTTACGCTCTAAGGATGTGCTGGCTAAAGTGCTTTCGCAGTAGGTTTCATACGTCTCCTATATTTGAGATTTCTTGTTTTGGTAGACGTTTTGAATTATCGTTGTTGAGGTTATGGTACCTGTTTTAACCCTAACAACGAAGGTACCTACCTATTTTTTGCGAGGAATTTGCTACAAGCTCTGGCATTATGATTAACACCAATTCTATTTACCTACGTACCTACATTACTTATTTATTACATACCCTACCACTTCACTCTTACACCTGCCCGCACCTATTTACACGCTCAACACGAATATTTTCATACCAATGGTATTTTCAACGACATGCTTTACAAACATCCACCTTATTTGTAGGTTTTGAAAGTGGATAATAGCGTGTGTGATGATAGCCATGAAATCAGATGGTATTGGATATTCGCAATCAGTTGGAGGCAAACATTACGTAGAATCAACCCTCGCTACAATGTACCCATTCGCTTTTTAATGTTGTCATCGATTCAAACGTTAGAATGGATTAATGGGCACATTTAAACAAAACTTGTGGCAGTTCCATCAATATTAATGTTACATTAGGTTTGGGGTGAATAAGAAAAAATATTGGGTCCAACAGAAAAAATACAAGTATTTGGGAAGAACATTTTTCTGGGGTGAAACATGGTCATAATACAGCACATAAAATAGTAGGACAGTCGAAAGGAAAAAAGGAGCACTACGTTAAATTCTAAATACCCCGTTAGCAAAACAGCAGTAAAAGGATTAAAATTATTTTGTAATTCTCCTAAAATTGGCTGATAACCGCAAAATATTGAGATTGCGTACACAGCCTAAATAACTAGGAGTACCGTGGTGGTTCACTGTTCAGACCATTTTGTGGCCTGCTAGTCATGGCCCATTGGGGAGTTAGTTGTGTCCAATTAGTAATGGTTCGTTGATAACATGGCTGAAGGCGCACTTGTGGCCATAGGCCGTTTCCATACTTCCATCAACACGACAACACCCCACACGATATCGGCACATCTCGGTAGATATCGACACCGATTACCCGTACTGACATGTCGGTAACAGCCAGTGTTCAAATACCTACCAATCGGCGCCTATATAGGCAAGGCCTCACACCTCACTCTCATATCCTAGTATATAGGTCTCATTGAAATCTCCTAAGCTCAGTTACTCCCAAGAATGTATTAAAGAATCTTACGATATATATATATATATATATATATATATATATATACATTCCTGTATAACTAGGTATATCTCCACGGTAGGTTAGGTATTTCAGATATTTTATTTTGTGCATTATGGTACCAATAAACGATACATCATTATTCCCATAGGATTTATATTAATAGCACATTACTTGAGGCATAAACTCCTTAATCGGGAAACTCCCGAATTACCGAAGCCCATCAAAATAAGTAACATAAATACAACCTTTTCGCTTTTCCCTATAACGTATATCGTTTTCTGTATTATGTTTTGCGTCGTTATCTGAAATAATGGGTGCTTAGTTGTAGTTAATAATAAAATAAAGACTGGTGACTGCCTCTGACTATCCTTTATTTTATCAAAAAATTTGAAAGACAAAGTAGGTATGACTATTTCGTCAAATAGTCAGTGAAGTCTCCACCAAAATATTGCTAGAGTCCTTTTCATGAAAGAAGTCCCGCGGAAATTTCCGGAACTAAACTTTAAAACTAAATTTTAAATTAGTTGTCAGGTGCTGTTAATGTGTTCGGATGCTAGTGCGTTTTTATTTGGTTTCTGTGATCAAAGTCTTGTTTTCAATGCCTAAAGTTGTTAAAAGTACTGCCCGAGAAATAATACTTAAGGTCGACTACAGCGCCGCGTCTGCGGGACTTCTTTCATGGAAAGGACTCTAACCTACCCTAACCACCTATTTCCTCGGGATGTCCAATAGAATGAATGAATGAATGATTTTCAAATAAGAATGTTATCGCAGTAGAAGCTTGATGTATCCTCAATCTTAGTCTACCTACCAAGAAACCCAACCCCTAGGAGATCCCAAGAAACCACTACAGGTTTCTTGGGGTCTCCTGAATTCGGATGCAATCACACTGAAAACTTGGATTATACCACCAGTCGTAGTAGCCTGACAAAAAATTAGTGGTTGGCCATCGTGAATGCCACTGAAATATTTAGGTTCCTGAAACCATTGGCTCTAAATCATTGAAAACACAGTTTTCAATAAAATATAGCACGATCGCTGAAAATGTTCAGAATAGTTAGAAACTTCAGCAATTACTGAAACATAACGTTTTGCGATCGGCTCTGATTCGATTTTGAAGTTGGAGGGTCGTTTTTATTAGGGGTTGGTTTAAACTTGCTATTTTATGGCTGAACTTTTAGATTGATATTCCTTGTTATCGTTTAATTTCAACTATTTTGAGTGAATGTTATTTTATCTTGAAGTTTTTGATCGAAAAGAAACACCCAGATTTTTTACAACCAATCTTCGGGTTTCTTGCTCATTCAATGACTCTACTTGAAACTATTTATACTTTACTTGAAACTATCTAAGTTTGGAAATAAGAATCCTATCCCGCTACTTTTGATACGAAACTCCGAGTTTGACGATTGATATTGATACGAAGAACGGGTTGGTGGTTACCATTGCACAATTGCAATGGTAACCCGTGCTTCTACATCCAGGTGCCTATACGAAAGATTATCTTCCATCAAACGTTAAACGAGAACTTAATGCTAGACAGCATTTTGTAACAGCATTTAGCATTTGATTAGACCTGCTTTAAATTGCACCTTCACTTTCATATAGATTTACCTACATTTCAGTTATGATAACATTTTAGGAAAGCTCTTTATCTTTAGGTTAACGATAATATTAACAGATGCCTTACTAACTTATGTTTATGGTTGCCTATGACGTGCTATAACTAAAGGGCAGACCACCCATGCGTGATGACGTCCAGGCTCAGATCCTGCTGATAACATTACCTACGCGATATCCCATAATTGGGTGTGGAGTGCGTGCAGCCTTTGTTCTGAGATTACATCTTATTTGGTAGCCTCGTTACTGATTGGAAGGTTCTTAAGAAACCGCTGCCTTCACAAACTACAACTGGTTATAGCGGCGAGTATATTGTAACGGTGTAACTTTGCCTCCAAAGAGGATTTAGAGACTTCGGGTCAAAATCTTCTTTGGAGCCGAAAGTTAGAAGTACCTACCTACCTATACCTAAAAAGATACGTACTTACAGCAGAGCTCTGTCAAAAACTTATATTGCCTTTTGGACAGCTGTTTGTTAGTAAAAGAGCCAGATACGCTTTAGGGCGGAAAACCCTGTGTGCGAGTGAGTGAGAATGGCTGTAATAATTTGAAAGGGGAAATGGATATATTTTATAATGCACAGGTGTACGTCTAGGGTTCCATTCTCACCCCTTAGGAACGTATATATAACCCTAAAAGAGTCTTACAAAACAAATCAAAAAGCAAAGGAAGTGGGGCAAAAACGGTACCCGGAAAATTCACCTCGTATTACAGGTCACAGTTTGAGTGATAGCGCATAAGCTGGGGGGCGTGAGTAATGACGCCGCGTCACGTCACTCCCCACTGACGTGTGACGTATATCTTCCTCAGACAAATGGCAACTGGAGACAATAGATATTCATTTTTATGCAAGGTGATAGGATCTATTTTATATCGTGATCGCGGTTTCGTGAATGTTGGATGTATGTAGGTGACGAAGGTAAATAACCAAGGGATTTTTAGTTTACGGTTTTCATTATTTTATTTACTTATTATTATTATAAAAAGTATTTTATTATTTGGCGATTCAAATTTTATTTTTAGGTTATCGGATTATTGGTCCCCTATTTATACCTTATTTCCACTACAAACGTCTCAATTTCCAATTAATAATGCACCAATAACCCGTCTAGTCATATCAACTACACACCTGTTGCACTAGTTTTATCATTTCGATAGACACATTACTTGCCCACACAAATCCTTTCGCAAGAAGGGTGTGCTATGAGAAAGAGGCACTTTATTAACTAGTCCAGATCGTATGCGCTGCCCGTGATGTTGAGAATGACTGCACTGCATACAAAACTTGCCACTCGCAGGAGTTGCCAACGTTTGGCACAGATTTTATGGTATTTCAAACTGGATACGTTTGATTGAATCCATGATAGTTTTGGATATGTGTTACAGAGTCAGTTAACGCTCTTTTTAATTTTCTTTAGTGTCTGACAGTATTTAGTAAGTACCATAGTAATGTCTTATTGAATGGAAAAAAATATTTTCATGCCTTCAAAACAAATTTACAAATCACAAATCATTATAATAATGAAAATAGTGAGTCAATTGAGTTAAAATTTCAATTATAGTCCTAAAGTTTAAGAGCCCTGCGACTGTTAGTGCAGCCGACTCTACTATTCGCAGCGGACGTGGATAGAGCGAAAGCATTAGTCTAATGTTCAGCACTTTAGAGCTAGAATGGCGTGACACCGCGTCGAGTTAACGCATACACTTTATACACCAGACGTTGACACATTGACAGGCGATTATGACCCCTATTGAGTTGTTAGAAGAGATACAGTGTCGAAGAGGCCGGACAATATTTTTATTGACTTCATTTCTTACGTTTCTCAGATGTATATGTATTTAATTAACAAATCATGTAAATGCGTCACATATTTTGTAATTCAATGTATAGCATAGATATAAGTAATAGTTTTTTAAAACTTTTTCTGTCAGTCAAAGAAATGCGTACAAATTATTCAAACCTATTCCAGAGGTACTCTTTCCAATAAATAACCCAACCTGTCAATTTCGAACATAAAATAAAACATTTATTATTAACACTCTCATTACAATTACGGCTATTAAAAATGTATTTTATTCACTCAGGCGTATCATTCCCCTCTTTCCCCTGGGCGACTGCAAATCATTTGCGCGAATTAAATGTTCCGGACAAAAATAATATGACAAGTTATGGTACTTTTGTATTGTCCTGGGACACGTCGCGGGATTGTTCAGATATTTTGTACCCTTTTGTTGAATCGTCCGTTTTGCACAATAACAAACTTGATTTGCAGCCTTTTTTTCTCAGAAGCACTCGTAATATGGCAGAGTACTTAATTGTTCCCAATACTTGGGTTTTTATCATGAATAAATAAATATTCTTGCACATATCACACAACGCTCTCTGTCCCAAACTAAGCAAGGCTTGTACTATGGTAATAAGATTGCCTAAGTATATTCACTGAGAAAAGTTGCGGGATTTGACACCATGATATTATTTCCCTTATGACAATCGTCTTTTTAGAAACATTCAATGAATAAAACTTAAAATTTAAATTAATATTGCGAGTTGTTTCTTTCTTATTTTATTGCGTTACAATTGTGGTAAAACTGTCACAGAAAGTCATGAGTGTCATTATATTTGTAGTAAAATAAAAGGTAATTTTAGTTGGAGCAGTGTATGAAAACCACACAAACCGTACGCTACAGGCAACTCTAATAAGATGACTGTGAGTTCAACTATCAGAATGCCTAAAAACTCGCCTTCATTCAAAACTTGCCTGCCTTCTTACTCACAATGTTCAGCGCACCACAATGTAATGAGGACTCCACTCATGCAAAAAGTTTGTAGACGAACGTCGAGACACTGCTTAGCTCCTTGAGTGCAACCGGGGTGGCGTTTCGACTCTGACAAAGTTGTTTACCTTTCAGCATGAAAGCAGCATAAAAGAAAAATTGGGCATACAAAATCAAAGGGCCAATGCGGTGACCTTAACATCAAGACCCTTGAAAGGTCTGCCTATGAAAGCAGACAGATAAAATCCTACTAATATTATAAACGCGAAAGTTTGTAAGGATGGATGGATGGATGTTTGTTACTCTTTCACGTAAAAACTACTGATCCGATTTGGATGAAACTTGGAATAAATATTGCCCGTGACCTGGATTAACACATAGAATACTTTTTATCCCGTTTCCGGGGAAAAAATGAACATCCAAAAAAATTTCTCAGTAAAAACATCAGTCCAGCCGTTCATTTGTTAGAAATTGTATAGCAAACAAAACACAACTGACATGGAACAACTGACAGCTTGAATAAAATCTTTTTATTAACCTGCCTGTAAATAATCAAATTAAGAAAACAATATTTTCATTCTTAAGCTACGTGTACAAAGATGAAATTTTTACAAGCGTTTCCAAAACGTGCACCCAGCTAAACTAAAACAATGTAACTTATCAGATTGGAACTTGGAAATGGAATTGGAAAACTTGGAATATAATATATTGCCCGTGACCTGGATTAACACATAGGCTACTTTTTATTCCGGAAAATCCCGGATCCAACGGGACGCGAAGGAAGTCGCTGGCGGAAGCTAGTATAATATGTTTAAACACCCACGTCTTTTATCGATCAGGGCACAGCCCTCATTAAATGCATGTAGCACCCGCGAAAGAGTCATATTTTGCTTTTCTTCTGAGAGCAGGAGCGCTCGTCTCTACATACAAGCATGTGCTTAGTTAGAGCGAGGAACTCGACACTATGACTAACCCGAGGTCTTGCTGACTTAACATTGCACTTTGCAAAAATGTATCGAATGGTTGGTAGGTATCTAATAATATAGGTGTCTACTGTACTTGTTACTGTCCACTAATTTCTATTGTAAGATGTAGTGTTAACTTTGACTATGCAATAAACCTTTTTATCTTTATCTTTCTCTGTGGCTGTACCTAGGTGCAAGTTAGATCAGTTTACATTCCCGCTGAGCGTAGTGTCGGGTTGTCACCGGCAGGGCCGAGACAATGGATGGAGTCCTTTTGTGAGTCCAGTGCAGTCGTCTCGATAAATCAAATGCTGCGGACGGCACTTGGCGCTAGACAATTGCACGAATTATGGAGCTTTTTAACAAACGGTTTCCTCTGCGCGCGGTCTGAAAGCAGTAGCACTGGCTGTGAATTATCGCGCAATATTTTAAGACATTAGCTATTTACTAACCAGCATCTACCATTTAATTATTCTGAGTAATTTAAGTAAGATTTGAGGTCTTAATGCCTGAGTAAAGAATCAAAAAGTCACATTTATTTACTTTCTTAGGTACTTGTTTACTTAAAATTTCTATTTCTTTATAAGTATTTCCTCTTTTTAAAATAATCCTACATCAAAATCATCATAGCGACGCTCCAAAACCTAAGATCTTTACTCGTATGTTACAAGTTCCTATATATAGGTATTCTTTTCTTACAAATAAGTCTTGGAAATAAATATTTCCGGATTTCCGCTTTGCGGCAAATATTAATTAGGTCAGTTAATTTAATAATTGATAAGTCCGTTGTGTCGCTAAAACGGTCCGGGCTTATTTGATTTGCGACCAAATTTCATTTAAAAGTCACCGTAACGGAAAAATTACAGGAATTTATCTCGTAATTTCTGATTTGATCCTGTCTCCACCATAAAAATACCAATTTTGAACATCTATTTTCTTTTTCAATTTAATTAGTTTCGTGTTATAATTAATTTTAATACAATCAGACATTAAGAAAATCTATTTTATTTTAATAAGTTTTTTACCAATGAGTCTGCTTTGGCCCATTCTCCTCAATTGAACTAAAAAATTATAGGGTAGGATCGATATTTACAAGGCCTTAAATAAAATCTACTGGATGTCTTCATTACATCAGCCTGAAGCATTCCACTGTATCTAGACATAGACCTCCGCCACGGTTTCCAGAATGAACAATTTTGAGTCTTTTCCATCCACGGGTTTTCCTTAAAAAGTTTAACCTAATATTCTGGCCTTTGTCAAAATTGTATATCGAAATGATGAACAGAGGACATCAATAAAAGAAGAAGAAGTTTCAAGAACTGCTTTCTGAAGTTGACGCTAGAAAAGGAGCGCAAGCTTAATTCTCACCCGCATCTCCTCAATCCAAGACGGTAGAGTTTAGTATGGTAAAGTCGAGATGTATAATGAAACCATGGCCTCTACTGTGAAAAATGATTTACGAAGATTCGGTAGCGCAGTGTAACAGAAACGACGCTACCGAATCTTCGTAAGTCATTTTTCACAGTAGAGGCCCATGATCTGCCCCTCTAGCACAAAATATTATGAGTTTACTTACCTACACTCCCACTTTTTCTAAAAATACTCTTTAAATTATTACAGAATGTCTTTTTACGGACATCTTTTGTATTTATATATGTATACGAGTATTAATCTAGCCTGAGTGGCACGTCTCATATTTTAACACTTCACCGTCAGAACTGTCGCTCCAAACACGGAAAAATGCCTCCTCTAACACAAAGAGAAAACATATTTTTTCACAGAATGCGCGTTACGAATTTTCCTAATAATTTTTCACAAGGGACCTTTTTGTAGGTTACGAGATTTTTTGTAAATGAAAATGCCAAGGGAGGTTTTTGCAAAATGTTTTTGTAATGATAACAGCAAAAGTTGCTACAAACATTTTGATTGCCGAATTTTATATCTTAGTGGGTCTAATGAAAAACGGATAAAATTACAACTATTTTTGTATAACCTAACCACAAAATTTAAATAAATACAACCATGAATTACATACACAAGCAAATCAACTAGAAGTGTAAACTTATGATTAAGTACCGTTAAGTTTTAGACCGAAATCGGAGCGATATATCTCTCAATAAAAAAACTTAAAAAAAAAACTTGAGTGGTGTCAAGGGACATCTGGATGGAACGAAGTTCCTTGAGGTGTTGTTTTCTTACAGTAAGTACACAGAAGCACCTAAATTAAAACAAAAACTTCCAACAATACCTACATTCATTTGTTTCCTTTCTGCACCAATTTATTCGAATGACGTTGTCAAAGTTTGAAGAAAGTGTCGCTACAACTTTTGGTCATAATTTTTTCCGTCTAGCCCCATTTCGCAACGCGCGTTATGGAACTTCGTTCCAAAAACTAATTCCAATGATCTAGATATTCTTTAAAAATCTTGGGGTTCACTCACATTCGATTCGACGTCATCACTTTGTGCTAGAGAACTGTGCCTATCCTGCAATAGTACAACAATGAAACAAAAACTCGCTGGATCTACACTCAATACAATTTATTTATAGGCCTCATAACTTGCTGATATTTTTTCAAGTGTACAGTCAGTATCAAAACTATCTAAACAAATGTCTTCCATACTTATGTTAGCCAAAGTTAACTAGGTTGGTAATTAATATCAATTCAGTAAAACATAAATATATAGAACAAACTCCTACACAGATCACATAAACTAGTAGGTACACTAGGTAAATAATTAAAATCCAAGCCCACCAGTGTCCTCACTGAGGACTCTTCAGAGAGTCCTCACAAGGTAAAATAAATATTGTCCTGTTAAATTCTATGAAAGTCATCATCATCACTTTCTGATACTAACTATACAAAGAAACGCTGGCAAATCATTCATCCCCTTAATAAGGGACAAAATGAATAAATAATTCTGTATCCTCATACGGTATGCCGAGGCTATAAGCAAACCACTCTTCATGCAGGCAGCCCATCCATTACTTATGTAAAGCTGAGCATTCACAGCGCGACTAGGTAAAGCAAACTACGTTTGTTAAATACAAACCGACATTATAGACTTTTTGCAACTTTTTACTTTTAATTTTGAAGTGAAAATTTAGTGGGTACTGCATATTGGTTAAGTACATAAAAATAAATTCTAAATTAATTTCACATTAAACACAGAACGAGAGTGAATGCGTGGCACTCGAAGTATTATAACAATACATAAGTATGAAGATATTTTGGAAAGCTATTCTACCGTTCCTGCCTTATTTATATTAATTTCATCAATAATTTTATTTTGTGCTACTATAAATAAATCTAGTAGGTAAATCTTATCAATTCAAAACATTTAACCAATTCGCAGTTTTAACAAAAGTCGCGCATTATCGACGGTGAGAAAATCTTGTTACTGAAACATTCACAAAAAAAAAAGTTGCGCATAAAAGTCGCGTATTGAAAACGCAGCTTTACGAAAGATAGAAGGTATCTAAACAATAGCGCGTACCATCAGCACCTTTAAGTGGCAAGACCAGTGTGCATTCATACGTCCATCGCGTGTCGCGTCTCTGATTCGTCTGACAGTGACAGTGACGTTGACGTTTCACGCTTTAGATAAACTTTTGATATTCCTGACGTTTCTAGCCTTTTTTTTATACTCTGGTTTGTAACCCACCGAGGAAAATACATATACTTACCTATAATTATCTATACGTTCTTCTTGGTAAATTTTTGCGTGCCTGATACCTTCATTATTTTGTGAAGTAAAAAGAATCAATCTCTGAACCTAACTGGCATTAAATTGTATCTAAGTTAACGTTAGTCCCGGGATGTTTGGGGTTTTGACTGTTGTTTTTTACACCTTGTAGGTAGAGTAATTTTTGGTACCTATTGTAACTATCAAGATTTTTGTCAACTTATTTCTGGCACGGAAAAATAATAACCTTTCATTTATGATTATTTTGTTTGAGTTTTTTTTTTTTTTTCACGTTTAGCTAGTCAACTGCTTATTCTGGCGCAGATAAGTACTTATGTAAGTACTCCATTTAACCAAAGGCGGGTAATTTAGCACAGCAGGGGTTTGCCTACCATCTCAAAAACCCATAATCCGGCCCGTTCAACCAGCTATCAGGTCATTCCTATTCTAACTGCGTCGATTTCAACCTATTTGAAGGGAAACATTTTTTCTAAAAACCAACCTAAGTTTAACTTATTCTGTGGTTATATTGCACTGGATTTAAGGTTTACCTACAATACTTGTTTTTTATAGAAATAGAAACAGAAAATATTCATTTTGTTATTTTTATAAATACACAAGACAATATTATAAAATTGAAACTTAAAATTAAATTAAAATAACAAAAATGGCCACCACTCAGCATGGTGCCAGGGTAGGATATGTGAATACCCTGCCCATAGGCGCTGGTTTTCAGTGGCGGAAGTTATGTGCATGCGGTAAGTACTGCGATCATAATAAAATTAATTATAGGTACAAATTATTTTATTGGGATGTCTGGGAGACTTTACCGGAAGAAACTGAACCACAGTGATTTTTTATCTCGATTGAATAATTTAGGCCCCGGACTTAAGCGTAGACTTTGGTATGAAAACTTCTACTCAAATCTATGCTTGAGTAACAATTTATGTATACAGGCCTTAGTCCTAATAAATACTTATTAGTACCTGTTATTACACCTCATTTTCAGACTCGACCAACTAGCTAGGTATGCGAGATCTAACTAAAATATAGTAGAGTCGTAAATGACTCAAAAGGTTAGTTCACTACCAGCCCATCTATGTATTTATTTATTTATTAAAAAGGAACACCAACTGTGTATACATAGAAACATTCCCTAATATTATCCAAGTGGTCCAGTACTAGTACACACACCAATGACAGGTGAACACAACATACTGGTATCGATTCGGTTGTTGCATTTTTCTAAACTAACCTAATTTGACAGCACTAAAAATGTTGCCGTCCCTTTCTCATAAACTGAAACGACAAGGACGGCTATAATTTTAGAGCTGTCAAATTAGGTTAGTTTAGAAAAAGGCAACAACCGAATCGATACCAATATGTAATGAGCAAAACGATACAACGAGCAAAATTAAACACTCTAAATAATATATCTTGACCACGGATCATCTAATAGTCTTGACTGAGGTTTTCTTTGTATTTTTTACTTCCGTGATTGACAATATTCATGCGATTTCTTTCTACCTAATGAGATTTCCCCTACAGTTGCCATAACTGTCCCCTAACGTACCATAACCATGCAAAGTGAACTACCTAATCTGAATAATAGAAGTCGATAATATTTAATAGGAACCGAAAAAGTCCCGTCTAAGGTATTGACATCATTATTATCATCAATTAACCTGAGGCCCTAGTACGAGGTTTGGTGTGTAAATCTGGTGTGAAACGTCTGACGCCCAGCACACCAGTGGGCGCTTATTTGTATGGAGAAACTGAGCGGATTCTTTGAGAAGCTTGGTCTACACCAAGCCCGTACTCGCATTTCGAGCTTCTCAAACAATCCGCTCAGTGTCTCCGTACAAATCAGCGCCCAATGGTGTGCTGGGCGTCAGACGTTTCACACCCACACTATACACTGAAAACTCGTACTAGGCCCTCTGATGGCAAACACTGGATCAGAAGAGACGAAGCCTGGGCTCAGAGGCGCTTCGTTGGCAGAGACCTACGATTGTCTTCTTCTTTTATACCTATATGACCTCTGTCCGTCGTTTCGACAGACAATTTGGCCAGTGTCAAATGAAATTTTTGAAATAATACAAGTCAAGTAATTCGTCGAGTCAAGATGTCCTGATTGTCAATTCAGCTAGAGAGCTGTTGACTGTGTTGATGGCAACATTGGCAACCTTTTAGGTACAAAAAAACGACTTGGCAAAAGGGCAAGCCTCCAGAGCCAACACAAAATTTCAAAAAAAAAATAGGTAGGGTACAAATCTACCCACATCGTTATCAACCTTATTATACTCTTTGTCAACAACCCTGTAAATAAATAAAAAAAAAAAAAAAACTTTATCAACAAAGAAGTCTGGTAAAAGTAGGTTATAGACCACAGATGTTTTTTTTTTAAACTTTCTGGTAAATCTTAAATTTTAAAGATAAGCGCTGAACATAGTGAAAGTACACCAAACAGAGTTTTAAACATCAGCTAAGGAGCGACAATGAATTCAATTAGCAAACCAAACAAGGGTTCCGTCCCTACAACCCACTTTGTTTACCGACTGGACGTTCTCTACCAGATTAAAATATACGGAACCTTTTAGATCTAAGCTGTTATATCTATGGACACTTGAACATTAGAATAGAATGCAAAACCGACGCGTACCGTAAAACTGTAGACAAAAACGGTGGTCATAAAAAAAATACTGGTTATGATGTAAAAAGTTGTGCACGCTGCATGTGTGCACAGATGCAGACATGCAGCGTGCGCAGATCAAAAAGAAAAAAAAAATTATCATCACCTTTCTGCCCTTATTCTATTTTAGGTGATCGGCACACGGGCACAATATTATTGATATCTCTTCTATGGCTACAATAAACCTATCCGATGAAACAACTTTCCTGTAAAAATACTAATTAAATTAGTCGTGGCGACCGTTTTATAACAGTCGCCGTTTTTATAAAAACAAGGATAAACTTGAATATACGGTTTAGGGATTTAGGAACACTCATGAACGGATTTTCAATTAGTGAAGTGCAAATTATGCCCCATTGTGTCTCCGCAAACGAACGGGTAGACATTTACCATTCTGTGTGCAACTTTAACATGTAATCTAAACCGCATAAAACACAAAAAAATGTCTTAAACTAAAGGTACTGTTACACATGCTAATAAAGCATGCTTTTAGCGAGCAAGTGCTCATTTAGCATGTGTATCAAAGCCTTACTAGAAAATCGCACGACCGTCGATTTTTGAGCGTGAAGGGGGGCGTGCTTTTAGCGCGTGTGAACAGGTTTGCTTATTGAGCATGCTAGTATCGATCGATCAGTCGTATGCGACAGGTGCGCGTGCACAGAGAGCGTGAGAGCACGCTATAAAATAGCATGTGTATTGGAGTGTTTGCTTTTAGCATGCTTATTCAGAAGCATGCTTAAAAGTAGCATGCTTATTGCTAGCAAATGTAAACTCCTCACTAGCATGCTAATATTGAGCATGCTATTTTCTAGCATGTGTAACCTTAATTATCAAAGGATATTCCTCATCAATTATGCCTTGACAAGGATATTTCTTACGCTTCCTAAGCATTAGGTACAAACGTACAAACTTGGGTCTCTTGTTCGAAAATAAACTTTGCCAGGAATGGTTTATCGTATTTTTCAGAAGTAACCATTTAGTTTTTATAGTTTACATTTATCTAAGGAAGAAATATTCATATTTTTCATTTCATTATTGGACAATGTGGTCCCGTGATGTGAACGCGAGTTCAGTAAACACGGGAAAAGAAAAATTTCTAACGTACCTATTTGATAAAATTTTGTAAAACAATTTCTTGATACTTTAACTTTAAACGATTCTCTACAGCTCTACACGTTACTGAAACAGCGTATCAAGATCATAAAAAACATTAGGCATGAGTAAACACAAGCATTGATGACGTTAAGAATAGAAGAATGAAAAAAATCTTTTTTTGTCATTCTTCGGAACGAAAAAGTCGCTTATTCATGGCAAAGTTTTCGTCAAATATAGAGTTGGCTCGATGAACTTAAAAGCTGCGATGCAAGAGATAATCGATTAATGCGAATTATTCGAATTATTTATGATCTCATGACGGTGATTGCCTATTGCTGTTTTCCTTATCGATAAATGAATTGCACAAAGCAATGATTTTGTTAAAGTCATGCTTCTGATTTGTTTCATTTATTGCAATAAATGCATTCGTCATTCATCGTGCATTATTTTTAACGTCAGATTGATTGATAGTGAATACTGATGTCTGTCAAAATTAATGATTTGCAAATTGCCTTTTTTGTTTTTTTGAGGAATTCTACAAGTAAGAGTCAGAGGCCCGTAATTAAAAAAATATAAAACCCTAGATAATTGAGAAACACTTGCACAAACAATATTAGCCGCTATAGGTGGCTAAATAGTAGACAAAAACTTATACTAGACTTATAGGTACTTAATATGAGTATGTACCTACCTATGTTTATCTTACATTAGTATCTTACATATTAGTTGGTTCTTCGGTATCTCATGTCTTGTTTAGCTAAATTCCTTCACTCGATCAAAAGAGACCTATCTGTGATCATGCCAACTAGTATAATACATTTCTGCACTTGCTCGCAGGTGGTCCCAATTCCCAACCCAAACTTTGAGACGTTCCTCTTATCCTCAGAATTGCTTGGTTGGTATGTTTGTTTACCGTAGAGTTTTCCTCAACATTCCCTCTGCCTATTTGACTTTGGATCTTCAAGTTGGTGCTTGCCAATGATAATCAAACGCTGTTTGCGGCTATGTTGGGAAAAGTTTTTAGTCGTTTTTCCGGTTTTTCTACATTATTATGGTTGTTTTTTATTTCACAAAAGTGTCTCATAGAAATATTTTTACTCCAACCAACATCCTCTAATTCAACTGACAAAGATTTTCTAAACAATTTTACAAATGCATTTCTGGGCTCTTACGACTCTTTGGCGTCTGTTATAAGAACTATTTTGCATTGTAGGTTGTTAAGGGTGGGTACAGGCACAAGTGCCAACCACGTAACGTCTGTTTCACGGATACGCGGTCACGTAGGTCGCAACTGAGTAGAATTTATTATGACTTTTGCTTCAATTGGTGCCAGTGTTTTGAAAAATTACGGTACAAATGGTCTGAGGTTTGAAATTATCTAAATCTAAGCACCTTTTAACTCATTTTTTACACATTCACCCTACTTGTTATATGTTTCATACTATTCCATAGAAACGTGTTATAGTTTATGTGCTAGTCACAAGTCTGGCTTCCGCCTAGTAATAGCGCGTGCCATTACAAATTGGAGCGCAATGATCGCGTGACACTGCAACAGCTCGTTAGCTACCGTCAGAGAATGTTTATGGAGAGATAGTAATGCCTGAAGGAGGTGATTGGACAATCAATGGATATTGACAGTGTAACAGTTAGTAAAATTTCACGGGAGTAAATAACTCGAAAGAAAATGTCGTTTGAGCCCTAAGACGAAACGAGAGAAAAGGTCAAAAGGGCTAAATCGGGCTCAACCTTACCAACATACGATTGGTAAAGATGTCGTCAAATTGATTCAATTCAGTCAATGACAAAATAAGAGCCATTATACTATAGTTGGCCATTATTTAGCTCTACTTTTGCCGTTGACCTTTGTGCCACAAATATAACAAACCCACATCAAGCGACTGATTTTAAAATTCTAAAGCCTCTTGTTTTCGGCCACAATTTACACCAACACAGACAATCCAGACAGGCTGGCAAACCTCCGTAAAATCCCACAAACCGTACACCGATGCTTTTTATCGGAGCTTTCCAAAGTGTCTCGGGTATCGACGCTCGTCAGTTCGATGGCGCGGGTACTTTTAGGAAAATACTAGCGAGGTTGTCACGTGCACCATAACGTGGTCTTTCGGCGTGCATGGCCGTAGAGAATGTAGAGCAGTGGGCCTTACGTTGTCTATGCGTTGTAGGTAATCTTTCCTGTAATAATTCTTCTCTGTAAGAGTTTCTTGTAATTTTAAATGGGTTACGAAAGGTGCCTTTCTCTTCTTTACCTCACTGGCCAAATATTTTAGTAGCAATGCTGCTGTCGGGTTTAAGATATTTTATTTCTCATAAGAAATACACTTCACTTACATGAGAAATCTAAAATTTTTCATTATTGCTAAATGAAAAACAATAATGTTCGTTCGCGTCCCGTTGGATCCCATTTATTTTTCGGGATAAAAAGTAACCTGTGTGTTAATTCAAATCACTGACAATATATATTCCAAGTTTCATAGAAATCGGATCGGTAGTTTTTGCGTGAAAGAGTAACCAACATCCATACACTTTCCATTTCCATACACATCCAATTTTCGCGTTTATAATACTACTAGTAGGATTGTCTAGGTAGGTAAAACTTTAAGTTCCCGATTTTGGTATTCCGTGTGTCCCGGCATCCTACAGCGTTTCCGACATCGGTCCAGCAGACAGTTTGACAGCGCGTTTTTCACTACACGCTGTACGAAACCCTGCAGGTATGATTAGTTCGATCACGGAAGTCTGGAAGCCGTCTGCTGGTGATAAAGAGTCTGATAGACGCGATAGAAAATTATTATTGGCGCAGTTTGCTTGGTGGTATCAACTCTAAGGGCAATCTTTGGTGGATTTTAATGGTAGTTAAAGCAAAGAAAGCTAACTAGTTTACTTACTAATACAGTAACCCGTAGAGTAGTGTTTAGGGCTGTCTGACCCGACTATCGCAGTCAGTGAACCATGACATACCGCCTCCGGCCTTTGGACAACCTTCTGTAGGTACTTTTGCTCTACATGTGAAGGGTATGATTTCGTGGCTTGTAAAGGTATTTCGAGGTATTACGCCACATGTTCTTCACCCAAGAATGCCCATGAATCACGTCTCGAGCATATGCTACCAAAAGTTTCCATTACGACCTTGTGACCAAAGAATTATTTAGGTACATCAATTTCACACAGAAAAGGGCCCCAAGCTAAAACAAAATTCTATTTCAAGCAACTGTCTACTATTCCCTCATTTTTTAAACCAATTAAACGTAGAGTCAGTAGAATCTGTTTGTGTTCCAATTTGCATCAAATCAAGCCAGTCAATCTTCATGAGACTATGCATAATTCCAAACCTCACCATCACTACCTTCCCGCTATAAAACCCTGAACTCTACCTGAACTGCGATTGCCTCTGACCATCCATTGTTACCATAAGCCATTTACACTTCAAACTCTCCTCGATAACGCCCTCAAACTACTAAATCTATTACTGAGGATATAAAACGAAGCGATAAAAATCCACTCAGCATTGTAGTAGACGGTTTCGAGGTAGAACTTATTGCTGTAAAGTGAAGACTGATTGCGACCGAGCAAGCGGCGAGCATGCGAGGAGTTGTAATGTTACAGGCGCTTATTTCACCAGATGTTTCTCATTTTTTTTTTTAATAAAGGAAAACACAGGGTGTTTTTATAATTATAGGATACCACAACATGCAATTAATTAAAACTAAACTAGGCTACATGCATGATATCATCAAATAAACTTTTAGCCACTGGCTTTGTAGGCACCAGGTAGGCACATAAACTTTTAGCATTATGTATAGGACTAGTTTATGATCTGTGGCTAAAACGACGTCTCTTAGAACGCTCTCCGAGCTAAGCCTCGAACTATTATAGAAAATAGTAAAAAGTTAAACATCATTAGTCAAAGCTTCCAGTAGGTACTAGACTACAATATTATACATTCTCTAGCTCAGACGAATAAAAAAGGCTGTTTTTTATTGGCTGTTTGCTCGTATCTTTGCAAACAGCGCTTTTATCAGCAAAACATCCCTTTTCACCGTTCTCGCAGGCATTTAATTCTCATGTGCAGCTTGCCAAGCTTATAAACAAAGGAGCACATCAGCTCTCAGACAAATAAATAATGGAATGGCTGGTAGCCAACCTTTAGGAAATACAACTCTTCGTAGTTGCAGAAGTATAGGCTTTACACGTTATAATGTAGAGTAAAAGAAGCCGAAGACCAATTTTGTAGTGACTATTTTATTTTTCCATAAGAAATAATTAATTCCCGCGATTTACCTACTGCTCAAGCACTGATTCGGACTCAAGCATACATTTTTGTTTAAAAATCTCTACGCAAATATAGTTATGTAGTAGTATGTAGTAGTACAAGCCTGTATACTCAAATATTCAAACGCCACTCAAACCCCACTCAATTTAAGTCCCGCTTAAATTATTGCCATCTCTTACAAATGAGTAATGTCAAACAGAGGCAGAGCAATTTTAAGTGGTGCTCAAATTTTGAATGACGTTTGAGTATTTCAGCCTATGCCTGTTAGGCCTAGACTACTATACATTATATATACATATAATGTTATGTTAAGTTAGTGTTTTTTAAATCGCTATAGGCATTTACAATAAATCGACAAACTGATCCGGGTCAACCATCATCCCATTTGGATTCTGGACCAATGATTATTTTTCAGGATTTAAAATACAGCTGAATTGGCATTCATAATCCATTGGCACCATTGCCTTCTGAAGCGTATCTAAACATTCTGAAGTAAAGTGCGTAGGTACAGAGGGTGGGAGTCTAGAAAACAAAGCGATAAAACGTAGGTAAGTATCGGTGCGTCCGTAAACTGCAGCAGTTGAACTACCTAAGTATAAACAGAAAGCATTTCCTGAACATTGTACCAAGTTGAAAGGCCATCGAGAGCTATCGAGCTATCAAAGAAGTTACCTACCTTCCTTTTAGCTGAATAACGGTTCAACAGTTATAGGAAACTAAGGATTCTCAGTCTGTTTTTTAGGAAAATGAGAATGAGAAACAAATGAGAATTTAGCTAGTAGGATGTCCAGTCCAATGTGCAGGCTGACTTGCAGCTATAGACAAAACCCAATGAGAGGTGGGTCTGCAATGTAAACAGAATCATTTTTTTTCTGTGTAATTTTTGTTTCTTTGTAGTGTTGTTAGTTTAGTTCTGTAGGTGTATTTTGTGTGTTACTTTATAAGCAAATAAATGCCTGTCTATGTCTATGTCTATGTCTAATCATAACAATACCCAAATACCTATCCACCCACACCCAGTACCTACACAATCTACCTATTATAAGTAGGTACCTACTATAGTAGGTAACTTTTGATGTTGATAATTTGTTAGGCACCTATAGGTGACTAACAAATTATCAACATCAAAAGTTGGAAAGTTGAAGTTACGGTATACGAGTCCTCAAGCCTGTGGCATTTGAAGAAAAAATTGTGGTAGGTAATTGCGGAGACAAAATTTCATGTCTGAAAGGTTTTGCTAGCTCCTACCCTAAAAACTTGATAACTTGTAAATCTGAGTATACACGCTTGTGTTCTCGATACTAGCCAAGGTTTCGCGGTTGTTTGCCTCCTTACTCACAAATGCTATAACTTTTTTATTACCATCCATACGGTGATAGTTATAAAAATAATAATAACTGATTTTGTGTAGCCTCCACACAACGGCTCTCACCCAACCCGAGATTAACCAACTACGACCTACTTAGCGATGCTAGGTAGGTACTAAGTTAACATCCTTCCTAGTGTTGTCGACCTAATACCGCGTGCACACTATGCCCATGCCGCTGCCGGCATGTATGCCGCTTAGTGAGAATAAAGGCGATGTTGCTGTGGCATTAATGCCGCGAACTTATTGCTACAGCAACATCGTTTTTATAAGCTGCGCTGTATGCTGACAAAATCTGTAAATATGTGTGGTTTTGTGTGATTTTTATTTTATCTAGCCCAGTATCTACCTAGGTAGATCTAAATTTATCGTGTGGTTTTATGTCTGAATTCTTTCAGATAAAGTTTGACTTAGAAAAATGTCTAAAAACGCTTTGGATAGGTTGATTGACTAAATCTACGTCTTTGCTCATCTAAGAATTCTGCAAAGCAGATGAAATTCGACTTAGCAACCATTTTCTTGAGGTAGCCTACGTCACAGATCATATACCTAATACTAGTACCTACGTTAAACGTAGGTTTTGGAGCCAAATAATAATAATTGATTAAGTTTTTTAGGTAGTTTTATAAAAAGCAAAGAAAAAAAAAGTTTTCCGCCTAAATCGATGTCTGAATGATAATGAATACGGATGCAGGTCCCATGCCGCTCTGTCTCTGTTTACTGTTTCCACATCTTTTAATAGTCTCCAAATTGACTCGAGACGAGAAAAGTACGACTATTTCCACTCGTATTTGCATTTAATTTCACTCTCAACGGGGAGTTTGAAAGCTTTCGCTGAGTTTCAGACTGCCGCGTAAAAATGGAATACTCTGAGCGTCAAAACTGCACAAAGTTGTACATTGCAAAAACGGGTTCTTGTGGTCTCGTAAGTAATTAGTTTATTCTTACAGATTTTTTCAGCAGTATAAAACAGCTCTTTACAACAACAATCTACAAAATAAATCATAATCGAATTAAGATTAAGTACCTAGGTACCTATGCAGGTAGACCGTACCTATCTATAATATAAAGAGCATTTGTAATTTCCTTCCGTTGCGACAGGCAAATTCTGTAGGTACATTATTTTGTTACACAAATCACAAAAACAGTAAAATATGATCGGAAACCAATAATTAATTACAGCTGAAACAACATAAAAGTACTTCATCCCCCTTGATTAGACACAATCAATCGTCCAGAGGAGGCTGGCCATAAAAACGGAAAATCGGAAGATAAAGAAAGTGATCAGTCAGGGCCTCCGTCTAGAAATATTTAGTACAGGACAAAAAACTTGTCCTACTTTACTTGTCTACTATCTTGTCTACTATAGGTAAATAGTTTCCCTTTGTAACCGTGGTCGAATTAACATGACAATATGACAATGTTGTAACTTGTACTTCTTGGTCTGTTTTTCGACCCTCGTCTACGCCATTGAACTATCTTAGCCAGTGCCCAAAAATATTTACCCAGATTCACTGAATGCTCAAGAGTTGAAGCGATGATAATTTTCTTAGTGTAATTCGGGTTCTATCCTAAATCAGCACACTAGAGCGAGAGAATCTACGACTAAAATATACATATTTTAAAATATACATATTTTAGTCGTAGATTCTCTCGCTCTATTGCCGCTTCTATGTTTATGCACAAATTTTATATAGGTACATTACAATGTACCTATATAAAATTTGTGCATAAACATCTATAAAAATATATAGATAAACATTTATCCAATGTAGCGCGTAGCAGTGCTACGGTATTGCGTAGCACCTTGATAAGGAATGGTTCACGCAACTAAATGAACAAAAGTCATGTCCCAAGTATGAACCGTTTTAGGCCGGCCGGGGGAGGTTGGACAATATTGATACTATTTCAGGATAAGTACAAAGTTCGACAGAGGAAATGAGGGTGAATAGATCATGTTATTATGTTTAAGTGTTATGCGGGGCAATGGGTTTTCAACTGAAGAAAACGCCTAGTTTGATGACGACGATATCATTGACAAAATAAAATATCTGCATCGATTACGTTTTTGCTGATGAAAATGCGTTCTAGGCGAGGCTGAGGTTGGCAACTTGGATGAGTCATTGTCCAACCTCAGGTTTTACGAAAACCCATACTAGGTACTTACTTAATTATACCATTAAGTACCTGGTCTACTTAATTTAATTGTTCTTTAAATTATAGGACAATGAGGCTTTGCTGATATTATCTGGATAACACAGAACAAAGATCCACGGCGCTCTTTCGTTTTAATTCTTATTTTTCTCCACTGCCTCAGTATTTTCTAATTCCCCACCACAAAGTATGCAAAAACCTTTCTCCTTATTTAAATTCCCGCTAATTTATTCAAAACCGGCCATATTTATGGATGTTGGCCTAATATTTTTAAAAAGCCGGTCATCGCAACGCATAAAACAGAAAAACTCACCGGAAGATCGTCCCAAGATTAATTGTGACGTCAGCGGCGGAAGTCGGCCCATGGGGGGCGCAGACGGGCCGGAAGTGGGAGAGGGCGCAGACCGGATGTCCGGCGAAGCGGGCTGTTTGCCGGGTACCAAGGGATATGTCTGTGTGTGATTATGTCTCCTAAGTTAGGAGATAATTTTCATAATTGCGCATGAATTATGTATGTAGTAGATGTGTATGAGGATTCATTACTTTGGGGTTTATTCGAGATTGTGTTATGCCGCTGCCGCCGCATCTTTATGCTATTATTTAAATTAAAACTGAATAGAATTTAGAAAACTTCTAAGTATCGTTGTACTATCTTAGGTCTAACTGTTGCCCTCGCAGCTCTAGGTACGACATTACTAATCAATACGTTTAGAGAGTGTCAATGTATCCTCAAGCATTTCGGGGACAGAATATCAGCTATTTTAGCTAACACAAGGCTAGTTTATTTGTAAAGACATGAGGCGACTCCCCTAGTAAAAGTATCTACCAAGCCAAACTTTCTAAACTCAACCCTTCGCGATTTAAAATCGTTTTAAAAGTATTGAAAGCTTTTGCTACCAAACTATTGCAATTTCCAACATCCGATCCCGCTAGTGACCAGTCAATGGCTTCCTAACGACTAGCAACTAAAGTTTTTAAACACTAGTGCGACTTTTAGACGCGTGTGGTGTCGCTCGATTGTATGTCGCCAGTGTCGTCGTCGCCGTTCCGTCTGGGGATCGTACAATCGCCTACACATTTTCTTTCAAAACATTTTCGACAGTGTAATGGTGGCCACACACGTCATACTACCGCACCATAAGTTCCCATCAGTGCACCATTGGCTTTTGCCGAGCTTGTTTGCGTAGTATTGACACCGCTTTTGATCCCAAAGCAACGCTGTCATCGTCTCGTCGTGGGATTAAATCCATTCGTGAACATGTACCTACCTATTGCTTTATTCGAAAAAGGTAAATGACTAACAGTTTAACGTGCCCTCCGTCCGAAGCACGGAAGCAGGGCTGTCCCTCAAATTGAAATGCATTTTCGGAGTTTCCATTGTTTCCAAAACGTACCTAGGTAAGGTAGGTACATCTCTTTCATTCGAGGGAGTAGAAACACGAGCTAAAACTCAAACTCACACGAGGCCTTCAGAAGCCAACAAAACTCATAAAAGCAACGAACGTGTAACTCTCTGCTTTAAAATTACAAACAGTCGGGTAAGTTTTTGAAAACTCATCCTTGTACTGCGGTAACGTAGAGCCGAAGCTGCTAAAGGAATGAGCCTAGAAGTGGCACAGCTTTTATTATTAGTAAACATGGTGCCCAAAAACTTGGTGCCAAAAGTGGAATGCCACAAAATTTCTGTTTGAACCGAAATTAAATGATAGCATTCGTTGCTCTTTGGTCAGCTGTAAGCTTGTATCTAGGTACCTAGATAAAAACTCCGTTACTAAGCCCACAATTAGAATAGCTCATGATGACCTACAGCACAGTTTAAGAGAGATCGCCAGGTGTTATAGCCGCTTCTATTTAATCAGAGTTCTTGATAAAGTAGGTATTTTGTAGCACTTCGCGTGTAGAAATGAAGTTGCAAGTTGCGCGGAGATGGTGTATGAGGATATAATGGGGAACGCGAATTCATAACAAACGATGTCTCCGTTCACTGGCTTCGAATACTCCCAAGTTTTGCCTGATAAATGACATAGCACTTATTGCAAAACTGTTACGTAGCCTAATAATCAAAAGGGTAGCTGTATAAAAGATCAATATAGGTAAGTAGGTAGGTTTTGAACCTGCATCAGGTAGATAATGCCACAGAATATTAATATAGTTGCTCGTCAGCTCGTCCCAAGCCAACTCGGCCAACTCGGCTATTACGAGTTGTCTCGTTCAGTTCACCGCTCCCATGAACAAAACAGTTAAGAGCTAGGTAGGTACTTAAGTAGGTAGGTAAGAATAAATATTATTTATTACCTATTGGAACGAAGTTCCTTATCGCGCGTTGCGAAAGGGGGCTAGACGGAAAAAATTACGACCAAAAGTTGTCGCGACACTTTTTTCAAACTTTGACAACGTCATTCGAATACAATAATGTGTCAGTGGATATAAAATTTCGCGCAACTGGTTCCGTGGTGTGGTGGTTATCACCATCTACTTTACCTGCAGAAGGCCGCCAGTTCGATCCTAGCCGGAATCACAACTTTTTTTTCCAACAATACCTACAAATGAATGTAGGTATTGTTGGAAGTTTTTGTTTTAATTTAGATGAAAACGATACCTCAAGGAACTTCGTTCCATCCGGGTGTCCCTTGACACCTCTCAAGTTTTTTTTTATTTTTTGCTGTTCACACTTTATTTCAATGGCAAAACTCCGATCTGATAGTCCTTATCCTGCGATAATAGATTTAATAAGACCCCGGACGGACCTTCCCCGGATTCATTGTTATCGAGTATAAGTAATAGAGATGGGCACATTGGGTATTTAGTTTACCTTACCCAATGGTCCGAATGGACGGTATTTGGGGTAAATACGCAGATGGGCATAAGTATTTTTCAACTTTCTAAAGTAACAAAGTGTACCAAACCTAACATTATTATTTGGATATTCCTTTGTTATGTAGGTTATAATAAGTTACGGTGGTAGTTGTAGTAACGTAATATGAGTAGGTAATTGACCATTTTACTTCCATGTTTATGGTAGTAACTACTATGATTTTCATAAAAGATCTTTGGGTATCATTTGGGTACGTATAAGACTGAGATATTTGTTTTTTTTTCGTTTTGCTTGGTAGGTATTAATGTCACTTTCGTAAGTGTACTGGCAACATTATTTTGTATTGTAACGAGCACATAAAATGTGAGCAATGTAAATCGCCAGGCAGAGCAAGCTTATTAAATTAAGAAAAGTTCTACAAAGTGCTATAAAAGTCGAAACTACCTATGGGATAAATTGAAAAACACGAAGCAAAAAAGTGGAGTTTCACGGCGCGGGCCGTCTTCATTACCATTTATATAGAAGAACTTGAGCTCAACTCAAACAACTTATAGAAACTTGCAAATACACGGATTAAAAGCCTTGCTATTTGCATTTTCAGTTGTATGTTGTTCTATGTTTGTTTTCAACAAATTACTATATAGGTAGGTAGTTTTTGTGAAGAAGTCTCTGGTAAACGTCTAAAAAAGATAAATCAAGATACCATTTCAAATAAGTAAAGCTTACTTATTTATATGAGCAGGTATGTTACTACTTAGGTATCTGTAAGAGGAAAACCCCAATATATTCAGGTGTCCTGGGGCTTAATAGGTATAGAATAAGGTACCAGATATTTTACGAAGAACACTAGTACCTACTGCTACACAAAGTCCCAAGAGGACAACTCACCGACTGAGAGCTAAATTATCTTGAGTACCTACTAACCCCTACCCCAGAGTAAATAATAGTACAGCCCCTACCATATTTCACCTATCCTAAAAATATTCCCTAAAACTGAAAACCATAAAAAGCAGTCATCGTAGACTCGACCCTTGCGTCGTATTATTCATAAATCCGCTATGTAGGCCATCGTACTACCTATCTGCTAGGCACTTTAATAAACAGGTCACGCAACATGAACCAACTCGGAAAGAGCTATCTAAATCGTTTCAGAATTATACAGTTTTAGCGCCATTATCAATAGGCTGAACGCAAAAGGTATCATTTCTCAAAAGTCTTGCGTTTATTATCACCTCTAGAATAACGGGTAACTATCTTTATTTCAAGCTTGCAACCCTATTGCGTGAGGCACGCAAAGTGGCGTGTATGAGACGAAAAAAATCGTGTTCCATCTACGAGCATAGACCCTCTAACAATCCTTTATCAAGTCCTCTGCAAAATTGTGCGAATTTCTCGAACATTATCAATATTTGAATATCGAAATGTATACCAAGCCACGTAGACGTCCTTACCGTACGCCTTACCAGCCGCAGGTATGACGTATTTATTTGAAATTTTAAAGCAATAAGGTATACCTATCCGCAACCTAAATATGGACCTACTCGAAAGTGGATGAGTGGTGAGATGAGCTGAGCGCTCATCACAAATAGTTAGTATATTACATAGGTAAGTGGTAAGTATTTTATATTAACCACGCCATCTACTCACTACCATTTGAACTACATGAATGAGACAAGGGATACTCTTCGGTTTGTGAGGCGCAAAATGTAGGGTGTAAATCATCAATTTACCCCCTAATTTACAACTCCCTACCAAAAAATATTGTTGATCTTCCATATAAAAAGTTTTGTACTGAGTTGGAAAAATGGTTGATATTGGAGAGCTTTTATTCAGTTTCTGACTTTTTGAAGAAGGGTTCGTGTCGCTTCTACAACTATTAATAGGTAGGTAGGTACTTTTGTTGTTACAGTGACTTTCAGTGTGTTGTTTTATCGAACCTAGTAGTTAGTTGATGACCTAACTTTTGCACGCCAATCACTTTGGTAAAAATATGCGGCACTTATTTATACTTTTACATCTTTGTACTTATATTACCATATTTTTATGCAAATAAATGAATTGAATTGAATTGAATTGAATTGAATCACTTTTTGCTTTGAAAATATCTAGGTACCTACCAGTGCCACTAGAGGACTTAAAATTCTGAAAAATAATAAAATATCTCAAAATGGAATACAATATCGAAAGAACGGTGCCTATATTCTATACCTACTCAGTAATGAAGGTACCTTTGTGTCCGTCCTTAGGTGCGAGTGGTGCTCATCCTAAGCAAGTCCAATGCCTGAGATGCATTATTCAATTAGAATGATAACACTTAAGCAAGTTACTGGTAAATTGTAATGCCTCATATCCGAGTCGCGTGGGCTTGGAGTGTGTGACCCCTTTTATGTACACTTGCCGAATTATAAACATCTTTAGTTAAAATGCAAGCAAAGTAGCTACATCCAACTGATTTTCTTCCACCGTATAAATCATTCAGGCAAAACAATCAGTCATATCAAAAAGGTTTAGTTACTTAACTATATTCATCCATGCCCATGACATGGGACTAAGACTAAACAGCCTAAATAGGTGTATCATATATACCACCTACCTAGTTAGGACACTCATCGCTTGACATGAAAAGTTGACTTGCATGACTCAAGCCCACGACAGACACATAATTATAATTTTTAGCAGTACCTATCTAGTTAATAAGTAAAGTTAATCAAAACCATAACCATAGGTACCTACCTTTATATATTATGTATATCCCAATACTTTCTGACAAATCTGTTGTTTAAATCTGCATGACCAATCTGAAGAATTTTGGCCTAATTGATCCCAATTAGTCAATCCGAGCATAAAAACTGCTGTTTCCGACCAATTCTGTTTTGAAAATACCTAAAGCTCTAAGAAGTTAAGCAATGTATCTACATAGGCAAATGAACTGGATGTATAGATCATTAAAAGTACTATTCAGTAGAAGGAGTGACAATGACCTTCATGAGAATAATTCTAGAAATGAATATGCATTGTGCTGTGCTTCAATTCTACAAATTCTACAAAAATCTCACCAGGTTGCCGGATACCTCTATTTACAGCATGCTTCCACGCCTGATATTGAATGAGTTTAATCACCAGTGGGGTGATGGCATCATGACCCGATCAACCCCAAACCGGTACACTCAGTTGGTGATGCACCTACTTTTAAAGTCAAATGGCTTGTCTTGCGATTAGTCATCATTCTTCGTACCATCTACATTGGTTTATTATATTATCTTACTAATAAACCGGAGAAATCAATTAAGGTTAATCTAAATTACCAACGCTCGTCCAAACTCAGCAACTAGGGGTCCATCAGGGTATTTATTCATTTTAGTCATCCCCACGGAAACCAATTTATCTATTAATTAAACTTTAACGAAAAAAGTGTCCGCAAAGAGACCTGATCATCGAACGGTTAAGTGTTAGAGCTTAATAAACTGTTAATTAAGAACGCCGGCTCTGTCGCTCGTCGGGTTAGCAAGGGCGCAGTGTGACGCGAGTCAGTCGCCAGTCAAGATGCGTGTGCGAACACTCGCACTTCTCGCGGTCATCACCTGCGTCCGCGGGATGCGACATCCACCTCGCTCCTTCAACATCACAGAATTTAACGTACCACCACTGGTCTACGCTGGACAAGCCGATGTCCAAATATCATGCCACTGCACAGGAAACTTCACGATGCTCCAAATCTTCAAAGGAACTGATGAGATATTCAGGTTCAAGCCCAGCAACTGGCCAGCCATCCGCAGCTTCCCCACTGCCGGAATCGGTTCGGTCAGTACCGACCACTGTGGATCTTCTTCGTGTCATATTCAACTGAATAACCTCACGGAGCAGGCTACGGGGCTGTACAGGTGTGATTTGGAGCACGATTCGCCTCCGTATCTATACACTACGAGATCAGCTAACATGACGGTACAAATGGCTCCCCAAAGGATGCCGTTCATCGATGGCTTTGCCGTGGAGTACGGCGAAGGGGATGAAATGCAAGCCATCTGCCGCACAGAACCCGGCAGTATGGTGAAGTGGTTTGTTAATGGTCAAGTCGTTATGCCACTGTACGGTTTGCGAACCTTTAAATACAAAAGCACTAGATCAATATTCCTTGGTAAACCTCCTCTGGTGAAGGTACAATGTCTCGAAGAAAGGGGTTTTACTACGTTAGGCTCGAAAATAGTAGCAGCTCGGTGGGTTGAAGCAGCCACCAACGCATCGATAATTACCGAAGTGTCTGAGTCCATGAAGATTTCGGGTAGTGATTGTGTTACTGTTTCTACAAGTTGTACAGTTTATCTGAATAAGTTCGTGATGGCTTTGTGTATTTTGTTTTCATTGGTTCAATTTTTAATAGGTAAATCTAAAAAGTAAAGGTACCTACAAAGTTTTCTCCAAAAATAATAACTATATACATACCTAGGTAATTTAATATTTAGTAGTACCCAATGATCGTACCTAGTACCTAAGTAGGTAGCAAATGAAGAGATTTTAAATACCTCGTATTGTGTTTTACTCCTCCTCCACCCACTGCACGCTTCAGCTATATGTTAGTACCAACACTAGGTACAAAATAAAGAAGTGATCTTGATATTAAATACCTAGGTACCTACTTACTTTGAATGACAACTGAAATGGTTGCAGTTTGCAGAACATTAAATTGAGAGGTGGCTTAGTAATTATCAACGGAATTCGTCTTAGGTAAGAGGATAATTATTTAGGCATCTTAGCGATAGGTACCTACATAAGGTAGAGAGTAATATTAATCCAGTCTAAAAATGCAGGTGAGTTAGGTATCGCGTTTTACCTGTGTTTCACGTGATAACATTTTATTCTATACTTACCTTACTCGTTCTGGAGGAATTTTATTCGGTTACCTAGTCAAAAGTATTTAGAGCCGACCATTATACGCATTATGCCCAATATGCTCAAATACTTTAATGGGAAAATACGTTTCATAAAATACAAACAAAATGGTAAAATATCGGTTATAAACTAGCAACAAAATTAACAAACATGGCGTAATTTTTCCCCCTCCCCTCCTTGAACGATCAAACAAAAGTCAAAAATGACAGCGCGCATTGCGCAAAGCGAGGTTCTCGAGTGTGCATGCTACACGGTCAAACATGTTAAAAAGTTTTTCTGAAATTTTAGTTTTATGTTGTATTCGGTGCCCAAATCATACGATAAGAACTGATATAGTGAACTTTTCGCCGTCTTGACTAAGTGTGTGAAAGCTTAGCCCAATTAATTAGTGAAGATATTTAACGTTTGTTTCTGCGAGCTTCTTTTTGGTTATCACCATGCCTAAAGGAAAAAGAAAAGGAAAATACGGTGAGTTTCGTGGTCTTTTAAAGTTAGGAAAGTGCGAGATGTGATTTTGTTGAACAAAGGGCTTGGAATTTGGCAAGAATTCGGTCAGATCACGCAGCGACCTTGTGGTCTCAAAGGCGGGTTTTTGCTAGACGTAGGTAACTAAATGACGTCTTCGTCTACGTATTGGCACTGCAATATTTATTATTTTCTCGGGGTTATAATTCCGCCATATGTTTCAGGCTATTCACTAATCGAAGTAGATTTGTATTTCCTTAGTCTGATGCTTGCTTTGCTTTCACATTGCACAACTTTTCACAACTTTGCAAGGTCTCCACATGTATTGCTAGGCAACGGCCTTTCTTTGTGCAATGCTGCATTTGTAGATATTCTCCTGTTGATGACGTGGCAATTTATTTTGTTCCGAGTAGCATTTGCATGCCCTTGAAAAGATCACTACATTGATGACATTTAGTGTAATTTTATGTAACTACACCACTCACTTCCTGGTTCAACTTGTAATAGTAGGTACCTGTTGTAATGTTGCTCAACACAATAATGTCATGTCTTGCCAGACAATCTACCCATGTAACTATTTCACATGTTTAATTAAATGCATAAAGTCATGTGTCTTTGTTTATATTTCAACACATTGTGTATAAACTTGCAATGAAAAATATTGTGAAAATAGAAAAGATTACATAAACTGATTGTTGCCACAAATCTACTTATTTAATGATATTCTAAGTGAATCTAATGTTTATAACAACTTTTACTTTTTAACTTTAGATTGTTTATTTATTTATTTATAGCAGCTTTCGCTGATGTGTCTACATCAGACAGTGTTAAAATTTTGTTGAAATTATAGTAAACTATATTACATGGTGATTTGCTTATGTCTACTCAAACTTTAGCTAGATCAAAGATATATCATTGTTTCATAGAAATCACTAAATCAGCATAATCTTTCAGAGCACAAGAGAACAGAGCAAATGGACTCCTCAGACGAAGATGCAGGGATCGACATGACCCTGGATAACTGCTCCGAAACCTCCCTACAGTCAGACCTCAAAAGCAACCACGATGAACCAGGTTAGTACTTCCAACTTTTACACCAATCTCAAAACAAAAGATGATCTCAAGACACTAGTCTTGAGTGGCTACTGCGAAAATTGATATTCAAATGTTCTACATATCGATTTGGGTTACATTGAGCAGTGAGGCGGTCACTTTGCATGAGCCTGTGTGAATGCCACCTGGCGGCCGCGCAGTGTAACACAAATATCACTATCAAATCTTCGTTTATCGCTATTCGAAGTAGAGGCAGAGGTGTATTTTGTTACCAGATGTAAGGTAATGTTTTTACACTCTATGACTAAATAAACGGTAAGTTTTTGTTTTGCTTTTACACAAGGTGCGTTTTCCTGTTTGCATCTGTTGGGAAAGCATTGAGGTTGAATTCAGAGATTCTATTGCACAATGGAATCACATGGTTTTGTAATACCACAATATTATGTAATTCACATGGAGATAATTATATCAATGGTTGTTGAAGTAAACTATATTTACATAGTAGTCTCTCTTTTGTGGTGATAGGAGCCAAAATAAAATAAGTCTAATTTATTTTTAAATCTGTGGGTGTAATGCCAACTCTACTTGTATAGTCTGTGAAACAAGTTTAGTAGGTAGGTACAATATTAAACAATCAACCCCAGGTTTTATTCTGACATAGGTGTTGTCGTAATGGTTACCACATACCACAACATTTAGATATGATTTTTTTAATTAAATTACGAAGAAACCCTGTTACTGTCAGATTTTTCTATGAGTATCCAATCCAAGGATTTCAAACCACGAGCATAAAATTGATATTGCCACAAGTGTCACAACCTAGTGCAAACATTTGTGATCATGCAGATATTCTTCATATCGCAGGAATCGAACACGCGCTGCGTCTTCCCCGGAAGTAATCCGCCGCTGCCGAGAGTTAGTTGTTATAAATTGTGAATTATTTCTAAGCTATGATTCACCATCTTGTCTTTTAAACACTGTTTATTTGCACAACTGTTCAATGTGACTGAACTTTGAAGGTCATTGCTTGTACTTACAAGCATTTTTACTTATTCATTTCACTAAGGAAATCCCCTGCTGTAAATACATAGATATCCAACAAAAGCTATGAACTTTCTTTATCTACTGACTTGCCGTAATCAATTTAAATTTATCTCGTCAACTAGCAATAAAGACTTAGTTAAGATAAATGTATCTATTAGTAATCGAACTCATAGGCTCGTATTTTGATAAAGAAATCGTTACTCAAGATTAGCTTTGAATAGAGGTTTTCATAAAAAAATCTATGCTTGAGCAGTATAAATGCAAATACAAACTATATATACTCTGTGGAATTATCTCCGGATTGTATATTATTATTGTCTAAATTGACTACAAATATTGCGCAATGACACTATCTAGTCAGGTACCTGTACTTGTATTATAAATGAGTCACGTGGAACAGCTGGTTAGATTGATGACGTATGTCACGGCGCATGGATGACGTCATGGTTCCATGACGCACCGCTTTATCTTCAAAGAGATTTTATTTATGCCATTTCTATACTTTACTGTAATGCTACACGTTTTCATCATAATTTTTGTTATCAAATACGCGACGTCAGAAAGTAAGGACCTATCTCACTGGGACACAAGGGGCGCAACCAGTCCAAATTAGTACAAGAAATCAAATTGTTTGTGCAACCAAGCTCATACCTGGTGAGCCATGTTTGGTTGGTGGTTATGACTGCTTGCACTGTCAAAATAGAATGGCAGCGCCACCGCTGTCACTGGGGTCTCGGTGAGATGGAGCCCTAAGTGGAAGTACTAGGTGCCCTCAGCATAATCTGGAGGATGATAGAGTAAAGAGTCCTGAGTGGAATGTTTGGTAAAGGAACACCTCTACTGGTGCACGCTTATTGCTTGTTTGTTGAATGCTTGGGTAATGCTTCACTGTATGTTCAATACCGTCTCTATTTAATTCCTTTTTGACTCTAAATTATGAACTAACAAAAAGTCTTATCATAAAACAATGACAAATTATACCTTCGGGTTGCTAAATCCCTCACTAGCCCAAACGAAAGTCTTTAACCCTACTATAAGCTGAAACAGCTTTCCCCCAAAATAAGCTCTAGTCCAGAATGAATGGCAGTTGTGAATATCGAACAGACTCTTTGGAGCCGTCACCGCGTCGCCGCTGCAGGTCCAGGAGAGACATAACGAGGTTATCGAAGGTTACCATCCCTGAAGAACCAGTTCAAAATGTAAACCATTGGTGGCACACTCAGGAGCCAGTAGTGGAGGAAGATCTGCATGGGAAACGGAGTAAGGATATTTTCAGATCGATCTCGTAGGTGCAACGGGCAGTCTTAAACTTCGCTTCTAGTAACAGTGGACTGGTTTCTTGATAACGAAGCAATACAGTAATACAGCTTACTCTAACCACAAGGACTGGGGAATTCGTTTTAGGCAATCTTCGCCAGTAGTGGATGTGTAAGTGACCTAAGATTTAGAGATCTCTTTTGTACAAAGATGTAAGTATGCCTAAACAGGCAGTCTAAAAGTATTGAATTTTGGTTGAAAGACTAGAAATGTATGTTGCTTATATACTTATACATAATATATATTGATAGACAACTTTGCTATCATTTATTGTTTCATTTTAAACTCGTCAAACTTTTATCAATATTGACGAAACCGGTTGCCACTGGCGCCACAAACTATCAGTAATGTATTAGGTTAGTGTATATGACTATACACACCTATCAAACAAAATACGTGTACCGTATCTTGACGCATAGGTACCTATTTCTAACGTGTGAAAATGAAATCACACAGTTATGTTTTCTACCTTCTACAATGTATAGTGTTTCACTCTGAACCCATTTTCTCACAACTATTTTCCACACATGCTTGTCTGTTTAGTTCGCTCTTGACCTGGCCTTTATCCAAAATATCCCCATTATGTCAAGGTCTTCCCTTACATCTGTCCCATAAAATGTAAAGCACTTAAAATGTCGATTACATAAGTAAGGGGTCAGGGAACTGGGTCAGATGCCTGTTGAGTACT
The DNA here is from genome assembly GCA_947507515.1 of Eulithis testata. NCBI lineage: Eukaryota > Metazoa > Arthropoda > Insecta > Lepidoptera > Geometridae > Eulithis > Eulithis testata. The sequence goes on along the minus strand of OX382198.1, from coordinate 10,419,755 downwards.
ATTCGCCTAGCGAACGAAACGATTAGGTCTTACAAGAATGGTGAACAGCTAAAAAGTGCTGGCACACATAACTTTTGGAGACATTATGCATAGTATAAGAAAAGGTTATGGATGAGTATCTTAACCATTAAGTCTTTTGAAGCTCTACAATGCGCTACATGTTGTACAAAACCGCATTTATTCGTAAGAAAACCGTTTGTAGATAGATAAAAAGTCGTGCATAAAACAAAATATAAATAATTGTGGAGTAGCAAGGTTATCAGCCTTACAGCCGATAAGCTAAGACACAGATTAGGTTACCAGTGCGGTAATAATCTAGGCCTTGAACGTTTTATTGGCATTCAGTCTCTGAGCTATAAAACAAGTTTCCGAAATGGTAGTGGAATGTTTTAGGTTTTTAGCATGTTCCTTTTTGATTGATTAGCAATCACGTTCGAAAACTCAGAACGTTACATATTTATGAAAACTACATTAAGTAGGGAACTATGGTATCATTTTGACTTCTCTTTATATCCATTTAAATGTCAATATGCCCGAATATTTTTTTTTACCCTTGATGGTTATATAAAACTTGTTTAAATAAATAAATATTCACGGACACTTAACACAACGCCTTCTAGTCCCAAACTAAGCAAAGCTTGTACGATGGGAACTAGATGGCAGATAGAATACATACATACATAATTTTTTTTTGTAAATACATACTTATAAATCTTATAATACATAGAAACACCCAGACACAGAACAAAAATCTATGTTTGCCACACGAATGTTTGTTCTCGGTGGGTATCGAACCCACGACCCACAGCACGGAAGGCAGAGCTACTACCGACTGAGCCATGACGCCTGTCAAGTTTAAATATTCTTATCGCTTGTGTACCTATTACAAAGTCGACGATTGCAAATACATCATTGTAACACGTGTAATATTATTCAACATCAACCATTTGTTACAGAAGCCGAGATCCAAGAAAAGATCGAAGAGAAAGTCCTGGAGTTGATAGATGCGCTCGGTGCAAGAGCAAACGCAGCCCGAGCCACCGCTCTCGTGGGCCTTAGGGCGGCCTTACAGCGCAGATACTTAGCTGGAGTGTTGTATTCACATCGCGCTACTTTAGCCGACCATGTCAGCAAGGCGCTGCGACGTGGAAGAGACGCGGAGAAGAAAGCAGCCGCTGCTGTAGCACCTTTACTAGCCCTTCAGGTAACTATTAACAACCTTGCTGTTAGGCCTTTCGCTGTAAGAGGCTAGGCTAGCCCATCTAACTATTAGTAACCTCACTGTAAGGGGCCTTACAAGCAAGAGTAGTGTGATCCCGTCGGGCTACTTTAGCTGATCATGTCCTCAAGGCACTACGGCTTGGAATAGACCCAGGGCAATAAGCAGGAGCTGCTGTATCACCTTTACTAGCCCTCCAGGTAACTGTTAGTTTCGCTTTAAGGCAGCTGTCAGACCTAACAGCGCGGAGACCGAGGTATTTATTACACTCGCATTAGTAGCCTATCTGTAAGAACCCTTACAGCTCAGATATCTCGCTATTGCACAACTAATTATAGGGTCTAAAATTATTCTTCATCTGAAAGCAATTCAGTTTGCCACCAGTTCAAAATATCGCTGTTTTAGATAATTATCTACGCGGAACTGTAGTTCAATGTCATTATGTACGACGTATTGGAACGTGTTTGCGTGCCAATGTAGTTTGCACCAGCTAGATAATAGATGTGAAGATGACGCGACGTATTTATGGTTATGTAAAGATGCGACCTTACTTTAACATGGCTTTGCTGAAATAAAAGTCACCAAAAAACCAAACCAAAGTAGTCTTTATTTGTTTTCGTTTTAGTATGAACTTGTAGAAATTTTGCCACCGTTCATGTGGTTAATATTTTCTCACTCACATATCTCTTTCCACTGTACCTTTAAGAGTTTCTTTCCTCCATGACTACCAATATCATGTAGGTTTTGTTCATTTTAGTAACTAAGTTTCGTTGGATCCTACTTTCACTATTTTTGGAGTTATGGTGTAGGTTGAGTTGTGATTGACAATCAGTTAATTAGCCAAAAGCTTGCAAACAGTCGTGACTTAGAATAGAATATAAATTATTTATTTTACACAAAAACAAATGCTTTGATGTCTCAAACATAAAGGAGAAAGCATGTCTAGGTATCGAGTCGAAGCCTCACACATCTAGTGATAGGAAGGTCGTTATAACAGTGCAGGAAATAATTATAATAAAATACAGAATAATGACATCTGTGGATGCAGCTGACTAGGCTGAGAGGATAGTAAATAGGTGCTGGGCAAGCCTACTCCATCTAACCCCACTCATTGTGGTAGTTGATCGAGTGAGCGAAGCGAACGAGATCTTAGTGACAACTTGGACAAAAATGCTTTGTATGTTTGTTCGTCGAGATCTTTTGAACCGCTTATCCGATCTTCAAATAATTTGGATATTACTCTTAAGTTTTACTGGTTTGAAAAATAAAGTAAATCTGTCAAGTGGTTGGAAAGTTATGAGGTTCCAAAGGGAGTAAAAAAAAAGGGACCAAAATATCAAGTTGGGTGGCATATGATAGGGCTTTGCGTTGACATTCCAAAACCGTTTTTATTTTGATTCTAGGTTTAATAGTTTTCGAGTTGTTGTAAAAATTATAAAATTGGCAAACCCAGTATACGTGAGCTACCATTTCTTGGAGTTTCAATGAGTTTATAGTTCAAGTAAGACTGGTGCTTAGCTAGACGGCGATTTCGAAGCGATTTGCAAAGTTTATTACAACCATTGGTCAATAAAAATTGTTTGGGTTTTATTAACCTCCGACCATCACGAGATCTCAGTTCGGGGCGAACTACTAGTATGTAGTAGTTTACATAACATCAATGTCTAACTAAACCATGTCCCACACACTACAGCGTCTCGCGCATCGCATGGGTAAAAAGTAGCTCCTTACGCTGTATAAAATTAAATAATCTAGATTATATATCTGACGATTGTGTATGATATTTGAATGAGTTTGTGATGTAATAATTACAGATTGGTGAGGACGGTGCTGAGGAGTTTGTTAAGGAAGTCCGGCCGGCGCTGGTCGCCGCCGCCACCGACAAGTCGGCCTCACTCGAAACACGCGCTGAGGTAACATATATAAAGAATGATATATTATTATTATTAAAAATCACCTAATGGCTATTCCATACATTATGTCAAGTTGGTAATATACAGTTTTTGTTTTTACTCATAAACTGTTTACCTGGTTTGGGGCAAGTTGGACCAAAAGAATTGCCTAACTTAACTTTTCACAGCAAACATGAGCATTTACTATGGTGTTAAATAGCTGTTCTGTTCAGACCAATAACAACAGTAACACAATAATAATAGTGACATAATAATAGTAAGATACTGTAAAAGTGATTTTACAGCTGCCTTTTAATATTCTTTTATAACTTTTACTCCGAGCAGCATGAAAAATTCTAGATGAAAATTAAAATTTATGAAACTACATAGCTACATAAATATGCCACCTACTGCGTATAACTCAACAAATTGCTGTGCCCTAACAGGGATTATGTTTACTACACTACCTTTTGTACATATCTATAACAACAGTGCAATAATCGATTTGAATTATTAATTCTGTGCGATATTATTTTCAGATCTGCTCATCCCTGTCAGTGCTCTGCTACTTGCTGGAGGAAGACCTCTCTGAGATCCTGGAGGTGATGCGCATGTTCGAAACCATCTTCAGTGGGAGTTATCTCAAGGTATGACTCAATTACTTTTCGACAAAAATGACATGATTTGAACTCACTACTGCCGCGTCGTCTTCTTGTTAGGAAAATGTAATAACTACAAGTTTTATGGTGTTGTTACAATGAATATGGATATCTGTTTTTGTTTAGTTTTGTTAGAAATGTATCAACTGATAGTTTATTATACTCCAGTATCGATAAGATGGTTGTGGGTTTGAGTACAAACTTGTGAAGTCCAGTGAACTAAAGCTACCAACGACTGCAAAAGGTGGGCATATATTAGCACTTGTCATGTAAAGTTTTCAAGTCATGTAATAAACAAGAAGATAAGCATTACATTCACTTGAGTATTTATGCAGTAAATTGCTTACTTGCTACGGTCACATCTTATCAAGGGAGCTGCACTGAAAAGAAACTCATGGCGAGAGTTGCATCTACTAAACCGCGTTCACACTCGGATCATCCCGTGCCGGCATTAATTCGTGACTTAAGACCTAGAGGGAGACCAAAAACCACCTGGACAGCTGTTTTAAACCGCGACATGAAGGAATGCAATGTTTCCGATGACGACGTCATGGATAGGGCGAAGTGGAGGAAGAATGTGAGGAAGGCTGACCTCACCACCATGTGGGACCAATAGTCGGGAAGAGAGAGAGATTGCCACAGCAACATCGCCTTTATTCGTTAGTGAGCAAGGACATGAACATGCTGGGAGAGAGGCATGATCGTGTTTAGACTATGCTCATACCAGACTCTCAAGAGACTGGCGTACCAGAAGAGCCATCCAGACACACATTATAACTTTTCACATCCTGACACTTTTTTCATACCTCAACACACATTACTTCATGAACACTACACAATGGTTTTTCACAGGGACTATTGGCTGATGGTTTCGACAGAGTAACAGCGCCTAACTACCTTTGGGTGGTGAGGCATACGCTGAGTCGAAACCCTTTTGCTGCTGCAGCACACAAACACATGCCAGCTTACCTAGCTACCTACCTACTCAATCCACTCATCTCATTTTTTTTCTGTGTAATTTTTGTTTCTTCGTAGTGTTGTTAGTTTAGTTCTGTAGGTGTATTTTGTGTGTAACTTTATAAGCAAATAAATGCCTGTCTATGTCTATGCCCACTTCCCTGCCGACTGCACTTGCAGCTGAGTGTGAACGACCACATTACGCCGACAAGAGCGTTCAAAACAACGCAGCGGACGTTTCTTCTAGAAAGGGCTAACTGAATTATATGACAGGCGTCATGGCTCAGTCGGTAGTAGCTCTGCCTTCCGTGCTGTGGGTCGTGGGTTCGATCCCCACCGAGAACAAACATTTGTGTGTTGTAAACATAGATGTTTGTTCTGTGTCTGGGTGTTTCTATGTATTATAAGTATGTATTTACAAAAAAAAAATGTATGTATGTATTATATCAGCAATCTAGTTCCCATCGTACAAGCTTTGCTTAGTTTGGGACTAGAAGGCGTTGTGTTAAGTGTCCGTGAATATTTATTTATTTATATTTATATAATGTAATAATAATATAATGTCCAGGGCGACGGCAGCGTGAAAGTATCCGGCTCAGTGGTAGAAGAGGGCGGTTTGCACGCGGCTGCTCTGGACGGGTGGGCCCTACTGTTGCCGCTGCTGGCTCCGTCGCATGCCGCCTCGCTACTCAACAACACTCCACCAACATTTGCTAAGTTGTCCGAGTTGCTTGAAGCTTGCTCGTTGGAGGTAAGATTGTCATATAAACATATAATACTAATATTATAAACGCGAAAGTTCGTAAGTATGGATGTTTGTTACTCTTTTACGCAAAAACTATTCTTCCCATTTGAATGAAATTTGGAATATCTATTGTCCGTGACCTGGATTAACACATAGGCTACTTTTCATCCTGGAAAATCGTCGGGATCGAACGGGACGTGAACGAAGTTGCGGGTGGAAACTAGTAATATTATAATGGTTTGCTGGTAGAGAACTCTTATTAGGGTTAAGCTCACCTTTGTACATGACCTATCTTTAAGTTCCCTTATATGTTATTACTTTTGTGTACAATTAAGAAAGAAAGAAACATTTTGATGATAATATCAAGGAAAGCCTAGTTTTTATAATTTAGTTAGTAGCCCTGCGGATCGTAATCCGTGTGATAATCTATCATCTCGTTGCTGAACGCCATAAACTATCCCTAAAGAATAAGCTAACAAGCTACGAGATCAAAGATATCGTTACTTCAGTCAAATCACAATAGTGATTATTGTGATTTGAACAGGCAAAGATCTGGCGTATAGTGGTTATATCTACAACAGTAGGTATAATAATGCAAACTTCACAGAGCATGTTTCCTAAGGATGTATGACCTACCACTACTGTATCTCTGCCTTTCATGCTGTGGCTCGTGGGTTCAATCCCCACCAAGAACAAACATTTGTGTGTGTATGTCTGGGTGTTACTATATATTATTATTATAAGTATGTAGATAGATAGATATATTCTTTATTGCACACCAAGAAAAGAAGAAAACCAATAAAACAGAACTAGGCTTTAAGTAAGAGGTACAATGGGCGGTCTTATCGCTACAAGCGATCTCTTCCAGACAACCTTTGGATGGACAGAAGCATTTCGATTAGGTAAGAACGGGGGCATTTTTTATGTATTTACAAAAAAAATGTATACAAGTATTCTATCAGCGATTTAGTTCCTATAATGCAAGCTTTGCTTAGTTTGGGACTAGAAGGCGTTGTGTTAAATGTCCGTGAATATTATATTATTATTATTATTATCTATAACGCACGCCTGTGTTCACTGTTTAAAAACTTCGCCGTGAATGATTTTTATACAATATGATTATATTTAAGGTTTATGCGTATGATTCAATTTGTGAACCTATTAATAAAACATAATTATAACAGTAGGTATTTAATAATGCAAACTTCGCACGTTCACTGAGGACATATGACCTACTATTGCCTCTGTATTCATTTAAAAGCTTGACTTGTTACTCCAGGTGCGGCTAGCAGCCGGCGGAGCCCTAGCTATCGCTCACGAGCGCGTCACGTGCGAGTCGGAGGATGCTGAAGTGTCGGCCGCCATCGAGCAACTGTTGCCGCGTCTCGACCAACTGTCGCGCGACTCGCACAAGTTCCGCGCCAAACGCGACAGGAAACTGCAACGCGCTACCTTTAGAGATATCATCAAGTACTTTGAGGTAATAAAGTACCTAGTTTATGGTGGTTTCTCCTTAATATCACATTGATCCAAACGAGTTTTCTGACTAAAAAACTTATACCAATGCGATTAATTAAAGTGCACATTTTTTGGTTAGAAAACTTGTTTGGATCAATGTGATATTTTTACTGAACCTTTGCATTGTTATTCTCTCATAAATCATAAATACTTTATTTGCTTCAATGTGTGTACATAAAGGTCTTATAAGCTAATTAATAGTGGCACACATTCCCCGCTGCTGGGATGCAAATGGAAAGTTGTTGAGAGTAGAAATTAAAATTTACGAGAATGTCAAACAACGAAAATCCAAAAAAAATAAATTCATACGTTACAATATTACCTATACCACAGATTATATAATACTATACAGATACCTCATCTAGTACAACAAAACGCGATTGCCCTAACTCGGGCTAATCTTCGGGCTAATCAGCGAGGCACATGGAAAATGCTAGATAACGCTATCTAGCGTTTTCCATTAACATTAAAGTTAATGTTTACAATATAAGGAGCTAGATGGCAGTGTGCTCTCGGGATTTTTTGCATGAAAAGACGCTAGATGGTGTTGTTCGAGGTCTATTTATTATTTTATTTATAATATTATGCGTGGAATAGTAGCAAACTTTTGGAATAGTAGCAAACCTTTCATTTAGTTTTGGAACGAGAACTCTAGAGTGAATAGTTTCCAAGATATAGCCGTTTGAAGTTTGACAGCTGTCATCGAAAATGTAGATCTTGATCACACCTTTCATTTAGTTTTGGAACGAGAATTCTAGGGTGAGTAGTTTCCGAGATATAGCCGCTTGAAGTTTGACAGCTGTCATCGAAAATGTAGATCTTGATCACTGCTGCTGAGTAACCAGAGTCTCAATTCTTTATTAAATTTATTGAGCGGAAGGCATCTAATGGTACGAGGTAAAGCGTTATAAACTTTACCGCACATCGCGTAACAGTTTTTTAAATATAATGATGTACGTGGGACTCTGGGCAGTACAATTCTGTCAGAGTCCCTGGAGTTTCTTAGGTAAAGGTCACTAGCTCTTAAAAATAAATGGTTGTGTTTTCTCACAAATAAAGCCGCTTCAAGGATGTACATACAGGGTAAAGTAAGCAATTTCAGCTCTCTGAACAGGGGTTTGCAAGATTCCCATGGCGGTATACCTTTAATTGCTCGAACGCATTTCTTTTGAGCGATAAATGCACGTTGCATGTCTGGGCTATTTCCCCAGAGTATTATGCCATATCGCAGTACAGACGCGACATAGCCGTGATATGCTTGTAGCACTGTACTTTGGTCAGATGTTTTCCTCAGTCTATGAAGAGCGTAAACGTATTTATTTAGTTTATTACTCACTTTGTCAATATGCGCTTTCCAATTACAATTACGATCTAACATCACTCCCAGAAATGTTGTACTTTCAACTTCTATGATATCAGTGCCTCTATTAGAAATACAGAGATGTTTTACTTTATTAGCATAAGTACCAAACTGAATATACACTCGAGAGCAATGATTCCGGGTCACTTAAAGAATGTTAAAAATCTCGGAAACTAAAAATGATAGGTTAATGCAATAAATTGTATTTAATAGACAATGTAATACTCCTTAAATGAAAGTAAAAAAATATGAGTCACCATACATTTTATTAACACAAAATGACATAAAGAAAAAAACTGCTGATCTCTCCTTAAAACAAAAATAGGAAACATGAAATTTTTGAACTTTATTACGATTTGACTTGAATTTTAATACTTCGTATTGCCTCCTCGTGCTTCCATTACTGCGTTTACGCGGTTTGGCATGCTGTACACCAAGTTCCTTATACGATTTTGGGGAATATTCTCCCATTCCTCTGTGAGAGCAATTTTGAGCTCACGAAGCGTGATTGGGGGAGGGTTTCGTTGTTTTACGCATCTGCCTAGCTCGTCCCAAGCATGCTCGATCGGGTTGATATCCGGGCTGCGCGCTGGCCACTCCATACGAGTAATGTTCATCTCTTGAAGGTAGTCATTCACAATCCTACCTGTATGAGGTCGGGCATTGTCATGCATAAATATAGCATCCTCACCTAAATTGACCATAAATGGACCAACATGATCATTGAGGATTTCTTCCACATATCTTACGCTAGTTAAAGAGCCGTTTTCTATGATCACCAGCTCTGTGCGACTTTCAGAAGAAATTCCGGCCCACACAAGTACAGACCCACCACCGTAGGCTACTTTTTCTTCGATGCATGCTTGCTTGAATCTTTCCCCTGGTCTTCGATACACTCTGTGTCTTCCATCGTGCTTGTAGAGCATAAATTTTGATTCGTCGGAGAACATAACTTTTGACCAATCTTCAATACTCCAATTTACGTGGCTCTGGGCATATCTTAGTCTTGAAATACGATGCCCACGCTCCAGTTTAGGGCCGTTTGCAGGTCTAAGGGGTTTTAAGTTAGATTCAGCAAGCCGACGTCTTACTGTCCATGCACTTGGGTTACTTCCTCCGAGGCGTCGAAACTGATTTGTGAGTTCAGTTCCTGTGAGAAAGCGATTTCGAAGCATGGTGTTCACCAAGTATCGGTCTTCTCGTGCTGTGGTACACCTGGTTCTGCCCGTTCCTGGTCTGCGTAGGTTAGAACCAGTTTCTTCGTAACGTCGGAGAACTCTTTGTACTGTTGACAGCGACACACCGATAGTCCTGGCTGTATCGCGCTGACTCCGGCCGGTTTCCAGCATTGTAAGTATTCTGGTGCATTCTTCAGGCGTAAGCGACATAATTTCAGCTTGAATAATGAATATAGAGCACTATCAACATGGTTTATATACCCACATAAATGACAGATTACAAACAAAAGCAAAACCAAATGCTGTAATTTCGTAGTTCCATCTTCGAAAGTGGCCCTTTTTCAAATTTGATTTTTTTAAGATATAACTTTACAATAACTAAGAAGTTTTAATACCTTCATTTAAGGAGTATTACATTGTCTATTAAATACAATTTATTGCATTAACCTATCATTTTTAGTTTCCGAGATTTTTAACATTCTTTAAGTGACCCGGAATCATTGCTCTCGCGTGTAATTAGTTTTATTCAAATTAACTTGTAAGTTATTATCTTTAACCTTAGATTCAATTCTATTGTTTATGTCAAGAATATAATCTTTAATGTCAATATTACGTTCGGCTGTTATAAGTAAAGAGATGTCATCGGCAAATAATCAGTACAGTGTGAGCACTCGTCAAGTAAACACGCTAGCAGAATTCCGGTTCGCTTCCATAGATCGTCAACCTTTCAGTATGAAGTGCGCGTCGTGTGGTTCTAACTTCACTGATGGAGTGCAGTGTGCTAGTTGCAGGAAGCACCTTGACTACGGGTGCACCCAGATAACTGAAACTGGTTGGAGGAAGCTAGGTTCTGATAGGAGGGCGGCCTGGAAGTGCTCCTCTTGCAGGAGTCTATCCCCGATACCGCCGCCGCCAGTGTCACCTGAACCTACGTCGCTTGAACAAATCCTTAAGGAGATTAAGGATATTAAACGCCAAATATCCGGTATGCCGTCGCTTCTTGAAGATGTGAAGTCTATAAAGGAGGAGTTGGTGGACCTTAAATCTAGCTGCGACTTCATGGGATCACGCCTGGAAGACTTCTCAAACAGAATCGCCGAAGTGGAAAGCCGAGTGGCTAAAGTAGACAGAATGCAGGAGACGATCATCTGTCTCGAGAATAATGTAGCTGACCTAAAGCAGCAGCTCTCTGTAGCAGACCAAAGATCTCGGCTTAATAACGTGGAGATTAAGGGAGTTCCCTTAAAGAAGGACGAAAATCTTTTCTCGGTAGTTGAGGCTATCAGCAAGGAATTGAATTTCAACCTTCCTAGGGCCCACATTGATTATCTCTATCGAGTACCACTTCATGGCTCCAAGAAGAAAGCTATTATCGTCAGCTTTACAAACAGCTATGTAAAGGAGGATTTTGTAGCGGCAGCCAGGGCTCGCAAGAGTCTTTCAGCGCCCGACATTGGCTTCCGTGACTCAGTTCGACGAATCTTCATCAACGATCATCTCAATGCCGACTTCAAGGGCCTACTCAACAAAACGAAGGCCTTGGCAAAGGAGAAAGGCTACAGCTACGTATGGGTGAAATACGGGAAGATCCACGTCCGCAAGAATGACACATCGCCTGTTGTCATTATGAACAAGGAGACGGATTTAAACAAAATATCTTAGTCTGCTTTAATTTTTTAGGCTTGCCGTTTTTTATTTGTAGTTTAATACATTACTTGTATGCTAAAAATGCCTCAACCAGAAAAATGTTTGCAATCTCTGAGCCGCCCGCTGACCGGTTACCTCGCCTTTGTTCTAATGCACTCGGTAACTGCGCTTACGCGCCTACGCTAATTTACTCTGTCGCACATGCTCCATTTGCTATGCCACTCATTTGCTTGCCCTCTCGCACTCGTAGAAACACTTGCTTTGCGTTTCTAGCTAGAAATATTGCACGTTGTAACTACCTGCATGTAAAGTTATTCGAATTGTTCTTATCTATTTATCTAATCGACTATTATTCATTCAATGTTTTAGTTTATTTAAATCTAGGGAAAGCTGCCTATAAAATAGTGCTATGTTGTGGGACTGCTTATGGATAGTACACCTATACCCATTATTAATAACCTAAACTTTTATTACCAGAACGTTAGGGGCTTGCGAACGAAAACGGAAATATTTAAACGCAATCTTTGTTTGAGCTCGTATGATGTCATAATTCTGACGGAAACTTGGCTTTTAGATAGTATAGTTGATTCTGAGCTTTTTGGGGACGGGTATGTTGTTTGGCGCCGTGACCGTAATTATAGCTTGACAGGCCAATCTAGGGGTGGGGGGGTGGGTTCTCATCGCAGTACGGAAGGACATACCTACCATACCTAAACCTAGTTATGAATCCTTGGCCGAGGATTTGTGGGTAACTATTTCGCTGAAGCAAATAAATAAATCTTTACTTAACATTCACCTGTGCTGCTTGTACTTATGTGACCAGAATTTAGGCTTTAGTTTTTCGGAGCAACTTCATAACTACCTATCGAAGCTTAACGACTCAGTGAACCTACATCCATCTGATAAATTTATTTTAGTAGGCGATTTTAATCTTGGAGGTATAGATTTGTTGCCTAGTGCAAATTCTTATTTAGTGCCATCACCCGGCTTAACTCTCTTGGAAAATTTGTTTATTGACGAAATAAATACACATGACTTTCGTCAGTTCAATAGCATTCGAAATGCTTCTAGGGGGAGAATATTGGATCTAGTCCTATCAAATGAGGATGTTGTTGTCACGGAATGCTGTGACCCCCTAGTGCTCCTTGATCCCCACCATAAAGCCCTACTTCTCAATGCTTCCTTCTTGAATCTGCCTTGTATAAAATCGCAGTCGTATATTAAATACCTTTTTAACCGAGGAGACTATGAGTCTATTAATAATAAAATTGCAGATATCGATTGGAACTCCGAACTTTCTTCACGGTCACTCGAGGAGGCAGTTGAGTATTTCTACTCTGTTATGGATCAGCTTAAAACTCAATTTATTCCTTCCCGCCTTGTGAGTAGTTCATCTTATCCCGCGTGGTTTAATTCTGCACTAATCAAACTCATTAAAGAAAAATTTAAGTTTCTTAAAAAGCACAAAATCTACGGTAGAACTTCCGACTGGGAAACCTTCAAGCTGCTACGTGACAGAGTAAAAGTATTAGAGGAGAAGTGCTATGAAGACTATATATCATCTATTGAGAATGGCATTAAACACGATCCCAAAAAGTTTTGGTCTTATATAAAAAGTATGTTAAACTCAAACGGTATACCCACTTGTCTTAACTATCTGGACTCAACGGTTAATACGGTTGAGTCCATTTGTGATTCATTTTCAAAATATTTTCATTCCACTTTCCTCACACCATCAGGCTCACACTCATCTGATCTTGTAGACTTAACGAACGTGTCTTCAATCAATGAGCTTGACATTTCATACATTGTAATAGAGACCGATGATGTTCTTCAACTAATTCTAAAGCTTGATCTGTCTAAATCCGCTGGTCCTGACCATGTAAGTCCCGTGTTCTTAAAATCATGTGCTAGGACTATATGCTTTCCTATCTATTTATTGTTAAAAAAATCTATCTCTCTCTGTATTGTACCCAACATCTGGAAGTCTGCATTTGTATCGCCAATCCATAAAAACGGATCCAAATCAGAAGTAAGTAATTATAGACCTATCTCTAAGCTCTGTATAATAGCAAAAATGTTTGAACGGATTATCTACAACCAGGTCTACGCAGCACTAAATCAATCCCTTTCACCCTTTCAACATGGCTTCTTTAAAGGGCGATCGACTGTTACTAATCTTACCATCTTCAATGACTTCTTGACCGAGGCAAAGGACAGTGGGCACCAAGTTGATGTTATATATACGGACTATAGTAAAGCTTTCGATAGGATTGACCATAAGCTGCTATTATCCAAGCTTCTTAAGGTGGGAATCCGAGGAGACCTGCTTAGGTGGTTCTCATCCTACATCAACAACAGGTCTCAAGCTGTTGTCGTAAGTAATTATATGTCCAGCTGGGTTTCCATTCCCAGTGGTGTTCCTCAAGGGTCATTACTTGGACCCCTGCTCTTTTTAATATTTATTAATGATATTTCTAGCTGCTTCCTCAACAGCCACTTGATCTGCTTCGCTGACGATATGAAGATATATAAAATCATTGACTCCCCTGAAGATGCGTTTAACCTTCAAGAAGACCTGGCGCGACTTGACACATACTGCGCTGACAATAAGCTTGATCTTAACCCATCTAAATGTTCAGTTGTGACGTTTTCACGCAAAAGAAACATAATTAAATCTTTATATCTATTAAAACAACAAACTCTTCAGGAGTGTAAGGTCATTAGAGATCTTGGAGTGCTCCATGATTCGAAGCTTCTCTTTGTTTCTCACATCGACTCCATTGTCAGCAAAGCCTCTAAAGCCTTAGGGTTTATAATGCGAAGCTCTGCAAGCTTCCACCGAGCCAAAACCTTTAAAATATTATACTGTACTTTGGTTCGTAGCATCTTAGAATATGCATCTCAAGTGTGGAACCCGCGATATCTCACCTATGTTAATAGAATTGAGCGCATCCAAACTAAATTCATTAAATATCTCTGCTTTCGTTTAAAAATTCCATATGATTCTATCAACTACCTAGACTTATGTAGAAAATTCCACTTTCTCCCTCTCAGCAAGCGACGTGAAATAGCCGACCTAACCCTCTTATTCAAAATTACTAATAATAAAATTAATAGCCCCGATCTTCTCAGTAAAGTCAGTCTTGCTGTGCCACGTAAACGAGTTAGATTTAACCCTCCCATCTACATATATATCAATAGTTGGAACAAACTATCGTCAAAATTCGTTTCTATGGCGAGTTGGCGATAATTTCAATACACTATCAAAGCAAATTGATCTGGATCTGTTTTGCTCCAGTGTGGAATCCGTGAGGCGGCGGCTGAGTAGCGACTTTTTTTCGCAAAAATGAGGCTCTTACTAGATCTAACACTAAACCTTTTTCCTTTCTATACTCTTTGTTAAAATGTTTTTACTTTTTTATCTTTCTGCTCTTATACTACCTTATTGTTTTTATGTTTTGTTCACATTTTTATGTATCTATTTCTTTTCTACTCGTGAAAACCTTTAATTGGCCCACTGTTTCCATTTTTGTACCTAATCTATGTTATGTGCTGTCGGTTTTCCTATAAATAAATAAATAAATAAAATGCATTGCTTATTTGTAATGTCAGGAAGATCGTTTATATATAAACGAAATAAAAGTGGTCCCAGCACACTTCCCTGAGGTACTCCGTAACAGTTATCTTTAAATGCAGATCGAGATGAGGTAAGCTCTTTTCGTTCGTTTATGTTCATGATTTCGACGCATTGCTGTCGGTTCTCTAGATAACTCGTGATCCAGTTAAGAGCAGGTCCTCTTACTCCGTAATTATCCAATTTATTCGATAAGATTTGATGAGACACGAAATCGAATGCCTTTGACATATCAAAGACTACCATAGTAGTCCACTTGTTATCATTAATGTTATCCATTATAAACTTGACGAGATTAAAACAGGCTAGTGTTGTTGATTTCCCTTTCTGAAATCCAAATTGTTCCGGTCGTAAGATACTATATTTTTCAATAAAATATACTAACCGTCTTTGCATAGCTATTTCAAACAATTTTGATATTATGGGTATAAGTGTTGTAGGCCGGTAGTTATTGAGATTTGATTTATCACCCTTTTTGTGAAGTGGTTTCACCACAGATTTTTTTAAGGTAGTTGGACCCTGAAGCTCTGCAATTTCACTTAATTAGATTTCCTTAAATTATATTTAAAAAAAATTGAAATGTGCGATCGAGATGGTTGTCTGCCATTTATTTGATTGTAGCGTATTTGTCTCTGGCTCGTTCTATTTCCCCCGAATAGAAGGAGACTATGTCCTCCCGTATAACGCAACGTTGTTGGAAGTCGCATTAGAAGTATAACTTCAATAATGTAAAGAAGCAGTACAGGAATGGTGTGTGTTGCAGGAAGACGAGGTGCCGTCGATCTCAGTCCGCGTGGGCTCCGAGAGCGTGCGCTGCGAGACGTGGGGGGCGCGCGCCGCGTACGGCGCCGCGGCCGGCGCGCTGGCGGGCGGCCTGCAGGCACTCGCGCCGCACTGCGCGCCGCTCAGAGCCAAGCTACGGCTGCCTGATGCAACGCCGCAAGCGTTACACAAGCCTCACACTAAGATGAACAAGCTACAACGAGTAAGTACGGCCTGCAGGCACTCGCGCCGCACTGCGCGCCGCTCAGAGCCAAGCTACGGCTGCCTGATGCAACGCCGCAAGCGTTACACAAGCCTCACACTAAGATGAACAAGCTACAACGAGTAAGTACGGCCTGCAGGCACTCGCGCCGCACTGCGCGCCGCTCAGAGCCAAGCTACGGCTGCCTGATGCAACGCCGCAAGCGTTACACAAGCCTCACACTAAGATGAACAAGCTACAACGAGTAAGTACGGCCTGCAGGCACTCGCGCCGCACTGCGCGCCGCTCAGAGCCAAGCTACGGCTGCCTGATGCAACGCCGCAAGCGTTACACAAGCCTCACACTAAGATGAACAAGCTACAACGAGTAAGTACGGCCTGCAGGCACTCGCGCCGCACTGCGCGCCGCTCAGAGCCAAGCTACGGCTGCCTGATGCAACGCCGCAAGCGTTACACAAGCCTCACACTAAGATGAACAAGCTACAACGAGTAAGTACGGCCTGCAGGCACTCGCGCCGCACTGCGCGCCGCTCAGAGCCAAGCTACGGCTGCCTGATGCAACGCCGCAAGCGTTACACAAGCCTCACACTAAGATGAACAAGCTACAACGAGTAAGTACGGCCTGCAGGCACTCGCGCCGCACTGCGCGCCGCTCAGAGCCAAGCTACGGCTGCCTGATGCAACGCCGCAAGCGTTACACAAGCCTCACACTAAGATGAACAAGCTACAACGAGTAAGTACGGCCTGCAGGCACTCGCGCCGCACTGCGCGCCGCTCAGAGCCGCGCTACGGCTGCCTGATGCAACGCCGCAAGCGTTACACAAGCCTCACACTAAGATGAACAAGCTACAACGAGTAAGTACGGCCTGCAGGCACTCGCGCCGCACTGCGCGCCGCTCAGAGCCAAGCTACGGCTGCCTGATGCAACGCCGCAAGCGTTACACAAGCCTCACACTAAGATGAACAAGCTACAACGAGTAAGTACGGCCTGCAGGCACTCGCGCCGCACTGCGCGCCGCTCAGAGCCAAGCTACGGCTGCCTGATGCAACGCCGCAAGCGTTACACAAGCCTCACACTAAGATGAACAAGCTACAACGAGTAAGTACGGCCTGCAGGCACTCGCGCCGCACTGCGCGCCGCTCAGAGCAGCGCTACGGCTGCCTGATGCAACGCCGCAAGCGTTACACAAGCCTCACACTAAGATGAACAAGCTACAACGAGTAAGTACGGCCTGCAGGCACTCGCGCCGCACTGCGCGCCGCTCAGAGCCAAGCTACGGCTGCCTGATGCAACGCCGCAAGCGTTACACAAGCCTCACACTAAGATGAACAAGCTACAACGAGTAAGTACGGCCTGCAGGCACTCGCGCCGCACTGCGCGCCGCTCAGAGCAGCGCTACGGCTGCCTGATGCAACGCCGCAAGCGTTACACAAGCCTCACACTAAGATGAACAAGCTACAACGAGTAAGTACGGCCTGCAGGCACTCGCGCCGCACTGCGCGCCGCTCAGAGCCAAGCTACGGCTGCCTGATGCAACGCCGCAAGCGTTACACAAGCCTCACACTAAGATGAACAAGCTACAACGAGTAAGTACGGCCTGCAGGCACTCGCGCCGCACTGCGCGCCGCTCAGAGCCAAGCTACGGCTGCCTGATGCAACGCCGCAAGCGTTACACAAGCCTCACACTAAGATGAACAAGCTACAACGAGTAAGTACGGCCTGCAGGCACTCGCGCCGCACTGCGCGCCGCTCAGAGCCAAGCTACGGCTGCCTGATGCAACGCCGCAAGCGTTACACAAGCCTCACACTAAGATGAACAAGCTACAACGAGTAAGTACGGCCTGCAGGCACTCGCGCCGCACTGCGCGCCGCTCAGAGCCAAGCTACGGCTGCCTGATGCAACGCCGCAAGCGTTACACAAGCCTCACACTAAGATGAACAAGCTACAACGAGTAAGTACGGCCTGCAGGCACTCGCGCCGCACTGCGCGCCGCTCAGAGCCAAGCTACGGCTGCCTGATGCAACGCCGCAAGCGTTACACAAGCCTCACACTAAGATGAACAAGCTACAACGAGTAAGTACGGCCTGCAGGCACTCGCGCCGCACTGCGCGCCGCTCAGAGCAGCGCTACGGCTGCCTGATGCAACGCCGCAAGCGTTACACAAGCCTCACACTAAGATGAACAAGCTACAACGAGTAAGTACGGCCTGCAGGCACTCGCGCCGCACTGCGCGCCGCTCAGAGCCAAGCTACGGCTGCCTGATGCAACGCCGCAAGCGTTACACAAGCCTCACACTAAGATGAACAAGCTACAACGAGTAAGTACGGCCTGCAGGCACTCGCGCCGCACTGCGCGCCGCTCAGAGCCAAGCTACGGCTGCCTGATGCAACGCCGCAAGCGTTACACAAGCCTCACACTAAGATGAACAAGCTACAACGAGTAAGTACGGCCTGCAGGCACTCGCGCCGCACTGCGCGCCGCTCAGAGCCAAGCTACGGCTGCCTGATGCAACGCCGCAAGCGTTACACAAGCCTCACACTAAGATGAACAAGCTACAACGAGTAAGTACGGCCTGCAGGCACTCGCGCCGCACTGCGCGCCGCTCAGAGCAGCGCTACGGCTGCCTGATGCAACGCCGCAAGCGTTACACAAGCCTCACACTAAGATGAACAAGCTACAACGAGTAAGTACGCAATCCTCTCATTGTTCTAATGTTGGATTATAAGTATGTATTTACAAAAAAATGTATATACAAGTATTATATCAGCAATTTAGTGCCCATAGTACAAGCTCTGCTTAGTTTGGGACTAGAGGGCTATGTGTGTAATTTCCAATGTATTTATTGGTTATATTTCTTATTTTGTTAAATTTATCTTGGATCTAACAAAAAGCCGCGTCTCTAACTCGTGTTTTGGACTTACGTAGGTTTTTTCATATTACGTTACATATTTAGCACCTTCACAACTACCAACCTTCTTCTTGTCTAACTATAGACTTTCCCTAAACCGACCCGCCCCAGGTTTAACTCGGGTCTAAATTCACATTTGTCATGAAAATCAATTTGGTGACTGTTTTTTCTCATTCTCATACATACTTATCGTACATAGTAACACCAAGTATATAAACTGACATGGTGATTCTCGTATTCCAGCACTTGCAGAACAACGCAGCGGACAAGGCTCGCACGGTGGCTCGCGGCAAGAACCGCGACAAGCGATCCGCAGCGCTCGCCGTCTGACCAGCACCGGGACATGAACCTGCACTACTCGGCTCCGACTCTACTGTCACACTGCACCTATTCGAGCGGACAATGTCTCTAATTTTAATGTAGTTTGAGTTCTGTTATCATCACAATCATGTTTCAAGTCTGAATCGAAACTCGAGCGTACATTTTTTGTTATTGAATTGTCTGAAAATGTATGCTTTGCAAACTTGCAGCATACACACACACCAGAGTTCAAAATGAATAAAATGATACCTCATTTTATTCATTTAGACGTATCTTTGCCTCTCAAGAATCTCTAGTATACCTGAAGGGATGTGCAATGGAGTAGCAATCGTAAACCTATTGAATATTTTTCAGTGTAACGAATGAAGTTTACCCTTAGCTCGAATAGTCGCAGTTATACAGTGATCCGGTTTAGATAAGTCGCATAGTTTCTCGCTAGACGCACCGCCTTATTAGATAAGATAGTATTACGAGGTGGTGGTTTGGTTGGACTAGCGCTGCGATTGGCATGGAACGTGTTACTTGGCGAACCAAAGAAATTGTTGAAAATACCGGTTCTTCTCATTTCTGGTTTAATTATGATTCGGCTTTATTGTGAATAAAATTTAATGTAACAAATATTTTTTTTATGTAATTTTGTAAATAAGTTATCCCTGTGCACCTGACTTGGCGTCATCGTCTTGTTATCGTGACTGCCGCTCGGCGGGCACGAGTTAGCTGAATATTTTACTATTATTATTCTATAATATTATTTTTGTATTTACATTGACGGTTTGTGTGTATAGTTTTATAACTAGCTCGATTTAGAATTTTGTTTCCCATTTAGGAGAGGAAGCTGTAAAGTTTTATTTTAATAGTTGATAAATTAAATGTTTTGTATGACTTGTGCTGTTAGACGTGGTAAGGTATCGGACAGGATTGTGTGACAGTGCGACTCATAGTGTAGTGTATTTATTATATAAAGCTTCTCTGTAAATATTATTTTGTGTTCGGCCACGGCCGACGCAACGCTGTGTGACTAGGCTGTACGGATTTTTGAAATAATATTTATGAGAACAATTCGTTGTATTATTTATCTATCCCTTAGCTAGGCAATTAGAGAAGATAAACATCTGGTACCTACAATGGTGTTGATTCTGTTGTTCCATTTTTCTAAACTAACCTAATTTCACAACAAGACACACATTTCGTCCTCATTGGACTTGCTCTGTGATATAATGCATTGTTATAGGCAGAAGTTACCACTTAACATCAGGTGAGCTATGAGCTTTACCCATTACTTTTATCATAAAAAAAACAACACCGTTCATTTACCGTCATAAACTGAAATGACAAAGACAGTCTAGATTAATTAAAAAATGCACCAACAGAATCGATACCATTATACCCCTGAAAATAAGTACCATTAGGAACTCTAAAGTAATAAAACAAGTAGGTAACTTTAGACAAATGGACATCGAAGGTTGTGAAATGAAACACTAATATAAACACATGACTAGGTTTATTATCAGACATTAATTCCATCCTCCTTACAATCTTAGCGTCTTCACAACATTTACACAACAACGAATACATTATCTTACGCTACCGACCCGATTAGGCCACACTCCTTTACATCTGATACAAATCAAATGAAACTTTATAGTACTAGGTAATAGCAGCCAGTGCCTGAGAATATTAAAATCTTGAGGTCAGTGCATAACGAAAACACAGTGAATCACAAGACAGTTTGACCAGACGCTTTATTCTGGATTAAAATCGGTATTACGTCTAATATCCCAGGAATGCGACCTTCACAATTCGTTGCTATACGTTGGAATATTGAATAGTGAAACGATATACGCTTATCTAAGAGTTAGTACAAAATAAGCTCGCGTGTCAGACACTACTGTAGCTAAATGTGGTCTTTGTACTGTTTTTACTCTGTTCCTATGATTTTTTTCGTGTTCAAAAAGTCTTTTCTCGAAAACCATTGAACAGCCAAACTACTGAAACGATTTTGATAAAAAAATGATGGGACCAAAGTGGAATATAGGTACCTTTAAATATTTTTTTAATCAGTTCATAAATGACGGAGTTCTGTAAACATTAAAAAAACCGAATTCAGAACGTTCTTTTTTTGAAGTCGGTTAAAACAGAGAAGATCTTCCACGCCAAGCGACCTTTGGTTTGGGGTTCGAAGACCAATGGATGGTACCTAATTGGTCACAAACTTTAGTAGAATTACTTACTACGCAAACCACAGAAACACAACTTGTTGTTGACTTGTGAACAGCACAACAAAAAAACCTACCATATTCATTTTGAAAACATTAATTTTGAAGACATGTCCTGTTCATGCAACACACAATTCACTACAGTAAAATACACACTTATTGTACTTAAATAAACATTGAAATAATTGCGTACTTTATAATATGGTGCATACGAAACTGCTAATCTAATGAACCTTATAATACTTATCATGATCCTGTAAGCCTTGACACAAAAATATAAACAAAACAGATTGTTTTTGTTGTAGAACTACCTAATTTACGGAAAGTGCAACCAAAACCATCTAGCGGTATAGCTACAGTCCGCCTGTAAACAATAAGACACTTACTACACGTTCATTTCAATTTCTAGCCAGTTATAAATACAAAGTCCTGGGTAACATTTATGCTGCGAATTTCACTCGAAAATGTACCTCATTGTCCTGACATTGCGCTGATAATTCATTTTTACTCGAAGATAATAAACTAGAAGTGCCTAGTGAATCCCAAAACCTTATTGGAAACATTTTACGAGTAAAATTCACAATTCAACAACATCTATTTCCTACTTAACATCAATAGTTACAATTCCACATACAGTAAAATATAGAATATCTGATCCCTAGAGGCATAGCTTACGTAGTACTGATTAATTGCATCATAATGGAGAAAAAACTAGAATTAATAAATAATCAATATTAAAGCACAAAATGTACCATTTTATGGACGAAAAGGGCATTTTCCAATAAGGACGTAAACAAAGTATGAGCCAAATAGAATAGAAAACAGTTTTTAATAAAAGTTACAATAAAAATTAACATAAGAAGCACAAGCAGTAAATATTAGAATACTCTCTCCACTTTTTGGAACGTTTACACCACAATCTACGGTCTTACCTAAAATCGTCTCTCAAGCGTCTCAAGAGTTGAGAGACGTCTAAGGACAAATCATTAGGAAAATTCTTACCCATGCTTGACTCAAGGTTGAGAAGCAAGATGGCGGGTTTTTTTTAATCAGCTGATGAAGTTTAGTCGTGTAAATAATAATTTTTCATAAGTCAGTAAAGTTAAGCCTAATTCAAAGTTATACTATTCAATGTGGCTCATCTTTCATCAACTTGATATTATCTTCTCATACGTAACTAATCACAACAATGATACAAGTACCTAATGCCTTTACACAGAAACGCTTCTCGACTTCACGACTAGTAACATGAAGAAGTTAAGAGATGTTTCTAAGTAAAGGGGGGTATATACTTGAAACACAACCGGCGTGAGTCCCACAATGGTCACTGAGTAAGGCAACAAGTAAGGCTTATTTGGTTAACGCAGAAAAATATTTTATTAAAGAGTATATTATTTCTCAAGGAAGCGATAAGGGGGCGTCCATTAATTACGTGAGGTGTTCTAGGGGGGGAGGGGATCAAGCTAAATCTTTCCAAATCTCACTTAGGGGGGAGGGGGGTCTTGGCAAATATCACGTAATTATTTTTCTCGCAGAAAACGGTGTAAAATTGCATGAAAAATTATTTCTAGAATAAAATATGGCGAAATCTGAGACAATAGTATTTGTTGTATTTTTTTTTCAATAATCCAACACGTTTAAAGCGAAAATAGAAGTCTTGAACAATCTCGCGTGAGATTAGGGGAGGGGGGAGGGAGTTGAGGAAAATCTTACGATATCTCATCAAGGGGGGTGGGGGGTCGAAAAATTCTCAAAAATGCCTCACGTAATTAATGGACGCCCCCTAATGCAAACTGTTTTGAAAAAAAAGTATTGTAACAAACAGATAGCTCAACATTGATTGGACATCTGTCTGTAGCAATTGCATTACATCACAGAGCACGTCCATTTAGGAGGAGCCTTGTGGTATATGGTTGCGTCCATCACTGAGAATATTAAATTCTGGTCATTAGATACCAAACAAAATGTATCAACTTCAAAAATATTGTACGACATCTAATACTGAAATACCACATTAATATTCGTATACTACACATAAATGTAACATTTAAATACAACATCAATTAGAATTAGGCCATACAAACTATTCATATTGAAAACTTGTATTATTTATAACGTATCTACCTACTATAAGAACGTACTAATCGTATTATTGTGTTATGAAAACTTACCTGTTTTATTACATTGACCATAGATATAAAAAACCTCTTGGATAAGAGTGAGACAGCTTACAAATAAGCCAATGGGCAAAATAAACTGCCTCTTTTACTTTATATCTTTTTTAGCTAACAACGTTGCTAAGGACGTGTTTGAAATCCACCAATGATCGTTTGTTTCCATATTAAGGCGACTGGTAAGGTCAGACAACCTTCACGCTCGCACATTTCAACATTTTTGAAGATATAATATAATTAAATGTAATTATGTGAAATCGCAGAGCGTCAGGGTCGAGAGAATAACAATGCAAAGGTTCAGTAAAAATATCACATTGATCCAAACAAGTCTTCCAACCAAAAAACTTGTATCAATGCGACCAATTTTAGTGCACATTTTTTGGTTGGAAAACTTGTTTGGATCAATGTGATATTTTTACTGAACCTATGCATTGTTATTCTCTCGACCCTGAAGCTCTGCGATTTCACATAATTACATTTAGTATATTATATCTTCAAAAATTTTGAAATGTGCGAGCGAGCATGTTGCCTGACCATACCAGTCGCCTTAAACGATTATTCCTATTGATTGATGTCAAACACATCAATAGCAATGTACCTTAGCTGAGCTCTGATGGAAAAGCACCCATATTGTCTTATTTATGTTGGACTCAAGCTAAAATATTCTGCTAAATCTGTTGTCATCTCTCTTCTATCGGCCGAATACTCAAACGCCACTTAAATTATGAGTAATGACAAGGGCAGAGAAATTCTAAGTGGTGCTTAAATTTGATTGACGTTTCAGTATTCCGGCCCAAGCCATGCAATCACTTGCATGACATAGCCCATGCACTATGTTTCATGGTCACCTATGACCACACCATGACAGTAAAAGCCGCTCTAAAATGGAAATTATATACTGTTTTGCAAGTGCATATAAATATATGTATTCACATTATTTACTTTAAAATGTAATAATCTAAATAATAAATAAGCGCAATTATATTATTTACCTTAGGAGATCATAACATAGCACGAAATAAACCAAAGAACTATATACATTTATAGTACAATTTTTTAAACACTTGTTAGCCAAATATTTGACGATTATGATTATTGAATATCATAATCATAATAGACAATTTAGTCAATACACAAAGCAAAATTAATTTACAAATATTTTCTAAGCCTAGCATTAAATTTCGTCGTTAGTAACACTATCTACCTAGCTTGTTTTTGTATTAAATTATGAATAATCGGCTAGATTTTCTTTGGTTTATCATTCCAAATTACAGATTTGTTTCCCAAACTATGACAAATAATATTACCTATCAATGAATACGAAAGTAAGTTCTGAAAACATTCTTAGACATTTTTTTAATATCAAAATGTTTTTTTTTACAATTTTTTTATATGGGTCAAATCCCAAAGTTGTCTATTCCTACCTAGACCCTGATCAATGAGTGTCAAATCCAATATATACAACATCTTACAACTTATCGCTCTACACTACAAAGTATACTACAGAAACGTAATTATACAAGTATATACCATTTATCTTGGTCTTTCTACACATTTCAGTGTTCCGTACATGTCAGTACGAACTTCAGAAAAACACTTATACCGGCTTGAACCAATAACAGATCCTAACCGCAGTGTCACGTTGTGAATTTGGATGAATATTAAATCACTTTACGAGCAAAACGGTTTTTAAATTAACTATATTGGGACAGTGACTATAAAAAATTGTGTGCCGCATTATTGTCGAATACAGCTAGAAATAGAAATAGTTTTTTTGAACAAAAAATTCAGTAAACAGTAATAAAGAAGCGCTACTAGTCTATGGTACGGTTATACTGATAAAATACCAATATATACAGAATAAATCTACCTTACAAACATAGTGCAATCGTAATTTTTTGTGCAAAAAATAAATATTTACAGTGCATACTACGAGTAGGAGAAACTAGAGGGAGAATATTCTGATACAATAATATTATACGTTTATATTATTGACTAGCAGCGCCTCGCGGTTTCACCCGCGTAATTCCCGTTCCCGTGGGAATTCCGGGATAAAATATAGCCTATGTTCATCAGGGATAATGTAGGATTCTAATGGTAAAAGAATTTTTTTAATCGGTCCAGTAGTTTCGGAGCCTATTCAATTCATACAAACAAACAAACAAACAAAAAATCAAACCTTTCCTCTTTATAATATTTGTATAGATGTATAGATATTTTAATTTACATTTATCCAACACCAAATTGGATATACTTATCTTAATTTAATGCAAGTTTAGTTATAGACACAACCGGTGCAATAACTACAATATTCACACATTGAAATTATTTTTTTATATACAGACTAAACATAATTTTGAACTACACTTGCCTTTGGTTTGTAGGTGCTTAGTGTTTACCTAATTAAATAGATAAATTATTTGAGCAATGGTAACAAAAACTATAAGTAAAATGCATGCTAGCGCAGTAAAAAAGCAGTGATATAAAATTAACAGCATTTTAAAACTCTCCTAATTTATTCGGTGAATAAATTACAGTATTGGTTATATACGCAATCTACTATATAAAAATAAGTCGGGTTTTCCTTCCTGACGCTATAACTCCAGAACGCACGAACCTATTTCCACGGTTTTGCATTCGTTGGAAAGGTATCGGGCTCCGTGAGGTTTATAGCAAAGAAAATTCAGGAAAAATTTCAACAGAAAAGCGGGAAAATGGAATTTTGAAAAGTCACACCCTAACGCGAGCAACGCCGCGGGAGACGGCTAGTTTGATATAAAGATCATCTACTTTCTGACTAGCGCGAGAAGCAATACAATAACTTTAATCTATTTTGGAGATGAACATAATGCTACTTTAGACGTGCCTTTTGACATTCCCGAAAGACATCCTCAAAGTAATCAAAACATCTCCGGTCTTATTCCAGAACGGGGACTAAAGAAAGTCACGGTTTAAACGTCAAGGTTTATACAACCCGGCCGAATTAATATGACACCTGTGCGCATCTTAGGCCCGCTGGCTCGGAACTCGATACTTCCCCCGCTACACCGCTTAATTCGGCCGGGTTGTATAAACCTTGACGTTTAAACCGTGACTTTCTTTAGCCTTCGTTCTGTAATAAGACCGCTCGAGTTTTGTACAAAGAGATGTACCGTTCCTGGGGTCTATCCTGCTGGTGTCCCATGTGTTTAGCCCATGGTCAAAACACTGCCGCCCTGCGCGTCTCTAAAACGTGGTCAGACCTACGCGATATTCACTATTTAGTATTATTTGTCGCGATTTAGTTCACATCCTTCAGATTCCGCATTCGTTATTTTGAATTTCGTCTACATTCGTAAAACTTTCTGTCCATACACTTGCAATAAGAGTGGTATTCGCTCTGGGTAGGGAATACCGCGTACATGCGAATAGAGCCCTTATGCTCTATTCAGCAGAGATTGTATTCTGACAGGGTGACGTCAAAATGACGCTTATAAAGGCCCAATTACACCATATCATTTTCTTGTACGTACCAGTGCAATAATTGAATGCAATAGTTGAGGCGCCATAATTGACGTTCAAGCATTGTAAGCAACTGTTTACACGCAATTATTGACCACCACCAAGGAAAGTTTTGAACCAAAACTTGTATACCAGATCAAAAATGTTACGTGTTGTTTACACCATGCAATTAATTTATTGCATTCAACTATTGCACTGGTATGTACAAGAAAATGGTATGGTGTAATTGAGCCTTTAGGGTCAATTCATACCAGCTCAGAGTCGAAGCGCATCGAAGAAACGTAACATATCAAATTCACCCTTATCTCCACAGCGCAATGCAAATATTTATGCTTAGATAAAAAAAACAAGTGCGATATGATTATTGATGCGCTTCGATTCTGCGCTAGTATGAATTGACCCAGAGTAAAATCTCTGCGGAACTAAGCAGACTCCAGGTGGGTTACTCTCGAACACAGTTCCAATCTGAATCCATAGATTTTGACCGAAGTCCTGTCATTTTTCAGTACAAAATGACACAAAATCTGTCAAAATCTGGATCTAATTTGGAACGGCGGGGGTCAAGAGTAGCCCTACAGGTCTTAAACTGAAACAGGGATATCTAGTCGGTGGTCTTTGGTTTCTTGTTGTCCGGTTCTTCGTCGTCCTCTTCGTCCTCCCAGTCCCAGTCCTGGTCCTCCTCGAGTCCCTCCACGCGGTTCTCTTCGAGACCCTCGTCATCTTCTTCTTCTTCCTGGAACACAACGAGTGAAACTCAACTTACAATATTGGCCGTGCTCATTTTGGATACGATTTAATCCGAATTGATTCGTACGACTACGCACTCACGAGTGATACCGACCTTCCAAGGACTATGAGAGCGCTCACACTGCATGCGATCAGTCGTACGTATACGTACGTTTACTTACGACGTCCGAATACAATCCGAACTGCCTATTTGACGGAGAAAAACGTATTCAATGTGAGCAGCAAGCTAGTTGAGTTAATGGCCAATTCTGTTGACGGAGTTTTTAGGCCGCCTCAAGGCCTCCGTCATGGCTTAACGACTGCTAGAGACCGGACCGACAGTTTGACGTGCCCTCCGAAGCAAGGAAGCGCTCAGATGCAAATGCAGAAGATAAATGTGAATATGGACCTAAAACCTAGTAATCTGGTTCATAACATTCATCACTTTGTTATGAATGCTTATTGATTTTGTGTTATTGATCGTTGGTTGTACGTATTATTGGAGTCTGGTTGCAAGTATTTCTTATACACGGTGTAACATAAATACCCTATCAGTCCGAAGGGGGTATTTTATAGGCCATGGCGAACAGTGTTTTTTTCTACGACTTTTGAGATTTCAAAGTTTTTCATTAATGAAATGAGCTCGTAACTTTTACTTAATATGTACCTACACACAGCATGCGTGTGCGTGCGGCGCGGTAGGAGGGTACCTACGTATGCATGCGTGTGTAGGGATTTACGCAAATAGTAAACAAACACTTAGGGTTGTCGTATATTTCTAAAATAATAAAAGTTGTACTTTTGTATGAAAATTTTAATTACGATTTATTGACCCTTTGCACATGTCCAAGCAATCAGGTGGTCGGTCTGATTACGCTCTCTTCGGGCTTATAGGGTAATTATGTTACACTTTGTATAAGTTTATAAAAGGGTGTATTACCTGTGAGCGATGCATAACGGCGATGGGCGGCTTGTTGAGATGCGCGGCCACTCTGCGCTCGATGTGGTACGACACGTACTCGTCGTACAGCAGACGGATCAGGTGGAACGAACCGAACGACGCCGCCGATCTGAACAACACACAACCAACTCACACTCATATAATACTGCTAGTAATACGTAAACCATTTCAATTGAACTGCCTACCCATTAAGGCGTATATAACAGGCAGACAACCCTCTCGCTCGCACATTTCAACACTTTTGACGATATAATATAACTAAATGTAATTATGTGAAATTGCAGAGCTTCAGGTTCGAGAGAATAATAATGCAAAGGTTCAGTAAAAATATCACATATAGCACGCGCATGCTGCGTGTAAGTACATTCTAAGAAAAAGTTACGAGGTTATTTCATGAATGAAAAACAATTCGTCGTTGAACAAACACTGTTCGCTATGACCTGTAAAATACCCCCCTTTTCAGACTTATATATAGGGTAAGTATGTTACACCGTGTATAATGAATTGTTTACTGACTAGTTAGTACCGGAAAAAGCCGTGTTGGCCGAGTGGGATTGCACCTCGACTTTCGATCCGAAGGTCGTGGGTTCGAATCCCGGCCGTGCATCAATAGATTTTTCGTTCCGAAAATTTGTATGCGCATTAACACGAGCTTTAACGGTGAAGGAAAACACCGTGAGGAAACCCTTGGCTTAGTCAGCTCCGCACGTATTGACCTTGTCTTTCCTGTGGATATGGCTGACTAGGCTGAGAGGATGGTATAGGTGCTGAGCAAGCCTACTCCATCTAAAACATTGTCCCAGGCACCACAGTGTCCCGTTAAGTGTAGGCATAGGTCAGGAGGCATCCTGACGCTGTATAAATCATCTTGAATAGATGTAAAGGCGTATTATATAGTACCTGAGTGTGAGTTCCCTGATGACGAGTGATGAGTAGAATGACCAGTCGAGCAGCAGCCTGCGTGCGCGCGGCACGTACTCCGCGCGGCCGGCGTGCGGCGCTAGTAGTGTACCTGAGTGTGAGTTCCCTGATGACGAGTGATGAGTAGAATGACCAGTCGAGCAGCAGCCTGCGTGCGCGCGGCACGTACTCCGCGCGGCCGGCGTGCGGCGCTAGTAGTGTACCTGAGTGTGAGTTCCCTGATGACGAGTGATGAGTAGAATGACCAGTCGAGCAGCAGCCTGCGTGCGCGCGGCACGTACTCCGCGCGGCCGGCGTGCGGCGCTAGTAGTGTACCTGAGTGTGAGTTCCCTGATGACGAGTGATGAGTAGAATGACCAGTCGAGCAGCAGCCTGCGTGCGCGCGGCACGTACTCCGCGCGGCCGGCGTGCGGCGCTAGTAGTGTACCTGAGTGTGAGTTCCCTGATGACGAGTGATGAGTAGAATGACCAGTCGAGCAGCAGCCTGCGTGCGCGCGGCACGTACTCCGCGCGGCCGGCGTGCGGCGCTAGTAGTGTACCTGAGTGTGAGTTCCCTGATGACGAGTGATGAGTAGAATGACCAGTCGAGCAGCAGCCTGCGTGCGCGCGGCACGTACTCCGCGCGGCCGGCGTGCGGCGCTAGTAGTGTACCTGAGTGTGAGTTCCCTGATGACGAGTGATGAGTAGAATGACCAGTCGAGCAGCAGCCTGCGTGCGCGCGGCACGTACTCCGCGCGGCCGGCGTGCGGCGCTAGTAGTGTACCTGAGTGTGAGTTCCCTGATGACGAGTGATGAGTAGAATGACCAGTCGAGCAGCAGCCTGCGTGCGCGCGGCACGTACTCCGCGCGGCCGGCGTGCGGCGCTAGTAGTGTACCTGAGTGTGAGTTCCCTGATGACGAGTGATGAGTAGAATGACCAGTCGAGCAGCAGCCTGCGTGCGCGCGGCACGTACTCCGCGCGGCCGGCGTGCGGCGCTAGTAGTGTACCTGAGTGTGAGTTCCCTGATGACGAGTGATGAGTAGAATGACCAGTCGAGCAGCAGCCTGCGTGCGCGCGGCACGTACTCCGCGCGGCCGGCGTGCGGCGCTAGTAGTGTACCTGAGTGTGAGTTCCCTGATGACGAGTGATGAGTAGAATGACCAGTCGAGCAGCAGCCTGCGTGCGCGCGGCACGTACTCCGCGCGGCCGGCGTGCGGCGCTAGTAGTGTACCTGAGTGTGAGTTCCCTGATGACGAGTGATGAGTAGAATGACCAGTCGAGCAGCAGCCTGCGTGCGCGCGGCACGTACTCCGCGCGGCCGGCGTGCGGCGCTAGTAGTGTACCTGAGTGTGAGTTCCCTGATGACGAGTGATGAGTAGAATGACCAGTCGAGCAGCAGCCTGCGTGCGCGCGGCACGTACTCCGCGCGGCCGGCGTGCGGCGCTAGTAGTGTACCTGAGTGTGAGTTCCCTGATGACGAGTGATGAGTAGAATGACCAGTCGAGCAGCAGCCTGCGTGCGCGCGGCACGTACTCCGCGCGGCCGGCGTGCGGCGCTAGTAGTGTACCTGAGTGTGAGTTCCCTGATGACGAGTGATGAGTAGAATGACCAGTCGAGCAGCAGCCTGCGTGCGCGCGGCACGTACTCCGCGCGGCCGGCGTGCGGCGCTAGTAGTGTACCTGAGTGTGAGTTCCCTGATGACGAGTGATGAGTAGAATGACCAGTCGAGCAGCAGCCTGCGTGCGCGCGGCACGTACTCCGCGCGGCCGGCGTGCGGCGCTAGTAGTGTACCTGAGTGTGAGTTCCCTGATGACGAGTGATGAGTAGAATGACCAGTCGAGCAGCAGCCTGCGTGCGCGCGGCACGTACTCCGCGCGGCCGGCGTGCGGCGCTAGTAGTGTACCTGAGTGTGAGTTCCCTGATGACGAGTGATGAGTAGAATGACCAGTCGAGCAGCAGCCTGCGTGCGCGCGGCACGTACTCCGCGCGGCCGGCGTGCGGCGCTAGTAGTGTACCTGAGTGTGAGTTCCCTGATGACGAGTGATGAGTAGAATGACCAGTCGAGCAGCAGCCTGCGTGCGCGCGGCACGTACTCCGCGCGGCCGGCGTGCGGCGCTAGTAGTGTACCTGAGTGTGAGTTCCCTGATGACGAGTGATGAGTAGAATGACCAGTCGAGCAGCAGCCTGCGTGCGCGCGGCACGTACTCCGCGCGGCCGGCGTGCGGCGCTAGTAGTGTACCTGAGTGTGAGTTCCCTGATGACGAGTGATGAGTAGAATGACCAGTCGAGCAGCAGCCTGCGTGCGCGCGGCACGTACTCCGCGCGGCCGGCGTGCGGCGCTAGTAGTGTACCTGAGTGTGAGTTCCCTGATGACGAGTGATGAGTAGAATGACCAGTCGAGCAGCAGCCTGCGTGCGCGCGGCACGTACTCCGCGCGGCCGGCGTGCGGCGCTAGTAGTGTACCTGAGTGTGAGTTCCCTGATGACGAGTGATGAGTAGAATGACCAGTCGAGCAGCAGCCTGCGTGCGCGCGGCACGTACTCCGCGCGGCCGGCGTGCGGCGCTAGTAGTGTACCTGAGTGTGAGTTCCCTGATGACGAGTGATGAGTAGAATGACCAGTCGAGCAGCAGCCTGCGTGCGCGCGGCACGTACTCCGCGCGGCCGGCGTGCGGCGCTAGTAGTGTACCTGAGTGTGAGTTCCCTGATGACGAGTGATGAGTAGAATGACCAGTCGAGCAGCAGCCTGCGTGCGCGCGGCACGTACTCCGCGCGGCCGGCGTGCGGCGCTAGTAGTGTACCTGAGTGTGAGTTCCCTGATGACGAGTGATGAGTAGAATGACCAGTCGAGCAGCAGCCTGCGTGCGCGCGGCACGTACTCCGCGCGGCCGGCGTGCGGCGTTAGTAGTGTACCTGAGTGTGAGTTCCCTGATGACGAGTGATGAGTAGAATGACCAGTCGAGCAGCAGCCTGCGTGCGCGCGGCACGTACTCCGCGCGGCCGGCGTGCGGCGCTAGTAGTGTACCTGAGTGTGAGTTCCCTGATGACGAGTGATGAGTAGAATGACCAGTCGAGCAGCAGCCTGCGTGCGCGCGGCACGTACTCCGCGCGGCCGGCGTGCGGCGCTAGTAGTGTACCTGAGTGTGAGTTCCCTGATGACGAGTGATGAGTAGAATGACCAGTCGAGCAGCAGCCTGCGTGCGCGCGGCACGTACTCCGCGCGGCCGGCGTGCGGCGCTAGTAGTGTACCTGAGTGTGAGTTCCCTGATGACGAGTGATGAGTAGAATGACCAGTCGAGCAGCAGCCTGCGTGCGCGCGGCACGTACTCCGCGCGGCCGGCGTGCGGCGTTAGTAGTGTACCTGAGTGTGAGTTCCCTGATGACGAGTGATGAGTAGAATGACCAGTCGAGCAGCAGCCTGCGTGCGCGCGGCACGTACTCCGCGCGGCCGGCGTGCGGCGCTAGTAGTGTACCTGAGTGTGAGTTCCCTGATGACGAGTGATGAGTAGAATGACCAGTCGAGCAGCAGCCTGCGTGCGCGCGGCACGTACTCCGCGCGGCCGGCGTGCGGCGCTAGTAGTGTACCTGAGTGTGAGTTCCCTGATGACGAGTGATGAGTAGAATGACCAGTCGAGCAGCAGCCTGCGTGCGCGCGGCACGTACTCCGCGCGGCCGGCGTGCGGCGCTAGTAGTGTACCTGAGTGTGAGTTCCCTGATGACGAGTGATGAGTAGAATGACCAGTCGAGCAGCAGCCTGCGTGCGCGCGGCACGTACTCCGCGCGGCCGGCGTGCGGCGCTAGTAGTGTACCTGAGTGTGAGTTCCCTGATGACGAGTGATGAGTAGAATGACCAGTCGAGCAGCAGCCTGCGTGCGCGCGGCACGTACTCCGCGCGGCCGGCGTGCGGCGTTAGTAGTGTACCTGAGTGTGAGTTCCCTGATGACGAGTGATGAGTAGAATGACCAGTCGAGCAGCAGCCTGCGTGCGCGCGGCACGTACTCCGCGCGGCCGGCGTGCGGCGCTAGTAGTGTACCTGAGTGTGAGTTCCCTGATGACGAGTGATGAGTAGAATGACCAGTCGAGCAGCAGCCTGCGTGCGCGCGGCACGTACTCCGCGCGGCCGGCGTGCGGCGCTAGTAGTGTACCTGAGTGTGAGTTCCCTGATGACGAGTGATGAGTAGAATGACCAGTCGAGCAGCAGCCTGCGTGCGCGCGGCACGTACTCCGCGCGGCCGGCGTGCGGCGTTAGTAGTGTACCTGAGTGTGAGTTCCCTGATGACGAGTGATGAGTAGAATGACCAGTCGAGCAGCAGCCTGCGTGCGCGCGGCACGTACTCCGCGCGGCCGGCGTGCGGCGCTAGTAGTGTACCTGAGTGTGAGTTCCCTGATGACGAGTGATGAGTAGAATGACCAGTCGAGCAGCAGCCTGCGTGCGCGCGGCACGTACTCCGCGCGGCCGGCGTGCGGCGCTAGTAGTGTACCTGAGTGTGAGTTCCCTGATGACGAGTGATGAGTAGAATGACCAGTCGAGCAGCAGCCTGCGTGCGCGCGGCACGTACTCCGCGCGGCCGGCGTGCGGCGCTAGTAGTGTACCTGAGTGTGAGTTCCCTGATGACGAGTGATGAGTAGAATGACCAGTCGAGCAGCAGCCTGCGTGCGCGCGGCACGTACTCCGCGCGGCCGGCGTGCGGCGCTAGTAGTGTACCTGAGTGTGAGTTCCCTGATGACGAGTGATGAGTAGAATGACCAGTCGAGCAGCAGCCTGCGTGCGCGCGGCACGTACTCCGCGCGGCCGGCGTGCGGCGCTAGTAGTGTACCTGAGTGTGAGTTCCCTGATGACGAGTGATGAGTAGAATGACCAGTCGAGCAGCAGCCTGCGTGCGCGCGGCACGTACTCCGCGCGGCCGGCGTGCGGCGCTAGTAGTGTACCTGAGTGTGAGTTCCCTGATGACGAGTGATGAGTAGAATGACCAGTCGAGCAGCAGCCTGCGTGCGCGCGGCACGTACTCCGCGCGGCCGGCGTGCGGCGCTAGTAGTGTACCTGAGTGTGAGTTCCCTGATGACGAGTGATGAGTAGAATGACCAGTCGAGCAGCAGCCTGCGTGCGCGCGGCACGTACTCCGCGCGGCCGGCGTGCGGCGCTAGTAGTGTACCTGAGTGTGAGTTCCCTGATGACGAGTGATGAGTAGAATGACCAGTCGAGCAGCAGCCTGCGTGCGCGCGGCACGTACTCCGCGCGGCCGGCGTGCGGCGCTAGTAGTGTACCTGAGTGTGAGTTCCCTGATGACGAGTGATGAGTAGAATGACCAGTCGAGCAGCAGCCTGCGTGCGCGCGGCACGTACTCCGCGCGGCCGGCGTGCGGCGCTAGTAGTGTACCTGAGTGTGAGTTCCCTGATGACGAGTGATGAGTAGAATGACCAGTCGAGCAGCAGCCTGCGTGCGCGCGGCACGTACTCCGCGCGGCCGGCGTGCGGCGCTAGTAGTGTACCTGAGTGTGAGTTCCCTGATGACGAGTGATGAGTAGAATGACCAGTCGAGCAGCAGCCTGCGTGCGCGCGGCACGTACTCCGCGCGGCCGGCGTGCGGCGCTAGTAGTGTACCTGAGTGTGAGTTCCCTGATGACGAGTGATGAGTAGAATGACCAGTCGAGCAGCAGCCTGCGTGCGCGCGGCACGTACTCCGCGCGGCCGGCGTGCGGCGCTAGTAGTGTACCTGAGTGTGAGTTCCCTGATGACGAGTGATGAGTAGAATGACCAGTCGAGCAGCAGCCTGCGTGCGCGCGGCACGTACTCCGCGCGGCCGGCGTGCGGCGCTAGTAGTGTACCTGAGTGTGAGTTCCCTGATGACGAGTGATGAGTAGAATGACCAGTCGAGCAGCAGCCTGCGTGCGCGCGGCACGTACTCCGCGCGGCCGGCGTGCGGCGCTAGTAGTGTACCTGAGTGTGAGTTCCCTGATGACGAGTGATGAGTAGAATGACCAGTCGAGCAGCAGCCTGCGTGCGCGCGGCACGTACTCCGCGCGGCCGGCGTGCGGCGCTAGTAGTGTACCTGAGTGTGAGTTCCCTGATGACGAGTGATGAGTAGAATGACCAGTCGAGCAGCAGCCTGCGTGCGCGCGGCACGTACTCCGCGCGGCCGGCGTGCGGCGCTAGTAGTGTACCTGAGTGTGAGTTCCCTGATGACGAGTGATGAGTAGAATGACCAGTCGAGCAGCAGCCTGCGTGCGCGCGGCACGTACTCCGCGCGGCCGGCGTGCGGCGCTAGTAGTGTACCTGAGTGTGAGTTCCCTGATGACGAGTGATGAGTAGAATGACCAGTCGAGCAGCAGCCTGCGTGCGCGCGGCACGTACTCCGCGCGGCCGGCGTGCGGCGCCAGCGCGCCCGACACGCAGCGCTCCAGCCAGCCCGCCCACTGCTCCAGTGTCGCACCGCGACCCAACGTAGCCTTCATATAAACAATTATATTATTATGCAACTAGTTCATCAAACACGGATTTAAAGCGAGGGCCATAAATGAATCACGAGCAAGTGAAGGATTCTAACGACTGAATCACGACCGTAGCGAGTGATTCATGATGATTCAAGTGTTGCGACCCTGAACGACATGAGTGGTTCATGGCCCTCGGTATAAATCCGTTTTATTCAAGAGTTGCATACTATACCTACTTTATTGACTACGAGAAAAAGAAAGATTGGAGGTTGTATTGTATAGCCAATGCTATGCAACCTCCTTGCGCAAAAACAATAATTAGATGGAGGTCAAATATATTAGTGTGTTCTAAATTCAAACACCAAAACAGTGACTAAAAGTGCTTTTTATTCAATGTTTTCAGTGAATAAAAGCTTTTTAGAGGGGGAATGGTATAAAAATATTTACACATGGACAATCAAACGATATCCTAATTTTCAGTATTCGGAAACACAGACATCGGCAAGGAGTTCCACTTCTTGCCAATCCTCATTTTCATGGAAATGTTTATCCAAATCGTGATTTTAAAAATAATGATGAGATTTTTACACAAGTTTTTTGATAATTATTATATCACGTTTACTGAAATAAACTTATGCACTGCACACATTGATCAATAATGGATTCAAACATCACCCAAATTTACCGATTTCATTTGCATTCCATTAACTTTCCATAGAATTCCATTCAGTTATAAAAAAATCTGTATAATAATATAATTTCCTGACAAATTTTGGAGGATTCTGCTTCTGGCAATGAATTCCAGAGTAAGTGAGCAATTCATATCATTTATTGCAATTATTATGTTACATGGTGAGGTCTTAAGGTTTAAAATAGTAGTGCATAATAGCCCTTAAGCTTAGGGCATATCAATATTTGGAGTGGAAGCGGGCCGAAATTGTGTACCTTGAAGTCAGCTTCTAGTTTGAGCGCCACAGAGGCAGAGGGACAGGCGCAGGCCCACGACGCCTGCTCTCGCACCACGCGGAAATCAACGCGATTCAGATCTGATACCATCTGCAACACATTACTCATTCATTATCCTACTTCCTACTAATATTATAAACGCGAAAGTTTGTAAGTATGGATGGACGGATAGATGGATGGATGTTTGTTACTCTTTCACGTAAAAACTACTGATCCGATTTGGATTAAACTTGGAATATTTATTGTCCGTGACCTGGATTAACACATAGGTTACTTTTTATCCCGAAAAATTAACGGGATCCAACGTGACCCGAACAGAGTCGCGGGCCACACCTAGCTAATCTAATAAAACACAAGCTACAGAATAGATATAAATGAAAAAGCGGCCTAGATTCTTCTGATACGATATTTATCTATACTATTGTTGACAGGTGTCGTGGTTCAGTCGGTAGTAGCTCGGTCTTTCGTGCTGTGGTCGTGGTTTCGATATAAAACTGCAAGAAAGCCAAAAACTAAAATGAAAAATAGAGAACAAGGATGGTTGTAGTTGTAGTTGTACCTGATGTATTTGATGATGGTTGGTGAGTACAGCCCTGGCGGCCTGCGCGAGATGGTTGAGCGAGGTGTAGCGGCGCAGTGCGCCGGCGAGCGCGGCGGCCGCACGCGCCTGCGCGCGCACCGCCGGCAGCGGCGCGCCGCCTGACCCCGCCGATACCGCGCACTCCACGCTCTTCGCGAAGTTACGGATCGCCTGACATTTAACAAACTATACACTCCTGCACACTCGACGGAAATTCCGTCGCGGACCCTTCCCGACGGAACGTCAATACATGCTAGCACTATCACTACATAGTATAAAGCAAAGTCGCTTCCCGTGTCTGTCCTAATGTCTGTATGTATGTATGCTTAGATCTTTAAAACTACACAACGGATTTTGATGCAGTTTTTTTTAATAGACAGAGTGATTCAAGAGGAAGGTTTATATGTATAATACATCATCATCATCACTGCATTGCACCCGTGCGAAGCCGGGGCGGGTCGCTAGTTGTATATAAATTACAAATAGCGGGCACACTACGCGGAAGATCGGTCGTCCCGGATTGACTCCCGTGGAAGTTCGGTGACGGAATTTCCGTCGTTCGCGACGGAAATTCCGTCAAGTGTGCAGGAGACCTAATGGTCGAATACTCAAACGCCACTTAAATTAACTTCACGCTTAAATTATTGCCATCTCTTACAAATGAGTAATGTCACAGGCAGGGCAATTTTAAGTGGTGCTAAATTTGTGTGACGTTTCAGTATTCCGGCCTTAGTAGGGTAACCTACC
Source organism: Eulithis testata (assembly GCA_947507515.1). Classification (NCBI taxonomy): domain Eukaryota; kingdom Metazoa; phylum Arthropoda; class Insecta; order Lepidoptera; family Geometridae; genus Eulithis; species Eulithis testata. The sequence continues at coordinate 10,381,527 of OX382198.1, read as the reverse complement.
CTAATCATGGCACCCCCCCAACTATTGCCACTTTAGTAAATAGGATAACCTAGAGAGGGTTATTCTATTTACTAAAAAAAGTCGGACATCAAGATGTTGCAACTTATCTGAATTTAATAAAACAATTTTTAGCTACCACCCTGGCAAAACAAAACTAGAAAAAAAACACTTATTGGCTTCGGTACAACAATAACGTGTTTCTATTTGACCAGTGCAAAACTAGTTTTTTGCTATGGTTAGAGGGTTTCTTAATCTCATGTAGGTAATTTAAGTTTATTAAGTATTTTGACTTTGCTATAGGTTTTATATGAATTCAACACATGTTTGACAACAACAAATTTTCAAGAATTACATTGTTTTTATTTTTTTATTGCGGTGCCAACATTTGGTACGGCAAAATTACTTAATTCCATTTTATTGGCACTGGTGGCAATAATTGTTTTTTTTTTTAGGATTATTTTCTTAAATATATAATTTATTGGAATGCCAAATTACTTTTTATTAATAACTTAAGACTAAAAACGTAATATTTCCAAATCCTGGCCCCGGTGCCAACCATGTATAAGCATAGGTATGAACTAATTATCGGCATTGGGTCAATAATTAGGCATGAATCTGTTAATAATTGGTCCAGCTAATTTTTTGCGTTATAGATATAGGAATCCCGAGCATCAGCCATGTAATTTTTTACTCTAACTGAACTTTTTATACGCTATTTCCGCTAATTTACTGAACAGTTAGAAGTGCCAATAAATTGGTCGAGCTTGTGCCGGTAATTAACAAAAGAATTAGTCTAGTCAACAAGTTGAATAACGTGAAAAATACACATAAAGCTCCTACAAATATGAACGATACGTCATTGGATTCGGAATGACCTCTAGAATTTTTTTTTTGAAGGATTTAAATCAGCATGCAGGCCATGTTATAACGTACCACGACGCCATATGCTGTTAATTGGGGGTTTAATATACAAAAAGAAAGTAATATCTTTATTCAAATAACAAAGCACAAAATTAAAACATTCTGAAATTAGTTGTTTTTTTATTTAAAATGCAAGGTTTTATTCAAATCATAAAATGTTGTTTTATTTATAGTTTTAAGAACTGCCAAACTGCATGGTTTCTTTTTTGTTGGCTAGAACAATTTTTACGTTTGTACCAGTTGTTACCAATTTTTTATTTTTTTATTTTATTTGTTTAACAAAACCCACAGCCCTTAATACTATTAAATAATATCTAACTAGGCTAATCCTATGGCCAATTACGGATTTACTTTTTATAAAATATAATTTTTAAAACAGACAGTCGAAATTACTAATGTAAGTATAGGATATAAAACAATAAGTGCATAAATATAAGAAAAAAAACAATTGTTACCTGCGTGAGTTGCGGCGGGATAGGGCGCAGTACATCGGGCAGTAACATATCCACAGCACGTTGGTACAACTGAGTATCGGCAGTACGGAGCCAACGGCATACATCTTTCCTGTAATATAATCAACTATTCACGGTGCTTAGTGGGGTTGGGGTTTTTTTTTTTTAAATTATTTATTAGTTTATAGACGAGCTGCTTTCGCTGTTATGTCTACGTTATACAGTGTTGAAATGTCTTTTATACCATTCCCTCTCTAAAAAGCTTATTTTATTCACTGAAAACAGTGAATAAAAAGCACTGTTTTGGTGTTTGAATTTAGAACACACAATATATTTGACGTCCCATCTAATTATTGTTTTTGCGCAAGGAGGTTGTATAGCATTGGCTATACAACCTCCAATCTTTTTTTTTCTCGTAGTCATGGTATAAAGTATAGTATGCAACTCTTGAATAAAACGAATTTATACCGAGGTCCATGAACCACTCACATCGTTCAGGATTCTAACACTTGAATCACTCGCTAGAATCATGAATCATTCACTTGCTCGTGATTCATTTATGGCCCTCGCTTTAAATCCGTCTTTTATTCACTAGTTGCATAATATACTATTATCACTTTTTTAGTCACTGTTTTAGCACTATTTTTTTTATTCTACTAATTTGAGATGATGGCCACGTGTTGCTCTGTCTTCTTTTCTTATGAGAATATCTTGTATATTCGGCAGATTGTATTGGTGTGTCAGAATTTTGTATTAGTTCTAAACCATGATGTATAATTTTACAGATTCTCTTGTTGCATTTTTCTAAAGTAACCTAATTTGACAGCACTAAAAATGTAGCCGTCCCTCATAAACTGTAAAGACAAAGACGGCTATAACTGTATCGCTATTAAATTAGGTTAGTTTAGAAAAATGCAATAACAGAATCGACACTGACCAAGCTGAAGGATTGACGAGCTGAATTTTATAACCACCGCGCTGCGAGATTAGAACTTAAGAAAATCCGTTATTTTTTTATGTAAATCTTAATACAGTACATAATACAGAATACATGGATACATAAGTGTGCATAGGTACATAGTCGTAGACTAAACAAAGTGAATTTATTCACAAAGAAAGTTACAACTAATACAGTATTTATAATATTCACAATATTAATAAAATACACATGAAATAGTTGAGCTATCTATAAATCGTTTGCAACGGTTTGTAGATAATTCAACTGGTCCAAATCAGTACCAATAATAAATAAGTACATAGATAGGTACACTAGTTACAAACCGCTTAGTACCTATATTGAACTAATTGCTGTACCCTAACAGGACACACTTATTAAAATAACATCTGTAAAATAAACGATTTGAATTTAGGTAGATCATTTGATAATCCTAACTAATATTATAAATGCGAAAGTAACTCTGTCTGTCGCGCTTTCACGCCAAAACTACTGAACCGATTTAAATGAAATTTGGGACACAGATAGTTTAAAGCCTGAGAAAGGACATAGACTACTTTTTTATGCGAAAAAAGGCGGTACCCAAAGACACTATTCCACGCGGAAGTCGCGGGCACAGCTAGTAGCACATATAAATCAAAGCATTTTGTACGTTACATCCACGCTATAGAGTTGATTATTACCTGGAGCAGAGTCGTGCCAGTGTACGTCGACAGAGCACGTCGTCGCCTGATGAAGTGCGTCGCCAGAACGCACGTCGCGCCGCCTCCACTGCGCCCGTGTCTAGTGCAGCCACCGCCTCGAGGAACATGGCGCCGTGCTCACTGTACGGATAACGACTCTTATTGCAACGGGATAGAGTACGTTTTATGAAGTGCTAGCTGTAGGTACATAAACAACTCTTATTGCAACGGGATAGAGTACGTTTTGTAGCTGTTGTGTCACGAAGTAGGCTAAATACAAAGCAACTAGCTCCTCCATGAGGTTTTGAAAATAGTGTTCATCGTGACGTCACGTGACGGCGACGGTGTCGGTCGACTCTCGTGCGTGAACCCGCCTGTTAGTGCTCGCGGTAACGGCGCACGACGGCCGCTAGGTACTAGTGACGGTACATTACCGATGGTGTCTATGCAGCAGCAGCAAGGCGCCGGCCGGCACGTCGTCACAGGGCGGCAGGTCGAGTGCTGGCGGTGACGGCGCACTGACGGCCGCTAGGTACTAGTGACGGTACATTACCGATGGTGTCTATGCAGCAGCAGCAAGGCGCCGGCCGGCACGTCGTCACAGGGCGGCAGGTCGAGTGCTGGCGGTGACGGCGCACTGACGGCCGCTAGGTACTAGTGACGGTACATTACCGATGGTGTCTATGCAGCAGCAGCAAGGCGCCGGCCGGCACGTCGTCACAGGGCGGCAGGTCGAGTGCTGGCGGTGACGGCGCACTGACGGCCGCTAGGTACTAGTGACGGTACATTACCGATGGTGTCTATGCAGCAGCAGCAAGGCGCCGGCCGGCACGTCGTCACAGGGCGGCAGGTCGAGTGCTGGCGGTGACGGCGCACTGACGGCCGCTAGGTACTAGTGACGGTACATTACCGATGGTGTCTATGCAGCAGCAGCAAGGCGCCGGCCGGCACGTCGTCACAGGGCGGCAGGTCGAGTGCTGGCGGTGACGGCGCACTGACGGCCGCTAGGTACTAGTGACGGTACATTACCGATGGTGTCTATGCAGCAGCAGCAAGGCGCCGGCCGGCACGTCGTCACAGGGCGGCAGGTCGAGTGCTGGCGGTGACGGCGCACTGACGGCCGCTAGGTACTGTCGATGGGCGAGGCTGGCGGCCCCCAATGGAGATGCTGGACCCTCGGATCGGTCGCGAGAACGATCGCGCTCCTCCTGAGTAAAATACCGTTTCAAACTTTTATCTTCATTTATTTTTGTGATCGTAATACCTTAAACTCACTTCGGACCCACCATACCTCTACTCGAGTATGGTGGGAACATGACCTATACCAACCTATATAACTATGCAACTAACCTGTTTATCATTATTCTCGACATTATCATCAGCGCTGTCACTGGCGTCCGGTGCATGTTGATCTGAATTAGGTTTAGCTCGAATTCCGTAGTAATGGTACTTCGAGTTGCCTCTAGTCCCCAGACGTCTGGTCCGAAGGCCCACAAACACGGAGCGAATGAGCTTGCCAAACGAAGCGGCATTCACTGGCTCCAGGTGATGGATCGTACAATGCCGCAGGTAATGAGCGTACAGCGTTGAGCGGGGAAGTGAAACGCCTGGGGAATTGTCTAGGTTTATTATAGAAGAAAATTGCTGGTCTTATTGTTTTCTTGTCACAAAGTTCACAACATTGTTTTTATTGTTCGACAGGCGTCGGTAGTAGCTCTGCCTTCTGTGCTATGGGTCGTGGGTTCGATCCCCACCAAGAACAAACATTTTGTGTGTGGCAAACACTGATGTTAGTTCTGTGTCTGGGTGTTACTATGTATTATAAGTATGTATTTACAAAAAAAAAGTATATATGTATTATATCAGCAATCTAGTTTCCATAGTACAAGCTCTGCTTAGTTTGGGCCTAGAGAGCGTTGTGTGTAATGTCATTTATATTTATTTATTTATTTATTCAAAAAATTCTATATAGTAAAGTTGACTGACATCATGACTGGAAGATCTTGACATTTTTTAAAACATTTTTTAAGACCAGCATTGCATTCGTAAATTAAAAAAAAAAAGTAATATTGAAAAGCTATAATAATGTTACCCTCAGCAGTTTCGTAGTGGTCTAGCAGCCATTGTACGGTGGCTGGTGGCATGCGCGGCGCCGCTCCGGCAGGCGAAGCGGGCGCCTCCGCTTCGTCACCCGCCACCTGATCACAACATTATACTTAATAAGACGAAATAATAACAAAAACATACGACAAATTTCACCAAATACATTTCATTTAAAATCTGCCCAACTATTCCTATTCATTCTACAAGCATTTTCGGACTGATATCGGTTCGATCTGATTACGAATTCGCTATTTCGATATCGGCTCGATATGGCACGTCGAGTCTTCATTGTGCGGCGAGGCTGCAGCCAATACGCGTAGATCAAAATTTCACACTAAACTTCTAAAAAGTTAGTTAGAAATTCTTAAAAAAATCTAAAATAACTATTGGTAAATTTTGTTAACGGATATTGTACTAAAAAAAGTTTATTTTTATTTTATTAAAATAGGACACCCAACACGGGTTTACACATGAACAAATAATTAGTCTAAGGGTCCGTTCACACAGACCGGCTCGGAGAGCATTGGCGCGCATTTTTCTTTTCACACAGACCGGATCGTATACGCTTGGAGTTGGTCGGAGCGGAGCCGCCAACTATTTCACATAGACCGGCTGGAAGCGATCTGAAAGCGGATGCGCTCGGAAACAGCTGCGCGAACGAGAAAAAGTACGCGATCGGAGCCGGTCAGCTCCTCTTATTATTAAACACCAAGCGCGTTCAAGCATTCTTAATGACAAAAGCAGGGCACATCCAAAAATAAACTTTACCACAAATAAGATTCTGCTCTCCTCTTCGAGCCGGTCTGTGTGAACGGACCCTAAGGGTTACAAAAAATAGTGTTTATACTACACCTGCTTGGAAAGTACCTTGATACTTTATCAAATTTACGGTAGAAAGTACGTCATTGCATATCGAACAAATATGCGGGGAGAAAACGCATCTGAGCGGGAGAGAAAAGTGTATGAAAATCCATTTCTTACGTGGTTTTTCTTTTTTTAATTTTGGGTAAGACTATGCGCCGGTAACCTAAATATCAAAAGCCAAAAAGTTTTTACAGTGAGTTTTTATCTCCAAGTTCGCAAAATGATACTGGCCACTAGCTGTGTGTTGGATGGTGTCGGGCTGGCAGTGCGACCCTGCGGCGGCAGGATAAACTATTTGAAAAAAGAACATGTGAAAATTGCAGACGCCATTAGCGCCATTTTCAATTTGTGTGTTGTTTGAGGATTCAGTTTTAGTTTTTTATTTTCCTCGTAGGTGTAGTATAAAGCACTATGTATCACTCGAGAGAAAGTGCGATTCCCGATCTCGGGTGTTTTAAAGCCCTCGCCTACGGCTCGGACTTCAAACGACACCCTCGACGGTAATCAGTCACTTTCTCCTCTCGGTGAACAATATACTATTCCTTAATATAATGTAGTCGGAGGGTAGGTAACGTTACGTACCACGACGCCATACGCAGTGTAGTCTGTTGATGCAGGCTCCCAGCCGGCATCGGGCTCGGTGACGGCGCCGCCGACCGTCGCCACGCCGTACACCGGGTACGAACGCAACGTCTCACTGTATCACATACCATCATCATTCGCCATTTCGACTTTTACAGACGATTTAATGCGAAGGATAAAGCCAGACAACCTTCTCGCTCGCACATTTCAACATTTTTGAAGATATAATGTAATTATGTGAAATTGCAGAGCTTCAGGGTCGAGAGAATTACAATGCAAAGGTTCAGTAAAAATATCACATTGATCGAAACAAGCTTTCCGACCAAAAAACTTATACCAATGCGATAAATTAAAGTGCACATTTTTTGGTTAGAAAACTTGTTTGGATCAATGTGATATTTTTATAGGCTATCGATATAAAACCGGGAAATTAAACTTTAGTAAGCTTCCTGAAAAATTTTATATTCAAAATGGCGGCCGCCAACCCGCCCCTTTCCCTTAGCGCGCAAACAAAGAAAACTGAACGGGGTATAGAGAACACGTTGATTTTCTGAAAAAATACAACTCATAGTGCAAAAGGCTTAGTTTCTTGTTTGTTGTTTATTTCCTCAGTGTTTAATAATAAAGTTCCATTTAAATAAATAAATATCTTTGGACATTACACACAACGCCCTCTAGTCCCAAAATAAGCAGAACTTGTACTATGGGAACTAGATAGATGATAGAATACTTATATACTTATTTTTTTCGTAAATGTGATACTTATGATATTTAAAGCCGTGTTGGCCGAGTGGGATTGCACCTTACTTTCGATCCGAAGGTCGTGGGTTCGAATCCCGGCCGTGCATGAATGGATTTTTCGTTAGGAAAATTTATATGCGCATTAACACGAACTTAACGGTGAAGGAAAACATCGCGAGGAAACCCGCGGCCTAGTCAGCTCCGCACGTATTGATCTGTCTTTCCTGTGGATATGGCTGACTAGACTGAGAGGATGGTATAAGTGCTGGGCAAGCGTACTCCATCTAAAACATTGTCCCAGGCACTACAGTGTGTCGTTAAGTGTAGGCATAGGTTGCCTCCTGACGCTGTATAAATCATATTGAATAGATGTAAAGGCCTAATAATATGATATTTAATTTACTTACATAGATTGGTGCCCTTGTGCGTATATCTCTTGCGGCTCAGTGACGTACTGTACATGGTAGTTGACGCCGTTTGTTCCCTCACCTGTCACCAAAAAAAATATAAAAATTTCCATTTTTTTTAACAAAATGTCCCCAAGATTATTTAGCAGTTCCAATGATGATATTAGAGCAGGCAACTTTTATGTAAAATAAAAACATAATAGACATACCGATGTTAGAAGACACGCAAAAACATTCTTAAATATGTTAGAGAAAAAATTTGGTTTATTTTTTACACGTAAGAAAAACATGCATTAGTATTTATTATTATATGATCTGTGGCATTAGTAAGATAAGGTATTTATTAGTTGGTAACTAATTACTAAAAAAAATTAAAACTTGGTTATATAATATAATAAACCAGAAAATTCTAAAAACTCTAAAATAACACTTCCTGAAATAACGCGTATATTCAACACAAAAACTTTTCGACTCTCGCTAATACCAAAACTCAATAAGATTATCAATCTACTAAATAAATCAAAGGCTCGATAAAAATAGAATAACTTAGTAGACGAATACCTACGTGCCTACATAAAGGAAGGAAAATCTAATGACCAATGATGAATTCTTCACAAATTCGGCAACACCAACCAACAAAGACAATAAAACACCAATTAAAAGTAGATATAGCCGAAACCATGTGAAAAAGACAATATAGCTTAACGACTGACAGGTAACAATTCCAACAGCACACTCACAAAATTAATTTGATAAAACAAAGCACTTGTTCCTTTGTCTCGTTGATTGTTCACTGTCAATCGTCAAGGTAGGGTAGACTTACAAGGGTAGTAAGGACGGTAGCGAGGCACTTCCATAGCGGCCGACGTCTCCCAGGCAACTAGCCTCAGCTTCCGGAGCAACACAGTATCCGACATACCTCTGTCTCTGTCGGCCTATGTACATGCTGCTCTCGCTCAGTATATAAACGCCCCCACCTGGATTGGACTCCTATGTCACGCGAATCAGGTTGTGTTCCAACCTGAGCTTTATGGCGATGGATTTTAATTCAAAATCGAGAAAGTAATCCAGTGGTGGAATATACAGCTAAGGTGCCTGCCAGCGCTGATTTTGAGCATTGTGTCTCGAAAATTTAACATAAAAATCAATATTTGAGTTCATGTAGAAAACTTGAGTGCCTAGAATTATATTACCGACGAATTATCTGAATAGATCATGCAATAAGAAGGCTATGTTTCAAACCTAACCGTAAGCCAAAGACTTGCCACAGGACGACTTAGAAAAGTGCCCTAAAGTACAGCAAAACAAAAAGTCTTCGATTACGATGTGATTTTTCTACAGCAACAGGACCAAGAAATATCAACAATTTGATCACACACAGTGAAACTTCACGCCAGAACGGAAAATTATTCGTATTGTGCTTCAAATCCCTACCTGTTTTGATTTTGCAACTGATATTAGAAAACTTTCCTTTATGATCTGTTTCACTGACGAGGGGATTGAAGACGATAATTGCAAGACACGTGCCGCACAGGTAATATGAGATACGTTGCTAAAATCAAGGTAGTTTATTACAAAAACTAAAATAAGGGGAGTTCGAAATATTTTCATCTCTTTAGCTAATCTCTAACCGTGTTAGTTAAAGTAAAATAAATAAATAAATAAAAATAGATTAATTAGTTAATTTTCCAAAAGAGATAAGTATAATGTAGCCCCTGATGCTGTATAAATCAATCTTGACTAGATGTAAAGGCCTGATACGGAGATCCATTTGGACATTAGACTCCTATACAAGCCACCATACTACAAGCAAGACATTGCGAATCGGAACGTATTCTTTCCGAACACAAAAAAGAAGCTCCTTCCAAATTTCTTTTTTAGAAACAATTTTAACCACCTTCTTCCCATTCATTTTGAGCGGATATGTAACTTCATGGCAAAAATAAGTACTGCATTTGACATTTTGTTTTATCAGTTCATCAAGCCAAATGCGCAGGATTTCATAGCGTCTCAGTATGATATAGATAGATTATAGAGAATGCTTATCTACCTTCGTAGTAAGCACGGTGCCGTTACTCTACTTTTGAAAACATCCCAATTTATAGGAAATACCTACACTAAGACCAATAAACAATATGAAGCAAACATTTCATCATTATACATATTTCAAAGGCCACTTTTGATATAGTTACATAGAAACATCCAGGGACGCTACCTGCTTTCCATTTCGCTCGATCGATTCGTCTAGTCGACATCAAACGGCAACCCTATTTACCAAGTAGACAAGACACATAATGGAAAACGAGATAAATACATAACCGGGATGGCACGCGTCAAAGGTATCCAAGCAGGTGAATTATAGTTCCAACAAAAGACGGCACTCAATGGTATAAACTATATAAATGCCCCCCTTGATAATGCACCATTGATAATGATCGTTCAGGTAGATAATCCATGGGGGCATTTGCAATTATTCCGCGATATGAATTTTTTTTCTTACATCAAAGATATAAAGCTCAATTTGGAGTGTAAAAATAGGGTGGATTTTAATATGGTATCAGTTTGACAGGTGCGTATAATCAGATTGAGAATGAGATACGTCGGAGGGTTGTTTGTTTGGTCAGTGTCAAAGGTTTGTGAAGTCTTTGAAGATTTGTTATTGTTAGTTTCAAACCACGGCTTACGAGGAATAAGAAGCCTGTTATAAGATGAAGCAAACGAAAGCGACTGTCAACTGCTGTTCAGTTCCCACAATGATGGACTCAGTACAGCACTGCAATTGTGTGAAAATAAAGAGCTTAGTATGTTGCATTAAAAATCTTAAGCAAAAGAGAAGTAAAACTTGCTTTCGCAGTCGGCCGGCTCCTCTTTCCACTTCTGCTCTGGTTTCAACGGATCGGTTACTGTTGGTACACCACGTGACAAGAACACATACATAAGTGCAAATATAAAATTGTGCGGAAATCAACAAAATAAGCCTACGGGCCCTGCGCGTGATTATGCCTATAATTTTATCAGAGTTCAGTTTATTTACCGGTTAGTATATTTAGCAGCTACTATGCAACGTACCTAAGCTACTTAGAAAGGTATAGTAAATTGATAAGTTTGAAAATTTTATAGCGACAAAATCTACACTGAATATAACACGACGGCAGCATAATAAATGTCCTAAGACCAACCACCACCGGTTACCTAGGTTAGTTTAAGAATTCCCATCGTTTAGTATTAGTTGCATTGCAGTTCCGTTTCGGTTACATAAGAAAAAAAAGGCAACTTGCTTTTGAGTTCAGGGTCCTCATCTTTCCATTTCTGCTCTCGTTTCAACGCCCCCGTCACTGTGGGTACACCACACGACACGAACACATACATAAATATCAAACTTAATGTGCAAATAAAAAAAAAGTGCAGATACCTACATCATGCTTTAAAAAAAATATCAACTAAGAAGGTACTTCTAACGAAGAAATAAGTGTTTGCTACTACAAAGTTTTCTGTGATGGTCTGGTGTATTTATTGCATGCTAAAATTAAAAAAGTATAAACAAGGCCTACTTCTATGTATAAAGTTCAAACACTTACTAGCGACGGTGATGAAAGTATGCTGTGCCTCGGCATTGGGGCTGGACTGTCCTGAGCTGTCTCCGTTGACGCCGTTCACTTCCACAACTGTGCTGGACACCTGGGGATATCGGTAAAGAGAGATTAAACCGCTATTGTCATTTGAAAGAATATCTCTCCTATCCAAGTGAAGTAGTAAATTGCTAAGTGAAGTATTAAGTTACTAAGTGAAGTAGTAAATTGCTAAGTGAAGTAGTAAGTCGTTCCTAGACGAACGCATTAAAGCACTGTGTAGGTACACTACAGTATTCAACCTTGAGGCAGTCAAAAAGCCAATAGTTGGCTCTTCTCTTGGACCATCAAATTTCCTTAGAAAGCCTACTTACAATTTTTCTTTCTAAAATGATTTAACTTTCAGGCAAGTAATTTTGACCGGGACGCTGTTGTTACCACTAACAACAAGGAAGATATTCCTTGATTATTCGGAAGAAGAACTGATAACGCCAATAGAAACCATCTAGTTTAGAACTGCACCTCACTCCACGTTTTCTTTAAGTTGACGCACATTCATTCTAGATTAGACGTACTATAGCTCTGCTAATTTATTGTAACGTACCTGTTGTATAGCGTGCTGCAGATGTATGGAGTCAGGCAGTTCCGGGATGACAATCAGCTCGCGAACCGAACTCGGTGATGTTCCGCCCGCACCGTTCTGTGCAAATATCACCAGGTTATTATACTACCAAACTAATCCGTACTCTAGAGAACATTTATTTCCATCGAAGAGGAGATAAATCGTACGTCGTCCCTTGCTCATTTCACGTAAAAATAGACGAAAATAGTTTGTTAACTCTTCCGCAGATAGTACGCTGTTAGTGCGCTCGTGCTAAGACCAGCAAGCATGCAGTGTAACGTCTTGTCCCCAAAATAGGTGTCCTTTCAAAATAGGTTTGTAGACAATAACATTAGCAATAAGGACTCTGTAAGTGTAATCTGTTTAGTGTAAATATGCCCTTTGAAAAGGGAACACATCAATGCAGTTATATCAAACAGATAATAGACTTAGAGAAGCAATAAAGGGTGAACCGCGGTAACCATCGGGTTCGCTGTTTAGGCGATGTGATTTTGCAGCCCCTCCCCAGAAGAAGATACAATAGTCTACGATTGATTGACAAAGCGCAAAGTAAGCGATAATAGCCGCTACGTGCCTCAGAGTCTTTATAGATAAGTTTGCAAAACCTAGTTACCAAGACACCGATATTTCTAAGTGTGGTTTGCAGCGGACTAATCACTTGTAACATCTACCGAATTTATGAACAAGGGCTGAATAGTCCGCCTAACTGTTTCAACCAATATTTTAGTGTGCCGTGTGAATCCGCCTCTAGAGATGCCCCTACGTATTGTATCAAACTCGGCGAGAAACCTAATGAAGAAGGACACAAGCAAATAAGTAGTCCAGAACTGAACAAATGTGAGTAGTAAGGGAAACAATATGAATGCAATACTGAGCTTGAACTTGAACTAAGATATAGTACATTACTGCAGCGGCCTGCAACAGAGGCAATGAGGGAAGAACGTGTAAATGTGGGCCGAGTCGAAGACGAGGCACACATACGTGAGTCCATAATTGCCTAGTTGTGGGCAAGGCTTTTATAGTACCTACTTTTTTCAAATAATGCGCGGAAATTAAAACTAAGTTTCTAGGCTAAGTTTTTAGTTGAAAATACAAAATAATTACTTTTCAAAACCAATAACGAACAAAGTTACAGTGTTCATTTGTTTTTTTTTCTTCGATAATCAGCTTTCTATTTGAAAGCCTGTTCGAAATTTGAATAAAACCTTTGATAAGTTACCTCCTTGGTTGCCATGTTAAGGAGTAAAAGATCGTTCCATTTTAAATAACACGACAGTAATGAGTTTTGTATGTAATTTATATCGCCGCTAAACACACCGGCAATGCATTTTCATACATTTATTGCCGGCCGCTGCTCGCATGTGTTTGGCCAGTACTGCATTTTCGATTTATCTCGAAGAAGGTTGTCAAAATAATGCTTTAATTTCGAAGCATGTTTGAGAAAAGTTAGTTTACCTGCGCGGGCGCTGCGAGTCGAGCCGCCATGTCGGGCGAAGCTGGCGGCGAAGACTCGACGAGGACTTCGTCGCCGGCGCACTCAAAGTCTGGAACAACATTGCCAACTATCACGTCATTTTGTATGAAGCGTTCAAAAGCTGCGGTCTTTTATCGTACCCCACCCCTCTACGCGCGCGCGTTGGTAACGCCATCGAGGTTTTCCGTCAAGTGGAAAACCATAAATTAGAACTGAAAATTCCGGCGTAGCTCCGTCAGATGTCATCGTAGTAAATACAACTGGCGACGTTTTTATGAATTAGATGCACCAATTTCTGAATATAAAATTTCATCTATACAACAAAAGAACAGTTGAGTGGGTACAAAAGTTTTCAAATTCACCTGCCCCATGCATTGATGGCCAAATACCTACTGCTCAATACCAATTAAAATAATTGGAAAGGGGAATGCACCCCTATCTACTTTAGATTAAGTTACCTGCACATAATTAGGAAACCTTATAGCTTAATAGTGCAAAAGATTTTAGATGTGATAAATATGAAGGTTACTTCTCTTTTAAGTTGCTAAACAAGATTTTATCTTTGTTAAGTACCAAAAAGGATTTCTAAAAAAAAATTTTTTCTTCATTAACAATAATAAAACCTCAGATTTTGCAAATTATAGTTACTTTTGCATCTTACAAAGTCCTAAAGATCATCCATCATACTTACAAAAAAATTGAATTTCATTGTATTTATGTAAATATAACAATTAATTGGAGTTATAATCTGAAAACCCATTACAAAACAAGAAGTTTGTTGTACAGCAACAGCAAAATAACAAATAGAGTGTTGTTAATGGTTGCATAACACCGTCCCAGCCACTCGGAGATGTTATTGATCTGTCAGGCTCCCGGGCGGAGACCGCGGTGTATCCAGGCAACACCTCATCCCTCCGCACCTTCGCTCTCACAAAACAGCTATTCAATACTCACTCTCCAAATAGAACACATTTTCAAACCCCATCTCAGACATTTTGATATTATAAATTGTGATTTAGCACTTGTACACAGCAGATACGCATAGTTGTGATGGAACACTGAGCTTTGTGATATTGAGTATTGATCCAACAAGCAACTGTCTCTAGGCAGACATTTTACGTAGAGCTGGGTGGTTAGTTGTGTGAGACACAGGCCACAGTGTGCGTGCTTGTGTCATAGGGAAATGTTAGGGTGTGCAGGTGGCCGTCACGCTCTACTGATGCCACCTGCTATGTGAGGTAATGCATCACTGCACAATCTAAGTAAGTAGGTACTTATTTTATGTATTGTCTATGCAATCAATAATGTATGTGTATCTATTGATAACCGAATAAAGACAAATATCCTATAAAATTAAAATGTTTTAGATAAGCACTTTAGTTGATTTTCTTGTGTCATTTGTTCTTTAGTTACCTTTAGGTTCCTGAGTATAAAAACTAGCTAGGCAGCATAACTGTGAGTCCTAGCATAGCATATTTATCTAATATTTTTAGTAAGGTACCTATGTAGACTATTGGTTGAAGTAAACCACAATGGGTAAGTTCAAAGAAAAACTTTGGTATCAAATGTTGTTTAATGGGAATTAAATAGGTATGTTTCTAGAGGGATAGGGCCCGGGTCGTGCCAGGCACCACTGACTCTCGTGTCTCGTTCCCCGAATGTCTTTCGGTCCGCCCGTTCCTTCCTATCATAACGGGATAGAGGGGAGCTCATTCGGGACTCTCATGTCGTGCTAGTAGCAGCGTCTTCTGATTAGATACAATCGCCCTTATCAAATAGATTAGCCAAGCTTTCCAAAATAAAATACCAAACTCACCTGCCAGCCCTTTTTATGTGCCAGCCACAAAGTTCGATCTGTCAAACACCGCACCCGATGTTAGCTTTAGGCTTTAGCCCTTTCCAGTATTCGGGAAAATTAACTAAATTCACATAATTTGGCCAAACGAATCCCTAGTAAAATAATTTCCAATCCAAATACTAGAACAGCAACGAGATAAGAATTTGGCTTATCAGTGTTGTTGTTCTACTGGTACACTCGTTTCCTTGGCTACGCTACGGACGGAAAAGGAAGGACGCACCGCAACGCACGATAGAACGACCCCGGCCATCACATCAGCTGGCTGCAAAGAATGTAATACGTAGTTCCTACGTAAGAAGCGGGCCTCCCATTCTACCAAAATGACATGCTGAAAATCTCGTTTTGTATGAAACGCAAGTTCAAATTCATCAGTTTCCTACATTGCTCGTTTTCTGGCTGGATGGAATGGAGTAGCGTTGTGCCAGTGCCATGCCATACCATGTGATGTGTCATGTTGGATGTGCCGCTTGCTTCGTACACAGCGTGCACTTACTGAAGACAAATCGATTTTTAATCGATTGGTGGTTTGAAGTGAGATGAGAACCACTGTTCGAAGGGTAGGTAGACTAAGAACATAATAGCGGCGAAGAACGGTTTTGGAATAGAATCTCTAAATAAAGCAAATGTAAATTTTTTTGTGACTTTATTTTTTAATCTCCCCTTTGACCCTTAAGAACTAATCCCTTGACCGATTTTCTTCATTTTTCAAACCAGTAAAATTTAAATAGAGTAGGTACTTAGGTACTATCTGTAGACCTTACCTACTGAATTTGGTTTAGATTGGGTAACCGGTTTGAAAGTTTAAGCTCGAACAAACTTATACACCGATTTACCTGTTGTCATTGTCACTAAGATTTTCGTTCGCTTCACTCAATCAATTTATCATACCTAGCATGACTGTCTCTAACCATCTACGATATCATTATTTTTTTTAGGTACCTACTACCTACCTTCTTCGAGGCCCTTCAATTCAAAGATTAGGATTGAACTGTTAGAATCACTCGTATGGTCAATGTTTTCTTTCTGGTTACTCATTTGTTATAGATCTACAGGATACTGGTTGGCACGACGACGACAATGTTATTACCTAAATGATTATTAAACTCCACAAAGTGTTTTTAAAATCACCTTGGTAATTAATTTTATTTAGTCACTATTGAATAAAAATTAATTGACATTGCTGATTAATATTTGTCAGTTGTTTTGAGTAATAATCACGATGGCTGGAAAGATAAACAAATTAATAAGGTTGGTTGTATGTTTAAAAAGAGGGTATAAGTGATAGGTACCTATTAGACCTACCTACATAATCAAATCAAACGCTTCGTCGTAACTATGAACGAGTCAACCCACTCACAGCAGTAGCATTGTCCGTTAGTATAACATACCTACTACCTATAGCTAGCTACCAAGTGAAAAAAGTCAAAGTAACCGTACGGTAAAGTAAAAAGTAGTACCTACCTATAGTAGTATAGATCGTACGAAAAGCCTAATTGATCGAGTGAGCGAAGCGAACGAAGATCTTAGTAACAGCTTGGGCAAAATGCTTTGTTCGAGCATAACTTTCGAACCGCTCGCTCATTTAACCTTCACCGAATTTGGTGGGTCTATGGATAATATTTTTAAGTTTTACAACTTTAGGTAGGAGCTGTACCTACCTAATGTTGTAAGGGTATTATTATTATTATTATGGACTCCCGTTTCCGCATTTAGACTCAAAGTTGGTCCATTATACGTGGGGGGGTGAACTGGCTATGCGTGTAGCCAGCCTAACTCCTCCCAAAAGCACAGAAGCTTCCTGGGGGCTTCGCAGGCTTGGAGGAGTGACCTAGGGGTGCTTAGGATTTCTTGTCGTTGTGTAGCTACGCTCTCGCATTCCAGGACTACGTGGGCAGCTGATTCTTCTTCGGTAAGACAGCCTCTGCAGAGTGGACTGTCTGTGGCTCCGATGTTGTATAGATGTTTGTTTAAGGGACAGTGGCCTGTCAAGGTCCCTACGATGATTCTAAGGTTACGTCTATCCAGGCTCAGTAGACGGCGTGTTAGTCTTGGTGTGAGGGCTGGAATTGCAGCTCTTGACTGTCTGCAGTCGGTAGTACGTGTCCAGCGTAGGTTGTGTGCGTTTAGGGTGTTTAGACGCACCCATGTGCGTAGCTGGGAGAAGGGTAGGGGAAGGAAGGGTGCTGGCCCTTCCGATATAGTCTCTGATCCCCTTCTTGCCAACTCATCAGCAGCGTCGTTTCCCAGTGATCCGCTATGCCCCTTTATCCACTGTAGGGTTATCCTATTTTTAGTGGCAATGCTTTCTAGGGCGAGGTGGCATTCGTGTATGAGCTTGGATGTGCAGTTGTGGCTCGCCAGAGCTCTGAGTGTAGCTGTGCTGTCCGAGAGGATTCGTATGTTGTAGTCTTGTATTCCTCTCCTGTTGATTGCTGTAGCAGCTTCGGTGATGGCTGCACATTCGCATTGAAAAATGGAGCTGTGTGGCCCGAGGGTCATTGAGATGTTGATGTTCAGGTCCAGCGAGTGTACTCCGGCTCCTGTTCCCTGTTTTGTTTTTGAGCCATCGGTGTAGATTCGTACTTCGCTGTTGCCCGATTGGTCTCTTTTGTCCTCATGGGTTTGTATTCGGTAGTGCTTCTGGAATATTTGTTGTTTGGGGATCTTATCGCATGGTGCGCCTGTTAACGGCTCGTGCTTTAGTGCCCTTTCCAGAATGGATGCGTGGGGGCTCCTGGTTGCTCCCCATAGGTTTAAGTGTTTGAGTCTGATAGCGGCCATCGTCGCTTCCTGTTGTATGTAAAGATCAAGTGGCGTTAGTCCCAGTATTATCTCCAGGGCAGCCGTCGGTGTCGTTCTCATGCAACCTGTTACTGCAGAGCATGCTAGTCTCTGAAAGCGTTGCAGTTTAGTGATGACGGTGTTGAGTTCGGTTCTGGTCCACCATACAATTGCACCGTATGTGAGTGCAGGTCTTATTGCGGTTGTATAGAGCCATAAGGTTATTTTTGGCGAAAGTCCCCATGTTTTCCCAAGCATTCTGCTGCATTGGAAGAATGTGGCACTCGCGCGTTGCAGTTTGTAATCAAGGTGCTTATTCCAGAGAAGTTTACTATCTAGTATGACCCCTAGATACTTGACTTCGCTGGTTAGTTTGAGGTCTGTGTTGAACAGCTTGGGTAGTTTCAGGTTGCCCAAACTTCTTTTGTGTGTGAACATGATGAGTTCTGTTTTAGTGGGGTTAACTGATAGCCCGTGGTCAGTGCACCAGTCTTCGATGGTTTTAAAGGCCGATTGCATGAGGCTGCAAAGGACGTTTTCGAAGCATCCGGTTGCGAGGATAGCGAGGTCATCTGCGTATCCCACTGTGACAAGCCCGCGGCCGTTCAGTTTACGGATTAGTTCGTCCACTACTATGTTCCATAATAGGGGTGAGAGAACTCCTCCTTGCGGGCAGCCTCTTGCTACTATACCTCTTGTCGTGGTGTTCACTGTGAGTTGTATTGCTCTGAATTTAAGCATGTTGTTAATCCATTCAGCTAGCGTGGGGGGGACACCGTATCTTGTCAAAGCGAGATCTATGCTAGTGAAGGTTGTTTTGTCGAAGGCACCTTCTATATCTATGAAGGCTCCTAAAGTCGGTTGCTTTGTGACTAGACCGCCTCCTATTCGAGCGACTACGCTGTGGAGTGCGGAGTCTGTTGATTTTCCGGGGCTGTAGGCGTGTTGTTGCGGATGTAGCGGCTGGCGAAGAAGAGTGTTACCCCTAATTTCCTGGTCGCATATCCTTTCTAAGGTTTTGAGGAGGAACGATGTGAGGCTAATGGGACGGAATGATTTCGCCATTGTATAGTCGCTCCTGCCTGGTTTTGGTAAGAAGATTACCTTCACTTCCCTCCACTTCTGGGGTATGTAGCGGTGAGCGACACAACCCCTGAAAATGTTTACCAGGTGTTCGGCAAGTTTTTCGCCGCTCCATTTCAAAAGGGCTGGGAAGATTCCATCTAGGCCCGGAGATTTAAAGGGAAGGAAGCTGTTGATGGCCCAACTTACTTTTTCTTTGTTGATGAGGTTCTGGGCCGTGGTCCAGTCTTGGCTACTGGCTGCTCGTTCTCTGTGAGCTTCCCATTCGTGAGAGTCTAGTATGCGACACCCTGGGAAGTGAGTTTCAAGCAGTAGTTCGCTGGTTTCAACGTCTGTCTTAGTGTATGAATTGTCAGGTTTTTTCAGATATCCAATGGTGCGCCCTGGTTCGCTGGATAGGATGCCTTTAATTTTGGCTGCCTGACTGGTGTTGTCGATGCTTGTACAAAAACGTTTCCAACACTCTAGTTGCCTGAGTCGTATACGCTTTTTGAAGGTGGATTTCGTGGAGTGGTATTTCTCCCAGTCTCTGGTTTGTCGGGTGTTCATTGCTCTGTTGAAGAGTTTCCGTACTTTGCAACGTAGTCTTTGCAGTTCCGGGCTCCACCAGTGTCGTTTGTTGTCCCCTCTCGGTGTCACGAGGGGACATGATTGTTCGTAGCTGTTGGTTAGGGTTTGGGTGAGTTCGTTGATGTATTGGTCAATCTCGTTTAGCTTTAGGAGATCCGGTGGCGCGCTACCGGCTGCTAGTGCTGATTGGACAAGTTTGGCGAACTTTGTCATGTCAGTCTTGCGTGGAACGCGCCTCGGACTCGGCGACGGCACGGTCATGAAAAGATTGAACCGAATCCATCTATGGTCCGAGCACGACGCCTCGTCGGATACGCGCCAGTTCGAGAGAGAGCGCGCTACCCCTGCTGACGCTAGAGTTAGGTCTATTATAGTTTGCGCCCGGCTGTTGACGAAAGTTGGTTCCGAGCCGTGGTTCATTATACTAAGGTTAGTGGATATTAAGAAGTTTACCAGATCTTCACCGCGGGTGTTGTTCCTCTCGCTGCTCCAAAGATTATGGTGCGCGTTGGAATCGGTACCAATGATGAGCTCCAGTCTTTCCCTCTCGCAGTACTCAACGAGTGATGCCAGCTCTGGCGATGGGATGTCTTCGTCACTGGGCATGTAGACTGACGCTAAGACTGTGTCGCAGAGTTGGTTGGTGGCATCTGTCGCGATCCTAATTGCTGTTAGGTCTCTAGAACAGAATTGGGTGATTAGTGTGGTTTGTAGGAGTTTGGGAGTGATAATGCAAGTTCTAGGGTCGCTTACAGTGGTGTCCAGGAGAAGATTTCCACCAGTGTTGAGCAGACCACAAACTCGGCCCTTTCGGATCCACGGCTCCTGGATTAGGGCTATGGTGGTCTGGGTGTTGTCCTCCAGCGCTTTGCGTAAGGAAGCCGTCGCAGTGAGGCTGTGCTGGAGGTTGGTTTGTAAGACGGAGACGGCCTTACGAGGGACGCAGTGGAGAGGAGTTAAGGCAGCTGTCGCTGGCCTCGCTCCCCTCGACGTCCTGAAAGCAGTCCTCGTCAAGTGAGGACGCTGGTGGAGGGTCGACTGTTAGGTCCATTTCATCCGGTTGGGGTTGCGGTGAGGTGGCATCATCCTTCACGGTGGTGTGAGTGGTCGGTGTCGGTACAGCCGGGGTGTGCGGATGGTCCTTTGTGGACGCACTGGTCTTCTCGCCGAGGATCCGGACGTAGGGTATAAAGGGAGTTAAAAATGTCGAACAAAATAACAAATTGGGTGTCATGTAGGTATGTACCTAATAGGGCTTTATTTAGACATTTCAAGTCCGTTTTTGTTTTTGTTCTAAGTATATATTTTGAGCTACATAACTTAAATACAAAGTTGGGAAAACCAGTATAGGTATAAAGTGAGCTGAGCTACCTACCATTTCTTAGAGTCCATTAACTTTGTAGTTCGTATTGACTGGTAGGTACCTACTTAGCTAGATCGCGGGATCTATGCGATTTGCAAAGTTAATCTCCACCGCTGCTAAGACAAATATTTTTTTAGTTTTATTATACCCCGTCCGAAAAACGTAAGAGGTGTTATAAGTTTGACAACGCTGTGAGTCTGGCTGGTGTATCTTTTATTTTTAACAGACTTCAAAAAAAGCAGGAGGTTCTCTACCTACCTAGGTACCACTTATCTCCTATCATTTGATGATGAAGGCATACCTATCAAATAATAAATGATGTCGGGTTTGAAGTTTTCAAACATAGAGGTACCTTACTAGTTAGGGTGTAAGAAAGTTGACGTACGCTACCGGTGACTGTGGTTGTGTCCCGTCTTTTTTTGGTGTCCCGTTTGGGCTCTGCATACACTCTGCATACTAAACAAATAGCAAACTTGTGATTCCGGTGTCCACACATTGTCATCCGGATCAAAGTCATGGCATAATATTCTGTTGGTCAGTTGGTAGTTTGCATTTAGGTCTATGGCAGCCTCTTATTTTTGTTTTTTTTCATTGATGACACTGGCAGAATGTTGACTGGACATGACATAGATCATTGTTTTGACAGCTAAGTATAAACAAAAATCACCCATCATCCGTCACTGCACTGATGACTGCAAGCGCTGCAAGCAATGCATGCAAGTATTAATTTTTATTTCTGGTTTTCAGATTCTGACTTGTAACCTTATTGATGAATTGACTAAAACCCACTTGTTTCTTCAAAATGAAACTAACAATTAAGAAATTGCAGGGCGGCGATTGCACAGTCGAGGTTTGTGTCTACTACTTAGAATATAAGTTCATAATTCGCATATCGTCGCAGTTTCTACTGTCTCAACTAAGTACCTACCCAATTCACAAGTTTTCTCATAAAAATGCTACTTCCAGGTTGAACCCACATCAACTATTGCAGACATAAAAACACAAGTGTCTGAGAAACTCAAAATACCTGTTCATGAACAAAAACTTCTTTTCCTCGGAAGGACATTAGTAGATGGACAAGTTGTTCAATCCTACCCTACACTGAAAGATGGGAGTAAGCTCAACTTGATAGTGAAGAAACCAGAAAAGCCTCCAGGCCTCTATGATGTACTATACAAAGAATTCAAAAAATCTGGCTTACCGGAAGCTGAAGCCAGCAGTAAAGCCAAAAAGTTTGTTCAGGTTATAGAAGAGAAGTTCAAGAAGTACTCTTGGGATGATATTGAGAAGCTTTCTGAAGACTGCATGCGTGAGGAATACTTAGGAGGAGGAAGACAAGGAATCACTTCATGATTGCGGGCTGGAGTTTATCTACTTTCTAGCTGACACATGATCTTTTAAGATTATATAATAATGGTGTTGATTTTGTCGTTTGCCAATTACTTACTAAAAGTATTTAAATTACAAAAATTATTGTTGATAATTTAAGTATAGGTACCTACTAAAGTTCTAATTACAATAACCACTCAACACTCCTAAAATAATCATTTATCAATCAGATATTTCAGCACCAAAATCAATGTTGATTATTAATGTAACATACCAGCAGCCGAATAGAAAAAAATGTAATTTTAAGATTGTCATTGTTGTGGGATGTTAATTTGGACCGTATAAATATAAACATTACAAGATGTGTATATTTTTACGGATTTTTAGTTATAGCTGTAACAACAGAATTGCCACTAATAAATATTCTTGGACATACCTAACACTGAAAACACTTTCTAGTCCCAATATTTTGTAAATCGCCACTAGCTCTGTCCCACTACCATAAGCACTTTTCGATTTACTATTTCATAATATTATATATAAGTCAGTGCACCAGAGATATTGACAAACTAATTTGTAAAATCATCATTGAATTGACGCGCTGAAAATTGATAAAAAGAAACACTGCAATAAAACATGAGGACAAAGTTTATTTTGTATTATTCCACCATCGGTTCCTAACTATAATACATTAAAGTTGATGGCAAGTTGGCACTTCCATGCCTTACACTAAATACAGGTAAAAATATTAAATGCAAAATATTAGGTACATACATACATACTATAGATCGGAGTACAGACTAGCAAATAGTGCTATAACTTTATTTTAACTAAAGATACTTTTTATAAGGATTATTCATTTTTTTTATCATACGATAGCAAACCAGCTATCATCGAAAACGTAAATTCTACTATGTTAGATCGAGCACTTCAATCAACTCTTACTGCAGCAAGTCACATTCTTTTAAAAAGATTATCGAAAATCGGATTTCTTTTTACCATTACCACTACCAACAAAATTGGAAAGCAAGACCATCAGAAAATATACCTTAGAAATTAAAAATAGCTGAGGCACTTCTCTTACAGAACCTACATTCAAACAATCACAACCTTTCATAAGACTTTCTCAAACATCATTGCTCTCAGTTCAGTCAATAGTTGTAGGTAACAAAATATTGGCATTTTTGGACACTTCAATCTATAGACAAATAGCGCTCTTGACGATTACACGAGAAACATTTTGTCTAAGATCTTCAACCAAATAATATAACTAAATGGAACATTCTGTTATTGGGTTCCCAGACAGTCTGGTAGCGCGGTAGTCGGCCCGACTGTCACGGAATAGCGTCATCAGATTGGTTGTTGGGATAAAGCGTCATTCCTCTCTATCCAACAACTAATCCGATTACGTTTTTGCGGACTACCGAATATGAGACTCCATTAGTGCATAACACAAGGTATTGGTGAGCTAAGTAAAAGAATTGACTGGTCTAATTGAGCTCAACTAGACCAGGGTCAAATCTTTTATTTGAAAGTTATTACCTGTAATCTAATGGATAATATCTTGTGCATTTAACCTAGCGACTATTTATTTACGTATTCAACAATTACATTAAGATCCAGTAATTAATACACCTATTACATGACTAACGGTTATAATAATCAATTATTGAATTTAGACACAACTTCTGGTTAATTTATATTATTATAAAAATGATTTGTGGTTATAATATGAATACTTTAGAATTTAGATTAAAAATAGTTTATACAATTTGGTGAAAGATAAAATAAAAGAGCACCATAAATTAAGAAAACTACAGTAAGAATTTGTGAGTAAAATATCATAGAAATACAGTCAAGAAACTGAAACAGAGGGCCTAGTACGAGTTTTCAGTGTCGCCCTCACTAGTGCGCCCAGCACACTAGTGAGCGCTGATTTGTATGGAGACACTGAGCGGATTATTTGAGAAGCTCGAAATGCGAGTACGGGCTTGGTGTAGACCAAGCTTCTCAAAGAATCCGCTCAGTGTCTCCATACAAATAAGCGCCCACTGGTGTGCTGGGCGTCAGACGTTTCACACCAGATTTACACACCAAAACTCGTACTAGGGCCTCAGTTCCCAATTTAAAAATAAATAGGTACTTACAGAGCACCTAACGATATTCCACTAGGCCCTAGTGACCCCTAGCGACTAGGGTATATTTATGTTAGATACATTTGTTGGTCGTCTAATACAATTTTAGAATTATCTTAATATTTCATAAACATTAATAAGATTAACCCACAGAGGAAACATGCAATTCTGATAGCAGTCCACGTTTTAATGAGTCTCACTCCCCACAAAGCACTGCTGAGCTAATAACAGCCTAGTTACGTCGGCATAAGGCGTGATATTGCAACCACCGTTCAGTCGTAGTCACTGTCTTCTTCTGAAGATGATTCAGAGCTGGAGCTGTCGGGGTGGTTTTTTGTGATTTCGATGCAGTTTTCTACGTCCGTCAGTCTTTTCAGTGATTTTCCTGAAACAAGATACATCACATAGTATAAAGCAAAGTCGCTTCCCGCGTCTGTCCTAATGTCTGTATGTATGCTTAAATCTTTAAAACTACGCAACGGATTTTGAAGCGGTTTTTTTTTAATAGATAGAGTGATTCAAGAGGAAGGTTTATATGTATAATACATCATCATCATCATCATCATCATCATCACTGCATTGCACCCGTGCGAAGCCGTGGCGGGTCGCTAGTATTTCATATTTACAAATTACACCATTACTTATGCCTTATCGCGAAGCGTAACGATAGTGAAACTCATTTATAAAAAAAATCTTTCGTTTTTACAATATTAGTGAAATCTACAAGGTTAACTTAAAGCCAGTAGCTTTGTTAAAATCGTAGGAAATCGCTGGATAAAAAAGGTCCAATAGGACAAAGGCCTACCTACGTCTACACTGCTGCTATGATGATAACTTACCAGTCAAAGTAGTGAGCAGTCGGTTCTCGTTGCCGGGCGGAATGTTGATGGGGCCGAGCTTTTTGGCTAGGTCTCGGGCCCGGTCCGCACCCGAAACTGAAAACAGACATCATGAAGATTTAGGTACATCAAAATACAGAGTATTTTGTACTGCTGGGTCTCCATAAACGAAAATACTCTGTAGGCTTAGTTATTGATGCGCTTTAAACAGCGATTTAAACTGAAAACCAGCGCCTGGGCAGGGTACTCACATATTATTACTCGGCATCTTGCCTTGGCACCATGCCGAAAGGTGGCCATTTTTGTTATTTTTAATTTTATAATATGTACTTACCTATGTTATGTACCTTTGTAAGAATTACATTTTTTTTCTGTTCTATTCAATTTATTTACGGAAAAATTTACTAAACTCCGGTTTCTTTTTAGACAAAGAAAACAAATGGACCGAAGTATATTTGTCTACTCTTTGGCAGAATGATGAACCTACCTCTGGTCCCTTCCTGGCTGGAGTCTTCTGTCATGGAAGCTCTTTCAGTTCTGTATACGCCACTCACGAGATCCCAAACGAACAAGCACTGCAATTAAACATAATATTACCTGAAGAAAGTTCGCCGCAAGCAAGCAAGCAATCTCGTATGAGCTACCAACTCTGGTGACGGAGTTTTTAGGACGTCTTAAGGCCTCCGTCGTGGCTTAACGACTGCTAGAGCAGGGACCGACAGTTTAACGTGCCCTCCGAAGCACGGAAGCGCTCAGATGTAAATGCCACGAACGTTGCTTAACTTAGATTATCGGTTAAGATTGGCTAAGTAAGCTACGCCACGAGCGCTTCATTAATTTTCTTTGTCCATCGTCGTAGCAGTAAATTGTTTAGAAGTTATATGTTACCTCTGCAGCGTATTGCAGTCGATGGAGCAGACAGCCAGCGCTGACGTCATCGCACGGCTCACACACCGGCTGAGACGAATCTTCCTCTGTACTGGCCCACAGCCACATCGCACATAGCTGGGGGAACATTCATTTATAAAACCAGGAAAAATAACTATTCACATGATATATTTACATAAATATCACCATTTTGAACTGAAGTTGATTGAATACTAGGCAAATATTTTCTTTTGTAAATACTTAAAAGAATACATATTAACATCCAGACACAGAACAAACAAGACATCTGTTTGCCATCATCACACAAACGTTTATTCTCGGCGGAGATCTCACATACAACGTGGAAGGTTGAGCTATTTAGACTGTACTGTGAAGCTTGAAATGTACGGCCTTATCGCTAAAAGCGATAGTTTCCAGACAACCTTCCGTTTTCCACAAGTAAAAAATACATACCCCAGATAGGCAGCCACTGGATTGGCACACATCTATCACGTGACAACCCCAGTCAAAACAGTAGATAAACTTTTTGCCGTTTATTTTGCACAGTCTGCCACAAACCTAGAAACAAACAAATAACAATGTATATTTTCCCTTAGAAGCACTATGCCCAGGTTTCTTGGGAGATAATGCTAAATAGTACTAAACTCGCCTCTGTACGGTTTTTTTAACAAGTGCAATAAAGATTTTATTCTAATTTTTCTAATCTAATCTACTCACCTCATTACACAATAACTCAGTATCAAGAGATCGTTGTTGCGCCCGAATAGTTGTTGTATTGAGACATAGTTTGTCCCACGCGGCCGATGAGACAGCTTGCAAGGCAGCATAGCCGGCGCCGTGGGCGGTTAGATGAAGAGCTACGTGGTAACCCGATATACAGTCATCTGGAAACGACATAGAGCTTAATTCTGTTTGAACAGAACTATCTCTTGAAATTAAATTACATCAAGTCAAAATCAATTCACATTTTAGTTAAATTTTATTCAACGGAAGGCAGTGATTATACTTCATGAAGCGGAATAATCAAGATAACAATACATTATGTAACTGTAAACTGATTTTAATTAGTAACATCCTTACCTTCAGAATCCGTGATTATCGACGTAATTTCATCATCGCTTTCAACGAAATACCTAGTGAAGAATTTACTGCATTTTGAGTTCTCCGAATGTACTAAATAAGGGTCTTGAGCGTCAATCGCACAATCTGATAAAGTTTTCGATGTGTTATCGTGGACCGATATCGTTTTCATAGATCCATCGTCTAGCATTTCCTGTACTCTGTATTCCGCTTCGCTGTTCCGATCCGTTTCTAGCGCGGAGAGGCGTTTCTCCAAGGGAGGGGACTGAGATCGATTTATTTGATTGTGTGCTCTTAGAACTACGCTTTCAACAGGCGGCGACTTCGCCCGCTTCAAGGGTTTACTCGTCGAACCTATGAAATACTTCCTATTGCTTCTTAGCACTCTAAACGGGACGATATTCTCGTTATTATCTTCGGAGAACTCGTACTTTTTGTCAGCTAAGCGTCTTTTTCTGAACATGCTGAGTTTTTCGCACTTTGTTTCCGCTTCTTCTACGAATTCGTAGGCTTTTTCTGCGTTTAGTCTGTGCGTTTCGTTGAACCGAGACATGCTTTCGGCGGGTCGTCTCCGAGGCGATCTGAGCGGTGGACTAATGAGTGTGCGGATTGAAGGTGAAGGTCCCTCCCACTCCTCCATCAGGTTATGTGAGATAGAGGAGGCTTGGATGCACAACTCCTGTCCCATAACATCCGGTAGTTGTACCGGCCGACTCATTTGATACGGTTCCATTTCAAGATCGGAAAAATCTGCTAGAATATTCTGAACAACATTATTCTGATATTTAGGAGATTGGAAGGGAGCGGAGACGTCAGAGGCTGGAGTGCCAGGGTTCGTATCTATGGAGTTTTCTTGAATCTCCTCCCTATCTAGCGAGTGATTATCTTCGTCTGTCCTTTCGTGGGGTTCGACGAAGTCTATTTCGAGTATGTGGATAAAATCAGTGTAGATAATTATTTGGTTGGAGTAGGCTAGTTGGACGACGGGCTCGTACATACTAGAATCCGACGTGCAGAAGAACTTTGTGTGGATTGCGAAGTTGTGCTCTAGACATCGCTTGCCCCATTGAAGATCATCTGGAAATGTAAAGATTTTTAGACTTTGTGCCTGAAGGGTACTTCAACAATTTGTCTATAAACGGACATGTCCATATTCTCAGTAAAAATATGCTATTGGTATGGAGATATGACGTGCATATTTACCTTCTCCTCTGGAGAAAGCAGAACACTTTTTGCATCCTAGGCGGGGCACACCTATCACGCTTAGGTAGGATCGCTCCGAACATGAATCTCTGAAACACACAAAAATCTGTTACTCAGACTGGTATGTAGTGTGCGGGTAGATAATTTGTTTCATCATGAATGAAGCTGCATGAAGAGTTACAAAGTAACTTTTTCTAGTAACAGATATTTGTCATGGTACCTAGTCACTTATTCAATGACGCTAGGTTTATATGAATTACTAGCTTCCGCCCGCGACTTCGTTCGCGTCCCGTTGGATCCTGTTGATTTTCCTATAAGTTAATCCAGATCACGGACAATAATAATAAATATCAAATTTCATCCAATTCGGATCAGGTAGTTTTTGCGTGAAAGAGGAACAAACATGCATACAAACTTCCGCGTTTATAATTAAAAAAAGACTTAGCAGAGGACTCACGCAATGCCATAAACGACGATAACCCCAGAGTTGTGTTTCCATTGTGCCATGGATATGATGACCTTGCTGTCGACGCAGTCATCGCCAAACAATGGAACACTATGAACTGGACGCACACTCTGCCCTGGCACCCATGACAGGAAGTGGAGACTGAAATATTTCATTACTAAGTTTCTTATCCACAGAACCAAACAGAAAAAGGTTGTCAGAATCAATGTAAACCTATTAGAATTAAGGTAAACATATCAGACAGACTTAGGTAAACCACCTTAGACAGTGGTTTCTAAGCAAACAAGATTGATAAACTTCTAAATGATCCTTGTAATTTTTTTTTTACTTGATTTATAGCTCATTCCAACTTTTTGCTACTGAAGAGTAGAAAATAGAAAGAAACATTCTCTAGGGTCATTTACAAAGAACAAAGACTTATACAACTTACGTGAACTTAGAGCTTTCTCTAAAGTAAACCTGCGCATTACAACTGTACGTAAAGCTGAGGAGGTACTGTCCGCATTGTGAGAAGCCCATAAACACATGCTCGCGGAGATACGACATGGGCACTATGTCCATCAGGCAGAAGCGTAATCGTGGAGGGATCCTCTCAAACACTTTTCGACTGCGAGTTTTACGACATGTGCTGCCGAAATACTGAAATAAGATATTGTTAAGCAAGCAAGCTTGTATGAGTTCGTGGCTCAACACTGATATATTTTTTAGGCCGCCTTAAAGCCTCCTTTGTGGCTTGACAATTGCTAGAACCGAGACCGACAGTTTAATGTGCTCTCCAAAGCACAGAAGTGCTCAGATGTAAATGCCAATAACGGTCACCAATCCAAATAGTGACCATGCAGAACGTCGCTTAACATAGATAATTGGTGAAGATTGACTAAGCAGGCCACAAATGCTTCAAAATATTGGTGGAAAATCCACACATTGCCATCTGACCATAAACAAAGCTGAGCTTATGTAGTCACCAGAAGCTGATACAACATTTTCCATCATTTACTTATCCTAAATACTTATTGAATAAAATGTAATACCCAGACATAGAGCACTTATCTACGTTCATCACACAAAATGTTTATAATTGTTATGGATCAAATCAAGCGCATACCCAGTATAGACAAACTGTGTTACAGAGTGAAATTAAAACTCAAATACATTCCTGAAATCATTTCTATTCAGCTTGAGAGCGAAATATATGCATATTTAATTATAAAAATATTCTACGACGAGGAAAAGCATGGGGAGAGGTGGCTCAGCAAACTATCACGTAAATATCATTGTTTATGAACTATTCAGGCAGGAATATTTACTGCATTTGATTTTACGATAAACATTGATCAAAATCTATTTCAGCAGTTATAGAGAAAAAGTCCACAAAAAAGAAAATACGACCTAAAATCCAGCAGGCTAAGCGTTCCCATCATGTGAAATTTCACGGCATAGAAACTTACCTCTCGGTTGAATAGTTTATGAATTATATTACTACTCTTGTCCATGATAGTTTCTTGTGTATTGCATTTAGATTTGTCGTCTTCAGCCAAGTTATTTTTATAAATCTCGGGACTCCTGAACACAACAGAATCCATCACTCGTTTTTGTTTGACTTGATTGATTGATTGATTTGATTTTTTGTTTGAATGTCTGTTTCTCTTTGTTATTTTTTTTATTTGTCACTAGTTTCAGTTCGGTTCGGTCGGTCACTATTATTTCTGAATCATGATATTTGAAAAAAAAACTGATCGTGTGATATGCCCTAATGAGTGTAGTAAGGTGAATGAAGTAATAGGTATGGTTCACTTCCTTCACAGTTGTTTAGTCTGTGCCACAGAAAACTAGTCTGTGCGGCGGTGGTCTGTGGTCTGTGCAGTGTAGAGCTTTGTTGTTGGTTGATTTGAAAAAATGATAATTGCATAGAATAGCGTAGGTAATCGCATATCGCTGATTGTTACTGCTCAATCGTATTTACTATTGTTTTCCTTTATCTAGTGTCAACAAAATCCTTAATATTTTGATAATGGAGCCAATGACTTTGGGTAGTCCTACACATTCTCCGTCGGGGAGTCCTAACGTGGGCTATTTGCCGCCTTTCCTTCTCGGTGAAATAAATCCACCTACAACTCCTAGAACAAACAGCTTATCTCCTACAAAAGGGCGAAATCTGGCATTTGGTAAGTTCAGTGTATCATAGGCTCAGTGACTGCAATATTGAAGTCATTGAACTCAAAAATAAATACCCTAACCTTCCCTACAATTTTCAGGGTCGCCAACAAGTCCGAATCAAACGTCAACTCCAGAACAGAAGTTATACCGGCAGAACATGTCCATGCACCAACAAGCACTGTACAATCACCAACAGAACATGTACTCTAACATGCCAGCATCACCCAACATTTCCTACTCCAGCAAGCCAAATGGACCGCCGATCGAAGATTTATTTGATACGATCAAGAGCAATGAACCTTCGATAAATAAATCACTCTTCCAAGAGAGTTTTGGGGCTTACGGAACGGGAAACAACTCAATGCAACATTCCTATGTAAACGGAAACATATCTATGAATAACCAGTCGCTAGCATCACCTTGGCAAGATGAATGCCAGGAGACCGATGAGTACTGGGTGACTGTCTTTGGATTCCCACCCAATGCTGCCAATACTGTTTTAGCTAGATTTAGTAACTGTGGTGCTATATTAGGTGAGTAGAGCTCTTTTCTACTTTTTATTTACTAAAATTAAAATAAGTTTAGTAACTTAAATCTTTGCAAGGCATTCTTTGGGCCACAATAACCACCAATCGGGTCCCACAAGGCAGGCGTTGCATAGACCTACCTACTAAGAGTTTTATTGGTAAGCATTTTCAGTCATTATAATCTTTCAGATAAGCAATACCCTACACAAGGCAACTGGGCACACATGAGGTATGCAACTTGTGCTGAGAAGGAAAGAGCCATGGCCCTGAACGGAAGGCAGGTCCTCCCAGGAGTCATGGTTGGTGTGATCGAGTGTCGAGAGCCACCACGGATAGCTGTTAGCCCTGGACTTGCATCTCCCGAAAGGTAAAACTCCTTCCACTTTATATAATTAGTGTTGAGGGCTGTATCATAAGGCTGCTATGTTTCCTAAGGTTATAAAATCTGCTAATGAATTCCTGGTGCCTGAAGAAATAGTTTGCCTATTTGATGCATACAATTGGGACTTAAATTGCAACATAAATGGGAGACTTCAGGCACAAATTGGAGGCCTATGCCGAGCTGTGGGTGAAGTTAGGTTGTGGTTGATGATGAAAATGCAACATTTCAAGAATATTGCATAAGTTTATCTTTCATGGATAAACTTATCAAGAATTGTATGATGTAAAACTTTCTTTCTCCTACAGGTACTCTTCAAATGTGAGATCTTTATGCCCTACTCCAATTGCCAATGCACCAGTACCCCAGAGATCCAATGGCATAATATCGAAGGCTTTAGACTATGTCATGGGGTGGTGACATAAACTAAATCATAAAATATTACTAGTTAAATACATATTTTTTTATCAATAAAATATTATCCAAAATAAAATGATCATGGATTACAGTCATTATGATAAAAGAAAATGTAATTCAGAGTTTAGCTGAATAGATTTTCATAATAATGATGTTGATTATTGGTGTATTCATTTACTAAAAGATTAAAACAGGCATTTTAATAAAACAATTAATAATATCTTAAACTATATTTTATTTCTATAATATTTATTACATAAAAATCTTAAAATAATAAGAGATTTTAGATAAATTACAATGTAGTCCAAACAACCTCTCACATCTCAATTTATAAACTACGATTTTATCAGATAATAAAGTAACATGCTCCTAATACTTATTATACCAATAATAGCACTTATTGGCAGCCTATATTTTCGTAAGTTTTGCTAATTTATTTTGAAAATTGCTCTGTATTCTATTAGAAAGATTAAGTTGAAAGTATGATTACAAAAATTGTACATAAATTCTCAAGAAATCCATATATCAAAGGTTATCACTTCTATAGAACATTACTTGATTTGTTCAATTGTGGCGTTGGCCAAGTCTGTCATCTTTGGGTACTTGATGTTGTGTTTGTCAAGCTCACTTTGTGACCAGAGGATCATACGGAGAAGGCTGCATAGTTTAGGGTTGGTGTACTCCTGGTTTTCCATTTTTAGGATAGCTGCATTCAGTTCACTTGCAATCTGAAAATTTATACATTTCACCTTTATGGTAGGTTTATACGGGGTCAGTAACATGCCAGTACAATAACCAAGTCCAGCGCTGACTTGTTACTGGGTGCATCTAAACAATGTTTTGTGCCGTTTTGGCAGTGACTGGGTCCGAAACCAAGATAACTGGGTCCAGTCACTGGCATTGTGTAAACCTTGCATTACTGTATTTTTGAGTTAAGAAACCAGAATTAACAGAGATCAATGACCCTGTTCTATCCGAGATTAAAATTTTACCTTTTGACTATGCGAAGGCAGCAGAAGATCAGCGAAAGGTGATGCATGTGGGTCGGGGAAGGCCAGCAGTGCCAATGACCTCTCAAGCTCAGTCAGAGCATTGCGGTCGTTTGTACCAGCCTCAGCTAGAGTGGCGCTCGCAAATGCTAGAGCCTCTTCCGCGCGACCTCCTCTTATTAGTTCCAGGAGTTGGAGTTGCTAGAACAGTTTATGGCTTTAGTAGAATAATTTGGTACATTTATTTTATTTACGCCAACAGCGCACATAGTGTTCATTACAATAATCACTTATAAAATAATCTTATTCTATAAAATTTAGGTACTTTGCATACTATTTGAACATCAAAAGATTACTTCACAGGAAGATATTATTTTTAACAGATTTCAAAAAAAAGAAGGAGGTTTATTCTCATAAACAACATTGTATATTTTGCTTTCCTGTGACTTTTCAGTGGTGTTTGTGATTATTACAACATAGTACAGAATATTAGTAGATAGGGTACAAGTCCTAGCTAGTTTTGGAGTAGAATTCATACCTGTAAATGAAAATACAAGTATCTATCATTGTCCAGTAGCTCAGGATGTAGTGCGTTCACCATTGCAATAGCGTCGGGGATACGTCCCGTTTGTACAGCCTCGCGGATCATGATGCGTTCGTCGAGCGAGCTGCAGAGCGCTGGCTCTTGGAGTCCAGCCTCTTGCTGGAACTTTAGGGCCGCTTCTTTGAAACCTTCTGCAATTTTGAATAATTAGTAGGTACCTAGATACCCCAGTCACCATCTCTGCCATGAAGAACTTGATACTTCTTGGACTATACGTCTTATCGTCAGCTGTTTCTATCAAAATAACAAGGAACATAAATTATGTATTTCTATGGAATATAAATACTATTATCGTCATGGTGCAGTAAGTGGTTATCTAAAACTCGGAAGAATTATTCTTTGGTATAAACAAGGCCTTCGTATACAAAGGAGCTTACCTGTGACTAGGTAATTCATGATCAACATATTCATATCAGTTCGCGAAATGTATAGGTCGTCGGGCTGTTTTCGATCATGGTGTTTTCTGTCACTATTTTCTGATGTATTATTGGTACCACTGTCGAAGCTCATTGTTACGACGATAAGATTAATCACGACGAAATCGAATTTACAATTTTAGCAAAAATTTCACAGATCACCACCAAAACCAAATAAATAATGACAGCGAATTGTACGAATGACACAAGTAATCTGTGGAACATAGAAAAAGAATACTCTTTCTGTGGAATGACATGACAGGAAGAACGGAACGGACTACCGACAGATAAACTCCACAGACGAAGGATTTGTAGCGCCATCTATCTCGCTACATAAGAACTAACATGAGAAATATCCTAGATCGCGCAAACGAAGTTATCACGGAGTTTGAACATAAGTAATACTACCAAATACCATCCATTGGTCCTCGGACCCCGAGCCAAAGGTCGCTCGGCGTGGAAGATCTTCCCTTTTCGTAGGAGGACATCTATCCTACAATGTTCTCCTCAGATTCTTCGTCTGTGATAAACTCATTTTAGATCATTTTCATTCATGTAGATACATTATTGACAACCAGACAAAACCAACTACCATAGATAGACAAAGTAATAAAGGTAACCTCAGTCACTAGTCAGTCAACAAGGCATGTCACACTATCAATACTGTAGTCCTTTCCATGAAAGACGTCCCGCAGACGCGGCGCTGTAGTCGACCTTAGGTATTATTTCTCGGGCAGCACTTTTAACAACTTTAGGCATTGAAAACAAGACTTTGATCACAGAAACCAAATAAAAACGCACTAGCATCCGAACACATTAACAGGTGTGCGTTACTCCAGCAAAAAAGTGTTGAATCTGAAAATTCTAAAAATGCAGATAATTAGTGCCTACTGCCCTGTAATTGTGCCCCAAGTTTTAAATTTGTGCCTATAGCCGTTTCGGAGTTATTCAAGAAATTCACTTTTTGCTGGGGTAACGTTTTTTGCTGGGTCGATTTTCGTTCCTGGTTGAGCTAGACGAATGAATGTTAGCTTAAAAGGGGGCTAGAATTTGTGCCAATTAGTGCCCCAATTCCTGAATTTGTGCCTCCTAGGGCTTCGGAGTTATTTCAGTTTTTGCTGGAGTAACGTTTTGCTATCTCCGAAATTACTGGGCCCACAATCATGAAACTTAGTCAGTATAAAGGTATTTATATTTAGAAATTTGTGCCTGCTCTTGTTTTCCAAAAAAAGCCTTCATTCGCGACTTATAAGGCTTTTATTAAAAATCTAAAACCGCTCCTAGCTCGCTAACCATTACACTGAGGAACCTATTGAAAGTGTCATTCTGTACCTCTTATTACGCTGCAACTGCTGACGAAGTTTCATATATCTACTTTCAGTAGTTTACGAGAAATAACGATTTTAAAACTGTCCAGAAATGTCATTACTTTAACCCTGAAATACACCCATTTCCTCTAAAGCTGTCATACTGATTCTTTGCTAGGAATTAGTGCCTATATTCAAATATATGCACAGGAAATTTCAGCTTAATCCATGCTATAATTATAAAGATATCGCTAAATAACCTACAAGAATCATCTTGTAACCTATATTGGTGGTTAACCGGCTAAATTCAAATGACTGTTAAAAAGCGAACGTCCGATACATGGCGCCTACCTCTTGCAGTTGAAGGTATTGTATTTTAGTAACAGTTGGTACAGATACAAACAAAATGAATTCCGAATTTTTTTGCTTCTATGAACTAGGAGCTGGGTTGCTAGATACGAAGAACGTTCACTAGTAGTTCGCCCCGATACTTTCTTGTCTTTTCAGTGTCAAACCTTATGTTCTTTATTTGAATAAGGAGTTCTACGTAAAAAGTATCCATTACAAAGAAGTTCATAATAAAACGCTATAAACCTTGTTTGGACAAACGAATACTTATACCCTATACTTACGCCATGCCTGGCATGGCGCTTTGCATCACCGGACAATTTTTCTTTTATATTGTGTCGATATAATCTGTGTTATTGAAGACAACACAAAAGTGCACGCACGTCGATTTCACCTCTAAATAATTTTTATTTCTTTGTATCCTGTAACAACAGTAAAGTAATATTTTATCAAAAGAAGCTTCCATTGAAGAGGCGACCCATCATCAACAAATCTCATTTTTGGAATACATTCGAGTAACTATTTTAAGGCGGGATTGGTCCGTAGGAGCCACATTAAAACATAAAACTACTTCAGAAAAAACTAACAATTAAAAATTTTACTAACTGTAATTTTCCTACCTACTTTTTATATTGGGTTAAGTAAATGCGTGACCAATAGTTAATAAAAAACCAGTTTAAAAAACCGGTTTTATCTATGTGTCCGGTGTCCGGTGTGATCTAAAATAAAACCAATTCAGTTTCGTAACCGAAAAAAAACATATCTAAGCAGACACTTTTGTACAAGACTATACAGAAACCAATAATGCTATGGTATAAATTTAAGAATGTAGGCGCCATGTATCGGACGTTCGCTTTTTAACAGTCATTTGAATTTAGCCGGTTAACCACCAATATAGGTTACAAGATGATTCTTGTAGGTTATTTAGCGATATCTTTATAATTATAGCATGGATTAAGCTGAAATTTCCTGTGCATATATTTGAATATAGGCACTAATTCCTAGCAAAGAATCAGTATGACAGCTTTAGAGGAAATGGGTGTATTTCAGGGTTAAAGTAATGACATTTCTGGACAGTTTTAAAATCGTTATTTCTCGTAAACTACTGAAAGTAGATATATGAAACTTCGTCAGCAGTTGCAACGTAATAAGAGGTACAGAATGACACTTTCAATAGGTTCCTCAGTGTAATGGTTAGCGAGCTAGGAGCGGTTTTAGATTTTTAATAAAAGCCTTATAAGTCGCGAATGAAGGCTTTTTTTGGAAAACAAGAGCAGGCACAAATTTCTAAATATAAATACCTTTATACTGACTAAGTTTCATGATTGTGGGCCCAGTAATTTCGGAGATAGCAAAACGTTACTCCAGCAAAAACTGAAATAACTCCGAAGCCCTAGGAGGCACAAATTCAGGAATTGGGGCACTAATTGGCACAAATTCTAGCCCCCTTTTAAGCTAACATTCATTCGTCTAGCTCAACCAGGAACGAAAATCGACCCAGCAAAAAACGTTACCCCAGCAAAAAGTGAATTTCTTGAATAACTCCGAAACGGCTATAGGCACAAATTTAAAACTTGGGGCACAATTACAGGGCAGTAGGCACTAATTATCTGCATTTTTAGAATTTTCAGATTCAATACTTTTTTGCTGGAGTAACGCACACCATTAACAGCACCTGACAACTAATTTAAAATTTAGTTTTAAAGTTTAGTTCCGGAAATTTCCGCGGGACTTCTGTCATGAAAAGGACTAATGTAGTTATTCAAAATTGTATCTGCCACACAACTGATCTCGTGTGAATCCGGCCTGTTTATTTACACTACTCCCTCCCATTTTTTTCTATGGACGGCTCCTATTCTTCTCCTTGAAGAATAAACACAATAACTTGTAAGTTTCTAAAAAAGCAAACCTTTTGGCTTCAACAGAACAGATGATGATGATGTTAAGGCAAATTTCTAAGATCAAACAAATAAAAGCTCTTCCAAGTGTTTAGCTAATTTATTTCAGTTCTTAATCGCCAATAACCTACTAATGAGCGGATAATACAATTCAAAAAAAGTTCTACCCTATTTTCATTGAATAATGCTTGGTAACAAATTATACGTTTTTTGTATTCAATAAAAAGATTACACAACTAAACAATAGTTCTAAAACGAGACTCAATAATGTCCTCGTCTCAGCGCTAACTCATTGTACTACCAGCCGACACTCATTCCTGTCTGCCCTGCCTGGGGGGCACTTATCTCGAAGTCACTCTGGCAAAAGTGGCCAAGACGAGCCATTATCGAGAAAATAACTTAAAATTTTTAATAAAACTAATTTAAGATAATTGTCTAGTTAGAAGCCGTGTATCAGTGAGTTAATTTGGAAAAAAGAGTTGAATAGGTCATCATAATCGTCTATTACCGTAAAGATATACTTAACTGGAAGATAAGTTCCGTGTCTGATACATGAGGCCATCTTTTCTTTGCTACAAGACAACAAAATATAAATTACCAACTACAACTACATTCGACAACACTAAAGAAAAGTAAATGTAAAAATCAATGATACAAATCAAAAACAAATTATGGCTAACTAATTCGGGTTTGAGGACAATAATTATTGAGGCACTCTGCGTGAATTTTAATCAGTTATATATATACCTACTAGGTTATTATTACTAGAGGTTCTTTCGTTATTTTAGGAATATACAAAATACGATCAATAGACATCTCCTGTTTTGTAAGTCGATTCGTCAATCCGTCGCGCGTCGCCTGTACGAGACGGGATCAAACGAAACATTATTGCATCGCCTATCGTATTGGCACCGCGCTGTCGCCTTTCTAAATGAACACAATATCCAGCAAACCTTATCTAAAGCATTAAAAGCTAATTATGTGTATGTGGCATGAACTAAATCGTGGAATTTCCCTGCAATCATATTGTGAATATTTAAATATTCTAAACTGGTGCTGGAACGCGCGTATGGCAGCCTACTTTTGCGTTCACTTGCACAAAGTTCATTTTCAGAATCATTGTTTAATTTCATCCAAGAATTCTTACTTAAATAACCTGTCATTTTGTCATGCCAGTTATACTGTAAGCTAACCAATGGTTGGTGCTAGCTAACAAATCAGTCTGATAATATTTTCAGTACTTATCTGAGGTACTCAGTTAATAACTGAATGTTCCATGCTAGTCCAAGGTCAAACTAATTGATAAAAATCATAGATAGATAATTATCTATTTCATAATATAGATCGCAGAACAAATTCCACTAGCAATCACAATGTCTTGATTGTTTCAGGTTTCTCTGTATCCCTGATTATAATATTCACATATACCAAAATATGTTTGTCTTGATATACTGCAGAGCAGTACCCGCAGAGCCGCTTTGTTATATTAGGATAGATCTGAAAAAGATATATGAAGATCAGAAATACACAAAAGTTTTATCGTGAAATTCGTAGGGTAAAAGTTTTATTGTGAAATCTGTAAGACATAATATCACTTTATCTGGAAATTTTCTTGTGATTATTTTGCTAATTCAAGTAGAATATAGATAACCAGTGGTCTGTCCCGGCTTCGCATGGGTATTTAATAATAATTTCAAATTTTGTTAGGTCATTTTTTTACACCTTAGGTTACATTATTGCAGTTTTAGTAAGGGGGATCCTTACTAAAACTGCAATAAAGGTTTTAAAAACCCAAGGTTTTTTTGATAATATAATAATATAGCCTATGTCACCCGGGGATAGTGTAGCTTCCCAACGGTGAAATAATTTTTCTAATCGGTCCAGTAGCTTCGGAACCTATTCAATGCAAACAAACAAGTATAGATAAGGGGTAATACTTACAGCTGGGTGCCAAATCCTGATGCATATGCTCAGCGTCCATTCCCAAAGGCATGCACGTGGATGGTGGAGGTCTGCGCTGAACCTAAAACATCAAATGATAACTTGTTAGTACTGTACTGATTGATGCATGATGCATGCATATGAAAAGATAAACCTAATAAAAACAACTAATTACAATCCAAAGTTGTATAAAGTTGTCATAATATAAAAATATAGATGTTAGTTCTTTGTCTGGGTGTTACTATGCAAGTATAATAAGTACCTATGTATTTAAAAAAAAAAACTATACAACTATTCTACCAGCACTCTAGTTCCCATAGTACAAGCTTTGCTTAGTTTGGGACTACGGAGCATTGTGTGATATGTCCAATATTTATTTACTTATGAAATTAAGCAGCAATGACTGTAGGGTATATTCATTGGTCTTCTAAAGCAAATTCATTTGCTCCCATACGGCTTCAGGCTGCCAGTGTATGCCCGCCGTAAACGCGGTTTTAGAAGTCATCAAAAGACTTACCTGATCAAGGTTGAACCTGACGAAGGCCTCGTACTGTTCTGCGAGTTTCGTGCTGAGCGCCGCTTCGTACTCCTGGCGCAACGCGGCTTCTTGCTCGCGGAGCATACGCTCACAGATCATGCGCACCTGTCGATTGTAAATGTAAAAATTAGGTTGGCTAGGCAAGCACCCTCGCAACTAAATAATGCCCTAAGCAAGCCTTCTATCATGCGTCAGTGGCAAGTCTTTGGACAAATGGGTGAAAAGCAAATTAATCTATAGCCGATTTAGGCCAATACTCCTAGTAAGACAAAGTCACATCTACAAGACCAAACTATTGATGGTGTG
This sequence comes from Eulithis testata, assembly GCA_947507515.1. NCBI lineage: Eukaryota > Metazoa > Arthropoda > Insecta > Lepidoptera > Geometridae > Eulithis > Eulithis testata. The sequence continues at coordinate 10,340,732 of OX382198.1, read as the reverse complement.
CAGTGCACACTCTGTTAAACTAATTGTTTAAAATCATTTTGGTACAGACAAAAGAGCTTGTGACTACATAGCAAAGTCGCTTCCCACGTCTGTCCTAATGTCTGTATGTATGTATGCTTAGATCTTTAAAACTACACAACGGATTTTGAAGCAGTTTTTTTTAATAGATAGAGTGATTCAAGAGGAAGGTTTATATGTATAATACATCATCATCATCAATGCATTGCACCTGCGAAGCCAGGGCGGGTCGTATTGTATAACTCAGTACTGCTGGACAAATAAGATGGAACTAATAGTAGGGTAAACTACCTTAATCTTGGCACCCCCACCAATTGTTGGCACTTCTTTGATTTATCCTATTTACTAAGAAAAAGCCCAGACCTCAGGATGTTTATTATTATGTTAAGTTGTTGTTTATATCAACATCGTGAGGTCTGGCTTTTCCTTAGTAAATAGGATAAATCAGAGAAGTGCCAACAATTGGTGGGCGTGCCAAGATTAGGGTAGTTTAACCTAGATAACAGTACCTGTTTGAATGTGAAGAGCGCTCTCGTGGAGGTGCGTTGCGTGCTGTGTGCGTGCGAGGCGCGATGCGGCGGCGATGCGTCGCCCTCGCTGCCGCTCGAGGAAGAGGACGCAGCGCCCGACGCCACGCGCAGCTGCCGCCGCCGCTGCAGCCGTTTTATCTCATCGTAGATCTCCTGGACTAAGCGCTCTGTCGACGTATAATCCTTACAGTATTACCTAGTTACCTGTTTCATTAGACAGGCGTCATGGCTCAGTCGGTAGTAGCTCTGCCTTCCGTGCTGTGGGTCATGGGTTCGATCCCCACCGAGAACAAACGTTTGTATGTGGCAAACATAGATGTTTGTACTGTGTCTGGGTGTTACTATGTATCTTAAGTATGTATTTACAAAAAAAATTACATATATGTATTCTATCAGCCATCTAGTTCCCATAGTACAAGCTTTGCTTAGTTTGCGACTAGAAGGCGTTGTGTTAAATGACCGTGAATATTTATTATTATTTATTATTTTGGTTGTTTATTACTGGTTATCCAAGAATAGTACAAGATTGAAGGACTGGTGGGGTTTGTGTTCAATGGAAACAATTTACACATTACACACCAATATAAATATTAATCATTATGTTGTTATTGATAACACAAAAACATCTAATCAAACCACTGATGTTTATGCCAGTGCTATTGACAGGAGTCCTTGTCAAAATTAGTACAATGATAAAAGTTGCAAAAATAAATAATTAATAGACATTCTAGTAACAACAACATGATGTAGACTGTCGTAGACATACCAACGAAAGCTGCTCGTCTATAATCTAATAAATAAATAAATAAGTTATAAATAAAAGTTACTATGACTAAAGAAAATATTTAGTCATAAAGTACTCCTATGAACTAGCAAAACTAGTAAACAAAAGATGTACCTACAACTAACACAAAACAAGAGCCAAGTCATGGACTCAAATCCTATTTGTTTCACATACAACTTTATGGCATAATCTTTTTGTTATTCCTTGTATGTTGTTACTACTTAAGTTTTGAGTATTTTGTTAATCTAAATTTAAATTAATTGTATCTAATGGTAACTAGGTACCTATACATACATATAAAGGCATTTTATGTTGGTTGCCAGCCACCTGACTGCACAAAAAATTAACCATAACAAGGCCAGTTCAGTCTGGTAGTAGGTACATACCTACAAAAAATATTACCTGATGTTTTTGTAGGATTATGGGGGATACACTTTTTTGTCAGTTTACAGCCCAACCATTTTGAGTTAGATAATCTGTTTTGACATACTGCAGTACTTGGTAAATTGCAAAATAGTAACATTATCTATTAGCAATGTTATTTTGAGTTTTTTTCAACTACTCAGCATAAATAATATGGTACACTATTGTTAGCAAGTTTCTGTTTATGTAGGTATACCTACTTATTTTGCCAAGTCATTATGCTTTTTAGCACATGTGCACTTTGTTTTGCAAAATTAGCAAAATCATTTAATTTTCTCTTAGCTACCTATGTAGGTTCCTTGCTAAGTAGTATGAAGGTATCAGTTAGTAGGTAGGTAGGTATCTACCATCATTTTATAATGGACAAAATGCAAGGGCAGGGAAGTAGGTACATGGATGTAATTGGTTCTCCCACACATTGGTGAACTATCAATCACCACAAAGACTTTCCTTGGTTACAAAACCAACAGAACTTAAAAAAAATCCCAACTGTCTAAACTTCACGCATCGCATCACCTGTCTCGCTCTATCTATCGTAATAAAAATAATCAGATTCATGAAAATTATGCTGTTCGTTTTACAGTTATTGAAAAATGAATGATTTCGAAGATAATTCAACAAAATACCTAGTGCCTCTGACTCAAGTCTCATTGACGTAGCAGTATTCCACAAATATAAAAATAAACAAACCTGGGGTCAGTTTCGCAGGTGCAGAAACGGCTTCACCAAATGCAGATCTGTTCTCGGAAACCCTGATTCCAGGATTTGTGCTCGAACTTGCTGCAATAGGGGAACATCTGCGTCTCTTCGCAGGCATCTGGGCCATGGATTCCCAGTCCAAATTTCTTTTCAATGTAGCGCACGCCATTTTCTCTAAACGCCCAGTCGATGTCCTCTACCTACTCGATTTTGTTTGGAATTTTTGATAAATTCACTGACGCCGTAAACCGTCAAAATAATATTATATCTAAACTAACACTATCTTAGCAATACAAAATATTGTACTTTTATGTAAATGTAAAAGAGGATCCCTCGAATTACGAGGGATTATTGTCGGTATTTGATTATTTCACTTGAAAATATAAGGAGGAGCGACAGACAGCGAGCTCTTTTTACTTCAATTTTTTTATTTTGACTTTTTTGTTTTGTTGCTATCTTCAGATCACGTTTGTGCCAACCTATAAATATTAACAAAAATTGCCATTTCTAAGCCTTAGGCAACGACTACCTCCATTTTTTATTATTACTTTTACCAAGGCTATAAAAATGGTCAAAAGCTCCAAGGTTTACCTTGATTTATTTTGATGAGAGATGCCACGAATAATGGCAGGACTTCCAATCATTTCTTTCTTTCTCGGCAGTTTAGATTCTTCAATTATTGCTTCGGGGTAGCTTGCGCATTTTGAACAATGGCAACATTTAAGTTGTCATTACAGCTGTTTCTCCGAAACAACTTCACTTTCATCCAAAAGTGTTTTGGTGTTTTGGTGTGAATTTGGTGTTTTCGAGAAGTGACTCATCTTCGTTGTTCGATTTTCCCAGTTTATTTATGTCACAGTAACAGACTTTCTTGTACTTTTATTGGTAAAACGGAATAACTGTTATTTAGTACAATTTTCAGAAGACACCATGGGGAACGAAATGTCATCTTCTGCAATGGAGAGTATCCTTTTCACTTTCATCATCATCTATGATCGTCATATTCCAATAAATCTGCGTCCTGCAGCCCGGAGAATATAAAATAGTTAACAAAAAAGTGCTTAGTAGATGTGAAAACTTATGTTGTTGTGTTGAATGGTATATAGGTTGGTCAATGGTTCATTGGTAAGTCCAAACCTGACTTTGTAGATTAGAACAAAGAGCGGGTGCAGGTGTTCTGTCAGATACAACTAGATTATTTCATTGATTTTTGCCTAATATTAACTAAGCTACGATTTCCAATATGATAGACTAGCTTCCGCTCGCGACTTCGTTCGCGTCCCGTTGGATCCCGTTGATTTTCCGGGATAAAAAGTAGCATAAGTGTTAATCCAGGTCACGGACAATATATATTCCAGGTTTCATCCAAATCGGATCAGTACTTTTTGAGCCAATTTGTTACAGACATACCTTACTTACATACAAATTTTTGCTCTTTATAATATTAGTATAGATAACCTGTGTATTTCTATGTGTATTATCCTTAACTTCACAACCAGAACACCTATTCAATTTAAAGTTTGCTGTGAAGGAGCTAGAGCGTAATTCAAAGAAATGTGAGAAAGAAGAAAAAATGGAAAAAGAAAAGGCCAAGAAGGCTATTCAAAAAGGCAACATGGAGGGTGCCAGAATACACGCAGAGAATGCAATACGACAGAAGAATCAGGCTTTGAATTATCTGCGAATGTCAGCTCGAGTAGATGCAGTATCCAGTAGAGTACAAACAGCACTGACTACTAGAAAGGTGAACTAGATTATAGAAATCAACAACATTTTTATAATAGTTTCTTAATCTAGCATTTCAAACTATAGGAAACTGAAACTTTGATCATATTGTTTGTATGTATGATTCATTGCATTAGGTCGATTCAGTATTTTGGTTTGGGAGGAGCTATTGGCGTAAGCCTCCCCTCAGAATCCTCTTGTGATTCATCTTATGCATGTACCTAAATATAAACGATTCACAAACTTATCACAGTTTCACACCAGTCAGGCTCCTTGCTATATAATAGGCCTTTACATCTATTGAAGATGATTTATACATCGTCAGGAGGCAACCTATGCCTACACTTAACGGGACACTGTAGTGCCTGGGACAATGTTTTAGATGGAGTAGGCTTGCCCAGCACCATCCTCTCAGCCTAGTCAGCCATATCCACAGGAAAGACAAGATCCTTGCTAAGATTAAAGAAAACTATAGGTACTCTTTATGATACCTTGTATATAGTTCCACATAATTAAAATTATGTTCGCAATGCGTGATTTTCATTATGGACTCTCCCCAGGTCACAAACTCAATGGCAGGAGTTGTAAAAGCGATGGATGCAGCTATGAAGTCTATGAACCTTGAGAAGATATCTGGCCTAATGGACAAGTTTGAGAGTCAGTTTGAGGATTTGGACGTTCAGTCGTCGTATATGGAGAATGCAATGTCACAGACAACTACTACGACTGTGCCACAGGGCGATGTGGATACATTGTTGCAGCAAGTTGCTGATGAAGCTGGGTATGTTTTGTTTTGCATATAATTTACTTATTAGAATCTTAATAGTAAAACATCCTACTAATATTATAAACGCGAAAGTTTGTAAGGATGAATAGATGTTTGTGCCCTTTTTACGCTCAAACTACTGATACGATTTGGATGAAACTTGGAATATATATTGTCCGTGACCTACTTTTTATCCCGGAAAATCAACGAGATCCAACGGGACGCGAACGAAGTCGCGGAAGCTAGTAGTAAATATAAATAAGCACTCATTGCTTACTCCTAACTAGAGGATCTAACTACTGTTATTATTATTATTATTATGGACTCCCGTTTCCGCATTTAGACTCAAAGTTGGTCCATTATACGTGGGCCTAACTACTGTTTCCACAGTCCCAGATTTGTCCTGAAGCACTTGACTGGTTTTTTTTTTGCCAACTGTCCTTTTACTGATTTTTCCTGTTGCACTGAGAAGTTAGGGGGCGTCCATTAATTAGGTGAGGTGTTCTAGGGGGAGGGACTCAAGCTAAATCTTTCCAAATCTCACTTAGGGGGAGGGGGGTCTTGCAAAATATCACGTAATTATTTTTCTCTCAGAAAACGGTATAAAATTGCATGAATTATTTCTAGAATAAAATATGGCCAAATCTGAGATCATAGTATTTGTTGTATTCGTCCGAACTTCGCAGAGCAGCGAAGTAGCGCTCGATTGTTTAGCTGTACACATGCTTTTTTTTTTCCATTTACATCCAAAATAGAAGTCTTGAAGAATCTCGCGTAAGATTAGGAGAGGGGGGAGGTAGTTGAGGAAAATCTTACGTTAAATCACCAAGGGGGGCGGGGAGGATGTCGAAAAATTCTCAAAAATGCCTCACGTAAGTAATGGACGCCCCCTTAGGTTCATACTCTTTTGATAAATAATACAATGTTAATTTCAGATTGGAACTTAACATGGAGCTGCCTTCCGGAGTGCCAAGCACATCAGTGGGTGCGTCCACCGTGGTGTCTCAGGAGCAGGATGAGCTGACGCAACGACTCGCTAGATTGCGACAGGCGGAATAACGCAACCTTCCTTGTAGGTACATTGTTGTTATAAACTTTGCAGAGCTTGTGGGTTACCCACTCAGTTACTACCTGCGTGTGTGAAGTGGCGCTTGATTTCCATTATTACGATGGTGGTGCGGGTATGTGCGTCTTTAGGTCTGACTTATAGACGCACATACCACGACACAAACACAAGATAAGAAAAATGTGTGTCTTATCCAACATAGAAAAAATATTTTGTACTATGTATTGCTATAGCAAGATTAGCAAGACATGAACAATTTTGTCAATGGCTCAAACCATGTTTGCACTGTGAACAGAAATGTCTAAAGAAACATGTTTGTAATTTCAGAATCCTAACATGTTTAATGTTGCAAAAGTAGTCTCAACATAAACACAATATCTATGTTTGTTTACTGACAGTTGGACAACACACAACACAAAAACATTGAGTTTCGATAAATGTTTAGCATCATTGGCAACCCCCAATCGTGATGAAACTCTATGTAAACCTCTACATAAGTTTTGAGATGTGAACAAGTGCCAGACACATTCAATAACAAATTATTCCATTGCTACTTTTAAGTTAAAATAAATTATTGAAATAAATTGTATTCTTCTCACAAAAATAATGTTGCAAATATTGTATTTTTCTTTCACATATTTTATTTTTACGATGTACAATACCTACTGTGATTAGGATTCCCTACCTACTACAAACATTGTTTGTTCTTATAAAATAATGATAGATATTATAATGTTTTGTAAAGTATGTTATAAAGTTTATTATTAAATCTAAATTAAGAGTTTTTTTGTAACTAGAACTAGGTAGTAGTAAATAAAACGAAAAAACAAGTTTCCCATTTATAAATTGTTTATTAAAAGAAAAGTAACAAGTGATTAAAAAAAAAACTGAATGTAGTGAAACTACTTTCTCTTATTAACTAAAACAATAACAGCTCATCGGCTGCCTAAATACTGAAGTTCCGAGAATACTTGGCATGTTGTGACTACTTGTTGAATACCTTGAGATTCAGTATTAGGTGGGTAGGAACTAGTAGTAACTAAACTACCTATTACAATTTACATAAAAAATGTGGGATGAAAAAATACTGGGCTATTTGCCTCTAGTATGCACGAGAAATCAAATGCTGTGATGTTTCTGGTACTCCGTACGTTGAATTAACATACCTACATACGTTATATTATTACTAGTAGTTCGCCCCGAACTGAGATCTCGTAATGGTCAGAGGTTAATAAAACCGAAACAATTTTTATTGACCAATGGTTGTAATAAACTGCAAATCGCTTCGAAATCGCCGTCTAGCTAAGTACCAGTCTTACTTGAACTATAAAATCATTGAAACTCCAAGAAATGGTAGGTCACGTTATACTGGGTTTCCCAATTTTATAATTTTTACAACTCAAAAACTATTAAACCTAGAATTAAAATAAAAACTGTTTTGGAATGTCTACGCAAAGCCCTATCATATGACACCCCACTTAATATTTTGGTACGACTTTTTTTTTTTTTACTCCCTTTGGAATCTCATAACTTTCCAACCCCTTGACCGATTTATCTACCAAATGTGATATACAGATATTACTCTTAAGTCTGTGAAGATCGGATAAGCGGTTCAAAAGATCTCGTCGAACAAACATACAAAGCATTTTTGTCCAAGTTGTCACTAAAATCTCGTTCGCTTCGCTCACTCGATCAATTATACCTATGGTAATGCTTGCTAAACTATGGTAATGTTACAAAACTAAGTATAATATAACAAATCATAGACCCTTGACCAATTACCTCTACGGATATTATGAAATGGAAAGTGGGTATCAAAATTCAACATAATTATTATAAAAATACCTACAATTAGTTACCATGAATATTACAACCTTTACAATTTTTGTTAACAATTCTAAAATACTGATAAATATGACTACAAAATTAATTGGTAAACATACAGGTTTGACTGCGGACCGATTTACTTATCATTATCACTATAAAAAGTATAGTTGAATGGTATAATATGACTTAGTTTATTTAGGTAGTCGCCTTAGTCGCCCTTGCACAATGATCGCCTTAGGGTTACTTACTAGTCGCCCTTTAACCTTTGGTCAACTAGCTGCACTCCCTTGATCTATTAGTCGCTTGAGAGTTACCAGCCATCCTCGAATTACTAGTTGCTTTCAGCCTATCTATCATATCTAATAGCTTTTTGCGGCTATATCACTTGTGTCCCTTTCGGGACGTTCATATGCTCTTGTTAACGATTGCCCTCGAGACTGGTGAAGGCTATCTGGTAAAAAAACCAGCTCTCTAGGTAGGAGGTCTCCCTAAAGCTGTCTTTGTGTTAATCATAACATCTTTGGTGAAAAAACTCGTTCTCTGGTAGCTTTTGGTGAACTAGTCGGCAGAGAGCTACCGGCGACCCTTGGTTACTAGTCGCCCTCTTGTTACTGATCGCCCTCGGGATTGACGAAGGCTATCTGGTAGAAGATCCAGTCTTCGAGGAAGGACGGCACGAAGGCCTTGCACTTACGGAATTGCACGGCCGGCTTTAGCTTGCAAAGCTCCTGCTCGTATAGTACCAGCGAGTCATTGCAGATGGCGCCGTTACCCTAGAAAATAATATTATGGTGGTCAGTATTTGTTGTTCATACAGATTGCAGACATTAGGAACTAAATAAATAAATTAGGATTTGTATCCAAGGTACATCCTAAAATTACCTACATTCAACTAAAATCTCTTACATGCGTCATGAACTTTCCATCGCGTCTCAGTATTTGGAAGGAAGCTTGCAGGATCATTGTCATAAACTCCCAAAGCTCACCGCAAGCCGACTCCGAGATCGGTATGTCGGTGAGATCGCCGAATATGTAGTCGACCTTCTTCCCATCTTTTATGAACTTCGCGACTGTTGCCATGCAGTCTCCAACTATCACCTAAAAAAGCAAAAGTTAAAAAGTGTGCGAATAAATACGAATCGTAGACGTTCAAATAACGCGGTAATTTTATACGCTGGATTGACGTCAGCATTGAAGGATATTTAGGCCTAAACAGGCGGGGCGGGGGTCCAGCTACCTCTATTATCTTGCGTGCGTTGTGTGTGTCATATTCTACTAATAATAAAAACACCAAACTTTGTCAGGATGTACCTATGTATCTATGTTTGTTACTCTTTCACGCAAAAACTACCAGATCTGATTTGGATGAAACTTGGAATATACATATTGTGCATGACCTGGATTAACACATAGGCTACTTTTTATCCCGGAAAATCAACGGGACGCAAACTAAGTCGCGAGCGGAAGCTAGTTAATGTATAATCGTTGGTTCCTGGTAATATTTCTGGACTAAAATTATGTGTAATGTTTTTTTCAGTCTTTTTATCTTTAAACATCACCCCTTGAATAATACCTCGAAGTCTATTCCGTCCAAGGTTGTCTAGTAGAGATCGCTGATTAGCATAAGACCGCCGTTTGTACTATTAAAGTTTTGTTTTTCATATTATTTTATTGTAAGGTTAAAGTGTGCAATAAAGGTGTAAAGTGTTCTATAATATATTGTAGGTACCTCATAATTAGAGCCCTTTCGTCTCTCGAGTACGTCTCCGCAAATGGAGCTCATGTGTTTGCTGCAGGCATCCATCACCATAGAATCTATTTCCAGCATCCAAACAAACTTGGGCTTTTCCTTTAGCAACTCATATAGAAGGGCGCCATCCCCACCACCTGTAAACATGAATGGGTCAAATCAAATAAAGTATTTGTCATAAGGCATGGATAAACTGTGCCTTTACCTAATATTACAATTTCTTTTCCTTCATAATTCTCTTTGCCTCTCTGCATCAGAGTTTCGGTGTATACCAAGTCTGCCTCAGATATATCTGGAAATACATTAAATCTAATATTTATATATGGAAGATAACATGAGGAAACATTTTCAAGATGACTTTCAATTTGAATAGTTCTTCAGAAATATTTGAAAATTTTGGCATAAAAATTCCAGACACCCTAGTTAGCTCTTAACTTAAATGGAGGGGAAGTGTGAGGGTGCTTTGAGCAGCCAAAGAAATATAAAATAGAACTTCAGCACATTCAAGGTCAGAGGTATTAAACCGTGTCGGGACCTATACAAGATTACACCTCCATAAAATACACTATCAGAGAACTGGTTTCTTTGTATTTAGGTTATCTGCTTCATGCAATTAATAGTACAATAAACAAATCAACTACGATTTCATAGGCTTTTGATATGTGATTTGTTATGCAATGTCACTTACTTTGCAAGTCATCTAAAACCAGCATGTTTCCAAGGGTCTTGGAGTGGACTATCTGGACCCTTTGAAACTCAGACTCGTCGTCAAAGAGAACCTTGTCGATATCATACTCCATTAGCCTTTCATCTGTAACATTTTCTTTGTTAGCATACATCACAGTTACCATTTCAGGTTGGTAGGCGAAACTGGCGATACTGAAATTAGAAGTTTGACTAATTCTAAATACGCTGATTTACAAACTTTTAACGGTGTTTTGTGCGATTCATCGAGTCCTGAAACGGTCACGTAGTGATCCCCCCGTTAAAGTGGTGTATGATATTGCCCCGATTCCATTGTTTATTTGCCTAAAAGAGTGGTGTCTTAGTTTAGTTTAGAAAAATGAAACAACAGAATCTGGACCACATTCTATCTGACTGTTTAAGAGATGCTAGAATTTCCTTTTCCGTAAATTTGTTTCATTGGGAATTTCATTTCATTTATTGATTGCATACATGGTAGCTTAGCTACATATTATAATAATAAAACGTTATAATAGTTAAATTAATGTCAATAATAATGCACTTCCTACTATCATACTAATCCTATTAATATTATAAACGCGAAAGTTTGTAAGTATGGATGGATGTTTGTTACTCTTTCACGTAAAAACTACTGATCCGATTTGGATGAAACTTGGAATATATATATTGTGGGTTCGATCCCCACCAAGAACAAACATTTTGTGTGGCAGACATAGATGTTTGTTCTGTGTCTGGGTGTTTCTATGTATTACAAGTATGTATTTACAAAAAAAAATGTATGTATGTATTCTATCAGCCATCTAGTTCCCATCGTACAAGCTTTGCTTAGTTTGGGACTAGAAGGCGTTGTGTTAAGTGTCTGTGAATATTTATTTATTTATTTATTTATTTATTTATTTATTTATATATTGTCTGTGACCTGGATTAACACAAAGGCTACTTTTTATTCCGAAAAATTAACGGGATCCAACGGGACGCTAACGAAGTCGCGGGCGGCACCTTATAAACGTGAAAGTTTAGTTTGTGAGGATGTTTGTTACTCTTTCACGACGAAACTACCGATCCGATTTGGATGAAACTTGAATCTGTGACCTGGATTAAAACAATAGACTACTTTATATCCCGGAAAATCAACAGTATACAATAACCAAGCGGATGCAAAGTCAAACAGAATTTCATAACAATACCTACGAATCTACAATTTAAATGCCAATAATAATTAGTAATAGATTAGAATACATAAATGTCAGAGTATTTTTAATGCACATATTTAAACTTCCATAATACCAAAACAAAAATGAAAACTTGTTCTGGTTTTTACATTATGATTATAAAATCACAATATTGTAGAATTATACTAGTACCTAAATCATTAAATGCTCTAAAAAAATTACTTTTTTACCTTTAATAATATTTTTATAGCATGCCATCAATATTATCTCATTGGCTGGTATGATGTAATCAATATTGCACCGCCGGCTTTTATTTTAAAACCTTTTGGGCACCAGCTCTCTAATCATAACATGGGTTTAGTTAGATTTAGGCTACCTAGTATTATTATTACGATATACTTGTTTAACTCTTCCGCGAGAAGGGACCTACATTTATAAATATTCTGTACTAATAGCTTACGAGAGAAATAAATAAACTGAATTGAATAGCTAAGTATTGATTATTATTAAATAGCTCTTACGACGGTTTTAAGGAATAGTTTAGTTCTTATGTTTATGTGATATTGTTTCCACTAAAAAACATTCACAATAAAACATGCACAACTCTGTGAAGATATTGATTTGCGTTTCCACCGCCAAACCTTGTGCATGTTTGACATTTTGAATCTTGTGCAGATTGTTTTAAGGATTTTCTTGATTATAAAAACAAATTGATTGCAAGGATTGTGTTGTGAATGTTTTGGTGGAAACCTACAGTAGAACTACCAGGAAATACCTGAGGTAGGATAATATCTTCCGAACAGGCATCTTTTCAGTGGAGCATACGCTTGAGATTTCAAAACATTGATGTACTTCCTTAGTTGGTTCTCTAGTACTCGAGCAGTCTTTAAAAAGAGGATTATTTATCAGCGACAGAATAACCAATTTAGTACTCTTCTAAGAATAAGAATAAGAATAAGAATCATTTATTGTGAAACTGTGTAAAAAGAGATCTTATAGATATTATGTAGGACCTAGAGTTTCAACAGTTTACCCATGCCAGGCTAGACTCATGACTCTAGACTCATGTTAGGTACCTACTTATATATTTTTGTAGTGGTAGGTAATAACCAATTTACCTAGTAGGTAGGTACTCTTCTAGACTCTAGATAAACCTACTTCTAAAGTAGTGGTAGGTAAAAGTTTAGAGAAGTACAGTACATATTGGTCACATAGTCACATTGAAACATTACATTTGGCAAATACCCCCATTTTGCAATGCCACAATAAATCAGCCCAAAATTGCCCATCGCTGCATGTATTGGATATTACCACATTATTCTTTTTAGGTGTTGGCTGCCATTTTACCAGGCTAGCTGCCAACACAGTACAAAATGTATAGCTACACCAGACTAGGTAAGTAGGTACCTAACCTACCTAGTTATAAAATAACCAATGTAGGTACCACTTACCTTGAGGTTAATCAGGGCTTCTTGGTTTTCTTCCTTATAGAACTCTATGTTTACCGTAATAAGGCCGCGATCGAACAATCTAATTGACACAGTGAGGGCATTTTTTCCAGTAAGAATCTTCAACGAGCCACCTTCCAATTTAATATCAGCAGCTAAAATGAGATTGGGTAGGTATTCCTTCAGGACTGTTTCAAGCTGCCCAAAAACTGCTTTTTGTCCACTCTCATCCCCCAAGCGAGCTGCATCCAGCGAAAAGTCTAGCATTAGTGTTTGCACCGACATGATTGCACACAAACTGCTGTTGCCTGTTTGATTTGATTTGTTGCAAGAAAATAGGTACCACTGTACCGGACTCGGCGAAACCGCCAAACAACTGGAGGTACGGACAGGGCGGTATTCGGGGCCGGGGGCAGCAGGCAACGGCGGCGGCGGCGGCGGCGTGGGATTAGCGCACGTCAGTCTCTTTTTAGAACAAACAACAATCCACTGAGGACCAACGGAAGGAGGGTCTCCTTCGCGTCCTCTCAATTTTCAATTTTTACTTGATTTCTAACCTTTGGTCCAAAAAGTCAGAAAAAAACTTATAACTGTCACACTGTCAGGGTACCGTCAGGAAGTTACAAAAAAAAAGCTGATGCGAAGTGTTCAGCTTGTGTTGCTAGCAAGGAAAATAAAAGCTACTAAATTATGTAAACTGAAAAAATAATGTGAACTGTTTTCGGTAAATAACTCTAACTTTTGTTTTGTTGGTATTTAGGATTTCTCAGACAACAAAAGCTTCGCGTCCACTGCGTCGGTGCCGGAAGTTCAGAACAGAGCGCACGGGGCGTCAGAATTTGTTTAACAAATTCTGCCGCAAATTCTGACGCAAATTCTGACGTACGGAGTGGATGAAGCATCAGGATTCTCATGCCGATGGGTTTTGTATCGGTATTGAAAAGGTGTTCGTTCTATGAGGCGCGTTCACTAGTAGTAGCGCCACTAGGTAGCGCCGACTAGTAGGTAGACTACTAGTAGGCTAGATCATGCTTCTGTCTGTACTGTATAATACGCTAGTATCCTAGTAATCTGTGACTGTACTACCTACTTAGGTATGTGCTGTGTCAACTGAACCGGTTCGGGAAGAATGGCGGAAGACTGTAAGACGGGCCACTGCTCCACGGAACACTAATATCCTCACTGCTCCAACATGACGACCACGACCACTCTGCCAAGAGTGATACGACAAAGTGTTAACTGTGTAGGTATATATAGTAGTGTGTATATACCTAGATCCTATTATCACTTAATTAACAGAATGTTATTAGGTATGTGCATTGTACATTATAAATAATACTTACTTGTTTTACTTGACTTTTTCTGTGTAAGTATAAAATAATACCTTTTTGCAAAAAATATTGTAATACTGGCTGCCTAGGTACATAAATAATAAAGAGCCGGAGAAAAAGAGTTTTGATCTCTTTGTTGTAGTTTTTTTTGTTTTATCTAGCTGGCAACTCCAGTTTCATCTGTCATTCTTTTTAGTAAAAATTTCATCGTGAGATTCTTGTGAAATGGCTGGAAATAATTCTGAAGAAGTAGAGGTAGATAGATAAAGTTATTTCAAGCACTAAAAAATAAAAGCTACCTACCTCCTTTACTTTGTTCATAATATTTCCTTTACTTTCGGCGGAATCTGCTGATGTGGCTCAACTTTCACTGTTGCATTTGTTTTATGTTTACTGTATACCGTGTTCCCTTTTCTATCGTAGTCCTCATGATCTGAAAATAGAGTCGGGGGTGTATAAAAGCTAAATAGTAGATTACTGCGTTTAGTTATAGTGTTGTTGTAAAGTGCTTGTAGGTTAGGTTTGGTTTGGAGTAAAATGACCTGTGTTTTCAAGGGTACTGCTGCGGCTGAAACTAAGACCAATAGCACCGCGGAAGTACCGCCAGAATTCTTGATCAAACACCCACTGCAAAACACTTGGAGTCTCTGGTTCTATGACAACGATAGAAACAAAACATGGGAAGAAAATTTGATAGAACTTACAACTTTTGATACTGTTGAAGATTTCTGGAGGTGAGAATTCATTGTAAAGTTTTTAGGCTTTTATGATCAAAAACAACACTGACTGAAGTGAGACTCAAGCACAATATTATGTTCGTGTCAAAATAATCTATGCTGTCTTGATTCAGACTTGTTTCAGTACCTATATAATTTGTTGTTGTTATTCAGCCAGTAGTAAAAGTAAGTTTATTCCTATGAGTTCATGGCTAACCCTGATGAGTACAACTAGTAGCAGCATGTTTGTGAGCATTATTTTAAGCTTTTATTTTAGCTCAGTCAGGCTAACACCACAAAAACAATGGTGTTTAAAAGCTGTTTCAAAACTCAACTGACTGGTTTATTATTCTAGATTGTACCACCACATAAAACTACCATCTGAGCTGCGCCAAGGCCACGACTATGCAGTCTTCAAGCAAGGAATCCGTCCCATGTGGGAAGATGATGCTAACAAAATGGGAGGCCGGTGGCTTGTTAGTCTTGAGAAGAAACAACGTAACTCTGACCTGGACCGATTTTGGCTAGATACTGTAAGTCATGTTGATTACATAAAATTAATGTTGATGTTAAATGAACGTTCATACACACAACATCCCCTGAATCCCGAATCATTGATCACTGAATGATGAATACCTGTTATATTTTTGCAGGTCCTGCTACTAATTGGCGAGAATTTTGAAAATCCTGATGAGATCTGTGGAGCTGTAGTAAATGTCAGAGCAAAGGTTGATAAAATAGGTAAGTTTTGGAGTTATCTTGATTCCGGTGTATGAAAATGTACACAGTTTTCTTCACAAACCATGTTAAACCTGTAACCATAGGTTCGAAAACTATTCAAAAAGACAAATAAAAAAAAATTAAGCATATAAAAACTAGTAAAAGTTTTATGAAAATATTTTAAACTATTTTATTCTTAGGTATTTGGACTGCTGATGCAACAAAGCAACATGCTACTATCGAGATTGGAAGAAGACTCAAAGAGCAGCTGGGTATCCACGGCAAGGTCGGCTTCCAGGTCCACAGAGACACCATGGTCAAACACAGTTCCGCTACCAAGAATCTTTACACTGTTTAGTCACTAAACTAATTTTATAACCATTTACAAAAACAGTCTCATCAGATAGGTCTAGGTTTTGTTGGCAATAAATATTTAAATTGAAGACTTAACAGATCTCTGAGGCAAAACTATCTGATTAACTGTTATAATTAAATTTTAAAGTTTCATTTATCAGAAGTAGCATTGTATAGGACACAGGTTGTCTCGTTCTGGGTTATTTGTCAAATATTCTGTGTTTAAACAACTAGACAACTGGTTTGAATCAAGTCTGCTAGTGTAGTACTGTTGCATACTTGGTGGCTTAGAAAATAGTAATTTGCTATGCATTTGTTACATAACATTAGCAACTAGGTAATTGTTTTATCCAAGTATGTAACTCGAGTGTTTGTTTATATATCACATAGATGTAAGTAATAATATTACTAAAGAGGCCTCTAGGCTGGAACAGAGATAAATTGCCTAGTATTAGAAATTGAGTATAGCTACCTAATATTTTACACATAGCAGATTAATTTATCATGTATTGTCACGCTTCCGATGTTTTTCATTAATATTGTTTATCTTGGATAGTTATTATTGTGAACTTTCCAACTTTAACACATTTGGATTTTCTAAACTCTTGTCTGCATGTCAAATATTTTGATATTTTATAAAAAAAGTTGAAGAAAATAAAATTGATTTTTTATTTTTATGTGCATGTCATATAATTTGTTGTAAACTTAAATTATTTTTATTGTCTTAATCCCCACCAGACAGGATAGTGGGAAAAACGCCAACAATTTTTTGAAGATTGTCATAACACTGGTCATAGCAACTGGTGGGAATAATTTGTGGGAATTATGACAAAAAACTTTTTTTTTCTTACGTATGTATGAAGAATGGAAGCCTTTTCTAAACTTTTTCAGACGCAATAGGTGCCAACCCTGAAAGCATTTTTGAAGTTATACTTCTAATGCGACTTCCAACTGACAGGCGTTATACGAGGACATAGTCTCTGTCTCTACCCCTAACTCATAGATGGCAGTGTTTAGCATTTTTTGAAGTTATATGACTTCCAACTGACAGCGTTAGACAAAAGAAAAAGAGGCAAAGCCGTAATTTTAACCATCAGCAGCAGAGCTACTGTTAGCAGTGGTAAATAGCAGTGTTAGCCGAACAGTGATACGTCGGACTGCGGTCAGACCGACAACGGGAGCAAGTTCAAATCCAAACCGACATTATAGACTTTTTACAACTTTTTATTTTGAAGTGAAAACTTAGTACTGCATATTGGCACCGACAACGGGAGCAAGTTCAAATCCAAAGCGACATAAATTTTTTGAAATTTTTGACTTTTTGTTTTGAAGTGAAAATTTAGTACTGCATACCTATTCGTTAAGTATACATAAAAATAAATAGTAGGTAAATTAATTTTACATTAAACACAGAGCGAGAGTGAATGCGTGGCACTCGAAGTATAACTTCTTCCGCGCGTAGAGACTCCACGCACTGGTTTTTTTGTTTAGTTTTGGTCCAGGCTCCATAGAAGAAAACTACACTTGTATTTTTTTTGATGGTTGAACGCTTCGCAGACCGGGGATGGCCCGCGGGCCGTAGTTTCTCCATCCCTGATTCAGACGAAGCATGAAATCCCAGGTTGTGTTTTCCCAGGCCGTGCAATCCTGGCTTTTTTAGCTTAGGCTGTGCATTCCATGGTTGTACGCTGACCAGACAATTTATTTGAGTCAGTAGTTCTTTCAACTTGATTTCAACCAATTTCGAAATTTTAGGGGAATTTCCCTAATTTACTTACAGTCGAGGTACCTTACCTACCTACCTATTTAGTATCGGGCCGGGCTAAACAGAAATATGTGATACATCTCACAACACAGTGCTCTCTGTGGCTAGCGTTGACTTGGCATCAGTTCAATTCGGTTGCATTGCTTGCAGTCGCTTGCAGCGTGATTACAGCATATTGCAGTCATCATGGGCAGTAAGAAAAAGGGTCGGAATCAAAATAAGGTATGTGTTGACGTCAAGGGAGGCCAAAAACCTATCATTGTTGTTGATCTAAATAAGTGTGGTGTAACTAGGTAGGTTCAAGTAAGTACCTAAAATTTTTGGGTCCTGTTCATTTTACTGTCCTCGTGTCTCCTTCCCTTAACCGTCAAACAACCCTTCAACCCTGTGTATCCTTACTTTCTAATGCCCTATCGTCATGCCAGCAAGTATTATCTTGCAGGTAGATGAACGATTTTCTTTTTTTTTTAGGGTCGTTCTAAGAAAGTTGTGGAGAGTTCAACTAAAAAAGTAGAACAGCCAAGTGAAACGCAAAAAGAACCCACTGCAGTAAAGCCTAATGAGACCGAGGAGCGGTCAGACAGACGAATAGAGAAACGAAATGGTGAGGAAAATACAGATAAACAAGAGTGTCCGAACAGTAATGAGCAAACAGACAAACTCAGGGAGTTAGTCCTCCTTAAAGAGACAGAAAAACTAATAGATCAACAAAAAGAGGTTCTAAATGATAAAGAACAAACAAACGAACTGAAGGAGTTGGCCCTTTCTAAAGAGACAGATGAACGAACACCCAAACAAATAGAGAGTCAAATTGGTAAGGATCAAACAGATAAACCGAGAGATTTGGCCCTCTCTACAGAGGACAAACAGCAGGAGGGTCAAAACAGTGATGAGCAAACAGACAAACAGAGGGAGGTGGTCCTCCCTACTGAGATAAAAGAGCAAGCAGCCAAAGAAAAAGAGTGTCAAAAAAGTAATGATCCAACATACAAACAGATAGATTTAGTCTTCCCTAAAGAGACAGAAAACAAAACAAACAAACAAAAAGAGGCTCAAAATGGTAATGAACAAACAGACGAACAAAGAGAGTTGGTTATCTCTAAAGACACAGACAAACAGAGTAAAGGTGAAAACAGTAATGAACAAACAGGCAAGCAGAGGGATGTGCAAAATGTTATCGTGCCTACAATCGAGATCTCACAAACCCCCTCGGAATTAGTTCCTGTAAAAGTTCCGGAAGTCATAAAACATCCTCTGGAAAATATGTGGGGTTTTTGGCTGAACACCAATGAAAACAAGAAGAACTGGGCCGAGAACCAGAAGGAGTTGACGATATTTGACACCGTGGAAGATTACTGGTGGTGAGTAATATACAAAATCAGAAAATCTTTCATAGGTATTTACATTCATTCAAAGATAACATTTCTAAATAAAAACTCATTTTGGTATTAACTTATCAAGTTCTGAGTCAGACTATGTACCTACTTGTTAATAGGTAATTGCCTACTTACATCTTTCTGGTGATTAGTATTGGTTTAAATTAGCATTTTTATGTCCTTTTTATGCTATGGGTTACGGTTAGGCTCATTTTAGAAAAATACCCCTGACTATGAAATAAGTTGCATAATATGAACCAAATGAACATTATCTTCTGTGACTCCGAGAGTGATCTTCTGATAGTAAATACTAGTTAATTCCACAGCCTATACCACCACATGAAGCTGCCTTCAGAGCTGAAAACTGGGCAGGACTATGCAGTCTTTAAACGTGGTATCAGTCCGATGTGGGAAGATGTTGCGAACGAAAAGGGAGGTAGATGGGTCATCAGCTTGGAACGACATGGTGCCGAGATGGACAGGATTTGGTTAGATGTGGTGAGAAAATCCAAGCCTTTTCAAATTTTTTTATAATAAAGGAACTAGTAGATTGCCTACCCATATGTTAAGCGATTACTTCTGCTTATAATAAAATTACCTCAGAACAAATCCATTGATGCATTCCCTGTTGCATTCATTATAGTGACGACAAATGAATTGAAATTGAAACATAGTGACGTCATAATATCCCCTGCATCAGAAGCTATTTTTTATGTACATATATATAGATAGATAATACTTTATTGTACACAAGGATTAGAGATTACTTATCCCCCTCAGGAGTGCAAGTTCTTAGAAAAAGTTGTTCATAGTGATATTTTGGGGGGGGCATAGCATAAGGCATGCGAAATTTTCCTAGTCTTGCATGTTATAACTCTAGATGATATTCCAGGTGTTGCTTATGATCGGGGAAAACTTCCAGAACGGCGATATTATCTGTGGTGCAGTCGTAAACGTTAGATCCCGGCGGAAAATCTGTAAGTATATACCTTATTAACTACTCTGTTATAATTGATTAGATTCTGCCCGTGACTTCGTCGGCGCGTGGGTTACGATTGGACTTTCTCTCCCTTGCATTTATTACCTTGAAAATGACTTAACTAAAATATTCCCAACAACAAAGTGACATTCAGTTTTAGATTTGGCAGTCTATCCTAAATATAGCTATAAAGATTGTAAATTCACAAAGAAAATTACGACTAATACAGTATTCACAATATTTGCAAAATACACATGAAACAGTTGAGCTATCTACAAACCGTTGCAAATGATTTATAGATAGCTCAACTGGTTCAAATCAGTGCCGATCGGAAGCGTGCCGAACAAGACACTAACTGCATTGCTGTGGTGACAAGAAAGATTGTTAGAAATAAACTCCATTTTGTCCTTTTTCCAGCTGTTTGGACCCGGAACAAAAACGAGACTGCCAATATAGAGATCGGAAAGAAATTGAAGAGTATACTTCGGATCACCCTTAAAATTCAATTTTACGATCACGAAAGTAATGAGGTTCTCTTTTACATCTAAAAACCTACGTAGAACATAGGTTCTGGATCTTGGCAACTGTGAAGTGAACCGTTTCGATGGAGCTGTTTCGAACTCAATTATCTTTCGCAAACGGCCAACTTTACGATTGCCAAGGTCCGTCGACTGTACTGTACCTAATGTTGCATTCACACTCAGCTGCAGTCGGCAGGGAAGTGGCCATGAGCATAGTATAAACACGGTCATGCCTCTGTTCCGGCGTGTTCATATAAATGAAAAAATGAAATGAAATGAATTTATTCAACCCATTTGGGTACAAACACAGATAAAACAGAGAGAAAAAAGTAAGCCAGACAGGTAGGAGCAAAACAGAGTAAGTGGTAAGAAAGAAGGTACAACCAAATTCAAAACAAAAACAAATAAAAATAGTGCTAGTTAGTCCTGTCCTGCTCTGTAGGTACCCTAGTGCGGTTGAAAAGGTTGTTCTCAGCATATCCTTGCTCCCTAAAGAATAAAGGCGATGTTGCTATGGCAATAAGTCCGAAATTAATGCCGGCAGCGGCATGAGCTGAGTGTGTACGCGGTATTTGTCTAGAGCTCATAATATATGCTAAAAAAAAAAACTAACGGTCTGTCTTATAAAAACTTTTTTTTTACCTTCTTCCTATGTCAATCATCACAATGTCAATTGTAACTATATAAGACAAATGGTTAGTTTCTAGCGTGCTGTGACTGGAGCGTAGATTTTTTTAAAACCTGTTTAAAAATGTATTCACACTTAGATAACTTTGGAGCCTACAAGCCTTAGGTAGATAAGTGTGCCTTAACTAAGTAAGCAATACTCCTGTAATTGAATAAGTAAAATTAGTACTTTCTAAGTACAGTCAACATCAGAAGTAGATCATTTTTTCAGTTCAAATATTTTATACTAAGTTTCACTTTATACTTACACTGGGTTACTTGTAATAGTTGCACAACTATTACTGCTATCTCTAGTCTTTTAATCAACTGTTTAACTACTCAGCTTTTATAAGTATGACCCGTAATCTCTTAAAACTTATTAATCTGTACCTAAAAAGAAAATAAAATTAAAATTACTACCTACTTTTCAGCCATGAAACATTGAAACTTTCTCTCATCCTCATTTAGGTACATACTTATGATGTTGACTGTACCATAAGTGAACTGGGTCCAAATATTTAATTCTTAAAATAATCGCAATCACTGTGATAATAGTATTGTATGCTTAGACTATTTTTATGTACCCATATCTTGATTCCTATTATTTTAAGTCTTTTTCTGAAGAAGCGTTTAGGTAGGTACTAGATTTTTTGTTTTCACCCACTATTACCTAGCTAGATAACTTAGGTACCTTCGTACCTACTTCCTAACTTTTATTGTTTAATTATTTTTATTTCGTTTGGCGTCTAATTAGGTAGTTATGTAAAAGCGTATATACTCAAAACCGTGTACTGTAAAACTAAACTGCTTATTATCTAATTTCAATCACACCCACAGCCTAACATTTCAAAATTACCCTGTGTGTGTGAATAAAGGCATTGCCAACCGTTGTAGTGTCACCGCGCAGTGTATCTCGGATACGCTATATAGCGTTACGATACGTTTGCGATTGTCACATTTATTCGTGATCAAGGCATTAAGGATTTCTATTCCTAGTTCCTACTAACGACATGAGTTAAAATAAAACAATTATTGAATAATAAAAACTTTAGTGTTCTACAGTATCGTGCAAGTTCGGGAGTTAGTCTGGTTCCGTATCTCTGTCTCTACCGTCTCCTCCACTTTATGGACTGTCTCCTCCGCACTCTCGATGCCTTTGTGAATGTCCTCTGTAACAAAACACTTTTTATTGCACTAAGGCCGTATGCCGATACAGAAATCGTTACTCTACTATAGATTTGAGTAGAGATTTTCATACAAAAATCTATGCGGATCAGTGCATGCGCTCACGTGTCATGAATTCTCAAAAAGTGGTATTGCAAAGTAAAATACAAAAGCATATTTTAATCGTCATTATCCAAGGACGAATTAGTGCAATCCGAAATTTATATTGTAATAGTAACTAATATGGCTTCTGTGTTATGTACCTAAAAGTAAAACCGCAAACACTATTTTATCTAAACGAAATTTTATCTATATCACGTAGGTAAAGAATGGTTCAACTAGTTCAATGCGCAACTTACCAACAACATGTTCTTCAATAACCTTTCCTTTCCCCATGCAGGAGTGCTCCTTATCCTTAATAGATTGGAAGATGCGAGCGAACCGTCCCTTTTCTTTCACCACCACGCCTTCCTCATTCCCATCCTCGTTAGATACAATATGATCCTCGCTTCTAACTATCGGCATCACAGCCTGAGTTTTGGTCTTGCCTGTGTGGGGACTTGACTTATCGGACCCACAAGTTATAGTTTCGTTCTCAGACTGACCTGTTTCGCTCTTCTGACCGTCGTCGCTTTGCTTGCTCAGTGGACTAATGTGAGAAAGATCTGGAATGTGTAATAGTTCCGGTAGAATTGGCGTTTTCGGTGGTGGTGAGTTGGTGATATCCAATTCCTTGCCCGGTATACTCAATATCTTGCCCATGTCCAACGCCTTTTTGTGACCGTCTAGTATATTGGGGCCTACTGCCATAGTTTTCTTCAGAGTTTCTTCAACGACTTCTACTTTTTCGTCAACTTTGTCACTGAGCATTTCAACATTTTCATTCAACTTATGCTTAGCGTCGGCGACAGCATTTTCAGCTTTTTCGTTCATCTGATGTTCGACATCTTTCATTATATTAACTTTTTCGTCTATTGTATTTTCGACGTCGTTGATTGCGTTATCAATCTTGTCGTGAACGCTTTCTGCCATAGTATCAATTTTGTTAACCAGGTTACTGACTTCTGTTTTAACTGGAGCTAGACAAGACTGGTCTATATTTGTATCGGTGACGTCGGGTGTAATTCCGTGTTCGTCGAGGTCATTTATGTTTACGATGTGAGAGCCGCTTACATTAGCCTCCAATGAATCTATCGACCCGACATCGCTCGCGTTTCTATTGACATTGTCCGATGCTAATGGTTCATGGGCATTGGAGTTCTTCACATCATCAATCGAGATCTCTTCAGGTTTATTCATGCCTGGTACTTTTTGCAAGGGTGGTAGCTCGGTTAGCGAAACTTTTCTGGTTTCTTCGTTGACTAGACTGAAGTCGTTGTTTGTAAAGTCCGCGTTGGAGCCCTTGGTGGCCGTGAGTAGAGTGTGGCAACCGCCGCAGGCTACATTGTCTACGATGTGCCCATTCATAGCGGTGACCCGCTTGGGTCGGTATTGATTGGGGACCTCGTTCGAGTTGTCGGCGTCATCGATATCCTCCAAACAAAGCTTGTTGTGCCGTGATTCGCCACACGTGTAGAGCAGTCCGTTGTCTGAGAATAAATAATTGTAAATTCACAGTCCGAGTAAAAGAACGTCCACCACCAACAAGTGGATGTATGGCACTGATCGTAGAATCAAGCCGCGATAAGCATGCCGTGCTAGGGGCAATTATTGGGCAATCAAGGTAAAGCCAGCAGTAGGTACCTTACCTTTAGGTAGATTAACATTACATAAAGTTAAAACAACCTTGGCGATCGATAAATTGACCTATGAGCTTTACTCACATGGTCAATTTATTTTCGAGCTGAAAAATGAATGAAACTTACAAACGTTTTGCTAATTATCTACATCAGTACTTCATAATAGGTTCAAAGTTAGACTCGTTACACTTGACTAGGTATATTTAGATTACTTACCCACTACGTAGTTTTTATTTGTTTATATGCTAGTTTGAACTTCTTACCGGTAACAAAAGCAGTGTGCATAGCGCCACACGCCACAAGTTTCAGCTGGTAACCGTCGAACATCTTTTCCATATCAATTTCCGTGGGTATCGTGACATACTCCACTTCCTGTGACATTCCCAGCTGCCCCTTCTCATTCGAGCCGAAAGCTAGAATTTTGGACTCGTCCATGGAAAGTAAAAAAGTGTGATTGGCGCCGCAGCATGCACTTTTAATTGGTATATCTATTGGCAAGACTTCTGGGACATAGACGGTTGCAGCTGGATTTGTGATACCGAGTTTCTGATTGTCATTGTCGCCGGTCACGAAAACTGCTCCTTTTGCTGAGGAAAACAAGGTATTAAGTTATACTTTATCACACGCAGCAAAGTAAATACTTAGGTTAGGTAGGTAGTAACACGCAGCTTTTAATATCAAAACGGTAATCAGCGGGTCGTAGAATATCAAACCGGTAGGTATGTATAATGTGTATGCTGCGTGTAACCGCCGCCTTAACTCACCCGTTATAAAGACGGTGTGGTAATACCCGCATTCGACGAACGCTATCTTCTCCATAAACTTGAGCTCCGCGAATTTGACGCTGGAGCGTGTGTCTTCTCCCAGTCCTAGCTGACCTTCAGAGTTGGAGCCGCACACGAATACGCGCCCATCATCTGCCGAAGATGATACTTAATGTGTAGGTAGACCGGGCATGTGGACTCTTGTTGGATTTTTCGATGTAATGGTCAAAGATGATTGCGAGTGGTCCATTTCGCGATTTGCGTGCTGTGGAAATAGGTCCAACAGACCTATCTGAGATCAGTTGCGCGCGGCGCAGTGACTTGTCAACACGTCGTCAGATGCTAAGAAAAAAATACCGTGAAGATGCCGTCCTGTGCATTCGATAAGTGCAGAAGCCATTCAAGAAAACTAAACAAAACGCATGGAATTACTTATCACTCGTAAGTTCATTTGCAATAAACTATTTTCTTACATTTAATTATCTAAGTAGGTATGGCCCCATTCCGAGTGAACGGGACAAAACGTGTCAAAACGTGAGAAGGAAAGGGCAATGCTCCCTTTCCTTCTCGCGCATGATACGTTTTGTCCCGTTCACTCGGAATGAGGCCATACCTGATTGTGTTGTGGAAGCGAGGGTGAAATGCCTGTAAATAACTTTCAGTGGTCGGCTCTAAATGGGTGACAATTTGACCGAAATCGGGGTGGCAAAAATTTCGAGCCGACACGTTGGACACTAGCCTTTTCCATCTGCCTGTTCTAGCTTCCCTCATGATGAGTCATGGTGTCACAAATGGGTGACAGTGGTCCGGCGACAGCGACGAGAGCCGAAATGGAAGCACACGACCAACAGCCGCGTGTGCTCGCTCCACTTCAAACCGGAAGACATGTACACCACGGGGAAAGAACGCAAGAAGATCAAGCCTGGCGCTGTGCCTTTTAGGGTATGACCACCGATGGCAATATTTCAGTCATCGATGTACGCTTGCGTAAATTCATTATTGATATGGCATAGAAGTTTCGAAATTACAGATCTAGGGTTACTCTTGACCAACACCGTTCCAAACTAGATCGGGATTTTCAAAAATCGTGTCATTTGTACTCAAAAATGTGGAAAAATAACACGATTTCTGTCAAAATCTATGGATCCAGTTTGGAAGGGTGATAGGCACCTCTACTTTATGATGATCTTGTACCTACAATAAAAATTATTCAAAGCGCAGGTACTTAGTTTTATAGAGGGTTGAGAAAAGTTCCTGGACAATTTTTATATCCGTTGGCTCTTCTAGCTAGCGAGCACATTTTCTCGCAGCCTAGTCGGCTTTATCGACAGGAAAGACACGCTATTACGTACGAGCTTATATTATCTAACACTGCTTGTTTCTCTAACAGACTCCCTACGCTAAACCTTCAAGGTTAGACGCAAACTCTTCAGAAAGCGACAGTTCAGAATCAGACTCTGAACCCGAGGACAAGCCACAAAGCACGTTTATGAAGAGAAAGATTGAAAAAGTGATTGCTGATAAGAAACGAATACTTCAAGTAAATGTTAATTTGAAGAGACGTAACAAGAGACTGATCCAGAAGTGCAAAAATCTTGCAAAAATGGTTTTGCACTTGAAAGAGAGAGTCAGTGAACTGGAATCAAGAAAACTTAGTACAGAATAAATAAACGATTAGGTACTGAAGTGATTTTGATATATTTTTTATGGGGCTAATATTATAGTGGACTGCAAGTGTACCCTTTCAGATAAAAAATTAAAAATAATAATTAATTAATCATATCGGTTCATAAACGACGGAGTTATGAGGTAACAAAAAAAAACCAACGTAATTGAGAACCTGCTCCTTCTTTTGAAGTCATTTCAAAATTAAAAATGCTTTAGTACCCAACACTGCCTACACCAAACAAAACATGAAACACTGCTCACTGTTTCTGAAATGTGAACTTACCCGTGAGTATGGCAGTGTGGTTGCTCCCAGCCGACACTTGACGGATAGGGCCTGGTGCATCCAACTCCACGGACTGCGGTACCGTGTGGTGCTCCATATCTCCTGTTCCCAGCTGCCCTTCATCGTTGCAACCCACGGAATAAATGACATTGTTATCTGTAAAAAAAATCACATTGATTGTCTCTACAACCGGCTCTAGAATAATGGGGTCTGCTCTAGCATTATTAAGATCCTTACCTAAAATGTCTTACAAAACCGTTTTTTGCTTCATAGATTTGATCATGTTACCAAGCACAGTTTCTCACCTGATATACGATGTTGCCTTCGCATGCGTTGATGTCTTAAAAACCTCATAGCTTGTACCAAATTGATCGTAATTCTGGATTCACTCACTCGCCCTATCTCCCCTAAGTTTTGAGCCATAGCACAGGACTGAAATGCAGCACTTTTAGTAGACTTCTAAGGTTTTTTCTGACCTGTAACGAAGATAGTGTGCGCGCGTCCGCATGCCACAAACATGGCCCGATGGGGCTTTAACCATTTCACGCAACTGGGCCTCGTGGTCTCGTCTTTATGGCCCAGGCCCAACTGGCCCCACGTATTGCCTCCGAATACGAAAACGCGCCCATTCTCTGTAAAGTAGAAATGTTTTGAATTTTAGTCCAACTATGGAATGAAACCGAAATTCAGTTAACGACGACGACAGTAGACGAATTTGTGCTAAGGTAGGTCAAAGCCTTGACTCAACAGGGCACTCGAATCAGTGAATTTCTGCTAGGTGTCCTTGTGTTCTGAAACGATGAAACCTACATGCTCTTGACCTCCATTGTCTGAGATCAATGTCTGATAAACTCACGGCATATGACTGCGCTGTGCTCGTCTCCACAGGAGATGGCGACGACGGGGTCGCTTTTGATGAAGAAGTGGCTTGGCTCGTTATCGGCGAAGTGAGACTTGCCGAACGTGAAGACGGCGCCTGTGTCTGTAAAATATTCGTACGTATAGAAAAGTGGAACAGCTCTGTACAGACCCTATAGTGGTACCTATCGAAATGGAGTTCTATGCCACAGGATATTGTTAGTTTACGTTTAGAGAGAGACCCATAATCGCAAAAGAGCAAAAGTCCCGGCCAATAAGTGCAATGAGCAAAAGAATCTGGCCTTGTAGGTATTACACAGGCGGGAACAGAATTATTATAATAATATCAATCCAAAGAACCTGCTTCTATTTGCATATTCTTTTACACACGCATGACGATGTTTTCCTGAAACTTTCATTTCATAGTAAATTACAAGGTATCCATCATGACCCTCTGACGTCACCAGCCAAATCGTAATTACCAGTAGGCAGGTGGTACCTCCTACTTGCTTTATCACAGTGAAGTAAGAGCTATTACAGTGAAACACGAATTTCCGTCGACCTTGCTGGATTTCGGGGTAACCCTCTATCTGATTTTAAGCTGTGAGGTAAGCTCTGAAAATAGGTAATTACCACTTAGAACTTAGCTACGTACCTAACTACCTAATCTAAAACTATAGGTAGGTATTCTAGCTTTGTAGGAGTTACCGATATCGAGGTCTAGACCGATAACCAAAAGAAACTGATTGACACTTTTAAATTTTTATAACTGCTATAGGCGTTTGGGGCTATAGGTAGATACTTGTTGATTGCTTTGGTTTTGCTTAGAAAAAGCTACAATAAATCAGATAGAAAAAATTTGATACAAACAATTGTCCGAAAAGCCATCTCCAAACGCTGTTTTTGATATACGATAGGTACGGCTGGTTTTTTTTTCATCGTAATGTAGGTATGAGCAACTAAGTATTAGATACGCGCGCGATTTCGTTTTTGATAAATTCTTGGGCATCAGCCAGTCAAACGTGTAATAATGATTATAAATATTTATAGTGCAACTAAAGTAAAAATAGCTAGGCTGGGTCGCGAACAGCTCCCTGAGTCCATGGCATGCAATATCAACATAACCGTGCATTAATGGTAATTAGGATTCATGCAGGAAATAATGCATCTTTCCTGTCCAAATGCGGACTTTGCTGCTGTTTCTAATAAAGAAGAAAGGTTAAATTTATTAATAACTTTAAATGACACGGAATTGAACGTACTTAATAGTAAACTTTACGACTTTGTATTTTTTCTTCGTTCGATAAAGCTGCCCCAGTTTAAAACCCTTACGTATTCCTACTTTGTGTAGTAATCACATGTGTACCTATACGCACCTATAGCTTCTATATGTCATTAGTTTTGCCCTAGTTAAAGTTACTTATTCAGATTTGTGGAACAGCTTATTTTTACCTTACCTATGTAAATAAATTCAAATTGAGTACCTAAAGCTGCATTATTCAAAATGCTGGCAAAAACTCCGACTGTTTTAAAATTAAAACCTGCATATTTATATGTTCTATATGACATCACCTGGTATATCATCCGTCATGATTTCCAACTATGTATTCTTCTTTCTAAAGCTAAAATGTCTCCAAACGCCTCGTCAAATCGTTGATCTCTAATGTCCAAAACGTGACACAGTTCATCACTTCACTCAGGGATCAGAATCATAGGGTTATCGTTTCTTGTTACCACAATGTTTATCGCGGATAGTCCGCCATGGCTACGTTCTTGCCATGACGGTGGTCACCGACTGACCGCTACCCTCCACGTGCTAGCCACCCCATTGATCCTCCCCTTAGGGGTGTCTGGAAGTGGCAGTGTGGCCAGAAAATAAGAGACTTTTTCATTGATTTCTTAGATTAAAGCATTGCAGATGAGATAATGACCAGTTTGACATGCTAACACGATTCCATTGAGAATTTTTGTTTTGCAAAAAGTGCTCTACCAAAACCACAGATTATATAATACTATACCTAAACTATCCCACTAACCTACTAAATAGTTGAAAGAAATGGTGATTATCTCATATACCCTTGTGTTCGTGTTGTCCTTTCCACAAAATGTAAGTCTCTAACCAATGTTACTATCGTTGAAACCATTGGTGACCATCGTCAATGGATCTACGTCGGGCCTACTAAACTGGCCTATTCATGGATAATCCATACATGTCTTCTCTTTGCAAAACTTCTTACGGCTCTTAGTATACTGGTCTTGGAGCACTAGGTCAGGTGTAAATAATTTTTCACCTGGTTACTTTGTCAAGCTTCGATTGATCTGTTTGAACTACGTTTCTATTAACACTGCAATGAGGTTAGCAGTCCAACTAGCTGTAGGGTTTTGTTTATGAAGACTTCATGTTTGTTAATATTGAACAAGCAAGTTCGTATAAAATGTAGTAAGTAGGTATGTAATGGCTTTGTATGGGATATCGACAGTAGCAAAATTAAATGGGTGCCATTTTTTTATTTTTATGATAAGTATCCTAACATTCCCAAGAAACCCACTGCATTTTTAATAAATTATTTAAAATAATTATGGCTCTGGTTTTATGAAATAGTACAATGTTACGCGATGAAAACATATATTTTAGCTAATTTAAAGAAGAGAAGTGGCTCTTCTTAGGTTTTATGGTTTTATAAGCTGGGTTTCTCTCAGATCATTTCATTTCGTAACGCATAATAACTAGCTAGTGTAATTTCAGAAATAACTAGAAGTTAGCTAATGTTTGGCTTCTATTCTATTCCTAGCATTTCACAAATCGGACACGTTTACCTCCCTGATTGTTTGAGACAAACAAGTCCTTGAAGCGCTGAGAATATCGCAAGCTATCGCGCCCTTGACCGACATCGATTGGTCAGCAGTTTATCATTAAGCAGTAATAAAAAGTAAGGTAATTTCCTTGACTTGATGGAAAGATTGATCAGCGCTCGCGGCAGTTATAAATCAGAATAATAACTTCGGTTTGAAACCTAGGTGATTACAGTGGTGCTATTTTCATCCTACCCCCAGAACTGCATACTTAGACAGTGTACCGTCGTCGCGTCGTCAAGGTGGATTTTCATAGAAATCTTATTGCGTAGAAGGTCATTCTATAGTGACATTCAAGGCATTGTAGTATAAAGCCTAAAGCTAGGTAGTTATGTATGGTTATGAGAAGTAATAGCTCTTTTCATAAGTTTATTACCACCAGGGTAACCGACTCAGTTGGCGTGATTGGCGTGTACAGTTTATTCAGCCGAACTTGCCACTTACTGATAAGCCCGCCCTCATGTAGGTATTCTTGAAAGTTCTCCAAATGCCAATGAACTGTTTAATAATTCAACAAACTGAAGGTAGGTGTTTATTTAATTAGCCATATTTTACAGTAGACCCTGATGACAAATCACCTAAACTTAAACTAAAGGATTGGTGTAGCTTCGAAAAACTGAATCTTCTGAAATGGGAAATGAACGAAAACGAGAGCAACTGCAGTGAGCAAGTGGACAAGAGCAGGAAGACGACGAATCACCTCGAGTTTGACCACAGCAGCCTAACACCAACCCTCGAGTTCACAGGGTTGGTGGTAGTGAAGTCGTTTTGTTGTAGTCGCTGTGTAACTTGAACAATAAACTCCTGTAGAGCGGTAATTCAATGGCTAATAGTTTTCTATACTTTATGGCATTGGTATAGGTACTGCTATTTGCTGGTCATCGATCCAGGTGTATAACACGACCTGTGTAGACTAGGCACAGGTAACTAGCAGGCACTGCAGGCAGCACGAGAGATCATTATCATGATTTGTGGGAAACGGACAAGCGCCATTTTTATGTATTTATGCATATAAAACTTTTACAGCCTTTTATTTTTAGGCTATGAAAATATGACGAATGACTTAATCTTATCATAAATCAGAGAAACTAGTAGGTATCCTAATTTAATTTTATAGAAGCTTGCCAAAAAAGGTTACGAAATTATCATTCAACTTTCTTAAAATTAAATATTCTTAAAGGAATATACTCGTTACAGCAATCGTTCGTAGAACTCATTATGTAATGTTTATTGATTTCCAAGAATATTTTGTTAAGGATCGATTGTTTACCCTTATTTGACCCATTTACTGCAAATTGCTATTATGGCAATATTTACAAGCTCAGTGATATTTGTGAATATGCCAGCACAGTTGGTGATCTCTGAAGATTGATTATTGTCTTCGCTTGTTGACAGCATTTCTAAGAAACGTCACGTCATATACACCATCAGACACGGTGCTCTGCTCTTTTCTTACTAACCCAGTCCATCTCCATTTCCCGCTTCTATTTCTTTTATTAAGTGCAATACACCTACATTCATTCATAGGTCAACACTCTCCAACTGCCCATGACTTGACCACGGTGACATGTAACATGTCCTACTAAATATTCCGACGGTTTACAAATGCTACTCTATCGTGAGGTAGTGATATCGTGTGACGCAAGATCATTAGTGTCACGTTTGTTTTTACATTTTTCCAATTACAAAACTCCTATTCTAAAGTTGTTCACTGTTTTTTTATCTTTTCTTCAATGGTATTTGCGAATAAACTGCCATTAGTAACTAAAAAATGGCCAATCATGTTTTTTCTTCTGTTCTTAACAGTTATATTATGAGGACTCTATCTTCGCTGACTACTTTATAAATCTGTGTTAGTACTTCTGCCCAGCTGATCTTTTCCATTCTACTCCAGCACCAGATCTCAAATGCTTCTAAACATACTCTTTTTGTGTCATGAATCACGTCTCATCATATTCATGTAAATGCCTATAAGAATTAAATATTATGCGTTTTACCTTATGTCACGCATGTTTCAGAATATTCAGATATAGTAGGTGCCAAATAACACCGCAATACAAGTCGTTCACCCACCTTCAAACCGATGTCGCAAAATTCAATTCATGAATGGCTAATTCTGTCGCTTTCCATACAAACCTGTCGCTAAGACGGTAATCGCTCGAATCTCGTAGTACTGTTTGTTTACCATTCATAAATTGAATTTTGCGACATCGTTTTGAAGGTGGTTGAATGACCTGTATTGCGGTGTTATTTGGCACGTACTATATCAACGTCGTCGTCGTGTTAATTATTATACTTTGATATTCAATTATATTGCAATCCACATTTTTTCTTTTACATACCATTTTACACAGCCAATAAGGTTGGTTTTAGATTGAAGATAGGAGCCCGTATCACGGAGAGCCGGTGGTTGTTTGGTGTTTGTTGTCATGGTAACCGTATCGCCGCATCTCTTTGGTGGTTAGTGTAGTGTTAGTACGCTGATTCGGTCAATGGTTCGTTGAACGTCGCGGATTTATGATACTTTTCACCTTAGGCATTTATTTTCAGGCGAATCCAAAAGGAGGGTACCTATAAGATTTTGACCGGTATCTATGTATGTATGTAAGGGCGTATGTATGTATGTATGTATGTTAATCTGTTCCCTCATAACTCCAAAACTACTAATCAGAATTGGACGTGTGACACATAGTTTTACGCGTCTCGATCGTCCGCTGGTTATAAAGCTATGTAACGTCACATTAAATTGCATATAGCGCCCTCTGTTGGTAATATGACCGTAAATGTGGATAAGTACATTAAGTACCTAAGCACACGATGCAACTTACCTACATTCACGGTCGGTAATCTGATTCTGTGAACAGTAATCTTAGCCTAGATACAGTCTGTGGTTCACATATCTCATTTGACAGTTCCATTCACCGTTCCCTGTTTGTGTTGTCTTCCTCTGCTTCTTTTCCCACTTCTTGGGTTCCAGACTTTAACTCTTTGGCTCCACTTGTCAATACCTCTGAGTGTGTGACCTACCCATCTCCATTTTAAGGTTTTAATTTTGTATATGGCGTCGGTTATCTTGGTTTCACTCCGTATGTCTGTGTTTCTGTTCCGGTCCCTTCTCTTAATAACTAGCATGCTTCTGTCCATAGCGCGCTGGCAGACTGAAAGTTCACGAAATTGCGTATTCGTGAGAGCCCAGGTTTGACACCCGTAAGTGGGTACAGGCAGAACAGAAGACTCGTTTGATTAGATCAAAGTGCTCTCTAGGCCCTAGGCGCTACTAAAGCTTTTAGCTAGAGCTATTGTTACACGTTTTTGCTACTCCACGCTAGATGGCACTGCTTGGATAAACATTTCATTCTGGTGCAAGGTGCCTTAAATTTTAAGTTAGACGTTTTGATTAGAGCTTTAGTTTCAATAGGACCACTGTGGCGCAGTGATTCATGAGACCGGAGACGTTGGAAATGTGGGTTCGATGTCTAGACTCGTTTATTATCAGCACTAACTGCATTTTTACCTGCCTAAGGTACTTATTTAAAATTAAACCAACTTATAAATTAAGTGAGGTTAGGTATAAATAAAACGATTGAAATTGTGATTCGCCATACTTTGCTTAATTTATTAGAAGTACTTATTTCAAACATGATTTTAGTAAATGCGAGGACTATTTGCCTACCTATTGGCAGTTTTATATTTAAGTTTAAGTTATTAACATTGGAAGATACTTAAAATAACTTAAATGACTAAACATAATAATAAAATGCCAATTTAGTTGTACGACTCTTTTTGAATTAGATATCTTATTTAAAAAAGAAATTAGTAATTAAGTAGTTTCAAAAGTTTAAATAAGTATTTTGTATATGTATATATAATGCTTAATCTAATTTATAATTATTTCTACAAAAAGCTTTATGATAATGATGATATACTCGTAGCTAGCAACTTTACAGTTTTGGAAAATTACTATTTAAGCATAAAACAGATTGAGATAAAATTAAATAACTTAATAAATCCCTAAATAATAAAACTCAAAGTTGGTACGTACTTAAACGTTGGTATTGATAGTAGAGGCGTTGAAATTGAAATTAACAATAAAACATGAATTAAAAAATATAGTGGGATTACTTTTACTTATAGGTATACTATGTCGATTAAATAATTTCCTGAATTTATCTTACTGACTAGTACTTTATAAATACTAAATGAAAATACATCGTAACCACAAGCACAGCTTTGAAGACACAACATTTTCAAAAAAAACATTATATTTAAACATATGGAATTAAAACTATGTATAAGTAATTAGGTATCATTATAGGCAACACAACTCATAAATACTATGGAAATTGAAGAATTTTACATAATGAATTTTTAGTTTTTTTTCGGCGAATAAGAAAGGTTATCTTAAATTAAAATTTTCAAAATCAGACGCTGAAGTCTGGCATTCAATCAGATCTCTAAGATTTCACAACTTACTTCATGTGGTAACTATAATATACCTAAGTTTTTAACAAGACTCTCACTGGATCTAAACACGGACTATAATAAAACACAAAACATTACGTTCTGGCTGCTCTAAGAAGAAGAGAAGAAGAACAGGTACTTTTTACATAAACTATCGAAACAGCTCAGAATGGGTTCTACGATAAAGATCCTCAGATACTGCTCGAAAGACTAATGTAAAAAGACAAAACGAAATAAGTACTTACATCTAATATCGAGGAATGCGATTCGAATATTCGCAAACGTACGTACTGATGTCGTAGATTCACTGTACAGTGTACAGGTTCAGAATAATGTCGATCTTGCACCAACATCTGTCTGAACAACACTAATCGGAACGGTCTTCGGTCATTATAAATTTACGCGACTTACATTTGGGTTGAGTATTGCACCCGAGATGCCATGAATCGTTTCAAAGTGAGAAAGAAGAATTTGAAAGAAGAACTTACACCTAATATCAAAAATACTATTCTGAAGCACTGTGAATTAGGTCTAGCCAGCTCCGCGAGCCGGTCGTACGGCGATGGGTTGGGGGAACATATCGAACTCCTCGACGATAGTTTTGGGGTGCAAGGCGCTGATGTTGTTGTCAATGGTGTAGGTTCTGGCGTGGGTGTTGGCGAGGTCCTGCGTGGGTTCGTTGACGAGCCAGTCGTCCCGGTCACGCAGCCGGCGGCGGCGCGCGATCTGCTTGTCTCTCAGATGGTGGAGGCGCGCTAGGTGACCTTTGATCTGCTGAGCGCTGAGGCCGGTTCGCCCCGAGCGGAGGAGGTCCGCGTTGCGTTTGAACGAGCCTTCGGGATCGCGTCTGTTCCACGTGTAACTGAAACAAGCACATAAATATAAAGTATTGTAAGGAGTGTGTTTAATAGAAACTATTTTTGGTGATAAGTATTCGACCTATCTAGGAGCGTGACGTTTTTTTGAATAGGTAGTGGTTCGATGAATGATAAAAAAATGTGAATTGTCGTGTAAAATATGGAGAGATATTAAAATTCTGAAACCTAAAGTAATAGTTGTTATTTTGGATGAACCCGCGGCTTCCCTGTTAGCCGACGCTGCCGCCGTTAGTGTCGGTGATCGAATCACTTTTGGTGGCTTTTCGATCACGAAATGTCTCACCAAATCTAACTGGAATTACTGTTTTCACAAGACGCGTCTAGGAGCAACCTGGTCACCAAACGCAAGGATTCTTGTTTCCACTAAGTTGGACGCCACTATAATGGTGGTTATTTTGTACGAACAACTATTATAATATGTTGTAGAAAGATCTTTTAAACTTGAACTTTAAATGAATTATTAATACAAGTAGATACATTTGCGTTAATATCTCGTTTAAATCATTAGGTCATACAAATATGGTCTAACAGTCTTTTAGAGCCATTAGACTTCGGTATAATAAAATATAATTTTCTTGTGACTAAGTGTATGAATGAAAATTACATAAACAGAAACACGCGAGCGTTCACCATTTTATATTTAAAGTTATCTGAAATGTGGT
The DNA here is from genome assembly GCA_947507515.1 of Eulithis testata. NCBI lineage: Eukaryota > Metazoa > Arthropoda > Insecta > Lepidoptera > Geometridae > Eulithis > Eulithis testata. The sequence goes on along the minus strand of OX382198.1, from coordinate 10,304,061 downwards.
CACGAATAAAGTAGACTATTTGTCTTGTGATTCTGCTGCATTTAAATAACCATTTACTATCCAGATAGCTAATGTCGCTACTGTAGCCTTGTGGTTCTCCGAAATCATTTTGGTTATTCGTCCCATGCTCATGTTATGCTAATTAAAAGCCAGTTACATCAATAAATATAGTAGGAATGCATTGCAGCGTCTCGTTTGACCTTTACTTTATTACTTCTGGCAAGCTAATGAGGGTTTATGTTGAATTTCGTTACAGAAAATACGTTATTATTCGGAAATCTGAAAATTCTATTATTACATGCGTATTATTGCGTATAATGCCCGCTCCTTCTGTAAACTTATCTTTTGGTAAATCTTGCACAACGCATATTAAGAAAGTATATAAACAGTTTATTGTGCCAGTTATTATGATTTACCAAAGTAATAAAAGTGTGCTTTGGCCGACCAAACTTCCGATATTATTTTGGAGAATTCTTATCAAGAGATTTGCGGTTATGAGGAAAGTTCCGTGGAAGTGTCGGCTTAATTTCTAAAGTTTGCTGCAAACGAGAAAATGTTCCCACTCAATGGACGATATATTTTGCCATTAGCTATTATTTCGATGTGAACATATAATATGTATGTAGCAAGTAAGTAGGTAGTAAGATAGTATAGAGTATGTAGTAAGTAAGAATATAAGTACAGCTCTAGCCAAACTAGCATACTAATGTAATTCAACAATCAAAACAGAATAGTGAACGATCAAAATCTATGAGAATCTGGGCCTGATTGAAACGATACCGATGTTGATACTACACGTGCAATTCTATCGCTCAAAATATAGTTTAGCACTTACCCTGGGAATGGTCTCGTAAGCCGGCGATTCATCGGCCGCGACCTTTTTCTCAGTTCATTCGGCCTCGAGTTGTAGTTCTTCATGTTATTCCTCGGGTTTTGAGCGTGCGCTCTCTTCTGCGGGCTAAGTCTGTTCTGCTGGAGATCGAACGACTTGGGGTTGAGTACTGGGTTCTTGGTGACGTCATTGATCATGGCGTCATTGTTTTCATGACTGACACTAGGAGCTGTGATCTCGTTAAGCGGGCCCATGCGTTGCCATCGTCGCCTGAAGTCCTTCACTTTCGCTTTCGGGATTTTACGTAATTTGGTCTGGCAGATGTACTTGCGGGGCTCGATACAGTTCCGAGGAGCCCATCTGCAAGAATACATCAATTCCAAGGTTACTTATGTACTAATTAGTTTCAGTTGTAATAAAGGAATTCAAAAAAACAGTACCTACCTACGTACTATCTACACCATCTATGAGGCTATGAATATTCTCAGATCCGCTTAAATTTTAACTGCTGTTACCGATGTCTTGTTATAAAAGGGGGACCTGCTTAAATTTTAATTTGTTTGCGTAGGTTGTTTGTTAGTTAAAATCTTACAAGTTTTTTTTCACAATATTATTTTTATGTATTTTACCTGACATTTTATTATGCCAATCATTTCTAATGCAAATAAAATACGTTACAAACTAGCAAATAATAATAAATCATACGAAGAAGAGTAAAAGTAGAGCTGTAAAAATGTCATCAAATCTCGCCGAGCAAATTGGAAGCCATATATTTTCGATTTTATTTTAAACGTTTGTATTGATTTTGGATTTAAGTCGTGGTGGCGTAGGAAGGTCATTATGTATAATGGTTTTATTGTAACACGTGTCGCCATCTGGTTTATGGTGGCGGTGCACAATGGAACACAATGGGGTCGCCAAATCGTAAAGCTTATTGGTTTTCGCAGTATCGAGCTTTGTTTGCCAATATCGTTGGCGGTGCAATAGGAGGCATGCAGCGGCTTAAAGATATTAATGTAAAAGACGAGAGAGGCTTGCAGGCATTCAGATTACGCGTAGTGAGAGATTTACTTCCAATAGTGGATAAATTGATGTTAGTACTGTTATTTTTCTTCGACAGAAAACGGAAAGTATTGGGTGAGAGAAATCGATAGATTTCAGAAACTATTTTAGATTCTTGTAATGTTCGACGAATGGCCGATAGACGAAAACTTCTGAACGTGATCGCTTATCTCTCCAAACTTGAGCCAGCCTCACTCCAATAGGATTGTGATTTAGATTGAATTCCGAAGTTTAGGGTCCGAAGCCAATCCTCACAGTAGAATTCAAACAATAGTCCCCCTGACTTTCTGATAGCATGCCAGTCACGAACACAATGGTCCCATGAAGTCAGATTATTTGGGAAAACCTGATTGATGCAATGACGGTAGTCTCCCCATTCTTATGCCAGAACGATCTATGTCTGTCTAGCTAGATGATGTCACACTTCTCACATGGTGGTTTGTATTCATTTGATTTTTTCGTAAATCATTTGATTTATTTATATGAGTGCTATCTGTGATAAAATGTAGTCATGTTTTTTATTACTGTATACTGCATATTCATATTATTACATCATTATTAACTTCGTGCTACATTTAATGGTGCAATATTTATTGTCCACCAAATCCGCCTCTAGAGGATGTAGAGTCTACATCGTTAAAGAATTCGAATGTCACCTGTAGAGCAGGTCCGGCATCATTGCGATGCAATGAAACTGCAGCTCCTCGGGAGTCATCTTCTTCATCTTGGAGAAGGACTGGTAGTGCATGCGTCGTCGTAGTTCGCCGCCCCAGCGCCAGCCGCGCGACCCTATGTCGTACACGCCACCGATCCAGCGACTTTCCTTCTCTGTAAATTATTTTTAAATGGGATTACGACTCTTTCTTCACGCAAGGGCAAACCTTATTTCTGCCTATGTCTTAGAGACGCAATTTAACTTATTTTAGCTATGCTCACTACCCAGTACACCTGTACTTCATCACCGTGTGGGATCAGCCCAACACCTACATAATATTTTTCCTGCACTTTCTTTTATCAGCTGTCATCTCGTTAGTTACTCCTTTCGTCTTTCACGCGATATGCATAATTCATCTACCATTTTGCTACATTTGCATCCACTTGTCTTGACTGCTTACTGATTGGTCATTTAGTATCAATGATCTTTGTACCTTTGTATGAGTTATATTTACCTAATTTCTTAGATCTTACTTACCAAGATTAGGTTTGTTGAGATATTGGCGTAGGTTCCTGTCCTCCCATCTCGCCGGCACGGACAGGTTGCTGTCTCTATCCTACAACAATAAAGAAATATCTTCTGAGAGAGGCCATCAATTAGTTGATACACCTTCAGAATATTGAAGATGCACCATAACTTTCTGAGTTTTTTATGCAAATGCTATTTAATAATAAAATAAGCAGATTTTATAAGATTACTTCTTTCCATCGTAAAATGAAACAGTTTACGATGATTGATGAAACTTTACTGCCAAACTGTCAGCTAGCTTTCTCTGGTTTTCCATTCCCGTGAAAATTATGACTGTGAAGTATTAGAAGTTTGTATGACGCGCACTTCTAAAAAAATATGTGTGGGGTCTTCAGCTTATAATATTTTTACACAGCCGTAAAGCATTTTCTACTGACGCTGTTTAATTTAATTTTATTCTAGCTCAAAACGGAAAACGACCTCACTGCAGACCAGGGCGAAGATGGAGGGACGAGATTGATGCCTACCTCAAGGACTGGTCCACAGTTGCCCAAAACAGAAAAGACTGGCGAGAAGGTAGGGAGGCTTTTGCCCTGCAGTGGGACGCTACGGGCTCATAATAATAATTATTATTATTTTCTTCGTGAACCTACGGCTTCACTTTCCTTGTACAATTCATTAAAAGCCTTTCGTATGCAAAGTGGTTGCGAATTGAAGGCATGAAGTCATCGGGAACACCCGTTCCATTGGCAATTGTCCCACTTACTACACTTGTGTTAACATGGGCATTTCTATATAAACCTACTTGTGTTTGGCCAGGCGGTTGAATGGTTGTTCCGAGAATATGTCATTGTTGAGCTCAATGAGATACCTAACCAACCTATTAGGTAGATGTAGGTACGTATCTATAAGATTAAATTATTCTATGGTTTGCCGCACCAAACCTTATTTATTGTGCTTTACTTTGGATTTAATCGACTTAAGCAATCTTATTGATAATTCGTCCAAGTGTTGAGTCCACTGACTGACCCACTAATCGAATATTATATTTGACTTCCTGCCTGAGTTTTACTTCTGTCTTCCGTTTTTATGTTATGTACGCTGATCTTGATTGCGCAGAAGTCGAATTGTACATTATTTTGTTTGGCTGCGGAAAGCACCTCAACACTGGCTGTAGGGGATCAAATTAAAATGCGTCATTTATTTGAACACTAGAAGAAGTTGGGGGTGAAATACGGAGTAGGTAAGGATGCTATTTCCAAAATCTATTTTTAAAGGGCTACGGAGCAGCGGTCTGGCTTTCTCGTAGGTTAGCAAAAACTAGTCAAACTGAAACCGTATCCACCCGCAAGTTCAACTTTTTATTTATTTATTAGTACTCCAATGTTTTTAACAGATGGCGTTACAAGTATAAGTACAACTGTAAAAAGACAAAATGTAGGAAAAATCTAAATTTAAATATCTACCTACGATTCTGAACCTATCTTATTTGCTTTTGGTGTAATAAAATTATGTACAGTACAATAATAAATCATTGCCTGAGTGTGATACCAAGAAACAATGTCGTAGATGTTCAGCAAACATCTCAGAAATTAGTTGGAAAGACAGGCACACACAAGACGAATAGGCACGCAGATGCGTACCGCAGATTACACAATAATTAGTATGTACCTATTGGAACATGGAACTAGAAATACCTACTGAAACGCGGCACTATCGACGCTATGCAAAAGACTAAAATCTATCTGTAACTTAGTACAGTTTTGAATGAAACTATTCAAATCAATAATTACACACCTTTAGTTGTTTTGTCGTTTTTCCAGTTCCCAGCACAGAACTACTTATTATTATTAAGGAAATGTGATAGGAAGAAAAAATATGCAACAATGCAACGACATGACTTTTGCAGCATGGCTTAAATTCAAGGCAATCAATAACATTTGATTGCAATCTCGTATTTTTTATGTATCTGACTGGTTTATCTTCTTCGATTATTACTACTTCATGTCCTGGAGATCACATCGTAAGGTATGAGGAACGCATTAGATGGAGGCCAAGCGCATCGTCCAGGAAGTTGCCCATAAATATCATGTCCTATTTTTGATTACTTACAGTAATTAAACTTAAAGATATTCGGGATGGTATTGTGGTAGTGCGGGTAGAGTCGGGTGCAATTTGTATACTTACGAAATAAGGTAAAATATTTATAAGACTCATTTATAAGGATAGCGTTGACTGGTGTAGTTTGTTCTAGACGTCAGATGTTTCACACCAGATTTACACACCAAAACTCGTACCCTCTGATGTCAGCAGATTATTTTCCACATGGATGCGACCACTTCATGGGGTTATATTCGCATAGCAAACAAAAGCCCTTCCTTTAGCTATTACTTTACACCATAACGTTTTATGTGCACTCTAGTTTAACTAGAGGCGATGCATAAAATTACACTTGTAATAAAGTTTCAACTACGAGTACATAATATTCTCTCTATATAAGTACTTATATACCTACCTACATATAATGGAGTAAATAGGGACCTACATTATACTGCGTTGGTTATATACTGGCAAAATTGGCAGAAACCTCAATCAAGGAGGTTCAAGATCAATACCAGAGATCAGAATAGATCAGGTGGGTTACTCTCGAACACAGTTCCAATCCGGATCCATAGATTTGGATAGAAATCCTGTCATTTTTCAGTACAAAATGACACGAGATCTGTCAAATTCCGTGAATCCGGATTGGAACTGTAGTCGGGAGTAGAGGTGCAGGTGAGATTGTGGTCAAACGGTTGCATATAATGTATAAAAAAAAATACAAAACTACAATACAAATTTCCCAAATGTATGATGCTAATCGAAATTCAAACGATAACTAGGTGAACTAGACGTGACCTACAATCTCAAGAATGCACCTATCCCACAAACTCCAGTATAATATAATATTCACAAAGAGTGGGCAGATAATAGCGTAAACAAACTAGCCGAGAGTGGTCGCAGGCGCAGCCTTGACGTCTTCTATGCATTGCTTGGAAAATGTTATACAAACTGTTACAAAATGTTACACAACTTGAGAAGCCGACTTTGTTTTTCGGTTACGTAAATAAATAGATGTGTTCAGATTGTTCAAAGCCAAGGTTGTAAAAGCTTCACAGACATCTAAATCGTCGAGCCAGACGATGCACCCCACTCGGAAAAGGAATGCAAGAAATAGAGTAGGTTCGTTCATAAGTTATATCCGCCAACCAGTTTCGTTTTGGAATAACGAAGATGTGCAAAAGCTTTTAGAAGATGTTTTATGGTACGCATCTCAAGTTATTTTAGAACTGCGGGGACTTGTGGCTTGTGGGCTCGTTTCACTCACTTTGTCAATATTACCTTTAGCCTAAGATCTCGCTATACAAGGACCTGCACCGAGCTGGTTAATGGATGAAAACTATTTTATTAACAATTAAATATGTCAATAAATATATTGCAAATGGGTTGCCTAAAAAATTTCAGTCCGGAATATGATTAGGTAATTAACAATTAAAAAAAATATTTTTTAAATGCAAATGTAAAAAATGTATGTATGTATTCTATCAGCCATCTAGTTCCCATCGTACAAGCTTTGCTTAGTTCGGGACTAGAAGGCGCTGTGTTATGTGTCCGAGAATGTTTATTATTATTTAATTCCATACCAATCGAAAGTATGAAGCCCATAGAATATGCAAACGTTAGGTTGACTAGTTTTTTCCCTTCACAACTCTTGGGTAGGCAGGTATAAACCTAAACAGGTCAATCGATACTGTAACTTATGCATCGGTCTGCTTAATGAATTAAATTTAAATTAAAATAAAGATTATTTCATTACGAACACGGTGGTATAGGGTCGTCTGCAAAAAATCAGTCCTGAATTCCGGTAAAATCCGGTGTCGAGGTTTAAAAAGTGAAATTTTTTATTAATCATATTCTGGGCTGAAATTTTGTAAACAACCCATTTGCAATATATTATTGACATATTTAATTGATAATAAAATAGTTTTCATCCATTAACCAGCTCGGTGCAGGACCTTGTATAGCAGGATCCTGTACTATTACAGATTTCGAAATGACAAACGTCTTAGAAGTCACTGGACTAGGTACCTAAGGGTAATCGGAAAATGAGAAATTTGATGCACCATTGTTAAACTATGAAAACCGACGACAATCGATACCTATATAAACCAGTGGAGAATCATTTCTTAGATCCAATCCTCCTTCTATTGATAGCAACGGATAGGACTATTAGAACATTACCTACGTTACTCATAACACAAACACGACTTCAAACTACGATAATGGCGAGCATGAGTGGCTACACCTGCCTCTTACATACAGTAAAGCTCCTATTTCGGATTAGATACCATGGCAACTGTGTTTTGAAACATGATCTCTAGATAATGGTAGTAAGAGTTATTTTCAAATGAAGGTGTGGACTTGCAGCCGTAGCAATGCTCTTGGAGCTCAAATTGATGGGCGATACATCAAACATGACGTAATAATATAAGTCTCTGATCGTCTCTACAATCCTGGGCGGCTTTGTGTCAAGAAAGAAAATTGATCGAGGGAAATGACTTGTCTATTGTAGTTAAGTGTGGTGGAAAGCGTCGGGGTTTTAAACCCATGGGAAATTACCACCCACGTGGTTTATCCCAAGGGGCTATTTTATTGAAGCATCTACCTACTTCCGGCCTATCATGATTGAATAAAACAAAGACGATAAGAAATAAGTAATAAGTAAGCCGATAAAATAAATAACTAAAGGTTAATTTTGTTTTGGTTAAAAACTAAATCATATCGATAAACAATATAAATACGTAAGTTCTAAACCGGTCGACGATCGCATAAGCGTCAACTAAACTAAAAATTATTTTATCACCAAAACTTCCTAGTTTTGATGCTTACGAAGAATCTAAAGATGTTCATCGAATTCATTCGGCCCGTTGGATGTGGGTTGATCGGTTTGAATGACGTTTCCTTATTTTGACAGTTCAATTTCGCGCGATTCTGCACATTGTGATGTGAATGAATGTGAATTAACACAGACATCACTTTCCGTACTTTTGTAATAGAAAATGGAATGCTTTTTCTCTTTAGCCACTTTGTTCACAGGTATCTACATACGAGGCGTGTTTTCTACGTGTTATTAGTTAGGATAGGACCGAGCTCGTAGTCTGAGTTTTGTTTTGTTGATCTAAACGCATATCGAGAAGCGACTTGCGAGATATTTTGTATGAAAATCCGATAGGTGCCTCTAACGGGAGATTTGCAAACTATTTTTCTCCATACAAAAACTGCGAGTTTTTCGATTCTCACTTGTCGCAAATTAACATAACAAAACTCAGACTACGGGCTTTGATGACGTTGTCGCTATCGTACCATAGTTTGTACCACAGAAGAGATTGTGTGTTCAGTGGTTGTATTTAAAAATATATGAAAAAAGCTGGAAAGTTCATTAGAAACCCTTCGCCGCGTTCCACATCGAATTATCAAAGCGCGGTCCTAGTTCACGCCCTGTCGTTGGATCCCTTCCAACTCACCAAACAGGCAAAGGTGTCCTTCACATTGAATGCTGGTATAAACCGATGCTGGCTTGATGCCTTTCCCGAGACGTTTTAGTTCCTCTGTAGTCCATACCTCTGTAAGTAGGTACATGTTCCATGCACTAAAGCGCCAATAACTGACTGAGCTGTGGATTTCCTCACGAGATTGTCTTTCACCGTTATAGAGCACTGTCTATATAGAAAATGCCATATCTATAATTCTGGATACACTGCTGCTTAGCAACGGAACAAATGTACATGACGTCTCATTTATTAGTGTTATCGCCTCGATGATACTTGTTTTTATGGTATTATCCTTTCATAACAATAATAGCGAGAAGTTTTTGCAACCCGATAAAGGTAGATATAGCTCCCAGTTTTCACGTGACGAAGTATACATGCGGCTGATAAACCAGCCAATGAAAATGCCTGCTTTCTATGCAAATCCGCTTTAACTATTCACCATGTGACGTTGGCATTCAATTACGGTGTCTGGTGAAGATCAATGTGGATCGTAATGTTGTAACCTTGAGGTTCAATAGCTGTAACTGTTCTAGTTAGACTAATTTCAATGTGTTTGATGTTTGTCACCGAAAAACTCTATTTTATCACTTTATTTTCAATGTTCCACGAAAAAGAAATTCCAAGGTAGCACGAAGAAGCATCAAGGTACCATTTTCTAAGTGCTTTTACTAAATAAAAAATATTTGACTTCTGTAGATTCTGTACTTAAGACTTTTTTGTGTAGATTCAGCACTAGTTGTTTCAGCGGAGCGAAGATACTCGTAGGTGTGTTAAATCAAACAAAAAAGTAGATGTGTTGCTATTGACAAGTTTCTATTGGAAAAGCACACATCTACTTACCTTCGTTGTGTGACCTTGATAGCAGATAAACAAACTTTCCCGAAAGAAACAGCTTTGGCACGTAAAATAGTTTCCTGAACGTGATAGCGCGATCACACTATGCTGAAGTGGGCAGGGACTTGGGCAGGGAAGTGGGCAACATCGCCTTTATTCTCATGGAGCTAGGGCATGAACTTGGGCAGGTAGACGGGACAGCGGCATGTTCGTGTTCACGCCACTTCCCTGCCCAAGTCCCTGCCCACTTCGGCATAGTCTGCACGCGCTATGAAGAATTCGAAGGCGCTGAGTGCAGCTCGAAGATTCATAATGCATATTTATATAGATAATTAAACAGCTTATTGTAGCTGGCTCAGTCACGTTATCTTGTCGTATCTATGCACCGAAGCACATTAATTGAGGCGTATAAAGTCGACGCGTGAAGTTTTGTTAAATATCTATGTCGTTTTATGCATGCTTTGTGGTGTTTTATTGGTGTGTAGTTGAAACGAACTTATCTAGTCTTCTCTGAAATACAGTTTCAGACTTTCATAGTTCATACAAAATCGTAAAACAACCGCGAGATGAATGAGCGACGTAGCGAATGAGCTTTTCTGCATGACGCTGTGATCGCAGCGTGGGAAACTATAAATTGCTGTCTGATAATAAATTGTGACATGAAAGATTCTTGCCAACTGGGTTACTGGACTATGATGACTAGCGCTGTAGGTGGTAACGTTTGTTTCTAATTTATCCGCATTTTTTAAAATTCATTTACGATCTATTTCCACTGCAATTTATGCGATATCGTCTCTGCTGTACATTTTACGTGAATAGTTTTTTACTGTGCTCATAGCTTACCTAGTTTCAATTATTTTTAAGAAGTTTTTTTCTGAGTATTTCAAGTACGTTTGAATCAGCTGTGTTTTCTTGATCAAGGTTAGGCGCCATCTTTAATTCGCAAAGTGGCCAACACTTCGTGCTATTAGATATGCCCGCTGTGTGGCAAAGTCATAAAGTAAGAAATGCAATTACAGGCTGGCTTCAAGCTGGTTATTAATAGTAAAATCAATATTTAGGATGTCTGGGGTACTGCCTATTCCTTGTTTAAATACCTTTCTAAACTAGCTTTTATAATTGAGAAAATAGTGTGAGCAAGAATTTCCAAGTAGGTACCTTCTCCAATAATCCCTTATAGAACCTTTGCTGCACGATGTTTTTCAACGGGTTCTGTTCTGTAGAACAGATGGCATGGGTACCTATAATAATAATTATGCAGTATGGTGGATTATGGAGAACAGGTTGTGCAGTTGTATTTGATTTCTGGTTGTAAGGTTTAGGTTGGTGCCAACAAATGTCAGAGCAGTTAAATAACTTAACTAAAAATTAAAAACTAAAAATTTTCATGATAACATTGTGGAATAAAGAATTTGTATTTGGATTTAACTTTGTACTTACTTATGATCAGTTTTTAATGTTACTGGTCTTGGAAAGTAGGGCAAGTAGAATTTCCAATTTGCAAAATACTGCAAGTGAGTCTCATAATTCAGTATTTTATAGCACTTTCACTTTTAAAGGAGCCTCACGCAACCTTTGTTGTTATGATAATTGAAAGTATTTAGGTACCTACCTTGTTTATCAGCAACTTCGTAAAAACTAGGTACTATATTTAGGGATATACGTTTTTGCCCTTGTTTCAAAATCTGCGATGCCTGGGTTAGGACAATCTTTCCAAAGAAATGTTACTTAGATCTTTGACATGATTTTTTGATATGAAAAGCTCTCATGAAGCTCAAGTTCAATAATACACTTTCTTAGTTCAGTAATATCTCTTCATCCGTTGGCGTGCATTACTTACAGTCACGTTCCTCCAGCGTCATAAAACCCGCATGGTCGCGAAATCATCCGGAAAGTAGTTAGAAACTTTACAAAATGATCTCTGTTTGCTCCGTGACGGTCCCTTTCACCATCTTGCACTAATCCGAGGGAGAATCTTATGTACCGTAATGGCAAGGGATATGGCGTAGAATATTCAATGTTTAGCCATTACTATGCTTTCAAAGAAAAAGGGCAAAGAAACATTGTCCATCAACTAGAATTAGTTTCGCACTTACTATTGGAATCAGTGATGCGTTTTGTTGAATCAACTCTACCAAACCCTTGGAACGCAGGAGTATTTCTGTTTACTTTAACCTTTTTTCTTTTTCTTTGGAGTCTATTTTTCCAACTGTTTAAGTACTCACAAGGTGCATTTCAATAGGAATTGCAACGGGGTGAGTCACATATCTAATCCTGATTTAAGCACGCGACTGGCAGACATCCTAACGAGGACAAGAGAAACTGATGCTAACTTTAACTGATTAGTCACACGCTCTTATTTAAAGACACGGATTACAGGCTGCTGTTATTTTTCAGTAGGTACCCGAATTTCAAGTTCTACAGCATTCTGTTCGAATGAAATTGTATACCTAGTGTGTATAGAAATTATTAGTATCAAAAAATATGTTTTATACAATGTCAATCTTTTTTTTTTTTTTTTTTTTTTTTTTTTATTTAAATAAAAGGGCTTTATCGCACATGCGATGATGCCGCCCTGATTTGTAAACAGTCAACTTAAATCAACTTATAAGTAAAACTAGTTTGTAAAGTGCTCTGGCTGAGTCTGACAAAGGCTCAGCCAGAATACTATTACAATACCCTATTTCTAAGCGTTTAAATCCTAATAAAGATCTAAAGCCATCGTTGCGGACACACTCCATCAATATGTGATAAACATCATCCACGGTGTTGCACGAAGGACATTTTGCAGTAGGAGAAATTTTCATAAGATGTAAAAACTTATTACATGGAATGTGACCGGTACGAAGTCTAAGCGCGGTGACGGTATCTCGCCTATTTAATAGTTGGTTATCAATCCATGGTGAACTCAAGGGATGTGGCTGGATCGTTTTATACCAGATTCCTTTTTCTTGTGACCTTTTATCAAAATACTCCTTCCAAAGAAGATAGCAGCCCTGTTTAATTTTGTGAATATAATTAGTAAAGAATGGAGAAAAGTGAATGGGGATGCCCTCTGATATGGCTTGTTTGGCTAATAGGTCAGCTGTTTCATTGCCACTCAGACCAACATGTGAAGGTATCCATTGAAGAACTACATTCCTTCCCTGTGATTGGAGCTTCAAAACAATGTTCCATATTGTATAGGCTATCGGAGTTCCTCGAAATACCGAGGTACACCGAGCCAAGTGCTGAAGCGAGCTTCTGGAGTCTGTCAGTATTACGACATTTCCCCGACTAAAAGATTGAGCGTATGACAACGCCTCTGCTATGGCAACAAGTTCAGCCTCCATTATGCATACCTGAGCATTAATTTGAAATTTTAAAGAATGGTTTCCCTCAAAGACATAAAAAGCAGCCCCTATTCCCTCTCCTTCTTTTGAACCGTCTGTATAAATTTTAGTGAAACTAGAATATTTCGCGATAATAAAGTCAGAAAAGAGTTTTTTTAAACAAACAGGGTTGTATTGTCTCTTATTTTCAGTAGGTACCTGAATTTCAAGTTCTACAGCATTCTGTTCGAATGAAATTGTATACCTAGTGTGTATAGAAATTATTAGTATCAAAAAATATGTTTTATACAATGTCAATCTTTAAAAACTTATTTGTAGAGTCGTAAAAAAATTGGAGTATCTAGAAATGAAATGATACGCTTTAAACTGTCTATTTGTAAGCTTATTGTGATATCTTGCTCTCAAGAATATTAGTGATTGACATATATGTGTGGGTGTCATTTTTTAAAACGAGTACGCTGTAACTCTCAACGACCTTGATATCGTTTTCTGACAGCATATCAATGCCTGACCTGAAAAGTATTTAGAAAACTCGTTGGAAATCCAGCTGCTTGTAGTCCACGCCTAATTAGACATCACATCATATTGCTTGGGCCACAGATAATTTAATACTAGCTTATTTGTCAGTGGTCGTACTTGATTGTTTTGTAAACAGTAGAAAATAGCATCGATCTTTGCATTGGCAGAGCAAAGTGAAAGATAAAACCCTAATAGGCTAGCGAAACTCTTGAAAGACGTCTCATCTGTGTTATCGCTTTGTGTGTTGTGTGCCGGCGATTGATCAAACAACTAGTAAGTAAGCAATCATGATATGGGTAGGTCGACATTATTTATGAGTTTGAAGCGGTGTTTTGATAGGAAAAGGATGAAAGGACCGAGGATTTCGGAAGAAAATTTGATGGAGGAAAAGATCTCTTTATGATTAGATATTTTCTGCGTCGGGCATTTTCAAAACTCTTGCTGATGAAAACTGTAGTCTTACTTTACCCTATTTTCCCCTAATATAAAGATGTGTACGAGGAGTCTTAATATTTAAAACATATCTTATCAATACCACTACAGTCTGGCAATCCAGTCTAAAATGATTAACTATTTTCATTCTTTCTAATTTTGACGCCCAAATTACGACCTCAAGCCATTAACTATAAATAAATGCTGAATACAGACACACCTACCCACACTTCACTATACATTCCACCGTAGTTCCTTTGAAGTGGGCCTACTTATTGGCCTATTAATATCGTACTACGATCAAGGAGCGCCTTTGTACGCTGCTCGTGTTTCCTACTTGCCGATAAAATTTAGAGTTCTGCCGAACTAACCTTATTTTATGTTTCCGTGTCAAACTCTTCAAAGATTTATTTAGATCTTTGTATATAGAAAACAAATTAAACGAGCTAATCCGAGATTTTATATAACATCAGAGTTATATTCACATTTTGCAGTGTAATTAATAAGATTTAAATTTTATACGAGTAGAATTGTGTTAATAAGGAAGTTATTTCATATAATAATGTAGAGTCTCTAACTCTACATTATTCTGCTCTCGATTTCTATGTCTCTCCCAGATCATCATACTTACGTAATAGGTAGGTACTCTAATATGCATCTTTTATGAGGCACCACAACACTATAATCAAGTTAACCTACTAATTTAATATCCAGTTTTATGCAACAGAAATTCCAGAGACTTCAAAATAGAAAGAACTTTATTAGCATTAGTGAGGATGCGGATAATCAGTGATGAGGGCACTTCTAATTCCGTCAATTGGTTTGGATCCAAAGACACCTTACTCCGAACTGGCCCAATGGACGCAAGGTCGGGCTATCATTTACCTAATTTACAAGAACAGTGCGACGTGACCTATCAGTCTTTACTATGTCATGGGGCCACGACACGAAGCAATGGATGCCGTCATCGTCAATAAGTCGTGCTAAATCTGAACCTGTTCATGAGACATCGTCACAATCGCAGTCGTTAATGGATTAGCTCAAGACCGCAATGGATGGCACAATCTTAAGGAGACCTATATCAGCAGTTGGTGAAGGCAGACTGTGGATGATAAAGATAATGATAAGAAACTTCTGTATTCTGTAGTCTGTATTTCACCAGACGTCGAAAGCTTCATACTTAGCATTTGTAGAGTCGTCTTTGAGTGGCTAAATACGTCAATTCTTATTTCCGTGAATTCTCTTGGCACTCTTTTTCCTTCATGCGGCTCTTGTTCAGGTAGTGATCATTCAGCCACAACTCAGTATCTAAAGTACTGAGGTAGCTATAGCGTGACGTAGGTATGGTATTTAACATTATTATCAAACAGTCGTGTGTTACTATAATGCCGATGCCGTCACCGGCGCCATCCTATATAGAATAGGTTATGGATGTGGAGGTTCTGAGTGTTTCTGTTGGTATAGAAATAACAACAATGAAGCTTTACAAAGGGACATTACTAAAGCTAAGATACCTTCTTATTTACGAGATACTTTTTTGAATGATAAATTATCATCAAAGAGTAATCCGCTTTAATACAGAATCTTAAGTTACTCCACAAATTAATCATTGGTCCTTTCCATATTTTCAAAATCAGTTCAGGTATGATAAGAATACAGTACCAGTATGTACATATAAACAATACAATTAAATTGGTTACACAAATCCGGACCACCAATGACGCCACATTTGATTAATGAAGATGTGGCAGTGACAGATCTTTGGTTCCGTTCGATTCTGCACGCGCCAGATGTGTCCTGATTGTAATGACATGATACATTTTGAGGGCAGATTTTATCACAGTAATGACCGGTTACTACGAATTCAATAGCTGTTGTCTTCAAAGTCGGCTTTCTTAGTTCCTGTGAAACTCATCTAGATTATGAGTTCAGATAAATTTGTTTTGTACGAGTGGAAAACTGAATTTGAAAAGAGGCGTCTGATGACACAATGCATGTGATTACAATCTGCGCACACGCATCCATTGACACTACAGTCACGCGTACAGCCTCCGATTCCACGGATCTGCTTGCTGTGTGGTGATGTCATGTCGTGACATACTGACTGATATTACCATGAACTGTCACTCGACGCTCGTTAAATGCTTTATGAGTTTATGGCACAGTTTGGACGAGTTCAAGGACATTCAATTTGGCAGTTTAATTTGGCGCCAGCTAGAGAAGTGGACTTCACATTTCTCGGTAAAGCAGTAAAAATACTATATTCTTCTTCTAAAATAACATACATTGTAGTAAATTGATTAGCTCTATTCATGCTAATTTAGGCTGAATTATCATTTTATAGCAAACTGACTGAAAATATAAATTTAGATTCTAGACATCATGGTCAGTACATTCTATTATTGTACCAACTGCACAGCTGTAGTATAATATGTCACAAATGTTGTATTGTACGCATTGATGTGCGTCATCTTGTTCAATAATACCACTCACTACACCAGCGACTTGTAAACGAACCTGAACGATCCAATTCAATCATAAATAGCGACTATTTGCGACTGTCCAACAAACAACACATCTAACGACATATTGGTAAACGGTATAAATCTGTCTGATGGCTAGTAACAATCAATAGAATCAACTGATGTATTTAAGCATGTTATAGTCATAGACAAGGTAATTGTATCCGAGTGAGATTAGGATCACGTTCGACTTGGTAGGAGATCCGAACTAGAAGTTCCTAACAATAGGGTGGCAATAGTACCTACGTGTATTGTAGAATGTATACGTTCCAGAAACGTTATGTTATGAGCACTGTTAACTCATAAAACTAAGTAAACTCAATAAAAACTAATATGCCGGTATTTTATGAACTTACTCGAAATGGAAAATAAAGGAGGTAGGAGACACCATCTCAATAATTATAAAAATTCAATACAAACATTTAAAACCATAGATAATTTGCCATGCATTACAGTCATTTATATTTTCAAAAGCCATTTTTTTTTGTAAAGCAATGTAACCAGGACTCATGAGCACAAAAGTATAGTCTAATAAACCACTCGACTAAAACAAGGAAAAAATAATAGGCTGAAATCGATCGATTGATCGATCCATGTGATAGACATTGACGAGATAATTGTATTCCAACGAGGACAAGATCACGGTCGAACCAGAGAACTGTGCGATGGTCACGGTTTCATAATAGCAGAAAGTAAACCAAACATAACTATCCTCTAAAAGCTTCGATCGTTACTATCAGATGAGTAAAACAAGCTTCAAGAAAATCTATGTGTTGTACATGTATACATAATTCTATGTAGGCACAAGATCAGCTCACCAATACCCACTACTATTCCATTACAAGCAATGAAGTCCGAGGTGAATAATGTGAATCCCACCTAAAGTTTAAAACTAATATGGCTAAAAGAGAAGAAAATAAACATCTCTGTCTTCCCAAGCAGTCAATCTTCAGAGAAATTACCGTAGTTTCCTTCAACAGATGTCCCAAGAAAGTAGTCCATCTTCATAAGCACCCCTTAACACGTGTCAAGTTAAGCTCGTCCAATGTCACCACAAATGATAATGAGCACGTCAACCACTTATCACCACCGGCATCACTCAGCTAATTAGAAGCCTCGTTGGGGCACACACATTAACACATTCTCCAATTATATCATTTACACGCTTTGATGGATCGCTTTCTTTATGGCTCGATTCAGTTAACTTATTAGGAGATCAATCTAACTGGAGCTACTTTATTATTCTTGTTAGAGTTATGAACATTTATGTTATTTGGATTGTTTTTATGCCGTAGTTATTTAACATACTCGTACGTAATGTATTTGATGATGTAGAAGTTAAGACTCGGTAACTAAATGAGAGTAAGCTTAGCAATAGGTGAAGTACGTTATCTACAGTATGTATGTATCACATAAATAAACAAACACTGAATACTAGCCAGCCCCACAATAAATTTACAGGATCATTCTCAGAGTAGTAGAAACTAATATTGACTAGCTCTATACATAGCTGAATATGAAAAATATTTATAAACTAGTGAAGCATACCTCTTGATAGGACTGAAGCAGATGTTCTAAAAATAACTGTTCACGTTTGATCAAAATAAAATATCTACCTGCCTAATATAAATCAAAACATAACGATAACATTCAGAGGGGCAATTAACCAAACAATAATTAATAATGCGGCTTCCGTGCCGGGAATTAAACGAGTGATTTATCAGATTCTGGGCCCATAACCTGGAATTATGATAAGTTTAATTGCTGACATCTGGATGGAGCCGCCTACCAATCAATCTACATACGTGCATTAATTACCTACATGTAAGATTCTATAATATATATTTTGTCTTGTATAAAGAATAGAGGAATCTCTTGGGTCATATTTTTTTTTATTGAGTTGTTTTTGTACTTATTTTTTCATTGTTTCTCCCAGTAAAAGCTTATCAAGACATCTCAAAAATGACTAGATATATGATCAAATTAACCAAAGATTTCATGTGCATTGCATGTCCTCTTATAGAAACGTCTGCATATTGTGATCTACAAAGCCAAAAAGATTTAGTGCATCAAAAGCCATGTGGGCGAAATAGAACAAGCACTCGACCACCTCATCAATAACAGAAAGATATGTGGACGGCAATCAGTGAAATTTGCAGCCAATGCCATCGGTCAAGCGGAGAGGTGCTGGCAACGACGCACACATTCGCGGAAAACTGCACGAGTAAGTCACGAGAGATAGCGGATTAGATTAAAGGCTCTGGATTATTCGTGTTAATAAGTAAATAACCATTGAAAAATTTAAATTGTACATAGAGGCCTTACAGACGTAGAGGGTAAAAAAAATTCTAACGACGATGTCAAAAATACAGATAGATGTAAATGATAACTGGTGGTAGTAGATTGGTTGGCTATAAAAGCTTAAAGGTCAAAACTATAGAGAAATAAATATTAAATGAACAAGATATACAATCAAAATTCGAGCGTAAAAAACAATAAGCTTGCAATATGTAACAATACACACTGTGATATTTAGATTCGCCAAGCCAAAGTGTCTGCAGCCTACATTCATAACTAATGAGCAGCTCGTGGCTCTGCGGATTGATAATTACACCTAAATGATACAAGGTGTTTCAATGTCAATAATCAGTGAACTTAAAATAGGTGTATAATATTATGTCAATGAAAATACTCACGAACATGGTACTTGGTTTTGTTGCAGAACCACCGACGAAATCAACAAAGAAAGCTATGATATAAATAATCATAAATCACCACAGAAATGATTTATCTCAATATGTGACAGTAAGCTGAGCGTAAGAATAAGACAGAGGTAGGTATGTTTCTTCGACTAAAGCATGACTCACTAGCTAAAAAGACTGAAAACACTAGATGTAGTATTTCACTGCACAAATACGATAGGAACCTCAATAAAAATAGAGCAAACCACAAAAATAGAAAACGTCGATACGAAGCTCGTAAATAACGCAACGAGTGCAAGCTATTGTTGGCAAACTATGCAGTGGCGTAGCGAAGAAACACGTCACCTAGTGAGACGAATTTGGTTCGCAGTTCAATAAAAGTTTGTTTAGTTTTGTCAAGCTTCATTAATGTCACACATCGGCTAGCAATTTTTTTGCTGTAGTACGGCGATATTGTAAAATCGCTAATTCCTGTCTATGTATGTATAAGTATACATGTAAATACCTAAAGACGTACACGTCATTTATATACGTTTATTTCTAAATAAGGTTATATGTATGCGCAATGCGATGCAGACGATTTTAGAATTGAAATGGTTGAGTCAAGAAGGGGACGGTTTGTTTCTATTGACTAATACATTCACCGCTACAATACGTAGTCCACATCTAAATTGACAATAATAAGTAACATGGATAATTGATAGTTAAATTATGCTGCGGTGACCACAACTTTTATCCTCATTACCCTACGTATGTGCTTAAAACACAATTTAGTCTTGACACGTAATCTGCTTTGATTATTTACAATACCATATACCAAATGTCTTGCAAATGCTGTAAAGTTCACAAGTTGGATTCTACGGCGCTTCTGCAGGATTTCGATTCGATCACTGTCGTTAATAAAATGCATTAGCCACATAGCCATCAATATTATCCCATTATGTAATAATTCGATGCGCAGAATGGCTTCCGCTTAACGAATATTGGTTCTTTATTGCTGGAGCAGACATTGCAATGGAATCGACCTCGCGTCGTCACTTACAATATCCATTGTCGCCAACTTTATATCTTGGACAAGTGCAAGTCAATTGGTGTAACTAGATTTCATTGTGATTCAAGGATAAAAGATTGGGATCAGGGGCACTTGAAATTTAAGCCAACCATTTCCTAGGAGCAGAAGCATGACCTGCAAGATAGAGCATCCCACAAGAGGAAACATCAGAATGACGGAACGCATTATTGACTTTCTTCTTAGTGATACCTCACAGTTTCTATGTATTTCACAAAACGGAATTTGAAGAAAGATAATTCAGAAAACGTTATATAAACTGTGTTAAAGAACATAATTCAACAAAACATCGAGATGTTTTTCAACGCAGACATAAAAAACTTGAAACACAATAAATCGAGGTGTGTAACCCCATTTCAGTTATAATTGCTGATCGATTTCATAGCCCATGAAGTGAAATCGTAAAACCCACTCAATACCTAAATGTTTATGTAAGTATTGTGTGGTCTGCATCTCAGCTCACATGGACACGTCTTCAACTTTTTTACGATATTGAATAAAACACCAATGATATCGGTCATTAACTTTATTACACGTAGTTGTTAAAAGTCCACGTGCAAGGACACGAATAAAATAACGATATCTCATTTAGTTCAGGATATTTTTTCAAAGCAGTTTGATCAGTCACTAAACTTATTTTCTTTAGCATCTTTGAGGTTACCTTGTACCTAAAATAACTACCCAATTATTCTGGGTATGTGCACCAGAAAATTTGTAATGGTGAATGATTCATTCACGCATCACACACACAACTAACCGCGTCACATACATCATTTCTGATTATAAATATAAAGATTACTCAATCGTGTTTTGTATTCTAATTTAAAGTATGAGTTCGCACGACCCAATCTCCCTTTATTGGCAATTGAGCCAGTTTTATTAATTCATTGATCAATCCAACACTTCAATCTAATTGATCATTATACCAGGTACTTACTGAAGTTACTCCTCTATCACTTGAGCACTCGTAAACTTGTCGCGTTTGATTGAGATCAATTTATTGCTGACGTGTTGACAATGTTGACATCATGGGTTTGATAAAGCTTAGGGTTCCTATACAGCGGCCATCGTCATAAGATGACCGTTTTGGTATTCAAATTGAAATGGTTTATCAATCCAGGTTTACTGGTTGAACACTGTCTGACTTGGTTGATCTGAGGATTGACCAAGCTTATACATTGCCTTAGTACCTACCAGTATGTATACTTACTATACCATGAAGTTTACTTTCTTATAAGCTAGTATAGTTCGAGTCTAAAAGAATATTGAACATACCCTGCAATTTGACTTCTTTATAATCGTTGACGTTTACAGTTTCTTATAGAGCTTGGTTTAACTCAACTATTAGCAAATTAACTACCGTGGAGGTCATCGTAGACCACCGAATAAGCAGTGCTTATGTTTATCCGTTCTTGACATTCACTTCAATAGGTACCGTATTAGCAGTTATTTTTGGGACGTGACAAGTTGTAAAATGCCTAATTTATTGTGTTGGTGAGTAGGTAATCCGTTTTACTTTTAGATGCTGTCGCAAGTAATAAACTAATATTATTTTGGCATTGACTGAGTGATTTGAATTTGAGCTCATTTCAAATAAAATAATATTTTAGTATGTCGCTATATTCCCCTAACCATGACATTTTATGTACTGTAATTTCTATATGAAGCATATATGTAGGTATATTGATTTATAATAATTATGTATGTAAAATACAGGGAATTCAAAAATATTTATAAGCATCAATATTAAAAATAAACTATGTATAATCAGGTACCTAGTAATATAATAATAATTATAAACGAAGATGTCATACTTATGGTATCTTTTATTACGCCATGCCCTAAAGCCCTTTGACTTACACAAGTGTTAACAGACAAACATTACCCCTTTACATACTCGTAACTATTGGAAACATGAAAAAGTGGTACTAGCAAACTGAATCGTGCGGTTATTTAAATTTTAAACAATATTTTTAGAGGTCACAGGCAATTTGTTTTACATGAAGCAAGCCTGCTGTTACAGCTGCTTTGTAGTCTACGTCAGTCTGTAATTATTTTTGAAATATAAGCCATAATGATTATTTCTCGTGCTTTTTAATACTGGAATCGTTGCTATGCTCTAAAAGTATTGGCAGCTATCCTACGCTAGGCACATTACGATATTATACAGCTATGACGGCGTATGACTCATCGTATGCACCAGTTGCCGCTAACTTATTGTGCATTTAAAGGATCCCAAGGCCAGTGAGTAATGACCGTGAAAATAGCTGTTGTGTAATATCAGCCTCGCTGTCGTGTCTAACTAGACATCTGAAAAAGTCAATCCCACCAGAATGAGCCATCTTTCTTGTTCTGTGGTTATTTTTAGTAGTTATCTTTTTACGACACGTGTGGTGACACGAGTAATGATATTCCCGCAAAGTAACCACACTGTTTTCTTAGATTTTTAGAAGCCTACGTGAATAATGGCACATATACATTATGTCATACAAACCTGACTAACGCATATAAACATTGACTGCCACCAGCGTTATTTATTTTGTGGCAAATGCTTCAATTTTGTGCTGTATGCGTGAGGTCATTGCATAATATTTAGGTCGATTACAATAATAAGATAATCACTAGTGTATATCTGAAATGACTGGACATTTAGTTATTCTAGTATTTCTCATGTAAGTCATAAGGCTCCGAATATTTTTATAGCACAAGTAAATAGTGTTAACCTTTTCCCCAATCGAACTCCCATCTCGATAACTATAACCTTTAAATGGATCGGTAACATGACACATTTTTATGGCCCGATCAATGATCACATCCCGCGCAATTTATCTGAAGACGCTCCGTCAAAGACTGTAGGTATACTAATACGTAGATCATGTTCGAAGCAACAGGGCATCCTGGTTTTGGCATACTCCCTCCTGCCCACATGATTTTGTCAATAAAAATTTATGACTCTTCCTGTTTGTGGACATCAAACTAGATTAAACCAGCACCGTAATGTTTGTGAGGGAAAGCTATGAGCTTTTAATTTGTGGTTCATTATAGATTCGTTGTGGATTCGGCGTTGTTTGTGGAGAGAGCGGCGTCTGCGGTGAGGTAGATAAAGTTCTATGATGAAATTTAAAGACTGCTCATATTTTCAGTGATTACTGAAGAGGTACTGGATTCTTGAATGAAATGCCTTGAATATACAGACGGAGAGTCGACCCAATTTGCAAACATTCTCTACTGGAAATATAACACTTAATAAAGCTGTTCCTTTTGATCCTAGGCGGGATTTAATAGTGATGGACAAGGAACGCAACCGACATTGGCGGTGACCGTCTTTTAATAGCAAGGAATTCAGACAAACTTATGATCAACAATGTGCTTGTGACTCTTGATGACATGATAGGTTAGGAGCTCAATAAGATATGTTTACGAATGTAAAGATATAATGTAAGATATATTACAGCATCTACTGAATACCTACGTACCAACTGCTAGTGTGCGAAATATTTTCAGTAGAACGTACTTAAATGATGAATTTTATATTGAACGAAACGAGTGGGTGTTTGAATACATCAATAATAAATCATTTTAACTAAAAGAACATACAGAAGCTCTCTATCTGTACGATATAAACATTAAATCCAATTTAAATTTCAATAAACTAACAAACCAAATTATGCTATAATAAAATATGGGTTATGTTTTAGTGTTCCAATTACAATGCTCCCACAACACATGGTGGAAACCGATGAGGCATATGTATCCGTGGAATAACTAGGAAATAACAGAAATAGTTGTAAAAATAAACTAATGCTGAGCTGTCAGGGTGGTCTATATCGTGTAGCAGGGCCGTGACTTGCTCGGAGTCTGATGTTACGAACGTCCTTAGTTTCTAAGTATTATGCCAAGAAAATTTATTGAACCCCTTTTTCAAAAAGGATTAAATCCATAGAGTCCTTTAGTGTAGTAAAAATTGTAGGTAGTAAATATTAAATAGAAAAAAAAACTTATCAGCAATTGATATTTCTCATGGATAAAGGACAATATTTTTAAATTCGAAAAGTTAAGTAACCCATAGAATATCGTGTCTCCGATGACATCATTTTTCACACACCATCGCACACAACCTTGAATAATATTGTTTCAAAATTTCGAAGACAAAACGAATTCGAAATCCCAGTTGCTGTACATCATAATAAAATTGAAAATGTAATTGTTTTAGTTCTCACGTTGTTAAGAAGCTTATTTTGAAATACAGCTTTGGGAAACCACTAAGGCCAATCGTTAAACTAGGGTGCCTAAATTGCATATTTCAGCTCTTTACGTTCGAACTGAAATAATTACGCGATAATGAACTTAAAAACACTGTAGGCAAATGAAATTCGGTTGAAACATAGAACCCAGCACGTTGCCAACATAAAATAGTTATATATATAATTACATTACATATAGCAAATGATGTTGCTATGGAATCATATTTCATGACTGATTTTAAAACGATTTCTACAATAAACCGAAAGGTATGTCTGACTGAGAGATGCTTCGTGCACTGTATTGATTAAAATTATATTTTTGGCTGGGGCTGGGGCAATGGATTTATTCAGTCTATTATTCTGGTACCTGGTAGAGGAGTGCCAATTTTGCCTGCGTGAAATGAGTCTGTTGTCAATTAATTTCGAGAGTGGTTTAGCCAGAAGTTTACTATCCAAATAACGGTTGTATTCTTGAATTTGTTGTTGGTGCTGCTTTGGATCAAAATAATTGCCTAGTCTGTTTTTGGTTTCTTTATTAATTATTTTAGATTAACTTCATTTTAGATGGTTAATGTTTAAATACTGCAAGTACCCGATATCCTTCAAGTACATTAAGAGTCAAATATCCTTTATCTCGTTGCTTTCACGAGCTCTGACGGACTTACGAGTACAGTTATCTATTGAGTCATTGATATTTACAGTGGCCCTTATATTATGTGATTTATGACTCAGTTCTAAGAACGCGATGTTGCACACCTCCAAGATATCAAATTGCTAAGCGCAAAGACGCAATGAGTATCTATCACTCCTTATCTACATTATCTAGGCTCTACTAATACTGTATTCTATGATAGAGTGTGTTTCTAGCGAAAACGTGCAACAAGAGATTTGCAGTACATGACGTGTCATCTTACAGTCATGGAACGTGGTGGTACCGTTTATGATGGGATAAGGTGTGGCAAATATATAGAAACTATAAATTCTAATTGGTACGAACGACGACGGCTTGAAAAGTTAACGAAGGGGTTTTATATTGATCTTAAAAATGTAAGTGATGAAGACGAACTAATAAGAAGAACTACTTAATAAGATGTTAAAATAACGGATTACGAGGAGGTTAGCAAAAATCGCTTGATACTGCTAACTGATTTTGCAATAATTGGTCCTGAGTAATTACCTGTATTTTGTTTGATAAAATAAAACAATGAAAAAGATGCAGAAACAGATTTTTAAAATCCGTGATAAAGCTTCGTCTGATTTTCATACATGGAAAATGATAACCTAGATAATGATCAATTTTACTAGCTCCATGAGAGATATTTACGAAATGTTCTATCATAAATCAACGGAGCTCAACAACTGGCGCCTATTGCGTTACAAGTGTGAAAAACTGCGCCTCAAAATCTTTGGGTCAATTAAAGCTATCAATGGTCTATTGCACTCTTTTTAGATTGCACTGACGGGGGTGTTTGCTGAATCCTTTTGATGTTGCATCATTATGTGTTGGAGAGTGAATATTAAGAAAGAATGTGAATTAAATTGGTAGTAAAATGCTTTCCACATATTCTTGCTATAGCGATTTGATGAAGCAGAGAATAGGAACCTTCTATAACTGAAAATACCTAGCCACTAAGTAGCTATATTGTTATAGTCAATACCAATTGGTAAATACCAGTATCAATGGTTTATCTTATTAAAGTTTGTACGTTATTAAAAATTCCATCGACTTAAATTGTGCGTGACCAAGCATCTCAAATGAAGTGCGTCTCCCTAATTACCAATATGACCCGTAAATATTTGGTGTGCCAATAATATTCTTGAGAGTTTGCTTTACGAACTCGATGAATAAAAGTTTGTTGTCTGTTTAAGTTTATTTGTACGATTCACATCCCAAATAATCGTCGGCATCTTTGATTTTTGTTAGACGTGTGCATAGAATTATTGATCGATAGTTTTAGGAATATATACTTAGTGGTACCTGACTTGGATGATAATATGTAGTAATCATATGTTAATATAGGCGCTTTGTAAGATGTTATACCCTTAGGCTTATTGTAAAGCGATTGGGAATGCACTTTTTGTTATTTTATTGCCCTCATGTTGCATAATCATATGCAAGGAATTTTAAACAGTTTAAAAACACATTTCACTGATTTATTGAAAATGTCGTTCCGTTTCTTTCGTTAGCTCCATTTAATAATTTTATTCCAACAAAAGATCTTAAATATACGAATTTGTTTATCTGACTAACTTAACGTTCCTTGTCTAGTCGAGTAATAATTGCTAATGACACTATTTAAATAAAATTTATTTTATTTTACCAGTTCTGAAGTTCAAGGATAGGATAGCACTAACCTGACATTATACCTACCTACCTATTATGTGGGCAGTTACTAGTATGAAAGATGGTGTCGAACGCAGACATTATAATTCAATTTTATACATATAAATTCAACGCGAACGAACAGCACATGAAAGTGCGAAACTGCTTTATATCTTTTCTAGCTCATAATTATACCTATTTATAAGTAGTAGATTAATAGCTCTAGGTGGTAATATGTTTTCTCACTAGACTTGTTATACAATTAACCAGGAATCTTGATTTTACGATGGTATGGCAGGCAACAGGCAACAACTTAGCAGATCAATTGGAAATCAATTTCTCCTTTGTGTGTTAGGATTTCACTGAGATTTCTTGTTTTATGTTATAAAGCTACTTTAAGAACATTTACCCTGAATAGGTAATCTAATCTGAGCATTTACCTATTAGTTTCTAGCTGTTGCTGACCACTTTGCCTACGGACTTTGCTTTGCTGCATTATTTTCCGCTGATACAAAATATTATCCATTTCTAGAGAATGTCAGCTATTCCCTCGAATACTGTCTGAGCAAGTTAATCGTGATAACTGTAAGGGCATTTGAACCTGTCCGTCTATAAACGAACATATACAAAGTTACCAGATCGAGTTCATCTAAGAGTATTTTAAGATCTTACATATGCACATTGTGTGCAAAAACCTTTAGTTAGATAAAGCCAAAATTGGCTATTCAAGTCACCTTAGAGCCCATCATAGGCATCAAGCAGCAACGATGTCGCCGTAGCCGAAACCGGCCAGGAAGACACCATCATCATCTCATCATTTTAAGATCTTGTCTTGGTCCCGAATGTTTTTTACAATGACGAATTTAACCTTAGTTCACCTCCTGATTCGATGAAGGTAATTGATAGTGTGACTTACCTGGCAGGCGAAGAGTGCGTTCTGCCAGATGGCCTTATTCTCGCTGAAGAAATAGCAGCTGTGCCCGAGTCGGATGAACATCGGCGGGCAGACGTACGACATCTTTGTACTGTTGCGCTGTGCTTCTGTGCTGTCTAAAAACATATAAACAATAATAAATATTCTTGGACATATCACACAAACTTATACATAGTAACACCCACACACAGAACAAACATATGCATAAGCCGTTGAAGAAATTGTAGCCAGTAAATGATGAAAGAAAGAAAATTCAGCAGCAGATAAAATCCAATCAA
The DNA here is from genome assembly GCA_947507515.1 of Eulithis testata. Classification (NCBI taxonomy): domain Eukaryota; kingdom Metazoa; phylum Arthropoda; class Insecta; order Lepidoptera; family Geometridae; genus Eulithis; species Eulithis testata. The sequence goes on along the minus strand of OX382198.1, from coordinate 10,276,204 downwards.
AGAGAAATTTATAACATTTACTGCATACGACATAAGTAAACAGAACACAAGTTAGTTGGTAATATAAACTAAAATTATAAACCTAATTTGAAATATGGTATAAATTTTGAGGCATAATTTGAGCTTTATAGAATTTGCTGCTGTACCTACCGCGCGGTACAAAGATAGAGGTCTAGTTGAATTTCATTGAGTTAACGCTAAGGGGTTTTATGGATCTAATTTAAAATTGCGATTTTCATAGTATCACAATATGGCAATAGGTAGTGCAATATTTGTCAGGATGTTGTATAAAAGGACAATAAATATGCAGGCAGTCTATTCTGTTTCCCACACACAGGAATTACCTTATCAATGATCGATATAATATCGATTATAATATCAATGATCGATATGCTATTGCTTTATTGGCTAAAAGAGCTTGTCTCAAAAAACATGAGAAAAATTATACATGTGGGATCGATTCTATGATGAAATTGATGAATGCGTGTTCCGCTTTCAATTTACAGAAGGTGACGTTTGCTTTGTGCCTGAAAAATCTTAAAAAAACTTACAAAAAACCTTTAGATCACGTCTTCATTATTTAGGATTCTTTTCGTCATGAATGAATATGACCAACCTACCAACATGTTTTTGTTTTTGTTACATAAGCGTAGCTAGAATTGTTTTGTTGATTCCAATACGCTCCGTAGCAATTCAAAACAAGTTCGTTTTAGAATTGAAGTTCATTGACCGGTTCATTGAATACCATATTTAGTCAGAAACGGTGGGACGACTGAAATATTATCCATTGTCACAGTTATCTTGAGTTCATCATGCACAGAAGCTATGCATCGTGGGCTGAACCACGTCTTCTGACTTCAAAAAGTTCAGAAGGGTTTGACCCTAGCAAAGCGTAATCCCCAAGCTTATCCAGTCGACATAATATGAAGTTGGTATAAGTTATAAGTTATAAGTGCTGGATTTGTTACGTATTCAGACATTGAATGTCTGTTTTAGGGAATAATTGTTCTATCTTCTATACTATTATAAAACTGTAAAAAGCCAAAAACTAAAATTAAAGATATGGATAACTATAAACTATAACTATAAGATTAGCGGATCACGCCTAAACTACTGGACCAATTTCAATGATACTTATTCAGAATTATTTCAGAAGCCCTTTTCCGGATTGAAACATAGGCTATATTTTATTGAAATGAAAGGCGTGGATTTTTAGATACAACTTGACCTCTCTAAACCAAAAGCCTTTGGCACGAGGTTCATCGTATGCTGGTTGACAGCTGTTTTGGTGGAAAGTTTCGCACACGTACGAAGTCGCGGGTATCAGCTAGTTATGTCATAATCATGAGTTTTTCGTGTCACACACTTTTCGTTATGCATCGTATCGTAGTTAGTAGTAGGTAGGTACTTCTTACATTCGTAAGCATAGCACAGAATCTGGTTTACTCTATCTTATCCGTAGGTATATCACTGAGCTTATTCATCAGCGCATATTACGTACGTGACATAGAAGCGACAAAAAATGTTTTCACAAAGATTTTATTCGTTTAAAAATTCTAATAAAAACTAATAAGTAAATATAAAGAAGTCCTATTAAAAAGTAGAGAGTAGGTGGGTTAGATAATTTCGCGAACGAGTTCTCGATCAAAGCAACATTAAAACCGGACTGCAAAAATTTTTGGCAATCTCGAGAAGATTACAAGCAGGAGTTGTGTGATTTCATTGAAATATAACAGGATTTTTTTAAAGCTTCTGAATTCAAATCGAATTTATCTTTATTTTCTTGACAGGTGTAGATAAACGTTTAGACGTTATAATAAAAATGTCGACAACATTAAAAATCAACAAGATAATAACAATCATTTTTTTGTATATTTATTGAGATCGCAGTGAGACTGTATTGTATTATGTATACTGCCTATGGTAGGTATATCGGGAAATAATTTAGCTTTATTAAAAAAATATAGTTAACTAGCTTCCGCCCGCGATTTTCTCCGCGCCCCGTTTGATCCTGTTGATTTTCCCAAATCGGACCAGTAATTGCAGCGTGATTTTCACATTTAATTTTGTAATATTAGTAAGAAGGATAGGATACTTACAAAATGTACACAAGAGGATGAGCAGGCCCGCGAACCATCGTCTCTCCAAAGCCTCCATTTTGAAAATTATTATAGAGATCACTTTTCACAAATTAGTTCACTTCACGCACTGAAATCACTTTCACAGCTGAGTTCTGAACGTTGAATTCATATTTTACAAACAAATAATTACGAATTTGATTTTAGAATTTGTGGAACATTATTTGAATCTGTCACTGATGCACCTGAAACAAAAAAGTTTCATGTTAAAAATAGGTTCGATTGCAGAATTCAAAAGTTTTATAATCTATTTTATTTTATCGTAAAACCAAAAAAAAATCTTACAAAAAGAAAACCGTAGAAAAAAAAACTGTACACGTGCGAATAGGTTCGTAGCGAAAGTACGAATGAGGCAGAGCGGTCCAGCTCCGCCGATGGCTTTCCGCGTAATGATAGTGATATCACGCTGCCGATCGGTCTCAACCTTCGCATGACGATGACGTTGGAAAAGCTCGCGAACAAATTCCTACCGATGCCGATGGCCTGATACCTCTCATGAAATCATAAGCTAATCTCGTCACTTTCACAGATATTTGATTCAATATCGTAATTCTACGAATTTTCTATTCATTGCGCGGCTTCTGAGAACCTTTCTATAAGAAGGCGTAGAATTTAGCTGTTAGCCAAAATACGAATCTGCAGTTACATAAAGTTTAAAAATTTAATTATCAATCGTTCTGTTAAAAACACCAGAACGTGCACACACATGCTGAGTTGGGACCATTTTACAACTTTGCTTCCATATTTAATAATAATAACTTTATTTTCAGACAACGAGATCCCATAGTACATGTACATACATAGCAAGCACAAAACAAGGAAATACATACTAATAGAAACAATAATAAAATTCAATTGAACCCAGGCCATTATCTATAAAGTTTTACTCAATGCTGAAGTATAGGGCAATCATACTTATCATATACTAGGTGTGCCCGCGACTTCGTCCGCGTGGAAAAGTGTCTTTTAGGTAGCATTTTTAATTACTTCCATACAACTTTTTATCCCCCCCTTTCAACTCCCTTACAACACTTTTTTTCGCATTAAAAAGTAGCCTATGGCCTTTCTCAGGCTCTAGACTATCTGTATACCAAAATTCATTTAAATCGGTTCAGTACCTAGTTTTGGCGTGAAAGCGCGACAGAGTTACTTTCGCATTTATAATATTAGTTAGGATTAAAGTATGGCAGTGAGTGATTGTTTTAATTTTAATTCCAGTTTACTTTTTGTGTTAATTTAGTTTCAAAAGATAGTTTTGATTTTTAAATGCTAGTTTCTTCTTATTTCCATGTACAATATTAACACGTGCAAAATAAGTTCGCTTCCTACAAAATAGGGTCAAATCGCACATCTGTCTACTTGCTTGTGCCTAGACACTGTTCCCATGCATAAACCATGAAATCGCAATTTCCTAGCTTTGAACTCGCCGCAACTATTAGAGATAATTATTTATTTCTTGCCTTAGATTTTCCAAGCTCACTCAAGAAAACGGAATAAAGTTGAACAGGTAATTGTAAAGCTTGAGTTTTTGCAATTCTGCCGTTTTATTTTTTACGAAGCATATAAAAGGTTTTAAGAAAAGAACATTCATGAACCATAAGTTAATAGTTATCGGTTTTACAATATATCAAAAATTTATAATTTACGTTAAAATTGTTATTATTTTCTGCTTTTACAATTTCCACTGCAAAATAATTGTAGATAGAAGTAACAAATTGCCTATTTTCGTTAGTTTAAGTCAGTACAAAGTTGTATTTTTATAATACCTAATTGGTTTGTATTAGATCTAGTTATTATTATTACTATTAAATAAATAAGTAGTAAGTTATTGTGTCATAGTAGTGACATAGTATTATATAATCTGTGGTAGTGAATATAATTTAGATTTGTTTTCTTTAGAACCTTGTGAGGTTTTTAGGTCTAAATATTCCCAGTTACATTGCTTTGTTCGAAACTCAAATGGGAGACGTTATAACACATAATGGTTTTATAAGTACTTTGTACCTTTGTCGGTAAAATACCTATAATAATCCAACAGACTCCCAGTTAATTGGACAAGCTAAAATAGCCTTGGTAATAACTTTTACACGACGTACGTTTAACGACACTTTTACGACCTAAATCTAGGTTTCTCTACTGCAGCTCTAAACTTTCTAAGGTAACCCAAATATGCTGGCGGTTAGTGTTTCCGGTATGCTTTTATGTGTCGAAACAATAGATATTCTATTTTCAAAAATGCTTTCATAAAAGTGTGTGGCAAAACAATAAACTTTCGAAAGCTTTTCTTTCATTCTGACGTTGAATACATTACCCAATCCCCAAAAGGGATGAAATTCTTTAATTCTTTATTGTACACTAAAATAACACATAAAAGACAGAAATAGATAACATGTACAAAGGCGAGCTTAACCCTAAAAAGAGTTTTCTTACAGCAAACCTTTGAGGCTAGAGAGAGGTGAGTATAGAGGTAGGTCCGTGTACATACATAAAGTTATAATCTACTAAAATACTAACTGAACTATGTTAAAATATATATACTAATCATAGAATACATATACCTACATATATATACTAAGTATAATACATAAAGAAAATACATACCTTATTAAATAATACATACATACAATACATATACACATACAGTTCGTGCAAACATATTCGTGCAAACAAAAAAAGGAATGTGAGTGCAATCGGGAATTACTATTTTCGTTATTTTAACACAACAGACTTATATCGTATGTCTATAGTCATTATGTACCGTGAACTAATAAAATATGGATCTGGAGACATCTGAGATATAAATGAATTTGAATTATTATTGGTCATGGTACTAGTAGGTAGGTACGCTTCGCGCTATAATACTGAAAACGTTACACAGGAACTAAATTGAGCAAATTTTGTGTACAAATTTCAAAGTTAACCGTAAAATTTTCCCCTGGCGGCAGTCGCCGTGGTAGCTAAGGGGATTTTAGGACAAAGTTCCAGAAATCCCTCACGCAGGGGACTTAGGGGAAAATTGGAATGAGCCAAAACAATGACTGTTGTATAATACTGAAAACGTTACACAGGAACTAAATTGAGCAAATTTTGTGTACAAATTTCAAAGTTAACCGTAAAATTTTCCCCTGGCGGCAGTCGCCGTGGTAGCTAAGGGGATTTTTGGACAAAGTTCCAGAAACGCAGGGGACTTAGTCAGGGGAAAATTGGAATGAGCCAAAACAATGACTGTTGTATAATACTGAAAACGTTACACAGGAACTAAATTGAGCAAATTTTGTGTACAAATTTCAAAGTTAACCGTAAAATTTTCCCCTGGTGGCAGTCGCCGTGGTAGCTAAGGGGATTTTTGGACAAAGTTCCAGAAACGCAGGGGACTTAGTCAGGGGAAAATTGGAATGAGCCAAAACAATGACTGTTGTAGAAAATAGCACCTCAAAGGTATTTTAAGACTAAGTAATTTCTAAAAGACGCAATCGATTGCAAAAAAAAAACCAAGCACCATGAGAATACTCACAGAACCTTCTAAGATTGATTACAAGTGCATTGGCTGATGTAAACATCTTTTACAGTTTGCAGCTATTGCTGTGGCGCATCTTTACGTCTGGTTTGTATAATGTCCTTTGCTTATTTTGTATCTTACGTTTTGTGAAGCGTAACGTCAAACCGAACATCTGCCGAACATCTCAAGATCTTTCTATTTGTAGCTTCATTAGTTATACCAGTTATACCCTCGAATAAGTCTTGTTTCGGCTCGCGACTTCGAGATCGTGCTTTGGTGGTAATGCACGATTTCGAGTTCGAGTCGAAGCGAGGGATTATTTGAGGTAATGATTAAGAATATGAGCCCTAAACTCGGTTTGGGATCTGCTGGCTACCTTGAAACAAAATTCATGAATTAAGCGTCAATATCCTAAATCGCGATTAGTTTCATATCGAGTGCAGAGGGTAGCCCTGCTGATCATCGATGTGCCAGATTACTAACTGGGAGCTGTACCATAGGTAAAGTAAATCCTTCGTAGTAATTCGATATAGTATGCTGACCACAAGCGCAGTCAAGTAAATGCAATCAGGACTTTGATGGATAGCTTTAGGATAAATATCGCGTTTTATCTATTTCTTGGCAACTTCTTTGTATTTTTTTTATGAGAATAACTAATGGAACAAGCAGATGTCCCAACTGACTTTCACTGATAGACTCTGCTTACAACAATGCATCGCCTCACTGAGCAAGTCCACTAAAGACGTGCCCTGTGAGGCATCACACACTTGGACGATTTCTCCAAGATCACACGGCTTCGGCACTGAGTCCATCACTCTGATAGTGCGTTCAAACTCAGCCCATGCCGCTGCCCGCATTAATGCCGCGATTAATTCCGAAGTTATTGCCACAGCAACATCGCCTTTATTCTTATTATAGAGCAAGGGCATGGACTTGGGCCGGGAGCTGCGGGACAGATGCATGATTGTGTTCACACTATGCTCATGCCCACTTCCCTGCCGACCGCGGCTGAGTGTGAACGCACCATGAGACCATGTGCACTTGAAAAAGAATAGGTTGTAATTATTCTTATAAGGAGTACCTACCATGTAAACGCTTATTTAAACATGTTATTTTGTCTTTTGTAAATACCTAGTTGTAATAAAAAAAACTTCTCGCACAGACGGCAAAAACTTATAATACGAGGAATCTCGTAATCTATTTATAAATAATCTAAAATAGACACATCGACTTCTGTTTTTGATAAACGATAAGTTCTGCTTCGTTTACAGAAAACGATAATCAAAGGTTCGATGATATCATTCGAGTTACACTGTGTACCCGCTATAGATGCTGTTTATCGACTTACAAGACGTCCGCGCAGTGTAACTCAAAATGACTAAACAAACTTTTGTCTAACGTTTTGCGTAGACACAGCTGAAACCAAACAACAAATTCAAAACAAAACAAATTCAAATTCAAACAGTTTTTATTAATCAACACTTTTGTAATTAGATTGATGGTACTAATTAAGAATTGAATTACGAGACAGGCTGACAGGAACTGTGATTTATAAATTGTTGATTTTATGCCCTTATTTGTAGTTTTGTATCACAAAATGGCTGATTTTAGTTGTGTTGGAATTTTACCTTGTGCGTCGTGGGTTTGTTTGAACCCATTGATTGTGTGATATGATGAACATAAAAGGATGTTATGTGGGCAGTACTTACCACTTAGCATCAGGTGGGCCACTGGCTTGTTCCATCATTAAGTTGTATAAAAAAATTTTTATTCAATGGTAGGTATTTTTTTTTACTAAAATGCAAGAAGGACAAACGCTCATTATATAACTTTGGGATCAATGATGTCAGTAAAAAATAAAAAAAAAAACATTTTTTTAATGTATCAAAACTTTTCAAACGGCATTTGTAATAGTATCGTGTATCAAATTATGAATGAACGCGTGGTATAATCGTGATGACGAACTACAAGTGGAGATTATCTGAAGTTTCCAATCAATGAGCCATTGAAGTCCGTTGCAAATGCAAGTGACATGCGCTCGACCGCTCGAGAGATCGTAATATTCATGATACTTAGTTGTACTATTACACTTAGATCATGTTCGTTTTATTGTTTAGGAAATGTATTAAGAGCCGTATTCATTTTCCACAAAAAAAAAATCTAGAGACGACTGGACGATCCTTCTTTTGACTGATGATGATGACTTTTAAGAGCCTATACGCTAAGCTTTTTTCTCACTAAAACCATCATTGAATACGTAATCAACGAAAACTAAAAAAAAACAGTCGACGCTTAGATAAACCATTCATACAAATTTTGATCTAAAAGAGCTATTCTGTCTAATCTCATTCATCTACCAGAACAATTACATCAATTCACGTACCTACCGTATTTACTAAAACTGCGCATGTGAAGATCATAATCAATTTGTTTCATACATTACTTATCTACATACTGAGTGCAGTGTATTCAAAATGCATCGTCGCTTGGGCCCACTCGAGTTGCCACTTGAAGGCTTAAAATTCGAACAGATTTGGCCGACTCGCTTTCAAAAACGCCGTTGCATGAAAAAAGAAAAACAAACCAGATATGATATGACATCTTGTCAATTATTGTCTCTGGTTTTTTTTTTGTGCTTCTTGGCACAGTTTGAGTTTTGTTTGTAATTTAATTTGTATCGCTAATAGATACATTGTAAAAATAGGTATATATAAAAACAGTTCGAAAACATTTCATTTGCCAAATAAAATACTATGATGAGTAAGTTACACTAGTGTGTAGGTATTGTGTATTTATAAGCGCAGTTTCAACGCGTCTGAAAACTTCAGTTCAAAAAGTTTTCAATAACGTTTTAGATAGATTCTAGACCACATTTTCAGAAATATGCTGAAAATGAACCAGCTTAAATTGTTCAAAAATAATTAACACTCACAAGCTTATGATAGAATGATTAGCCTACATATTTGAAATTGAAATTTATTTATTTGAATAATACCAGAATCATACAGAATTAAAATTAGTTCATCAATTTTAGGTTGGACAAAATTATTAGATATTGAACTTGAAATCTAAGAATAAGGCCAAACATAATAGACTATTAACCAATACCACTTAAGAAACTCACTTTCAAAAATCACAGATCATGACAAATATTCCGTATTTATAGTCAAATTTATTGACTACTAACGTACAGAAGTGCTATGAGGCTCTGTAACTCTGTAACCTACAGGGCATAGAAATCTAAGGTCAGTATCAATAGTCAATACCCAGTTACTATAAGCACATAGCAATATATCAATACTAAACATTGGAAAGGAGTAAGGAATGGTGGCTTTCTCTGTACATTCTATAAAGCCCGTTATAATTTGAATTCGTTGTAGAATGCTACCTGGATATAAACTTAGGTTAGGTGTATTTACGTTAAACCATGGACTAGTAATGTTAAACTAAGTCTCGTATGCTGATTTATCTACTGCTCAAACACTGATCTAGACCCACGCACATATTTTTATATGAGAATCTGTGCTCAAATCTATGCTTGAGTAACAATTTCTTTATCAACATACGACCACAGATCATAATGATATAATACTTTTTAATTATTTTTTTAAATACTATAGGTTATAAATATAAAGTAGGACTAAACCCAAACAAAGTGGAATTTGAAGACAGTCTAACTAAAGCGATTTTGGTTTGAGGAAGGAAGGTTTGTGGTTGCTTATAAAAACCGCGAATAACTGGAACGTTATTGCATAAATAATAAACTGTTACAAAATCGCGGTTTATTTTCGGCAACTGTTATTTTAAGACATCAGAATGAAATATATATTGGTTATCTTTTTAACGCATAGTTAGAAACGCGTAAAGTTTGCTGTGATATTTAAAAATTGTTTATGAAAACTAAACTGAAAATCATTTATATTAACGCCTCAGATTTAATATTCTGAAGCCTCCCTGTTTCTGTGCTCGCAAAATTATAGATTACTCATTCAAACATCACCGATGTACTATGCAAATACCTACTATAAAATATAAAGTAATAATACAAGTAACTAGTTACTATTATTAGGTTGGTCACGGGTATTTTAGGGTTTGCGAACATGTCGTAAACTAGCCGGATCCCGTGCCCTTCAAAGGTTGTGTACACATTATTATGGCCGCTGTTTACTTTGTGTCCCACATTATTATGAGTCATAGGGTTGGCAGAGTTACAAATATCATAGAGAAATAAAAAAAATGGCTACCGTACCGTGAATTATTTCATGAAATAATTTTTTTGAAATTTTCTGCGTGTTCTTTTAAATTGTGTCTGATTTGTTTTACTTTGATATGATAACTCTATGACTATAGTAGCGCTTTACCATTTTTGCCTTTCCACTCCACTGTCGATATGATTGTGTATTAATTTCTTTAGATATTTTAATTTAAATTTAATTTATGGATAGACAAGAATAATAAGTAAGAATGTAAAACCAAACATAAGCAGAAAAAATCAATCCGATTCCCTATCCCTCCAGGTAGGTACCAACTATTTTTAGAATTGGAAATAGTACATTCTCACATTGCCCGATTTTTAACTTCCAACAGATGTATGTGCGTAAAACGTAATTGATAATGGTATCGTAAATGATCTCGATATTTACTAGTCATGAATGAACTTCTATTTTTAGTTGTTTCTAGGGTGTTCATAGTAGACTTTAGCCAAAGTTTACATTTCTTGCTAGGAGCAATGCGTGTATTTGCTTCCGGTTACATCACGTTGTAAATGTTGTAATAGTGAAACAGATTTGTAAACTATTTGACCCGGTAGGTATAATGTGAATTTCTACTGTTACCTAGCTATATAATAGATAAGTAGGTAAAGAGCGCAGAAACTAGTTGCGTGCGTATATATCCACCAACCCCGTATCGTAAGCTCCGAGCCCCGAGTCTGTGCATTTGTTTTGATTTTCGACTCGAGTATAGCACACGCAAACGCATTCGCAAAGCGAGATTTTTTTTTATGAAAACCGGATAAGCGCCTCTAGCTGGAGATTTGGGAAGTGTGCAATTCCCAACAAAATGTCTCGCTTTGCGAATGCTTTTGCGTGTGCTACATTGGAGTCTAAAGTCAAAACAAATGCACAGACTCGAGGCACGGAACTGCTTTCGCTGCCCAGCAGAATGCAATAAAGAACTTGAACTGTAAAGCGACGTGGCTACAGATATACGAAGACAAGAAGAGAAGCTTTTGACGGCAAAAAACGCGCTGAAATACGCCGATGTAACTATTTAGTTAGAGAATACCTATGATTTAGTATGAAAACCGTTCAGAAGATCTGCTAGGCACCAACTGTTTATTTTGTACCTACGCAAAATAAGAGCCCCCGGCCCTCAAATAAATTTTTATATCATAAAATTAATTTGCCAATTTGTTCTTCATTAGTTTGTTCTGCCTACCTACCAATTTTTTATTTATAATTATTTTAATATTGATTGCCTTCTTCCCACGGCTTTGCTTTCGTGATGATTAAAATTGCTTATAACCTATTCGCACAAATCAATGATTTTATGAATATATCTTCAAATATTTTTTTGTAGATAGAACGTGATAGAACTTGAAATTGGTTCGACCGTGGCACATGAGGGTGCTTGTAAATTAACCCTAAACACTTACTTGTCTTTTAATGATTTGATTACGAAAATCTTTACGTAACTTTTAATTTGCCTTGAATAAGTTGTTTTATTTTTTAATTGCCAACAGCCAACCAATAAATCAATCTGGCTTAATAAAAAATACTGGTCGCAATCAGTAAATTTCCGGAAATGCCATATTTTGGAAATTATTCATGGAAGTGCAAGGAAAACGTGTTTTTATACATTTTGGACAAGACAGTGGTTATATGCCTCTGATGAACTTGAGACAAGAAATATAAGTATTTTTAAGGAGCCCATTTTTTGCTATTTATTTTAGGTATGTATTATTACGTGTGTATATATATATCAGCGTGGCAATGCAGCCAGTGTCTTGGGCACGCTTCCGATTGGTGCTGATTTGGACCAGTTGAGCTATCTATAAATCGTTAGCAACGGTTTGTAGATAGCTCAACTGTTTTATGTGTATTTTGTAAATATTGTGAATATTGTAAATACTGTAATAGTTGTAATTTTCTTTGTGAATAAATTCTTTTACCTAGTATACTTAACATAAAATTAAAATGTCGTTGACTATATAGTCACCCACGAATGCTCACGATTATAATAAGATAGATATAAATGGTATGTACGTACATATCGATGGATATACAAGTGCTCATTTTTTTGTCACAAACGTGTCGTGTTCACTCATTCGAACCAATCACGATCATCGATTAGAACCGCCTCGTGTGAGCCCTAATTCCCAGTACAGCATCGTAAATAACAGATATTTAATGGTTTCAATTCTCGGAAGACGTGCCTTGAAGTAATAAAGACAAAACATTGACATCACAGCCTTTATGAAATTTGCGAAATTACTGGAAAAACATTTAGATAATTTGTAAAATCACGCGATACCGTTTTCCCTAGTCGTTAGTGAGCTGAGCGGGTCAGTAAGCTTTATAAGATAAAGGTACCCAAAATACCACAAAATACATAAAACTATTAGCTAAGGGTATAGTATTATATAATCTGTGGCTAAGGTCACGCAAGAAAGAAATTATTGGTAAAAACAAGCGAAAAACAAATGAAGCGTATGCTAAAGTGATCAAGGTTTTTTGAGAAGTCATTCCACTCATCAGAAAGAGTGACATGGAATTGGCTACTGATTTAAAATAAATCAAGTGTCTTTTAAAAATACATTTATATCTATTCGGAGTGACGGGATGAAGTCAAGAATGACCACATTATTCAGTGGTTGGATACTAGCAGATAAGAAACGTAGATCAAAGTTTCAAAAATGCTTCAAGAAAAGGCTGCAGTCGTGGAAAGCCGGTAGATAAGAAAGCTCTAAATCTCCTCCATCCACCAAGAGATTTATTTTTGTAAATCGATGAGGCATGTATAATAACATCCAAACCACTGATTTTACAATACCTTAAAACATTGTATGATCAATGATCATGGGTTGAGCTTAAACCCTCGAATATCCCCTAAAAATATGGATGAGTTTATCAACTGGCAAAGTTTAACTACATACTTATGGGTTTCATATTTGTCTCCTTAAATCTCCTCTAGCTAAAATGACTGCTAAATCTTGCTGTCATCTCATGTCGTTGTCACGTAAACAGAATTTTTAAAGCTGTTCTAAACCTATCGCGTACTGTTCTTAAAAATCCTTTCGCAAACCGTTATCAAATCTCCCATACCTCAGACATTATAAATGAACCCGTGGGCTACCTATGTAAACAAAATAACTTCGTGATTTACATTTAATTTGTTTTTCCGACAAGAATTTTCAGTTGTTAGTCAGTGTGACGACATTTCACGTACGTTTCTCGGCCACCTTGTCTATTTCTTGTCTGTTTTCCTAGACCACCCAAGCAGCTAATTGCTTGCTGGCTGGCAGTGACGTGTGGTCACTATTCAACAATAAAATACATTTAACTATCAACTGAATGCTGGCGCCGAATCCATTGAGAGTAGAGCGACCAGATTTTCTGTTCCGATGAGGACATTTCAATACTTGTTTTCGATGACCTTATTGATATAATCTGGAGGCACTTTATTATGTCATTGTCGTTATTTTGAATGGTTTTTTTGAGTTCAAGGTGTATGGTAATTTTTTGCTTTATCGCAATGGGAGATGATGATTATAAGAGTTTTATTTAATACGCAAATTATGTTTTCCATCTAAAAGTGCTTTACATTGATAATACAATGAAAGAGATCTACAAATTTTCCAATTGGCATTTAAAATCCTGCCTTTTGTATACAAGGAATAAAAAGGGTCCTAATACTGAGCCTTGAAGTGCACCTAGCTTGAAAATGTACCATCTGCTGCAAGTTTTTTCAAAGATATTATCTAATCAGTAGGCATAGGCATTTGTGTTTTATCTTGCTCAATTTATTACTCATGCTTACAAGACTGTAACCACTTGTATATTTGTTTCAATTAGTACAGAAATAGTACTAAAGGCCTTGGTACGAATTGTTTTGTTATCCCGGAAGATAGGCACCTGTTATTGTGAGAGTGAAATATTGACGACTGAGGGAGGTTTCTTGTAAGTGCAATGTTGCAAAAATAAATATTAAAAACATAAGTTTTTGTAACTTTTGCGCCAACGAGACGTCAACAAAAATTCATAACTCATGCAAAATATTTTTATGGACACCAGCCGCACTAAATAATATCTAGAATGCTTAGTATTAATTAATATGTTATGCTACAATTCTTTAGTATATGTAGTATACCAGTCCCATTATAAAATTTAAAAGATTTTGATTGTCACATTAGAATTATTACCAATGTTTTGATCTCCACTTCAAGTTCTCAATTTCAGTTTTGCAGTAGACCTGAAAGTCAAGGTTTTGTTGCAATACTTGCAATCAGCATAATACCGCGTGCACACTATGCTCATGCCGCTACCGGCATTAATGCCGTGGACTTATTGCCACAGCAACATCGCCAAGTTCATGCCCTAGCTCCTTAGTGAGAATAAAGGCGATGTTGCTGTGGCAATAAGTCCGCGGCATTAATGCCGGCAGCGGCATGGGCATAGTGTGCACGCGGTAATAAGTACGTTCTATAAAAGTTGGATTGTCTCCTGCCAATTTGAATCTGTAACCTCGTTTAACGTAATTGGTTTAACCAACTGTCATTGTAATCCGTGAAAGTAGTTTAATGATTGGCTCAGTCGCTCAGTTCAACCTCAATATTGAAGGTGTGATTAATTAAGGATTTACTTAGTTTTGGCATCACCTGTACAGTATACTGTATAAGTCGCGACAGAAGTGGGTCATTTTGGTAATTTAAGTACTTACATACACAAAATGCAATAAAAACTTCATCGTTTTATGAAAATGATAGTAGCATCCCATAATATTTATCTTACTATTGATGAAGTAACTTATACCACCACCACTTCCTTCTGGTCTTTTATCCTCACCCTTTACCAAATTGACATTCTGATTCTACATAACTTGCGAATCGAAAACGATACATGTGTGACCTATTGTTTAAAAAATATGTAACTATTTTTTATTATCTATACTTACTAGCAATTTGTGGTGATTCTGCGCTATTCTGTAAGCTTTTGCGTGAGCTGATCTAAAGCTTTCTTATAGCTCATCAACTCAAGGTCTTTGTGGGCGTTTCCAATTTAGGTTAAGTAATCGAGGGTTTGTCTGGTCATAAAGTAGGTATTTATCTTTTTCAGGGAGTGATCACCATAGACAGATTATTTTTTCTTTGATACCTGTATGTGACCGTGAAATGCAACAAAGCTGTAATAATACGTGTATTTTAATTTATGCCTGTATAAATTGCTTTCGTGTAAATTACTGCATTATAAAGGTCATAATTTCTAGGACGAGTGATGTCATACAAAACTAAATGTTGCTATTTATATAGGTTGCTATACTTACTAGTTTTAGTTGTTTAAACGGCTGTGGCCGCTATAGTACGTTCGTAAGGAGCATTTGAGCTTGAAGCGACCCGTCAGGGTTTTTTCAGAGTAGTTATGATATTTATAGTTTGAAAGCTGTCAGAATATAAATTAAAATAAGGACTTTAATACGTCATAGAGGTCATCGAATTTATCAAACGCGAAATGTAATCGTTATTCCCTAGTCACTGACCGTCTAATATAGCCTCTAGATATAAGAAAGACACTTGTGGCACAGAGAGTGATTTATAGATGACAAGTGAGAGGTCCGTGTTCTGCAACTATTTGTTGTAAGTCTGACCACGTCCACCTGTAATTTCTAATACCTGCCTTCGTATCTTAGCATGTGGTCACACTTTTGGTACTAATTTTAGACGTCTACGTATGCTCCTTGTTAAGAATGGTATAAATTCAATAGAAAAAGAGTAAGTTAGTGATCGCGAAATTCGCAAATAATGACGGTGCAACTCGTCCCACGCGGGCCGAGATTTACGTAAAAAGTTATAAGCAAAAGTATTGCGGCCTCCACAGTATTGCGCCCGCCTTTTTAGAAATCAGAGCTTTATTAGATTATTAACGATAGCGATTATTTATTGTTTCCCGCAGATTAAACGTTTAATTTGCATGTTAAATGATAGCAAAGATTTGAAACGGGAATAAATTGGACAGTTTTATCGATGAGATGATAATAAGGTAGTCATTCGTTGGTGTTTATGATAGTGTTTCGGGAGTTTTCATGGGCAATAATGTGCTAACCTGAGTTACGAGTATATTCCCTATTAATGACATTCGTGCGTTTTCGAAATGGCATTGAACTAATGTATTGACGTTTAAGAGCTTGAAAAATTATGTGGTCGTAGCGAGGTCAAAGTCATGGTAAATCTACATTTTTGGTTAATTAATAAGTACTAAAATAGTTTAAATTTGTAAGATAAAATTGCCGTAAACTGGAGCTAGAGCTAGACTTAAAGCCGTCTTGGGTCGTTTTAGTTTGTGAGAAAGGAACGACAACATAGTGTTGTCAAATTAGGTTATTTAAAAAAATGCAACATTAGAATCGACACCCAGTGGGCAATAAAAAACGCGAGGAAGTTGTTATGAAATGTAATGTATTTAAAGCCAGTTAAAACTGAGTGAATAATATTAAATTCAAAATATATTCGTCCAACCACGTTCGTTCTTTGGCGATGTGATCACAAATAGAGCTGTAAAATGCTTTAATTGCTTCGGAAAACATAAAAAACGTATTATGTAGAGACCCTCACAAATAAATAGTTACGTAAGTTTACTGCGTGAATGTAGGGAAGGGACAATAGAAGGATTTCTGAACACAGACAGTACCAATAAGCTATTAAGAAATACAGAATGTTGTTATAAGACTAGACCTTACCAACTAAACCTGTAATGAACTCGATGCAAGCATAGAATAGTTACACCGTGTTTTGTCTTTTGTATTAACAAGCAGATTCAAATTCGATCGAAAGAGACCAAACACGGTGTAATTGTATTCCAAGCTTATAATGCGAGAAGATATATAAAAAAATTTGGAGTGGAGACACTGCCCATTGCACTATCTAATCCCCGAATACATACATAAACCGATGTTGAACAGTGTACCTAACCTCTTCAACCAGCATTAGCCTAGTACATTACCTGAATCTGTCTTTAGAGGTCTACATCGTTTATGAATAGTCTAAATAATATAGAACGTACAAAAACTATTCGGACTCGAAGGAATTCCAAACATCAGTTTGAAAATCGGATTAGAATCAGAATTTAGACATCACTATAGCATAATGAAACCGGCGAATAAGATCGTAAATTAATTCGAACAATGGCGTTGGATTTGTTTGATGCTGTTCCGCGAATCAAGAACATTAGCACCGTAAAACTAATTAGGAGGATTATGTGAACTAGATCCTCAAATGCAGACTGCCAGTCTAGACGGCTTTTCTTGAAAGTGATGACCGACATTATTGCTGTTGTGCAAATCTTCCTTATTTCTTTTTAGGATTTGTGATCTTTTTCAAGAACGTCGCGTCTTACTTTTCTTTTTCCAAATTACTTTTGCCTTGAGCACCTGCCCGTAAACTACGCGTGGTATTGGAGAGTAAGGTCCTCACCTCAAAATATTGAACTTCGTTTTTAATCTAGAGGGTTTTTATCACAGTTCCGTAAGCTCATAGGGTGGTACAGCGAGAGAACTTTTGTCGTTTTAAAGATAAGATAAAAAAAACTTTATTTTGCATCACTAATACTAAGTTTGCAGCTTTTAGTTGACATAATAGTAAATTAATTACCTTGTGACTACGATAGCAATGGTCACTAAAGATGTGCTTGCAGCTTGTCACTAATATAACGTTAATCTTCCGTGACGCCAGAAATAGCGTGATTTTTCAAAAAAATATGCTATAAGATACGGGAGATACCGTACGAATGCAACAGCCGTATTATTACGGTAGCCGCTTTTGCAGAATTGACGTTGCCAGGCCGCTAATGTAAATCCAAGGTGGGAAAGTGTGGGAATCGAGGAGAGATACGAGATCGATGAGTCAAAAATAAGGTTGCAATCACTAACAAATAGTTTATCTTTGGTCGCGATACAAGATACAGTTTGTAGATAGCTTAACTGTTTTATGTGTATTTTGTAAAAAATGTGATTATTGTAAATACTGTACCTATTAGTCGTAATTTTTGTAAATCAAACTTATCTACGTATTTAGGTAAGTATTTAAAAAAAATCCTAATTAGCCTTATTTTAGACACCCTGTATGTGTTAAATACAGTCAGTATAATTTGAATTGTTTGAAAGTTGAACAAGCTGTGGTATCTACTATTACAGATTTCTCCTAGCCCAAATACGTCAAGGCTTACTAGGAAAAAAGCTAAGCTCATAGACGTTAGTAGGTAGGTACTGCATCAATGCATAATTGGCTGCCCAAATATAGGGTTGCAATTTATTTAAACTAGGTACTGTTGATAGAGTAATACTTTTAGCATTACCAGAATATTTTTGAGAATGAAAGCCCGTGGGCTGTCTATAGGTATGTGTGCTGTGGTGCTTGTATTGATAAGCTTGTTTAGTCAAAATAACTGTGATTTAGTTTACCTACCATCTCAGTGCCCCATAAATGAGGACGAATAAGACATAGATTGACAAAGAAAGATTTTAGATCATCAAATGGTAAGGTTTTTTCTTCCTATAAGGTTTTGATCAGTTTTGTTTTCTATTTTTTTTTTATTTTTACAAAATTACACGTAGAAATTCGTAGCATAATTTTCAAAGTGACCGGAATTGCTTAATGATCTACAATGTGACCCTGTTGGTCTGTCCCGGGCCAGATGGGTAAAAATGAGTCATCGTTCCTGGTCTGGACATATTCGGATGGTGCCTGCCTACCTAGGTTAGCACATAGCTTCCGTTTGAAACTAAATCGCTACTTATAAAGTGATCTAGCTTCTCTTAATCCACTCACTGTGTATGATATTTCAAACAAATTACAGTCTAGCTTTGATATTAATAATGTTTTGATTGTCCAAGGCTGTTTAATCTGTTTATACTAAGGATTATGTACTCTGTGCCTGGGCAGAGTAAATGTTTTCTATTATAAGCTGATGGATAGCAAACGGCAAATGTATAGTAAAATAGCTTCGCAAATTCTAACGCGTGGGCTTGGAATAGTTCAGAGCAATTCTTTAAAATCCGATTCAGATAATATTATATTCAAATAACTCAAAACTAAAATAAATAACTTTGGACCAGTTGAGCTATCTATAAATAGTTTGCAACAGTTTGTAGATAGCTCAACTGTTTCATGTGTATTTTGTAAATATTGTGAATATTGTAAATACTGTATTAGTTGTAATTTTATTTGTGAATAAATTAGTTAACCAACTCAAGCTTTTAAAGTTAAAATTTCGGATCATCAAGCAAATGCAAGATCTTTATCTTTATTTCTATGTTTATGTCGGCACACTGGCCGCTAGTCGCTGCTCAATAAAATACATAATTTTATGGATTCATTGTTATCTTTAGATCGTAAATGGGCAATTTGCTAGTATATCTCATTTAGAAGTGAACGTTTTACTGAATGCCTGTCTGCAGTAGGTAATTAATTTTATGTGCCTATTATTCCTTAGCTATGGCACAGATCATATAATACTAGCTATGATGTTTGGCTTGGTTACCATGTATTTATCGATAATAAAGGTTTTTCAAAATGGATATTCAAGTACTAAATACCTACTTATTTATACAGTCAAACAAATTTTTGCCTTTCTTTGATATGTGAAAATATAGAGACATGTAGGTATTATCTCTACATATCCCTATGTCGAAACACTTTCCCATTTTGATATAGTGTGGATACAATATTGTAAATTGTTTTATTGGTTTATCTGTCTGAATAATATCTCTACGTATTAGTAGTCGAGACACTTTGTATTTTCTAATGTGGATAGAAATATTACTTAAATCTAAATTATTGTTTTATTTATTTAAGTTCGCCCACACTATAGGTACGTACATACTACCGCTGTTCATCGAGCCAAATACCTACTCTAGATCTAGACTGTGACTCACATTCAGTCTGCATAGTGAGTGACTCCTTAAAAATAAAAAATAGACTCAAAGAATTCAAGGTCAAGGTAAACCTCTTAGGAAATACAATGAAGCTATGTTTTGTCAAAACTAAGTTGAAATGCAAACGAATGTGGTCCTCCGGCGTTCCCACGAAAATGTTGCTAATGGCAGACTGGACGGCCGATGCACTGACGATATTGCGAAAGTGTCGGAAATCGGT
This sequence comes from Eulithis testata, assembly GCA_947507515.1. Taxonomy (NCBI): domain Eukaryota; kingdom Metazoa; phylum Arthropoda; class Insecta; order Lepidoptera; family Geometridae; genus Eulithis; species Eulithis testata. The sequence goes on along the minus strand of OX382198.1, from coordinate 10,256,202 downwards.
AAATAGAGAGCTTCAAAGAACAATGGGCAAAAATGTATCGGCACAAATGTCAACCACTAACAAAACCCCTGCTATGTGTAAATCTATAAGAGCGAGCAGCCTCTATCTATTTCGGCCTATGGTGGCGCCATGACGTGGACTTCTTCATTACGTACAATGAATATGTATTTAAATAAATAAATATTCTTGGATATTTCACACAATGCCCTCTAGTCCCAAATTAAGCACATTTATGTATGGGTACGTTTATTTTTTTCTAAATGGCTTTATCATTCAATTATTTAAAACAGGATTGTGCTAACGTTAGGACATTCTTTGGCTCGTGGTAATTTATTTTTAAATTCCAGCATCCAAATTTTTATTTTCGGTGTTGTCAAATTATGCAAGATGTTAATTTGGCAACACCGAAAATAAAACCTGCTTCGAGATTTTATCAATTAATGTTTCGACGAATGCACTGAATGAATAATAAATAATGCGCAAGGAATTTAAAAAATAAACGAACGAATTTTAACAAATGTGCAATGAAAGCAAAGTGTTGACTGAAATAAAATCAACTGCATTTTCAGTGTAATGTACTCGTAAGCTATAATAAAAAAAAACTATGATAAAACAGAAACCGTTGACATAAACCATTAGGGTTACAAGATAGTGAAGTCTAGCCTTCATCATACATTTATGACTCTGGAAAGCTTCAAAATAACAAAACAATAACAAGAAGAAAGCTATAATTCTAAAATGAAGACTTTTAATCAACCTTCTAATGTGATGTGAAACAAGACAGTAGACAGAAATAAAATGAAGCATATTAAATTGCGTACGTGCATTTAGATAGACACGCGTCTATGGTGGCATTTGTTTTGCTATCTTATATATAAAATTCTCGTCTTATATATAAAATTCTCGTGTCACAATGTTCGTTCCCATACTCCTCCGAAATGGCTTGACCGATTCTCATGAAATTTTGTGGGCATATTGAGTAGGTCTGAGAATCGGCCAACATTTATTTTTCATACCCCTTAGTGATAAGGGTTGCACGCGAGCAAAGCCGCGGGCGACAGCTAGTTTTCCTATATACTCCTCCTGCGCATTTCAAGCCCATTTGCACGGTACCACTTTCTTCCCTCTTGCAGGCAATCATATTTTATCGCCTCACTCATAAACTACCCACATTTACTTGGTTACTTATGTAATTTTGTAATGTAAAAAAAAAACCGTGTTTCTTAACCTATACCTTATCATTGTTAATTTGTTACGAATGTTATGTACCTACAAAAACTATGTTTTTAAAATAATTGTTATTGTTCGGAGTGCTCACTGCTTTAGACCAAATGTACCTACATAAGAAAAAACATGTTTCTCAGTAAGTAATTTATTTAAATTTTATGAGAAATAAATAATCTTAAACCATATGATAGTCAAGGTGCTTTATTTTGCGGGCATCTTCATTCGTTTCTCTATTTTCATCTCATATTTACTTCTAGCAATTTCGACTCTATTATTTTACAATTATTGCTTTTACTTTGTTTATATGTTTTCTTGACTTTTGCTTGTTTCGTTTTCTCTTGTGCACTATTTTTATTCAAGTGTGTTTTGTGATGTAAAAATGTCAAAATAAATGTTATGCCATCGCACACGTGAGTGGCAAGGTAACTCGATTACCCTATCTATAAATACGTAAGAAGGCGTAAAAGTGCAAAAAGTTTCACAGAAAGTGACCAGTTGAATAATGTTTACGTGTTTGTTCCGTGCCCTAAGTGTTTACATGTAAATTTGTTTGCATACCAAATGTTGACACATGCACGGTCGCGTTAAGTTGTTAAATGTTATGCGACGGACATAAAAGGCCCATAAGCTTTTGGCTTATTGAAGCTAGCTACTTACACGGAAAAAGAATTGAATACTAAAAAAAAGTATGACGGTGGCCAAAGTAAGGCTTATTAAAAAGCTTTGAACTAACTTTGACACCATAAAAGTAGTGTTGTAGATTTTGAGCATACTAAAGTTCCTAAAAAATGCTACTTAGATACATACCAATGTTATTAAATGCGAGACAGCGTCACATTTTCAGGGGTATTTACACAGTTTTCACCAGAAAATTCACCATTTATACCCCGCTGACTTTTAACCATTCCTGTTTAGCGTGGTTTATATTCACACCTAAGTGGTCGTTACGAAGCCCACGAATTTGACCAGGTGGTATCTAGCATCATAATAGTTACCACAGACTATAAATTGACCAACCTAAAACTAGACAAAATGACTAGTCTAATGAGACCATTCTGTGCGTCCCACTCACTGCCATATTTAGCCGGTCAGGCTAGCAATATATTTAGTTGAAGGGTCATTTCCTGTGTCCTACGATATCACTATCTAATGACGTAGGGATGATCAATATTCCATTGTCGCTTTATAGCGAAGATGCTGCGTTTACCTATCAAAGCGATGATGGACTAACAAGTAGAAAAGGGAACGAATCTTCATTCGAAGGCTCTAGCAGTCGACGGAGGCCTTAATAGCGCGATCACACTAATGCCCATGCCGCTGCCGGCATGAATGCCGCGATCAATTCCGGAATGATAGCCACAGCAACATCGCCTTTATTCTCACTAAGGAGCTAGGGCATGAACTTGTGCAGGGAGACGGGACAGCGGCATGTTCGTGTTCACACCACTTCCCTGCCCACTTCACTGCCCAAGTCCCTGCCCACTTCGGCATAGTGTGATCGCGCTATAAGACAGGCCGTCTTAAGGCCTCCATCACCAGAGTTGGCCACTAACTTATATGAACTTACTTTATTGCAAGATCTGATCCAACATTACTTACCTACGACAAAGTTCATGGATGTCTATCTAGGTTGTAAAAGGGCACGACAAAAAGATTTATTTTCAAAAAAGGTCATTATTTAAAGGTGCACTTCAGACAAAGCCCCGTTGCGCTATCGCAGATCTGCACTGACCTATATAACGGAGCCTTTCACCGGTAATGAACTGACGACTCCTTATCTCATGATGCATGGCCTCAGAGATGCATCAGGGTTTGAGCAGAAATATAAAAAATCGGACTCTACCAACTTGAACTATTAATGATGCAAATATAACTAACAAGTTACGTCTGCACCATTAATGGGACGAATCAATGGTGCAAAACGTAACCGCGGGCTCTATATGTGGTGTGTTGAGAATCATAGTTTTAAAAAAACCAAAAAGGTTATTCAGCTTACGCCTTTACATCTAGGTATTGAAGATGATTTAGGCTGTGTCCACAGTAGGCAAACTGATAGCGGCTTACTGAGTTTGCGGCGCGGCGTATCGGTTTAGTACGCCCTTCCATGTATATATTTGAAACGGAGTGTCCACAGTTTGCTATTTTGTGCTCACTTTACGCAGTTTGCAGCGTTACGTGCGCTGACTGTCTCAGTAAGCGGCTAATTTCATAACAGTTTGCTGGCGACGCACGAAAATTGATCTGAGTTTGCAGCTAACTGAAATATTTCAGTTCGCCACAAATTTGCGGCTCACTCAGTCGGCCGCTTACAGTTTGCCTACTGTGGACACAGCCTTATACGTCAGAAGCAACCTATGCCTACACTTAAGGGGACACTGTAGTGCCTGGGACAATGTATACATGGAGTAAGCCTGCCCAGGTTAAAAAGGTTATTACGATTGGCGTTTATACTGTTCATCATATAAACATCATCATCAGTCCACATGCTGGACGTAGATCTCTCCCACGACGCGCCACTATACCCGATCTTCGACTCTTCTTATCCAGTGTTTGCCGGCTACACTTCACCGATCGTCGGCACGTCGTGCGATTGATTATCAGACCATCAGAATACTCGTTTGTGACATGTTTTTGAATATTTGGCGTTCCTAATATGTAGATAAGTATAGAGATTTTTGGAGTGCAGTAACGAGGTACGTGTGCGGTGCGATCAAAAGTCAAGATGTTATCTTATCACCAGCTACAACATTTTTATAACAAAAACAGTGCAATAAGTTTTTACGATAATTTTTGTTGAAATTGGTAGCATAAACAGGTTTTGAGTGCTGAATGTTTTCGCACTATCTCTGTCACCGACATGACACCTACACGATATCGGTGGAGAGCTAATTTCATACATCTCGTAGGTACCTACGTACGATACCGAATGAACCAGAAAACTTCCTCTTTTTGTGTTAAAAATAAAGTGAACCGACGACTACAGGTTCCAGGGGGAAGCTCATACGAGAGGGATCGAAACCAAAGGAAATGTACCTATGCATTACTTACTATGCATACTAGGGAAGAAACTTTCATAAAGCGTTACCTGAAGACTTTTTTCGTCCCGTGTAAGCCCATGTCCAAGTAGGTACCTAGTTCAAACATAATTAATTATAATTGCTAATTTTGGAACGCTATCACTAAATTAAACAGTAATTATAGCGATAGTTATTTATCAGCATACTCTAATTAATAATTAAGTATTATAATTTCTAATAACTTTTACGGTTATGACTTGTCTGATAAGAGTTTCAGCAAACACTCCGTGGGTAAGAAACTATCAGCTCCCATTATCTATGCCACCCAACAAGAGTATAGGCATCTTGTAGGCATCCACTATCACTGACTGACATAATACTTGGAACAATAACAGCTGAGAAGTACTTTATTTCACTCACTTTTTGACCTTTCTTTCTGTAATGTTTTAATTCTTAACTTTAAATCATTCCACGTCCGTGTAATACAGGTCGTTCAATACATAGAACACAAACATCGAACAAGCCCTGTTGATAAGAACTGATAACGAAATCGATTTAACACAGCCATTCGCTATTCTCTTGCTAGCTGGGTACATAAACATTATTTTATTTTGTGCTCATTCTAGGATTATCAACTTAGGTATCTGCAGAAATAGGTAAGTATCCGCAAAATTGTTACAGAAATTAAATTTTATTGCGATGCAATAACCAACAAAATTAAATAGCCAACGGTGTATTCATAAATTGGTCGGATTATATTCTTTGATCATTTAATACCTAGGTAGTCTAAAACACACGCACCTGTGCACTTCAATTATACTTCAGCTAAATGATAAATCTTCAGGTAATGTTCCGAATAACTAACGTCCAAGTGATAAACGTAATGCATATCGTGCCAAGAGCCATTTAATCATGACCTCAGCATTGTGCCTGTTAGTATGAAAAATTGTTACCGCGTTACATAGGCTAGAGCTCATCGTAAAGTGGATAAAGATTCGGTCTCTTTAGCAGATCTCTGAGGCGTGGTGGACGACTCTATTTATCGAGAGTTTGTTACAACGTGTTCAAGAAATTGGGTCTATGGCATCTGATTCCGATATGAGAAGAAGAAACTGATCCCGAATTGTTTTCTAATCTGACCCCGGGAACCGTTTCCAAAATTAAATAACAAAATATTTTTGGCATCTGATCTCATCTCAGATTTTAGGATATTTCAGTAGAATAAATATTTATTTACTTTGGCCACTGATCCCGGTTGTTGTTCACCTTATGTGCCTTATATTAGGCATACCGAATAACGGAATTTCATATCTATATAAAATCTACATTTTTGATGACGGCTGTCAAACTTCAAACGGCTATGTCTCTGAAAGTACTCCTCCACGGGCGCTTTCACATCACGCCGGTGCTGCCGCCGCCGATATCGTACAAGCCACTGACAATGTCGTGTGTTGCCAGTGTACAAACGCCCTCTCATCTCTATGTATCACGTGAGGTTTAAAATATTAGAGGCGTCATAGCTAACTTATCAGAATAGTTAATTCTGCAAAATATAACCTACGATTTAGCAATACAAATCATTTTGACCACCTATGAAGGCAGTTTACTATTCATACAGCGATGTCGTACCTACATGATTTTTACGATCATTCTTATAAATGTAGAACGTTTGAAGAATATGGCTATTTATTTGAGGATAGGCGTGTGTTAGGAATATTAACTAGTAGTTCGCCCCGAACTGAGATCTCGTGATGGTCGGAGGTTAATAAAACCCAAACAATTTTTATTGACCAATGGTTGTAATAAACTTCAAATCGCTTTGAAATCGCCGTCTTGCTAAGTACCAGTCTTACTTGAACTATAAAATCATAGAAACTCCAACAAATGGTAGCTCAAGTTATACTGGGTTTGCCAATTTTATAATTTTTACAACTACTCAAAAACTATTAAAAAACGGTTTTGGAATGTCTACGCAAAGCCCTATCATATGACACCCCACTTGATATTTTGGTACGACTTTTTTTTTTACTCCCTTTGGAACCTCATAACATTCCGACCCCTTGACCGATTTACTTTATTTTTCAACCCAGTAAAACTTAAGAGTAATATCCGTATACCGACCAAATTCTGTGAAGATCGGATAAGCGGTTCAAAAGATCTCGACGAACAAACATACAAACATACAAAGCATTTTTGCCCAAGTTGTCAATAAGATCTCGTTCGCTTCGCTCACTCGATCAATAACCCGGATTCTTGTCTATTGTCCCTTAGGTACGTGATATGAACTACTCTATCAAATAAAAAATGGGAAAGTGTGTTGTTTTTGGTATGCCGGAACGCAGATCCACGCGAATCACAATAGATTGTGAATAGCTGCATGTCAATAGCACGAACAAATATCGGTGTTAGCTCCACGCATTTCTATTTTGGAAACAGATACCGGGATCAGATTTGGAGAGGAAAACAATTCGGGATCGGTTTCTACTTCATTCTGATATCTACGAGTTTTCAGTCTATGATGTACGGCATATAAAGAGCGGATTCTTTGAGAAGCTCGACATGCGAGTACGAGTTTGGTGTAGGCCAACTTCTCAAAGAATCCGCTCGGTGTCTCCATACAAATCAGCGCCCACTGGTGTGCTGGGCGTCAGACGTCTTACACCAATATACACACCAAAACTCGTACTAGGGCCTCCGGGCAGATATACACACCAAAACTCGTACTAGGCCCTCTGATGCCATAGACCCATGTGATGTTGACGTATGACTCTCTGCCGATGTCGTGTCGATGATATTGTGAAACCATCCATTAGCATACAGTGAGCACGTATTTTGTGGTTTAGTTTAGTGTCAGTTTTAATGGCGCATGTGGCTAAGCTCAGTAAGTATACCCACCGACAGCGTAACTTGAGTTGAGAAATGTTTTGTTTACATCTAGGTAGGTGTAGTAGGTGTATATGACATGGCTCAGTCGGTAGTAGCTCTGCCTTCCGTGCTGTGGGTCGTGGGTTCGATCCCCACCGAGAACAAACATTTGTGTGTTGTAAACATAGATGTTTGTTCTGTGTCTGGGTGTTTCTATGTATTTTAAGTATGTATTTACAAAAAAAAATATGTATGTATGTATTCTATCAGCCATTAAGTTTCCATCGTACAAGCTCTGCTTAGTTTGGGACTAGAAGGCGTTGTGTTAAGTGTCCGTGAATATTTATTTATATTTATTTATTTATATATATTTTTTTTTTTTTTTCATTTATTGTTTTAAAAATACATAATAACTTATTTGGTACTATAGCTCTAAGGAAACCACCAGGTTTATAGGAATAATGCTACATGAGTCTTAGCGTCGATAGCCATTAGGTAGGTATAGCAACTAGGTTGGTATAGCAACTAGGTTAGATAGGTATGGGTAGGTAGCTGTAAGTAGGATCTAGCAAAGTGCATTCCAATTTCTTAGGTAGGTAGCTAGTTTTAGTTACAAATTTATTTACTTGCTAGTTAGTTAGGTAATTAAGTAGGTAGATTGATTTGTTTTTTTAAATAGTAGGTATTATTGGTATTTTTCAATATTAGCTAGAAAGTAGGATTTTAATTTATGTTTAATGTTCTTAGGCGTAATACTATTAATAAGATCAGTAGGTACAGCAGAATTTCGATTTTTTTTAATCAATTGAGTGTTTTATTTAAAGCACATGTTTTTATGTTCTATTAAAAAAAATATTTTGTTATTTACAATCATAGATTAGGTGATTTTAAAAATTACCTAATGTTTGTATTTTCAGGTTTCAAACTTTTCTACACTAATCCACCTAATCATAGATGTGTAGTATTAATATAAATAATATAGCGTCCTATATAATACGCAGTATGGTAAGTGCTACTGTATACATCACAGACAGTACTTCCTAAAAATACCACGACATTATCATAACCAAGGCGAGTGGATCTGATAACGTTATCAAGATACCACCTAGTCACCTACATTTGCGTTATAGAACTTGATAAGGTACAAGGTACCTACCTACCTATAAGGAAATGTCTGAATAAAGTCGGAATGTGTGTCGAAATTTCTTGAATATTACAACATTTTTCATGGTTTTACAAAATGTATGTAAGCTGCCACAGTTGCATCTGTCTTGGCTGTGGTGAATGATCCACATGCAGGAGTCAGAATATTCAGAGGTGCAAATTACCAAGATAGTAAGTGTGCTTATCTCGACTGCGCCAAATGACCGATAAAAGATATCTGGCACAGACTCCCTGATTAGCAAACAATATAGGTTGGTAATCTGTTCTGGGAAAATAAACATCTTAGACACCCCTGAAGGCTTTGTTTCAGGTACAATAGAGATAAGTATCTTATGGTAGCAAGAGTGTTGTGAAGGTTAGAATATTTGTATAATAGACACTGCGAGATCATAAATAGTAGAGTTCCTTATTTCAGTTGGTAACGGTGAGTTCAAATAAGTCCTTACGTTAGTGTCTTACATCGAAATAGGATAATGTCTTAGCTCTTTGTCTACTTAGGCTTTTATATCTATAGCATTTCTTTCTTTATCATCTTCTATCTTCTGTCATTTTATAGTAGCTTTATAAAATGCTCTGTTATTGTTTCTTATTTCCTTATTTCAGTTGGTAACGGTGAGTTCAAATAAGTCCTTACGTTAGTGTCTTACATCGAAATAGGATGTCTTAGCTCTTTGTCTACTTAGGCCTTTATATCTATAGCATTTCTTTCTTTATCATCTTCTATCTTCTGTCATTTTATAGTAGCTCTATAAAATGCTCTGTTATTGACACTTTAATGACAGCAAAAAGAGATGGGCAAGAGACTTTCCCACCCAAGTTTGGAAAGGCAAATCCACCATTTTACCTTTGAAACAAACGACAGCCGATTTGATGAATGACTTGACTTGACAAAATTATCTGTCGAAATGACGGACAGAGGCCATAAATAAAAGAAGATGAAGACTTATCTGTCACTTCAGTGAGTGCATAGGTACCTGAGCGATGAATATGATTAAGAGAGTTAGCATTCTAGGTTACCTAAGTTGTAAACGTGTCGCATGCAACAGTATGGTCCATATTGACGTCACCTTATGATTAGCAGATATAACACGTGTTGTGGCCTAGTTAGCCGAGATAATGAACCGACTGCACCTACAAGTGGACTACAAGTTTTCAATCTCATGAAGCATAATTTCTACAAGCTACTGAATCCAAAGTGATTCGCAAATTTTGTCTGTAGAAAAGTAGTTTTCACCAAACGGTTTTATTCGATACAAAAATTGCGACTCACGTTTCGCAAATCAACAACATAAAAATCATACTGAGAGCTTAGAGTCAATGCTAGTAGAAATAATATAGAAATTATATATAGTAGGTATGCTAAAATATGACAACTAGGGTCTACGGTGGGTGCCTACAGATTTCACGGTTAACTTGCTTACTTAGTCGTTCTTGATTCAATTGGGCATAAATAATTATTAGCCAGGTACAAACTAATAAATCCTTACGGCTTTGTGAAGATATTTTGCTGTCCGACAATTTTTCGCTATTTATCTGAAACAATAAAAACGTTTTTTAAAGAAATTCGAAATTTTCGTACAAATAATTTGTAATGTGTACACCTGCTGTGCCATTGATTTTTTTTGGATTTTTTAATGAATTAGTAAGAATATAACTTCAAATCCAACCCCATAATTTACAAACAACTAATATGGGATACTAATACCACATCCGGTCCACGTAAAAATGAAAGTTTTAATTATATTCACGCAAACCACTAACCATATTTTGGGGGTAAGTATAAATTACTATAAATAAATAAATATTCATGGCCATTTAACACAACGCCTTCTAGTCCCAAACTAAGCAAAGCTTGTACTATATGGCTAGATGGCTAATAGAATACATATTATATACATTTTTTTGTTTGTAAATACATACTTATAAATCTTATAATACATAGTAACACACTAGTATAGTATTATATAATCTGTGGTAACACCCAGACACAGAACAAACATCTATGTTGGCCACACACAAATGTTTGTTCTCGGTGGGGATCGAACCCACGAATAAGTACACTCTGTTAAAAATACTCAAAAAGAGACATCATCTGTTCAAATATCAGCTTCTGATATCTGAGACTTCAAGCTGGTGTTCATTAAAAAGTACGCAAATAAAATAATCGTGGTCATATCGTAGACCGTGAACTTGTGGAGAGTTAGGGTTGCCAAGATAATTCAAAATTTTACATTATCTTATTCGATTTCATTATTCTTTACAATTATTTTTTAAGTTATGGGGGGTCGCACGCAATTTTTATGCCCTAAAGGAGTCCCAGTACCTACCAATGAGGTTGAAAACGCTAGCAAAATGTATATAATTTTGTAATGTAGAGACGTTTTACTAGAGATTGACTTGTGTGGAGATTAAATTCTTTCTTAGAACTTAATCTACCTTTATAAAGTTTGACTACTAACTCTTTATTCATTATTCAACTGTAATTTTAGCGCGGCTTTAAAAATACCCTACCATTAGTTGTTATTTGCATGACAACGAAAAGAGATGACAATAACAAATTTAGCAATCATTTTACCATTTTAGTTAGCTCAGCTTTAGAAGACCAATATGAATATACCCCTAAATGTAAACAGTCAAATGACTCATTCCAGTTTTCCCTTGCGTGAGTCACCTGCTTAGATTTCTGGAAGTTTTGTCCAATCCCCGTAGCCACTCCTGCGACTGCCAGCAGGGGAAAAGTGGAATAAAATACCAGAAATCCCCTTAGGGGTTCATTTACACCGTTTTATACCACACACGCTGCGGATCGAACTCTATGGAGATGGATGGACGAGGCCTTCCACCAAAAATGGGTGCCCGAATGAAAACAGTCGATATAAATTTTGCATGATATAATATTTACCAATTATAATTCTCAAGAAAATATATGAAAAATCTATATTAATTTACATGTTATATAAGTCTAATTTGGGAATAAATGGCTTATTATTATTAATTATTCACATATTTATTTTATATCCTAATTTAAAAGTTTTTTTACTACATATTATATACAAAAATTATATTATTATTATACCTGCGACGAATAATACCCAAAAACCGAAATCTCAGGTTATTGAACCCGTTTTATTAGGTTTTTATTAATCTTGAACGATTGAAGACACGACGCTAGGAAACGAAACAACTTAGGGTATTAGAATAAAAATAAAACATAGTAGTTGTTTGTTGCTGTGGCACATTTTGGACGAGTTTCCATTTTGTACGAGCTCTTTGCCGGACTCTATAGTAACCGAATAGATAGAAAAAAAAAAATAAACATAAGTGTTTTTTATAAAGTTACCACAAAGCTTTGGTTCCTATTGTGGAGAACAATTATTGACTTTGTTGGATGAAAACTGATAAAGGCCACTAGCAGTTATACAGGCTGAGCATAACACGTGCCACAGTAACAGCCGGCAAGTGCAAACTGGAGTGTAGCCATGACATTTTTTGGAGCACATGGTATGTAGCTCATATTATTTAATGAGATGTTTGAATAATTTATTTACAAAACTAATTTGACACGTTTTAGCTTCAAATAAATACCAATACAATTCTGATGATTGTTTGTGAATAAATAAATGAAATGAGTTCTATAGTAGGTGCCAAATAACACCGCAATACGGGTCAATCACCCACCTTCACCACGATGTCGCAAAATTCAATTTATGAATGGCTAATTCTGTCGCTTTCCATACAAACCTGTGGCTAATACGGTAATCGCTCGAATCTCGTAGTACTGTTTGTTTACCATACATAAATTGAATTTTGCGACATCGAGGTGAAGGTGGGTGAATGACCTGTATTGTGGTGTTATTTGGCACCAACTATAATTAAGCCAAGCCTAGGTAGTACGCAAGCAAGCAAGCTCGTATGAGCTAATGACTAACACTGGTGACGGAGTTTTAGGCCGCCTTAAGGCCTCCGTCGTGGCTTAACGGCTTGGTAAGATGAGTATATGAATGTTACTGATGTTACTATCATTTGTGATGCATTGCATGTTTGTCTTGTGCATTATTCGAGGACACGCGAGTCTTACCTCGTTACCACGTAGTGTAACTCAAAATCTATTCTAATAAAAAACTGTAAAAAAGCCAAAAACTAAAATTAAAGATCGATCACGCCTAAACTATTGGACCAATTTTAATAAAACTTCTACCATTCAGAAGCCTTTTATCCGTATTGAAACATAAGCTTAAGTCGTGGATTCTTAGATACAGCTTGAACTCAATAAACAAAAAAGCAGCTATTTGCTACGAGGTTGACAGATATATTGGTTTCGCACGCGTACGAAGTCGCGGGTATCAGCTAGTGTATCTATACTTGTCTTGTGGAGTAAACCCAGGGTACTCTTCGTTCTTAATCGACGTAAACCATAGTGGCAGTGCTTGTTTGCTTACACTATTGGCTGGAAGCGCAATTTTATCGTGTGTGTAATCAATTCCTTAGCGTTTAGTGCAAGAGCTCCTGGCAATATCTTTTCAGGGTATCTCAAACTCTTCCTGTCTCCGATGATGCGTGCGATAGATGAGAGTACATTGAATTTTATGATTAGGTAGAATAAGAATTATTTATTGTAAAACTATTTTTTGTAGATATTTGTAAAAAGTGATTTTACAAATAGTGTTTCAATAGTTTACCCATGCCGGGCGTATAATACACTCGAGAGCAATGATTCCGGGTCACTTAAAGAATGTTAAAAATCTCGGAAATTAAAAATGATAGGTTAATGCAATAAATTGTATTTAATAGACAATGTAATACTCCTTAAATGAAAGTAAAAAAATATGAGTCACCGCATACATTTTATTAACACAAAATTACATAAAGAAAAAAACTGCTGATCTCTCCTTAAAACAAAAATAGGAAACATGAAATTTTTGAACTTTATTACGATTTTCTTGAATTTTAATACTTCGTATTGCCTCCTCGTGCTTCCATTACTGCGTTTACGCGGTTTGGCATGCTGTACACCAAGTTCCTTATACGATTTTGGGGAATATTCTCCCATTCCTCTGTGAGAGCAATTTTGAGCTCACGAAGCGTGATTGGGGGAGGGTTTCGTTGTTTTACGCATCTGCCTAGCTCGTCCCAAGCATGCTCGATCGGGTTGATATCCGGGCTGCGCGCTGGCCACTCCATACGAGTAAAGTTCATCTCTTGAAGGTAGTCATTCACAATCCTACCTGTATGAGGTCGGGCATTGTCATGCATAAATATAGCATCCTCACCTAAATTGACCATAAATGGACCAACATGATCATTGAGGATTTCTTCCACATATCTTACGCTAGTTAAAGAGCCGTTTTCTATGATCACCAGCTCTGTGCGACTTTCAGAAGAAATTCCGGCCCACACAAGTACAGACCCACCACCGTAGGCTACTTTTTCTTCGATGCATGCTTGCTTGAATCTTTCCCCTGGTCTTCGATACACTCTGTGTCTTCCATCGTGCTTGTAGAGCATAAATTTTGATTCGTCGGAGAACATAACTTTTGACCAATCTTCAATACTCCAATTTACGTGGCTCTGGGCATATCTTAGTCTTGAAATACGATGCCCACGCTCCAGTTTAGGGCCGTTTGCAGGTCTAAGGGGTTTTAAGTTAGATTCAGCAAGCCGACGTCTTACTGTCCATGCACTTGGGTTACTTCCTCCGAGGCGTCGAAACTGATTTGTGAGTTCAGTTCCTGTGAGAAAGCGATTTCGAAGCATGGTGTTCACCAAGTATCGGTCTTCTCGTGCTGTGGTACACCTGGTTCTGCCCGTTCCTGGTCTGCGTAGGTTAGAACCAGTTTCTTCGTAACGTCGGAGAACTCTTTGTACTGTTGACAGCGACACACCGACAGTCCTGGCTGTATCGCGCTGACTCCGGCCGGTTTCCAGCATTGTAAGTATTCTGGTGCATTCTTCAGGCGTAAGCGACATAATTTCAGCTTGAATAATGAATATAGAGCACTATCAACATGGTTTATATACCCACATAAATGACAGATTACAAACAAAAGCAAAACCAAATGCTGTAATTTCGTAGTTCCATCTTCGAAAGTGGCCCTTTTTCAAATTTGATTTTTTTAAGATATAACTTTACAATAACTAAGAAGTTTTAATACCTTCATTTAAGGAGTATTACATTGTCTATTAAATACAATTTATTGCATTAACCTATCATTTTTAGTTTCCGAGATTTTTAACATTCTTTAAGTGACCCGGAATCATTGCTCTCGCGTGTATTATTACTTACTTATAGTAGGGAAATAATTTGAAGGTAAAATAGTTCAAAGAAGCTGCTTGAATTCAAGACTTGGCAAAGACGACTTTTAGATGACTTTTTTGATGACGTAACAAAATTAAATCGATGTCAGGTTTTCCAAACTGGGTTATAAATATATTGGTCTTCTAAAGCTAAACTTACTAAAATGATTGCTAAATATTTTCTAATCTCTTTTCGTTGTATGCAAGTGATATAGGACTTAGTGACGATTCGGACCAAATATTTTGGGACAAATTCTCCCAATCGTCACTTTTGATAGATAGAGATTTTTATAAAGCCGCGCTAAAATCACAGTTGGATGTGAACAAAGGGGTAAATAATTATCATTTAGAACATTTGTGGGCGAATACTCAAACGCCACTCAAACCCCATTCAATTTAAGTCCCGCTTAAATTATTGTCATCTCTTACAAATGAGTAATGTCAAACAGAGGAAGAGCAACTTTAAGTGGTGCTCAAATTTAAATGACTTTTGAGTATTTCAGCCTTGGTAAGGTATTGTTGACATTTTTATACTTAGACGTTCTGGATCATAATCTTGCCAAAATAATATTTATACATTTTTAAATATCGGCATTTCTATACTAATACTTTCTAGGTTATAGACATTTTTACATATTGACATTTGTAAATATCGTCATTTTTATATCTCGGCATACATAGCCTTAGACAAATTAATTTTGTAAATTCGTCATTTTTATACCTAGCTATTATTCCTGATAGTCCTAAGTCGCCAAAAGCAATCATTATCTGAAACAACAGACTATTTTTTTAGACAATTTGACATCTAAGCGGTGGTCCCCCTGGTCTATAATGTCCTGGTTTACACTGTAATTTGGTGCCAGCTGCACGCAACTGCTAGAGGGTATAATGTTCATTCGTTCCTATTTGCAAGTACCGTTAGAATACCTACCTTTAAGAGCTTAGACACATAAACAAATTACTAGCTACGCCCGCGACTTCATCTTATGAACCGCAGAGGGCCGCAGAGGGCAGAATATTATTCGATCCTAGTTTAAAGTTATTGTCAAAACACAATGGTCCTGTAGCGCTATCTAGCTCGCTACATGAGAACTATCCTAGATCGCGCTAACGAAAAAAAAAAGTTATAATTCTAATGCTACTTCCAAAAACGTTGCGTTACGGGATGACATAGTCTCTGTCTCTTTCTATTCCCCCCGAATAGAAAGAGACAGAGGCATGACAGAGGCTAATACGCTACAAATGCTACAATCAAATATAGATGGCAGTGTTCAGCAATTCAGCATTTGACCGCCCGTGTTTTTGAAGATGAACGACTTCCAACTGACAACGGGGGGAATAGAAAGAGATTATAATACGTTACAATCAAAATATAATAGATGGCAGTGTTCATGCAACTTTTTACTTTTTATTTTGAAGTACATAAAAATAAATACTAAATTAATTTCACATTAAACACAGAGCGAGAGTGAATGCGTGGCACTCGAAGTATAACTTCTCCCGCGCGTAGGGACTGCACGCACAGGTTTTTTTTTATTCAGATTGACGCTGAAATACAGAAACGTCACTCTTTAAACATAATTTAAAATGGGCTTAATATTGAGATTAATTACATAAAAAGACCGTCAACATTTTTTTTTAATTGGAAATCTATAGCGAAGCCCTATGCCCAGCAGTAAACTTCTACAAGCTGATTATGATGATGAAAAATGAGCTTTCAGTGTAGCACGTGAGGAAAGCTCCAAAGTTTATTTTTCACTATATTTCGTCTCTGCCATTGTTTTTCATTTGTTGCGTGGGCAGAACTTATTGTGGTCTCTATTAAAATAATTATGCGTATCGGCGCCTCTTCAAGTAACTGTGTTTATACAGAAAGCCGGTTAAGTAAGTAGGTAGGTACACTTGGAATAAAAAAACTAGTCCCAAACTAAACAAAGCGACTGTTTTGACATTTCTTTAAGTTTTCTGTTTAAATTTGAATCGTATAGACCGATACGAATTGGAAATCATAGTATAGGATTTCAAAATTGTTTTATTTTGATTTGCATAACAATAATAGGTACAAATTGGCTATAAACACTTGTACTATGAGAACCAGATTCCTGATACTTAATTATTATTTTTTTGTAAATACATACTTACTTTGAAATATAATAAAATAAGAATGCAACAGACAATCACGAAGCACCAACCAATACTACCAGGTGGTTGGCAACCTTTTTACAACCAAAATGCTTCTGTTACGAGTGACTATTAGCAATTATGCGCACTCGTCCTACGCAAAAACCTGCTTTGTATTCCGGAGTGTGGTCGGAGCAAAAAATTAGTTTACATAGAGTTCAATAGAACCTCTGATAGGTGTTTATGGTCACTTTTTACACACACCGTTACGCGGGTATGTCACGGTGTGACAAGGCACGATTTGAATAAAGGATTCGCTCTGGATTCGTTTACGTTTTGCATGGAATAATAAGAGGAATATAAAAAATTTCAATACAAAAAATATCTTTTCATATATCAATAAAATAAAACTTATGTAAAACATACTCAGATATAAATAAAATTATACTTACTTACGTATGATTTTTAGATTTCATGGAATAAGTTTCCCATTCCTATTACCAAACTAAACTACATCTTCCCATTCATGTTTTAAAGGAAAAAATCTACCATTTCTCTTAGCCGACTTGACGACTGGACAGCGACTATTGATTCCTTATTGATTCAATCAAATACATCACTTGACATTCGCCATAGACAAATTAAGAATTCACGCAGTTGATATAACCATAGATAAAGTAGGTATAGAATGGAAGCATTTCGATTCCATAGAGCTTGTTATAGGTTTTAGAATCACATTTACTCGTATCTTTCGTGCCCTAAACTGGTAGTTGCCCCATATAGTCGTTGTCTAGTGTTTGTTTAGGTTTATTTATAGCTTAAAGCACTAATTGAAATAGCCGGCGCAATGTCTCTTATTGTTTCTGTCTAGACTGATACCTATCTCTTTAACCTGCTTGTGCTGAAATTAGGTTTAGATTCACTTATAATTTTTCAGAAAATTGACTTAGTTTTTAATGAATAAAGCTCATAACTTTCATCTTAAAATTACTATTGTAAGTAGATTTACTTTTATAATAAACTTAACCTAGTTAAATTGAAAAATAAATTGGTTAACATGGCTGACATAGTAAGGATATCTTGAAAAAAAAAACCAAAAGGCTTAACTACTGCACCGTAGCATGCTACGACGTAGCCAATGGGGATTTCTGGAACCGAAATCCCCACTGGTGAGCATTTCTCAGTAGAGATATTTGGAATTTATACCAGAAGTACGAACACTCCAAACGTTGCTTGTCCATAATATTCAACGAACAAAAAATCAGACGGTTTTTATTCATCTGCAAAAATCTAGGCGCCAGTTCTTCGCAACTAATACCTCGGTAATGAAAGGCCCCAATCATCAATCATGATTGCTTTAGCGGTTAAAATATCTCAAGTGTATTCAAACTGTAATACAATATTCTCTCAGCGTATAGTATTATATAATCTGCGTCTCAGCTTAGGGCTCAAAAAGAGCGCGCTGTTGAGTGGTAATGCTTAAGCTGACAAGATGATAAGCGACCACAAACGTCTGCCAGATTACAATCCAGATTTTTCTCTTGGAGCATTGGTATATATTCAATTTATGATTAAAATAAAGAAATAATTAGCATGCATTACGAGTTACGTAATCTACGTAATACATGAAGCCAGTTCCACTACATTTTGCAATGAAAGTACTACTATTAATAAGTATTCAAAGTCATAATTTTAATATTGAATATCGGTTACGAATACACAATTATATTTTATCTGCTGAACTTTAAGCTGATAAGCTGTTATGTTGTGTGATCAATCAGATTTATGTTCTTACTAGGTGTGCCCGCGACATCGTCAGCGTGGAAAAGTGTCTTTTGGGTAGCATTTTTAACTACTTCCATACAATTTTTCATCCCCCCCTTTCAACCCCCTTACAACCCTTTCTTCGCATTATAAAGTAGCCTATGTCCTTTCTGAGGCTCTAGACTATCTGTGCACCAAATTTTATTCAAATCGGTTCAGTAGTTTTGGCGTGAAAGTGAGACAGACAGACAGACAGAGTTACTTTCGCATTTATAATATTAAAGTATAGATTAGTATGGATAAAGGGCAAGGTACTTAAAGTACCTACTGGCCAACAGTGAACATAAGTTCATTCTGCATCAGTAAGGGACGATTTACACTGCCATAAATACTACATACCTACAGTGGCGAGTTAGTAGCAGTAGAGTTACACGACAACGCTTCGTAGCAGTTGTTTTTGCAGAGCAGTGTAACTCGACCATTGACCATCATACTAATATTATAAATGTGAATGTAAGTTTGTTTGTTACGCTTTCACGCGAAAACTACTTAACCGATCATCATGAAACTTTGTACACATATTTTTGGAGGTGTTAGAAGTAACATAGGATACTTTTTATCCCGGAAAACCAACGGGATCCCACGGGACGTGAACGAAGTCGCGGGTATCAGCTAGTTATTTATAAATAAGTGTTTTTATATTGTATGTATGTTAGTCTCTAAGGTATATATTGATATGGGTCCTAGAATATGGGTCCTAAGTTGCCCGAAATAAAGTTATTATTATTATTATTATAAGTATGTAAGCGGGTTTTTGATAATCCAAAATTATTACTTTTCGATACAAAAAACTAATAATTAGAGCTAAAATTCTATTAGAAACATAAAAACAATGACGTTATTTCTAAAGAATAATGAGTAAAATAAATAGCACTTTTCTGAATAACTAGGTAATGGCGACTAGCCATAAATAAATAAATAAATATAAAAAATATATATAAGTATTATATCAGCAATCTAGTTCCCATAGTACAAGCTCTGCTTAGTTTGGGACTAGAGGGTGTTGTGTGTAATCATCATTCCCCTGCCCTTATCCCACGCTAGGTGGGGTCGGCACTACATGTTTTCTTCTTCCTCTCACATTCATATCTTCTTTCACACAATCCAACCACTTCTTCTTCGGTCTTCCTCTACTTGCATACCCAGCCACACTCATGTTCATAACTCTTTTCGTAATATGACTTTCATCCCTCCTCATTACGTGCCCATACCATGCTAATCTACCACTCCTCACCTTTTCAATAATAGGCGCCACTTTCACACTTCCCCTGATATACTCAGAGGACTAGGGTGTTGTGTGTAATGTCCAAAGATATTTATTTATTTATTTAATTATCAATCATTTGGAACACTTGTAATTGTAAATACTTACCTACCGAACTGAGAAAACGTCAATCATACCAAATCCTCTCTTAATTTTAATTATTTTTACAATTTTAACTTACAGAAATAATTACGAATATTCTGCAAATACTTTTTCTGAATAATTCTATGAATTTAATGAATTTTGAAAGTAGTTCAACAAAGAGCCCAAAATAACACTTGTCCTTTCAAAAGTGAATCACTCGGCTTTCTTGCTTGCTCTCAGTCTTGAAAGTGTAACTTTTCTGGTCTTGAATACATTGTAAGCTATATTCCGCTTATCCATGTTTTCTGAGAAACGACCACCGTCAAAATGAAGCAACTTGAAGATTAACACATTCAACGTCGAAATAAAACTAACCTTGGTATGACAAAGAACTTCTAAACGCACATCCTAACCACTTGGTTACACAGCTCAACCATCATTGGACTAAATGGGTTATGGTTCCCAAGAAAAGGAGACGTGCTCCTGGAGCTTCCATTCTACATGCCTAACTGCTTACACCAAACCTCCTTATAGTCTGAAGACTGATCGCAGATCAAAATAGAACAAAAACAAGCAAAAGCAAACATGTTTATGCATAAATCTAAATATTAATTATTATATAACATAAATTAATTACCTATCATGAGACATTCGCCTGAAAAAGTTAACCTACTGAGCCCCGAATCTGTGCATTTGTTTTGACTTTCGAATAGAGTATAGCACACGCAAACGCATTTCCAAAGCGAGAAATTTTGTTGGGAATTGCGCAATTTCCAAATCTCCTGGTAGAGGCGGTTATCCGGTTTTCATACAAAATTTCTCGCTTTGCGAATGCCTTTGCGTACAATGTGATATACTCGATTCGAAAGTCAAATCAAATGCATAACTCGGGGCTCTGAGGCTTTCAAATTCGATGGCAGATTGAAGTTGCCGCTTTTTAAATAACCGTTTTACAATTTATTTCCAAGTATTGGTTGAGAAATGTCTTGTAATCTGATCGTATGCACAGCTGTTTAATTAAATCGAATTTAAATGGACATCCATTCAAATTGATATTTACTTTCCATTTTACAGGATTTACACAACTATGTAATACATTATTAACCCAGATGTCAAGAAAGATTTAGATCTCAAAAATTTATATTTTATTGTGCCGCTTTTTCTTCAGTTTGGGGTCGATAAAATTCTCCAGCCATAAACGGAGATATAGATCTACGAACAGATCTATGTCTAGCATTGAAAATCAGAGACTGATGTGTAGGTACCTGTTTAGTGTACTTTTGCATTCAAGACTTGAAGTGACACTCGGGTCAGGTCGTGTAGCCCCATTTAGCTAGGTTTACTCTGACAAACCTGGGTTCTTAGCTGGTTTGGGGACTTCCAAGTTGCCCACAGCAAGACGTGACCAGATTTGTAACAAAGATCGTAGTTCGCAGCTTGAAGAAGCTGGCAGTCAGTTGCTTGTCGACTATATGCCTGCCCGAAATGCAGCATAAAATATAGCTTTTCAGTATAAATATTATTTCTTGGTCAGCAGGATCATACAAGACGATGGGAACCAGCAGTATGTTTCTTGCCCGTTCTTCAAGGTTTGGTCGAGAAACCGCCACTTAGAATAACCAAATCTAATGTAATCAAATCTTGCGTTCACACTATGCCGCAGTCGGCAGGGACTTGGGCCGGGAAGTGGGACGAGCATAGTGTGCATACGATCATGCCTCTGTCCCGGTTCCCGGCCCAAGTTCATGCCCTAGCTCCCTAGTGAAAATAAAGGCGATGTTGCTGTGGCAATAAGTCGGCGGCAATAATGCCGGCAGCGGCATGGGCATAGTGTGAACGCGGTAAAATGTAATACCCAAACGATTCTAAATGATGCTCGTGATTTCACGGAATAAATGAACATTACACGTTATAGAGAAGACCACCGATAAAGAATTCAGTTTCAAAACTATCGATCAAAATGATCTCATTCGATTACGAAACGTCAAACAATGCCGTAAATAGAGAGGCAATTCTGTTACCATCTTGTAAAAATATTATTGGGATTTTGTTGAGTTGTCATGTAGACTTACCGCACCCCGTTTTATAGCACCTAAACTATTTTAATTTTGAGCACCGATAAATGTTTAAGCTTTGTGCTTTAAATGGGACTATAAAAGTCACAAAATGGCAGCCTAATTCTTAACAAAATCCTAATAGTCTTTTTATTACATTTTATTAAGAGAATCTGCCCTCAGATCTACAAAGGAGTGTCAACACTAAACGTTGTTATGACTTTGATTGACACAACATAGATGAATGAATATCTCAATCAAACGTTCATTCTGTTAAGAGTAATAGGGTTGTCACCAAAGAGCTTTCAAAGCTTCTAATTAAATAACACTCTACTATGAAATAGACAATTCAAATTGACATAGATAAACTGAACTACTGCGAATCACTTAGGTAGGTGTTTTGGAATTTAGTAGGTATAGTTATGATTTGGATTTTTTAGAGTTCAAATTTTTATGGTTTCAAAGTGATTCTTGTGATTTGATTGAAAAAATATGTTTTTTGATCAAGTCTTTATTTTTTTATTTTATTTATTAAATGCGATTATTTTGACTCTGAAAAGTATGTCCTATTGGTTTGATAGTAAGTTCTAATAATAAAATTATATAGGACCATGATTTTTGTGTCATTTGACTTTGAGTAGGGTCTAAATTCAGGTTTTATATCGCTTAAGTAGAACTGAAGATCAATAACGTAGACAGCCCTAGAGGAATGAACATGAACAATGCTCTCACTACTTGCACGAATGTCTCACTAGAGTGACGCGTCGACATCATTACGTCTGATCATGTTGATTGATCACATT
Organism: Eulithis testata; assembly: GCA_947507515.1. NCBI lineage: Eukaryota > Metazoa > Arthropoda > Insecta > Lepidoptera > Geometridae > Eulithis > Eulithis testata. The sequence goes on along the minus strand of OX382198.1, from coordinate 10,233,485 downwards.
ATACAGCGTGTTTTCATTGAAACCTGTTTGTTTTTGCCCGCTTTATTAGGTTAATCACCGGTTACGCCTGTTAAATTATGGCTTATGAATGAACTTGATTTTTTATGCGTTATTGAGAACAAAATAAAGTAGTTAGGTACTTATAACAAAGCTTACAATAATTCATTATATTAGTCTAGTTACAATTCTAGGCATGCATGGGCTATTCTGGGCCAGTCAAAGTGGTCAAGCATCTAAACAAGTGTCCAGTTTAAGCTAAGCGTTAGCGTAGTTCGAGATCGCTAGTAAAACTGGTATGCAAGCAAGCAAGATATATTTCTTTGTCAGGATCATACATAAAAGCGCTAGGAACTAGGCCGTATTTTTTGGTCCGTTCTTCTAGGCTCTAGTCGCGAGGTCTGGTTTATAAGACGATTCTAAATGACCTTTGTGATTTTACTGTATAATTTTTTATTTTTTCTTATTGACTTTAACTGAAACTGGTGGTGCGTGGGGTTGGTGAGGCTCACGAGCCAATGCTTAAAAGCAACCAAGAAAATACTAAGGGTTTCTTTTTTTTCTCTCAAATAGTGTATAGTCCTCAGTATAGTCAAATAGAAAATATTGGCTCATTCTAGTTTTCCACTGTGTGCGTCCCCTGAGTGGGGGATTGACTCTTTTCCCCTGCCGGCAGTCGAAGAGGTTGCTAAGGGAATTATTGGACAGAAGTTGCAGAAATCCTCCACGCAGGGGAAAACTGGAATGAGCCCTCCGGACACTGGGAGAGAGTTTCATCGAGTTGCGTCACAGGGTTTCATTGTAAAGTCGTGATGGGCGCTTGTCTAAAGAGTCAGATTGCATCACAGGTTAAATGCATCGATGCATAAGTACCGTGGCCCGATTCTATATTTATAAAACACTTGAGCCGCATGTGAACCGTTAATATTGTGATTAGTCGGCTAAATGCATCTGAAACCGTTTCCTAGTAGTGTTTCCTGTCAGAGTTTGAACTATATCGGTTGTAATATGCCTATAAAAAGAAGCGGGTTATTCCCATCGAGCCCACCGGTGGGCCAAGAAGCTTGGAAAGAACTAGTTTTACTTTTCTATACAAAATATTGAATCATAATCATACATTTTATGACGATTCAAAGTGAACAGAGAGATTTTATTACATACTTATTGACATTGACTTCCAAAAATTTCAGGTGTAAATCAAATATAAAATAGTCTAATGCAGTGTTTTTCAACCTTTTTGGGACTGTGACCCCTTTAGGACATAAAAATCAGGCACGACCACCCTATAACAATATCTTACAGGATAATAATAATCTGTAAGTTCATGTAAGTAAAGCCTATTATTCTGGTCGCGAACAATCGTAAAAGTAAATGAAATGAAAAGCATGTACCGGCGAGCGGAGAGAGCCGCGAAAATTTACGTGTCCTAATCTGTACATTTTGGGATACCTTTTTCAATTTAGTTAAGTAGGTACTAATTGCCACGCGACCTCCTTGTGTCTTGGCTGTGAACCCCCAGGTGGTCGCGACCCACAGTTTGAAAAACACTGGTCTAATGCAACCAATAGCTGATTCATACACTTCTGCCAAGAATTACATTTTGCATGAAACATGATATTTTTGCGCGAATACTGTTTTCGGTTTCGTTCTGTCTTTATCTATGGGAAAAGTTCATATTGATGGAAAACCCCTTGCAGTTTTCAGGACCGATCTTTATCCAACCCTGTATTTCACAAAGCTGTATGAAGTACTGTTCATTGCGCTATTTAACATGAAGTTCAAAGAGTATCAAAGTTACTGTAATGAAAACATTACGAGTACTTAGTAATACACAGAGAAATTTATCAATAAACAAGGATCGATTGACGGTTTTTTTTTCAAATAAACAGTCTGAGTGTAAGAACAGTGCCTTCAAAAGAAGTATTTAGGTCAGGGGGGCAATCGTTGTTTCATAAAAATGTTTTATTGTGACTGTGACTAAATAGTGACATTAGCGCGTTTCAGCGCGTTTTTTGCCGTCAAAAGCTTCTTGTTATCGTATATTTGTAGCCACGTCACTTGACATTATGCTGGACAGCGAAAGCAGCCTTGATCACGAATAAATGTGACAATCGCAAACGTATCGTAACTCTAACGTATCCGAGATACACTGCGCGGTGACACTACAACGGTCGGCAGTCGAGTTCGCATTGACGCGCAATATAACTCGAATACGTTAACGCGGCGACTGTCAGATCCGTTCGTGATAGAGATAGATAGATAGATAGATAGATAGATAATACTTTATTGTACACAAGGATTAAATACATAAAAATCTTAAAACTAAGTATAGTACAATGGGCGGCCTTATCGCGGAAAGCGATTTCTTCCAGGCAACCGTACAGAGAGGTACAGAGTTTGCGATATGGGGGCTGTACTTATACTAGCTTAGTCATTGGTTTAATAAGGATATAAAAAATATTATACTATCCAGCTTTATCAATAAAAAGGATTCCGCTAATCGAATTGTTGATGCACAAAAAAGAATCAATTCAATTTGGATCAATTTTTGTTACAATAAATCGTTTAGAAATGACTCATCTATTAGAGCTTAGAAGGCAATTTATTTTGTGTTTTTATTACTCGTTCCTCAAAACGGACATTATTATTCTAAAGGAGTTGATAGATCAACCAGATACATATTTTTTACGATTAGTTTTTTCATAGAACTGCGACCTTCATTCCCAAAATCTCTACCAAAAATGTGGAAATCCCCAATGTAGACATTTCTTAGCGAATATCAGATCATAAATGGACCAATTCAATATTTTTTTATAGAACTAGTAAAGGCTTTTGATACAGATACAGTAAGTAAAGTCATATTAATTTAGCGAAGGCAAAGTTATAAAATTAGGCGACATAATAGGAAATAGTTAATGTATTACGTGTATTACCACCAAAAATAAAATAAAGATACATAGATGTATTAGGCACAAAAAAACACGATGAAGTATCATTCAAACGGTATGAGGAGTAAGTACCGATTAAGTACATAGCTTTTTTTACACCTGCCTACCAACGAACACAAAAAATAGTGATAAGTATCTCTGATTCAAATCACGTTGGTTCACGTAATTCTTAGAATTATTGGCATTGGTAGTCTTATAAAAGATTTTTGGTTAGTAAGGTCTGTTTTTCAATAAAAACCGTCATTTGATTAGCACGTGCACCTGCGCTACGCGGCCCGATATAATAGGGTTGTCACTTTACCGTTTTATAAAACAAAAATTTGTACAATAATTTAGTTTAAAAAACTAGAAAAACCGACTTCAATTTGATACGCATTCATCATCAAATGATGATAATGATGATGATAGCAGTTCATTGGGACTGTCCTATTGATCGTAAACACCACAGAAAAGCAAAATACGCAATTTCGTGTACGTGGATGACGTGTTTTTTCGAGTTATTCTTATTTAACTGCCAAACTACTAAATTGATTTTGATAAAACTTTTATGGGACCAATCTGGAAGCATACCCTTTTAGATAAAAAAAGAATTTTTCAAATCGGTTCATAACAGACGGAGTTCTGAGGTAACAAACATTAAAAAAAATACAACCGAATTGAGAACCTCCTCCTTTTTTGAAGTCGGTTAAAAATAAGGAGAATACATCAAATTACCTGCAAAGTGTTATAAAGTAACTATAATTTGGTTCTACGTAAACTTCGTCGACCAAATCATCACTTAACATCCGGTGAGATAGTGGTCAATCGGTTCCATAGTGTATAGAAAAAAAAAATTGGTTGGAAAGAAATATCTTAGATAAAAATACTCTTAAGGGGTATATGTACCTATATCTATTCATATTGGTCTTCTAAAGCTGAGCTAACTAAAATGATTGCTAAATCTGTTGTCATCTCTTTTCTTTGTCATGCAAGTGACAATGATAGAGCATTTTTTAAAGCCGAAATAAACTGACAGTTGAATAAAGGGGTAAACTACAAAATCACATCAAATCACCAAATCACATGTCAAAGTTTATCTACTATACCTACTGTTATAAAACTAAAAAAGCCAAAAAACTAAAATTAAAGATATGGATAAACTAAATATGCATATCTACTAAATAAACGATTCTGATTCCGAAAATCGAGTTTGTCTATTTGTTTGTTCGCGGATCACGCCTAAACTACTGGACCAATTTCAATAAAACTTATACCATTCAGAAGCCCTTTTTCCGGATTGAAACATAGGCTATATTTTAATGAAATGAAAGACGTGGATTCTCAGATACAGCTTGACCTCTAAACCAAAAGCCGCCTTTGGCACGAGGTTCATCGCATGCTGGTTGACAGATATTTTGGTGGAAAGTTTCGCACGCGTACGAAGTTGCGGGTATCAGCTAGTTAAAATAAAATCATTTTAGGCTTAAAGCTTACCGTACCTATGTGGCAACTCTACAAACGTTTAACCTGATACAAAAAAAGGTCCACATTTTTTACACAACACGTGCGCAAGCGCTCCTATTCAATTCAAAGGATCATGTTACAAAACGTGTCGAAATATGAATCAAAGTTCATTGATATTGCTGGAATCCAGCAATTCGCTAGAATGATAGCTGAGTTTTGTAACGTTGATTTGCGACAAGCGATAATCGAGAAATTCGCAGTTTTTGTGTGTAGAAAAATAAATTTACCTATCTTCCTGAATTGAAACTGAAGGAAGCATTTTATTTTTAGTGATAAAATAAAACAAGTACTAGAGTTTCGTAGGTACATTTGGGACTTGCGGTCCAATATATATATTTTTTTTAAACTTTACACACACATGCTTTGCTGCAGTCTTTAATCACAGACAATCATAAATCCAAGCGAACATTTGCAATACACAATTTAATAACTCCACCGTCACACCGTTCACACGTATTAGGAGAAGAGTTCCTCAGGATCTAATACGTGACTAGGAGAGGAGAATGAATGTGCGTCGTGCCACTGGGCACAGACCACGCATGCCTGGAGTTGCAGAATCAACAAAACCCTCGCTAAATGCAAAACGGGCAGATCGCAAGGAAAAAAGCAATAAAAAATAATAATAATAATAATTATTTATAGGTACGGTAAATAAAATGTTTTATAACAATCATTATTCTAGTAAATGCTAGAATACACATACGACACTCACGGGTAAATAATGTTGATAGCATAATGTTCCGCGCCTTATTTGAACAAAGCCGTATATGGCCGGCACTCAATAAGCGATTAGCTGGTGATTTATGTAGAAAATGGACGGATGAGGGGAAAAATATATGTATTAAAGTATGTAATATTTAATTATAAAAAAATAACTAGGATATATAGTTTTTTAATTAAGTGGTTAACTGCATATAACAATTCGTTTCACAAAACACGGAAGGAAAATATCGCATTATGTTACTAGATTTTATGGATTTTCGGAATATACCCATTTTCGCAATTACCCCAATGCACCTTATTCATTCTAATTAATTCAAGATTGAAAGGACTTTTTTAATATAACCTACAAAAAGCTTAACTAAAAGCTTCTTTTTCAAGAAAGTAGCAAAAGATAATTAACACAAAAACAGTTCCTTACTATTATATAGGTACCTGCATCCAGACACCAAAAAACTTGATACCATCTGCGTATCCGTTATTTCAGAAAAAATCCGGAACATGGCCTTATTGGTGCAAGTACAAACAGCAATAAAAGCAGCGACCGAATAAAATTAGAAAAGTAATAAAGTTACATGTCACAAAATAAGGTCTAGGGGATCTAATCGATATGTTAAATATTTTTCGTCAATAAATGTACTGACTACTGAGGCCCTAGTACGAGTTTTGGTGTGTAAATCTGGTGTGAAACGTCTGACGCCCAGTACACCAGTGGGCGCTGATTTGTATGGAGACACTGAGCGGATTCTTTGAGAAGCTTGGTCTACGCCAAGCTCGTACTCGCATGTCGAGCTTTTCAAAGAATGCGCTCAGTGTCTCCATACAAATCAGCGCCCACTGGTGTGCTGGGCGTCAGACGTTTCACACCCACACTATACACTGAAAACTCGTACTAGGCCCTCTGGTGTGAAACGTCTGACGCCCAGCACACCAGTGGGCGCTTATTTGTATGGAGACACTGAGCGGATTCTTTGAGAAGCTTGGTCTACACCAAGCCCGTACTCGCATTTCGAGCTTCTCAAAGAATCCGCTCAGTGTCTCCATACAAATCAGCGCACACTGGTGTGCTGGGCGTCAGACGTTTTACACCAGATTTACACACCAAAACTAGTACTAGGCCCTCTGGTGACTACGCATGGAACCAAACTTACTCGATTCTTTCGACGCTAAGACTCATGTAGCATATCCTTATAAACCTTGTGTTTCCTTAGTACAAAATAGGTTATGTTTTTACTACGTTAAATAAATAAATAAAAAAACTTGGTTAATGGCTTGTTTACATTATTCCAGTCCAGCGATCCAGTCCAGTGCTGGATTGCTTACTGGAAAAATGTAAACCGGCATTGGAATGAACTGAATCCAGTAAGCATTCCAGTCCAGTAACTGGATTAGTGGCCTACTTTTGAATCCAGTGCAATCAATCCAGTGCAACTGGAATAATGTAAACGGCCAATTCAAACTGATCTCTTTTTGAAATCATTGTCACTGTAGTGTTCACGTTTCAACCGCTTCTAAATTACTGGAATAATGTAGACGATAACGAATACAGTTCAGCACTAGACTGGATCACTGGACTGGAATAATGTAAACCGGCTTTTAGGTAATACAACATGCGAATCGCATGCTTGGCACTTCTATAGCTTCCGGAAAAATAAATTGTAGAGAAAAATTTGGACTAAGAAACTCGTAAAAGAAGAAAAAGCACGAATTACTTAGTTCATCTTTGCCGCTGACTGTACAAAGCAATATGCTTGAGTGAAACTGCCATGTTATTAATGAGAGATGAACAGGTAATTCATTTTTATGTGCAAAAAAAATAATTTATACACGACGAGTGCGCCGTAGGACGCGAGTGTCTTTTTAGTTTTTCGTAAAATTCACTTTGATAAAAGTTTGGTATTTTTATTTGTGTAGAATGAGTAATGCACTATAAGGTTAGCTTACCATCAGGTGGGTCGTATGCTTTTTTGTCTACTGCTTACATAAAAAAAGCATAATAGTGCTTTTTGATTATTTACTATTATCTAGAGATGAAATTATTTTTACTATGTTTTTATTATTATTTATTAATGTACCTACATTAAATGTCACATTACGCACTAAAATGCAAAGTATATATCTAAGCAATCGGTGCTCTTCGTGGAATAACGTAGGTGCTCTAGCGATTAGTGCGGTTCCTGTTGAGGAATGCCTCTTTATCTTTAATCTAAAAAAATAATCTAATACATTTTTAATGTGTTCCAATCGCAATTACTATTTGACAGAACTGAAAAACGGCCTTTATTCATATTCAACTGTCAAAATGCTCTGTCATTGCCACTTGCATGTCAACGCAAAGAGATGACAACAGAATAAGCAACCATTTTAGCTAGCAGCTTTAGAAGACCAATATGAATTAAGCCCTTAGGCGACAGAAATTTACCGAAAACCATAAAATATAAATTGCCGAGCAGATAAAATAATACTACCGCACCGCTGCGCTATACAAAGTATAGAGTAAGTAAGAAGCTCAATAAACAGTAGTCTTAAAAGAAGAATCGAAAGTGCAATGAAACTTTCTCCCAGAAACCATTAACAGAGTTTAATTTGATAGTGAATTCGATTGCGAGTCGATGAATCACGCGGCCGTGTGTAGTGTGATTGTAACGTCATCGTTTGTAGGTCACGGTCTTGTCTAGGCCAAGCCTATGTTATGCATGTTACTTATCAAAATTATAGGTTTAGCTTAAGAAAAGCTTAGTAACAGCTTATGAGACTTAACACCTATACAAGGTGTAACATAAATACCCTATAAGTCCGAAGAGGGCGTAATCAGACCGACCACCTGAGTGCTCGGACATGTGTAAAGGGCCAATAAATCGTAATTGAAATTACTTTTATTATTTAAGAAATTTGCGACAACCCTAAGTGTTTGTTTACTATTAGCGTAAACCCATACACACGCAGGCACACGTAGGTACCCTACCGCGTCGCACGTTCACGCTAGCTGTGTGTAGGTACATTTTAAGTAAAAGTTACGAGCTCATTTCATGAATGAAAAACCTCGAAATCTCAAAAGTCGTAGAACAAACACTGTTCGCCATGACCTGTAAATACACCCCTTTCGGACTTATAGGGTATTTATGTTACACCGTGTATAGTGGGTACACACGGGCGTACATGCTCGATGATTTTAGTCGATCTCGAGCGAGTACGAACGTGTGTACGTGCAAGTCTCGAGACAAATTTTAATGTTCGATATGTAGACGGAGGGTCGAGCATATTTGTAAACGTTTCGGCGGTACAAATTAAAATGACCACTTATAATTATGTCCACTGCTCGCATAATACCCACTTTGCAAAATAGTCACTTCATAAAATAACCTCTACATAAAATGTCTACTAACTATTATTACCCATACAAAAGACTAGCTGATACCCGCGACTTCGTACGCGTGCAAAACTTTCCATCAAAATATCTGTCAACCAGTATACGATGAACCTCGTGCCAAAGGCTGCTTTTGGTTTAGAGAGGTCATGCTGTATCTCAGAATCCACGTCTTTAATTTCGATAAAATATAGCCTATGTTTCAATCCAGAAAAAGAGCTTCCGAATGGTATGTTTCATTGAAATTGGTCCAGTAGTTTAGGCGTGATCCGCGAACAAACAAAAAGACAAACTCGATTTTCGGAATCAGAATCGTTTATTTAGTAGATCTGCATATTATTTAGTTTATCCATATCTTAAATTTTAGTTTTTAGCTTTTCTACAGTTTTATAATAGTACTAGCCGTCTCCCGCGGCATTGCTCGCGTTAGAGTGCGACTTTTCAAAATTCTTTTCTTAGTGCGCCCCTACACTATATAAGGATACTACCCTCCAAATTTCAGACCTCTAGGACTTATGGCTTAGGCTGTGCGTTGATTCTATGTCAGCTTCAAAAGAGTTTTATATATTTATAGGAATAGAGAATAGGTAGATAGCCATGCTCGGATGATCATCGAGCATGTACGTACGTGTATATCCACCATTATGTCTCAGTGATGGCATCACAGGGTCCTCAGTCGATGTACGCTTAGGACCATGCATCGTTATAAGCAGTGATTACAACTTAACACTTGGGGCCATCTGCTTATTCCATACTAGCCGTCGCCAGCGGCGTGGCTCGCGTTCTATATAGACCCTTTACAGTGTGACTTTTCAAAATTCCTTCCTTAGCGCATCTCTACACTATTTAACGATACTACCCTCGAAATTTCATACCTCTAGGACTAATAGTTTAGGCTGTGCGTTGATTTTAAGTCAGCTTCAAAAGAGTTTTATACATTTAAAAGATTTAGTTGTCTAGTAAAATATCGTTTGCAACGGTCTGCAGATTACTAAATTGTTACTGCGTATTTTAACCCCTGACTGAAAAGCAGAAGAGGTGTATTAGTTGACAGCTTTGTGTGTCTGTCTGTTTGTACCCTCGTAGCTCTGAAGGTGGGGCTCTGATTTGATTTGAATGAGGTTTTACTAAGCGAAGAAAGGCAGTGGAGGCACCTAAGGGGTTAATCTCATAATCCCCTTTGAGCCGTCCCCGTCAAGGGGGTTATGAGATTTTTTGGCTCATAATCCACTTGATTTCAAAATTTTAAAATCAAGGAGTTACACCGGGCGATGCCTCGGTACATCGGCCCTTAACATATTACTAATTATATTTTTTCTTTCAAAATTGAATTAAAATTCCAAGCCGTTGAAATCACCAACCCAAAACAAAACGCCTTATAAATATTAATAAGCCAAAATGAGCTTTACGAAATACTGCCACACTCAGAGACGTCACTTAAACATAAGTATGACTTAAAACTAACAGTGGATCTGTTCGTCAGTACCGTAGAGATCTCAAAACTTAGGCTCGTATTCCTAAGTCTTTCAGATCTCGTTACTCAAGCATAGATTTGAGTAGAGATTTTCATACAAAAATCTATGCTTGAGTACGGATCAGTGCTTGAGTAAGGCTACGGAATACGGGCCTAAGGCCGGTTTCAGAGCTCGACCGAGCGTCGCGCGTCGTCGCGTCGGTGCGTACGTCGTCGGTCGCGCTTGTCATTTGTATGGAAATTCACGCGCGTACCGTCAGCGTAGCTGTGTACGCATTCATAGACTTGCATAGATATAGCTACGCCGACGTACGGTCAGCGTTGACTGTCGGTCGAGCTCTGAAACCGGCCTAAGCGTTCATTATCTTTTAACATACATCGCTGAGTGCGAGTGTATGCAAAACAGTCCATCACACGTCAACTCTGAAAATCGAAGTGACGTGATTTTGATTACACTTGTTTAGAATGTCGTAACTAACAAATTCGCATTCGACATGACAATTTCATGTTACACCGGATTCGTAAATTGAACTTGACACTTTGAGATGCTAAGGCTTAACACAATATAGGCATTTTCACACGCATGTTTTTTTTGGAAATATCAGACGAGAACTAGTTAGCACTTTGTGTGCTAAACAATAGGGTCTTAATTGCTTTGAATATTGATAGGCTTTTAAGTTTTCGTGGTAGGCTCAAATTTTATTGTCCTTGGGAGATGTGAAAAATACAATATTGTTTATGATACTGCTTCTGAACTGAGAAAAACCTTTAAAAATAAAGTTTAGATTGGCAATTACGTGGGTAGAACAATGATTTAGTAAAATTTTGATGGTTTTAAACTGTAAATTTACTCAAAATTACTAGTTTTATTTGCTTCTTAATGACATTGACGCTGTTTTGAAGACGCAAATATTGTCACAGTTATGTTACTTTTAGTATTTGTAGCTTCTGTCAACAAAGCGAACAAAAATTTAACACAATTATTAGCATAATTATCGTAGAATTGTGTCATTTTTATGTTAGCTTATACTAAATTAGTCATGCGAACCATGACAAGAGGTATAAATTGAACTCAAAAGACTCAAAGCCTACGCAATAGTTAAAAACACCTAAGCAAGTAGATTTATTGTCATAACGGAAGTACCTACGAGCAGAAATATGTAACACCTAAAATATAATATTCTGTAAGTGTGTAGTTTTCCACACCATATTGTCTTCCCGTCACACGAGCAGTTTGTCACAGAGTAGTGTTGACACAGATGCAACACATTGTTGAGGTAAAAGTTAAATAAAACTGTTACGCTGCTGAGCTGAGACAGAGGAGCGGAATAAACAAGACGGTTTCTATATTCATAGGGCTTTCCTTTGTATGGCCATGAGGAATCGGGAATTTAGACATTTGTTGGTGTAAGGGTGGGGCGTGAGTGCGAGCGACTGAAAGCTTTTAGGAAACTTTATTTTAAACTATTTTTCTTTTGGTTTCTGCAGTTTTGCTCACACTGTAGGTAAATTCCTAAATGTGTATGTTTTTTCTCAAATTGGTGTTAACTCTCAAGTCTCATTGTTTTTGGAACGGCGTGATTGAATCACAAACATAAAAATGTGATTATTTATTTTCATTAGAAAGGAAAGAAGGTAAGACTTACTACCAATTTTTTGTCTATTTTAGTAGGAAAAAAAATTATCGCAAAACTAACAGTTAGTCAGTAAACAGTTAGTAAAGATAATGGGCGTGTTATACAATTGTAACATTGAAATATTTTTCTAAAAACGATCTACTCCATCCTTCCTGTGTCCCCGTCATCGTAATCTTAGAACTGTATCGACTAAAGTTATTACTTCTCCGAGTTATTGCAGTATTTGCAGTGTGACAACTATACAAACATCGTCCTATGTGGTCCTATTAAAAGATCGCAACAGCGGCCGTAAATTTGCATGACACACTTTTAGCGACACTATAACCACAGATCTTATAGCTATTACTGTCATAACGTGACTTGGCTTGTGGATTAAGTGAGAGTATCAAGCGATATGTCAAACAAAAAAATAATAATAAAAACGTTATCCAAAAAAATTTATGACAAATCGCTCCTATTGCAGATTCTTCATAGAGAATTAATACTTAACTACCTCTCAAAACAAAAACCGACAAATATTTTATGGGTTAGAAAACTCTGAAGCTACAGAAAAATATCGAATTCAGAAAATCGATTACACAGTAAACACGTTGACCAAGTGACTAACCATTTGTAACGTTTTTAAAAGTACTTTAATCGCTCAAAATTAAAGGTGTAACTCGCACCACGCCCTACTTTCACGAATTTTCGCCGCATGATCTCACCCAACCTTCGAGGGTGCATCGTTATAAAGTAATGTGACACCGCCATTTTGAGCACACAATGGTTCAGCATTCGGCAAACTGATCATATTATTATGTCGAAATATTACGTGCTAGCCATTATCCCTAAGATGTTGCAATTTTTATTCCAGTGCTTACACTGCAATGTGGTTGCCCGTAATTCTTCTAAGTTATAAGTACCTACTATGTAAGAGGAAACCTTTGTTATTTTGTGTATGCCTGAAGAAGTTCACAGTTTAAAATAGGGCTCTTACTATTCCTATAGGTTTCTCAAGAAAGTTACTTCAAGATCTCGCTGACAAGTGCCAGCGTCAAAATGGTTGACAAACTTAGTTGAAATAAATGTTAGTTACTATGTTTCATATTAACTAAGTGGATTTATAATCTATTATTGCTATTCCTATCAAATCTAAAATCTAATTTAAAACGCTCTATTTTCGGCAACTTCCTCAAGCTTGAAAACAGCCGTAAAAACTTTTTTAAATCCCAAAAAACGTCAGCTGAATTCAGTTTCAAACGCCAATTATAACAGGCCCGGTGGAGATCAAACGCGAACTAGTAACACAATTCCTGATTCAAATAGACAGCGCAGTAAATAAATGGAACAAGTAGCGCAACTGTCGCTGCTCGACCGAATTCCCATCGGACTGAATCGGAGTTTCCGCAAAACAATAAAATTGTTATAAATAAGTTAATGGTACGTAATGAATTGTTAGGTAATAATGCATTGCTTAAGCAGCGTCATCAATAGGCACTGATATTAGGTTTCAATCCCACAAATTCTCACTAATCCCACTAATATCATAAATGTCAAATTTTTTGATGTTTGTGTTTTAATCACGCTACAACTGCTGGTCCGATTTGTAGTTCGTTCAAAGTATATAGTTCGCAACCCGGAATAACACAAAAGCTACTTTTTATCCTGGAAAATTAACAGGATCAAACAAGACGCAGAAGAAGACGCGGACGGAAGCTAGTGTACGATAATGTTGTCCTTCCTTATTTTGTATGTAACAGAGTTTTGGGTTGGTTTTAAAGAATTCTAAATCTTACACTAAAAAGCTGCGCTACTGATGCGAGTATATTCGATGTTATTTCCGTGAGACATCTCAGCATGAACTCTATTCTCCAGACAGTGTGACTACCGAGAAATGTTATTAATTAAGATTAATTATTGTAAACATACTGTTTTTATAAACAAAGACTAATCCGGTTTCTTTGGAATTCATTCAAGTTGTAGAGGTTTTTTCTTTGAAGCTTTTATTCACAGATTTTATACTAGCAGTGAATAAACCGTTATATTGAGAACCGATATTCTACGCTACTACCCACAAATAGGTAAAATAATTTATGCTCTACATATTTTTACTCTAAGTACGAATACAGTTAAAATACTTTCAGTGGTGTGCTTCAACGTTTTCGTCGTGTGCGTGCATTACGCTCGTAGTAGACTCTACATTGATTTGTTTCAATGCCCTGTTTTTGCAGTCTATGCTTTTGTCTAGGTACCCATGCACCAATCATTTTTAAAAGAATTAGTCCGATTAGAAAGATTTAGATTAATTAGAAGTTTTTAGTCAGTTAGATAGGTATTAGTAAACATCCTCTTTATTGGTGCTACTGGTATAAAAAAATAACTTTACCTACTTAATTAGTTCAAGCTTCAACAGTATTTCTATAAAAATTAAATGTACGCCGTTTTAGTGATAAAAAGTTCTGACTAAGATACCGCTTCGTTTCTATTTGGTAATAATATCATTAATATTCTGTGATAATATTAAGATAACATAGCTAAAACTTTAATCCTCAGTGGATTACGAGATAGCCAGTTTCCGCTTCCTGTTAAACTGTCACCTGTCACTGTCACTTCGGATTTTCTCTATTGTCTCGAGTTTAATCGAGTTTGTGCCCTGTTGCGAGATATCGAGTCTACTCGATATTTTGTAACAGCCGTGACGTTTATTTAAAACGTGTTTAAAACCTGTAAGTACTTCATAGTACGTATAACATTATGTAGAAGTACATACCAAAAAACCTAGAAACATGAAATACGCTATATAGACTGGCGAAACTCTCGAACTAGACTCGGGCTTTCAAAAAACGAACAATGTATGAAACGGGGATCAAAATTTGAATCACGTTTCATACAAAACCAGATTTTCAGTGTGTAATTTTGATAGACTGTGAGTGCCGCTTCTTCTTACGTAGGAACGTAGGAATTATTACATATTCTTTGAAATACGCCGGCTAGGTTCAGTAACCTTAAAACAATCATCTTACCTAAAACAAAAAAAAAGGTTCTATTAGAATTTATTATCTTTCATATTTTAAATTATTAGCTCGGAAAGCAATAAGAAGGTCATCACTTCAAGTCTACCACCCAGCAAAAAAAATCTTTTTTTTTATTCTGGCCCTGGAGGCTTGCCGTTTTGCCAAGTCTGTTTTGGTTCTTCATTTTTAAAAAGCAGTTGTTTTACCCGTAAAAAAATATAAAAAGCTATACAAAGTTTCAAAAATGGAATCTTTGATGTTTTTACTAAGGAAACAATAGTAGTCGTGGCTCTGTAGGGACTACAGTTCCAACATACCACCATTCTACCACATGGCTACATAAAGTGGCTTAGTTATTTTCGGTGTTCGTCTGGGGCCAGGTAATTTGCGGTTTTGGACCACCTTTGGAAACTTCTGGTGTAAAGTACGGGAACGAAAACCCAATGCATATAATCCGTGTGATAGGCCAGAAAATTGGCCTACCTCTAGATGATGGAGATCTAGACTTCGTAACCCGCGTGGGGCCTCAGCGACGTGACGAAAATGGCACATCTACAGAAGGCCCTTTTGGTAAACATCCACGCCCGCTGGTCGTCCGGTTCCTCAGGCGTCACCAGCGTGACGCTTTCTTGAAAGCAGGAAAAAGCAAACGAAGTCTAAATTGTTCGGACATCGATGTAGCTGGGGCTCAAAGGAGCATCTACTTCAATGAGCGGCTCACTCAGGAAAAGCGTCAATTGTTTCGATCGGCCCGCCACCGCTGTAAAGGTTCCGGCTTTAGGTACTGCTGGATCAAAAATGGGTCCGTTTACGTGCGGAGGCACGAAGGAAATCCGGCAATCAACATTAAGAACATGGACGAGCTGCTCCTCCGCGTCAACTCCGCGCCTCCGGAACAATTATCGCAATAGCTGTATGGAACCGGTTCAGATATCACTATATTATCTTTTCTTTGTTACGCTAATTTTTTGCATGTCAAAAATTAAATTATGTGGACAATGGCAATTAATATTAACTACTTATTTTCACTCACACATTAACCAACCTACACTCATACACCCACACACCCACCTTCTCACATTGCGCAAAATCTTAATTACTATCAAAACGCCTTATATTATTTTGAAATCAGGAATGACAGCCACTTCAAGAAAACACTATATAATAATTTTCTTATATTATCAATATGGCTTTACTTAGTATCTCTAACGACATAGACGAAACAGTATCTATAGAATGTCATTCATATGATTCTCTTGAACTATGTCGGAATTACCTCATGTCCAGCACCCATAACTTTAAAATTCTATCATTTAATATCAGAAGCATACAATGCAATTTTGACAAACTAGCGGTCGCGCTCCAGCGACTGAACTCTAGTATGGACGCAGTTGTTCTCACGGAATGTTGGTTGTCAGAAGACTCAATAGTAGACTGTCTGCCGGGCTACGACGTTTTCCGCTCAACGACACAATTGAACAAAAACGGTGGTGTCGTAATTTATATAAAAAACACGTATAGGACTACGGTCTCCCACCCTTCAATCAAAGACGCGGATAGCTTGATGGTAAAAATTGATGACGACATAGTTGTATTAGGAATTTATCGTTCTCCTTCAACTGCTTCCATCGAGCCTTTTATAGGGTCATTAGACGAGGTTTTAAGCACGTTAAAGGGTACACAGAATGTACTTGTTACTGGGGACCTTAACATCGATATTTGCCAACCAGCAAAAAGCCAAGTGCCCGACTACCTCTGTCTCATGGCATCGCATTGCCTACTCCCTGCTATAACAATACCGACGAGATCAAATGCGTGTTACGATCATATTTTTGTCAAGACCAAACACAGTTCAAACTCGGTTGGTCTTGTATGCAAAGCATCAATAACTGATCATGATATTGTTATCTCCGGCTTATCGATAGGATCAAATAAAAGTTGTAGACAAAGCTCACGTTGGAGATCCAAAATTGATTATAACGCTGTAGCAGCGGATATAGACAGCTCCGATTGGTCTCCCGTCTTGAACGATCCCTCCACTGATGGCGCTTTAGCGGAATTCTATGGCATTGTTAATAAAATTATAGATAAACATACGCACAAAGTAAAGATTAGTCGAAAACTAGTTAATATTAAACCTTGGATTACTCCGGGCTTAATAAGATGCATGAGGCACCGGGACATGCTCCATAATGAATCCAGAGCTTTTCCCAATGATACTAAGCGCCATAAAATATACACCCGCTACAGAAACTTTTTCAATGACCTCCTACGGAACGTAAAAGCTCAATACAACAGGCAGCAGCTTGAACAAAGTTCGGACAACCCAAAAAAACTTTGGAACTCTATTAAAAATATTTGTCAAACCTCACGCCAGCACAGTGTGCCCACTGAACTGTTAACGACTGGTACCGATGAGGCTGCGTCCCTAAACCTATGCAACCAGCACTTTGCATCAGTAGGAAAAGAACTTGCTAATGATATCTTATACAGGTTAAATGAGAATCAGCAATCACTAGTGACTTCTTATAGATCCAAAGTTTCTGTAGCAGACTCTTTCTTTTTTAATCCCACCGATCCAACTGAAATATTCAGAATCATAAACAGTTTGAAAAATGACAGCTCACCAGGCCTTGACAAAATAACCGTTCCTCTATTAAAAAATTCGCTTTTATCATTAACCATACCACTAAACCACATATTTAATCTAAGTCTCTCATCAGGCACGTTCCCTGACTGCTGGAAAATCGCTGCAGTCTCACCTATATACAAATCTGGTCAAAAAAATACTCCCGATAATTATAGACCTATCGCTTTACTGAGCGTGCTTTCGAAAGTTCTGGAGAAGATTGTTAATAATCGGTTAGTTCCTTTCTTGGAAAAGCATCAACTTATTTCAGACCGACAGTTCGGTTTTAGGAAAGGCAGATCGACTGAAGACGCCGTGTCGCTTTTAGCGGATCTAATCTCATCTTATGTTGAAAAAGGTGAACGATGCGTGGGTATCTTTTTAGATTTAGCTAAAGCTTTTGACACCGTTTCGGTCGGTCTGCTTCTCAAGAAGCTTGAATCCTCAGGTGTTAGAGGGGTAACGCTGGACTGGTTCCATAACTACTTGTTAAATCGTAGGCAACGAGTAAAGATCGGGAATGGTCTGAGTGACCAGCTTCCTACTGATTTTGGAGTCCCACAGGGCAGTATTTTGGGGCCGACCCTATTCACCCTGTACATAAATGATCTGCTCCAGCTGTCGTTAGGCAATGCAGAAGCCATAGCGTACGCAGACGACACGGCTTTTTTGTTCCACGGCCCCAGTTGGGAACATGCTCGAAGAAACGCAGAGCAAGGACTTGCTAAGGTAGGGAAACTATTGAACGATAATCTTTTGACCCTTAACATTAAAAAGACTAAATTCCTAGCCTTTTCTAAGACCTCGGTTGCGAGTCCTCCTCCAGACCTTGCACTAAAACTCCATACCTGCTCGAGTTATGATGTTGCTGCCCCTGGTATTTGCCCTTGCGGTTTTATTGGCCGAACATCTACCCTAAAATACTTGGGAGTGACCATAGACGAAAACCTGAACTATAAAAAGCATCTGTCGGAATTGGCTGGACGGGTTAGGAGACTCATTTTTGTCATGAAAAAATTGAGAGACTGTACCCCACCCGAAATCCAAAAATTAGTCTTCACAGCTCTCTGTCAGTCAATAATCCAGTACTGTATTACAGTCTGGGGCGGTGCAGGTAAAAGCTTCCTCATTCAGGTGGAAAGGGCACAGAGGGCGTTGATTAAAGTCATGCTGAACAAACCTTTTCGGTTCCCTACCGACGATCTTTATGAGGAATTTAATGTCCTTAGAGTGCGCCATCTATTTGTACTAAATGCTACTGTCAAAACTCATAAGAGCATCAAGTCCAGAACAGATCATCAGGAACTCATAGAAAGACGCGCCTATAGAATTCCTCTTCCCAGAACTGAGTCCGAAATAGCCAGACGTAGTCCTAGTTTCTCACTTCCGAATACATATAACAAAGTTTGCCGGGTATGTGACATTAAGGAAAAATCAGTCTTCATCTGTAAAAAAATGGTTAAAGATTGGCTTCTAAAACTTTCATATAAGGACGTAGAAGATTTGATTCTGACAATAAAATAACTCATCGTATGCGCAATTCTCGCAATTATTTATACACATTCACACCCACCCTTTTACACACAAGCACACACCCTCTCTCACACATTCACATTATTAGGTACTTACCTACATGCACACTCACCTTCACCACGACACTCATTGTACCCGCCACTGTCCAGGTTTTCTTTTTCTTTTGATTAGTCTTGTTTAGCAATTATATTTTTAGTTTTTTTTGTTAACAATACGCCAGACACTAGCAACGCTAACACCCACTTAATGTAAGTTGTTTAAACTATTTTATGGTAACTCGTACTCCTGAGACCCAAGATACAAGCTTTTTGCTTAGTTTGGGCCTCGCCGGCTAAAATGTATATGTATTAATTCTGCGAAATCTGTCACTGTTATTTACTTAACTACCCAATAACCTGTGTTCTGTTTTGGCAATAAAAATTATTCTATTCTATTCTATTCTATTCTATTCTAAAGTTTTAATGTGTTTCCGATGTTTGAAAGGAACTTATTTTCGCCTGTCGCCTGTGGCTTTTGCTCGCGTGGTAGGAGCATACGCAACGCATTATTTGGTTAAAATCTCTGACCCTATTTCAAGACCCTTTGGATTCGTTTAATATGAAAACGATCCCCGTTGGTGGATATCAAACACATCCCTAGCAACGTAGCTTAGGTTAGTTCTGCTCGAAAAAAACCCTTATTCTGCAACATTTTACACCCGGTTTTTGCGAAGTATTTTCTTTGACACTGACGGATGTCAACGTCATTGAAATAATTACACACTAGAATGTCACACAATTTCTCTTTGACTCGAGGAGTTTCTTTGTGAATTATGTAAATATATTATGCTAGTAAATGAAGTGTGCACATTCTTACAAGTAGGTACAACCATCAGCGATGTAACTTTGCCGTAGAGTTGCATACAAATACTGGTTACAGTAGTTACAACGGATTTTTGTACCTTTGAAGTTATTTACCTCTAAATAGGACGATTCTTTTTTTCTGTGATATAATTGGTTTTGTTTGAAGCGTTTGCGGTTAGGCTTGCTTAGTCAATCTTAACCGATTATCTAAGTTAAGCGACGTTCTGCGCGGTCACTATTTGGATTGGTGACCGTTACTGGCATTTACATCTGAGCGTTTCCGTGCTTTGGAGGGCACGTTAAACTATCGGTCCCGGCTCTTGCAGTCGTTAAGCCACGACGGAGGCCTTAAAGCGGCCTAAAAACTCCGTCGCTAGAGTTGGCCACTAACTCATACGAGCTTGCTTGCTTATTTGTTTTCTTCTTTATTTTTTCATACGTAAGTGACATCACAGTTATTACCCATTGAAAAGCTCAGGAAATGACGCCATACACTGCCATGGTCAATCGCCATGTCATGGATATTTTTACAAGTGAGTGACATAAGGACGATGACGTATCCTTAATTGTTCTGCTTTTATTGCCCGTTTGATTTGAATAACTAGAATTATGTCATCGTCAAATAAAAAAAAAAATCATTCCGAACATTTTTTCCAAAATCATCATAGTCAGTTTTGTAGTGCTAGTAACCCCACTGCTGGACATTACCCTTCTCCCTCAAACTTAAACTCAAGAGAGGCTTTGGCAGACCAACGGCCAGATGAGTGGATGACATGACATCGCTGCCGTACATTTTTGCCAGATGTTTTTGACGCTATCTACTATCTATTTCTACCTTGGACGAATTTTTGAAGCATTCCACTTTTGCGCACCAGAAGATGCGCACCAAGGACTTCCTTTTTCATCCCAAGATTTCTACCTATACCTATTATTGGCCCCTGGTACCACTATATTACTTAATCATTGCAATTTTGAATCCTACTTAAATCCTTCAATAAAGAAATGAGTATCTAAAATTGTTTATGAATAACTCCAATATCACGATAACCAGTCTGTTTTTGATCACATCAATGATACGATTGTTCTCAATTATCATGATAATGTATACTCGAAGGTTCAGAAGTCAATCGAGAGGACCGTTTGTAACGGCTTTAATATTAGCAATGAAGGCTACTTAAAATTTTATTATCACCAAATTGACTTTTACGATCGTCAAGCAATCGTTTCGTTTATAATTTCTGAATTTTCAGGGTCAAAAGAGTTTAACTTGCCGTTTTTTAAATGTTTTAGATGAGGTCCGTATTCAGGATTTTAAATTAATGCTCTGTCCATTTAATCTGACACAAAAAAGCTCAAAAGGAACTCCATACAATCCGGATAAATCATTAAAATATATATAAGATGTCTGGTATATGTACTTACTTTACAACATTATATTTAATTGTTATGCATCTTTTACTGTGTGAATTTAGTTTGTTACAAAATACCCAGTTATTCATCATAAAAAAAACTATTTATCTTCTTGAAAGGGCATGTTGTCATTGTTAGAACTGCACAATTCAACACCTCAGTTTCCCTACGTAACAGAAGGTCCTAGCAAATTGACCCTTTAGAAAAAAAATCTATTATCAAGACCCTTTCCAACACTATTACACTATAAATCGCATTTGTCTGCAAACACGTCAGCTTGACAGTGACAGCTGGCGTTCTGTCTCGTAAATTAGGGTGATGCTCCACTGTACTGTGCCTTGATCACGAATAAATGTGACAATCGCAAACGGCCGAATGTTTGTGATAGAGATACAGCACTACTGTCGATAGTGTCGTGTGGTGTATTCCTTTCATGTGTGCTCTAGCTAGTGTGTTAGGTACCTATAATGTGACTTATGTGAAGTCAGGGTGAGTAGACTGGTGTGTTTGACCAATACATAAACTATCCCTATTGGTGGATTTCAAATAAATAAATCAATACTCTTGGATATATTACACAACGTTCTCTAGTCCCAAACTAAGCAAAGCTTGTACTATCGGAACTAAGTAGATTGCTGTTTTTTTTTTTGTAAATACTTCCTTAGCAACGTAACTTAGCTCTAGTGGAAAAGGACCCTTATAGTTGACTTTTTGTTATACCTTCATTTTACAATGTATAAAAAGAATAAAAGTCTAATGGTGCCCATAAATCCATCAATGAGCTGATTTGAATTTTACAATTCAATAAGAAGCGAAATTTTCATCTTAATAGGAATATGAATAATAAATCGCATAATGTGTAATTAAGTATTTGAGGCAGTATGTATACTAGAGGCGTTGATGAACTCTTAGAAGATGATAAATTAATAAAGGTTAAATACAAATAAATATAATGACAGTACCTTGCCAGTACATCTATGAAAACTTATTGTATGTTCAAAAAAATATCAATCTATTCAACAAAAAAAGTGATAATCATAATGTTAACACTAGAAATAAAGACAAATTCGCTGTTCACACCACTAGGCTCACAAAAATTAGTAAATCTTTCAAAGGGCAATGTGTACGCTTCTGATGTGTCTCAGTTGTCGATTGGCAAGTTCAAAAACGTAATAAAACAGAGACTTCTTTTAAAAGCATACTATAAAATATCTGATTATTTAGAAGACAAACAAGCTTGGGACGAACTAGCTCCAACTCATCCAATAAAAAAAAATATGTAATCATACCTAATCATACAAAACGTAATGACGATTCAAAGTGATCAGTGAGATTTTATTGAATAAAAGATTTTTGACTTTGACTTTGACTTTGTACGAGCACGTATATGTGTATATGAAAAAAAAATGAAAAATCAATGAAATAATATGTAAAACATTGCAAACACATTGATGCAATACCTTTGAGCACAAGCGGGTGTAACTATAAATTTGGGTTTTGTCATTAAAATTCTTTACCAAATATTAAATACCTATTCTGTTTCGATGGTTAATTAACACGGTAAGTATACCTAAATCATAACACCGGCATCAAAAGGCACCTAATTAGGTGCCGGTGATAATAATATTTTGTCGAATCGAACTCAATTTGCAGAGATGGAGTTTAAAAATACCCTATCGATTTTGGTTACACTGATAATAATTTGGTTCAAGTTATTTTGCAGAATAACCCCTCTGAAAAGGCTTTGTATAAATAATTGATTACGCTCATAATATCCACAGTTTCTTTCAATACGCAGTGGAAAGTTTGAAAAATTTTCGGTGTTTCTAACACATGCATCATTGGAGCAGAGCTTGTCGGCATTATGGAGGATTCTGAAAACTCACAAAACTAACACGTAATTGCAATATGGTTAGGTAAGGACATTATTTAAAAAGGCTCATTATATTACCAAAGAGGTAAACATACCTAAACAGAACCAGCTTTGATGATATCATTCGTTTCCATTCACCGGCGGCGTTCCGAGTACCATTAGGTATATCACTTTAAGCCAAAAGCCATAAAATTATAATCAGGCATTATGTTTTTCAAGGCCTGTTAAAACACAGTTTCATGGTCTTTTATTTTAGGACAAAACAGAGATTAAAACTAATTGATACTTTTTTTTTGTTCGTTATTACAGTTTTTATTGAATTCTTCGAGCGTTGCAAAATGAACGCGTCGCAAAAGTTTAGCCGGTTGTTTTTACTGAAAAGAATAGTTTTATTTGAGTTTATTGAGCTGTAAATGTCAACTGGTTGTTTTGTATGCCCACACGGTTTTGAATTTAATTTATTAACCTTTCAGAACACGTACGTTACCATAGGTACTGAAACACACAACCCGTGTCTGCTTTGATATTTGCCGGCTATCTATATATATAAAAATGAATTGCCGTTAAGTCTCGCCAAAACTCGAGAACGGCTGGACCGATTTGGCTAATTTTGGTCTTGAATTATTTGTGGAAGTCCAGAGAAGGTTTAAAAGGTGAATAACAGATTCATTTTATACAAAAGTTTAGTTCTTTTATTTATCGATTGAGGCAGTACGAAGTCTGCCGGGTCAGCTAGTATCAAATAATATTAAAAGTCACGTAGACAGTTGCACCGACACTGAAGAACACATTTCTATATTTACAAAAGTAATTTCAGTACCATACTGAAATCGGCGTTATATGATACTCTCTTAGCTATAAGTAAATAACAAATAATATTTAACTAACCTGGTTCGCGCCGGTGTTTGGACTCACACACACAATGATCACATACAACACTGCTGTGGTAGTCAGAATCGTGTTTTAATTGTTATTGGTTTAGTTTTAATAGAAGGTTTGTGGGATGGGGCGAGGAGAGGCGCGCGTGCGGTCCCTACGGAGGTTGGTGCAAGACTAACTGCTTTTCGCTAAGTATTGCCGGTATGGAGGAAGCGTGAAAAACTTTTTTTTTTAGTCCGCAACTAGTGGTGGAGGCTCCGCTGCTCTAGAGATGATTCAACGGAGGATGATAGCAATGACGTTATCTTGTACGATAATACGTTACGTACTACGTAATAAATGACAGTATTGGCCTAATTTTTTTTAATATTTTATTATTTTTTTTCTAAATTGATCAAAAACATACAAGGATAGAAATCACCGATCTCTTCATTACACATTACCTCATCGTCGAGATGTCTGTAATCTGAGGTGTGTCCAAATAATATTAAAAAAGACGTAAATTTTAGTATTTTGCAATGATAATAATATTAATGTACAATGTCTGCCTTTGCTGTACCTATCATCATCATCAACCTATATCAGTCCACTACTGGACGTAGCTCTCACCCAAAAAATCCGACTGAACCCGGTCTTCGGCTCTCCTCATCCAGTGTTTGCACTATATTTCACAGATCGTCGCCCCACCTAGCCGGAGGGCGTCCTACACTACGCTTACCACTCGAGTATTCGTTTGCTTCAACGATTCTCGGTTCTACGGCAAACTTGGCTGGCCGACTGCCATTTCAGCTTGCTAATCCTCTGAGTTATGTCGATAACCTTAGTTCTTTGTCAGATAACCTACCTTCCAATGTTGTGTGCCAAATCAATGTTTATCTACACAAATATGCACATCATTTCAATGATTATATCAAGTAGACTTGCATCTTGCATGATTATATCAAGTAGATAAGATTTAGTTTTATCATGCAAAAAATTAAGATTAAGACTTTTTAGGTTATCTAGATGGAGTAAGTGGTCGTCCATCAATAAGAGAGAAGAAAGGGGTTCGGAAAATATAGCAAGGGGAGGGGGTTGTAATGGGATATCACGAAGCGCTCGTGGCGTAGTTTGCTTAGTCAATCTTCACTGATTATCTAAGCGTCGTTCTGTGCGGTTACTATTTGGATGGGTGGCCCACAGAAGAGATAAATAATAGTAAAGTCCGACCTAGTGAGAAGATCTTGTTACTAGGCGACTTTAACGCACGAGTCGGCCGAGACTTTGAAGCTTGGCCTAGTGTACTTGGAAGACATGGGGTTGGTGCTATGAACACCAATGGTCAACTCCTACTTAGCTTGTGCTCACAATTTAATTTAGCTATCACCAACACCATGTTTAGACTTCCCATGAAATACAAAACCACATGGATGCACCCGCGTTCGAAACACTGGCACTTAATTGACTACGCAATAGTGAGACAGCAAGACCTATCACAAGTAACTGTGACACGTGTAATGCGCGGTGCAAATTGCTGGACAGATCACAGATTAGTGATCACTAAACTGAGCCTACGCCTTCGTCCTCCTATAAGACCTACTAGAACCAAGCCAATTAACCTCAATCTGCAAAGACTTGAGAGTAAAGACGTGCAATTGCAGTTTGCGGAAGCTCTAGAGAGCGTAACACCGGATATCGAACTCCTCGAAAAAGTTAGTTTAGAAGAGGGATGGCAAGATTTGTCCACTCGAGTCTTTGATACAGCCAAGACGGTCCTTGGCTTGAAACCACGAATCCATGAGGATTGGTTTGATGAAAATGACAACATACTTACTGAAGCCATATCAAAACATCGCGCGCTTCTCCGGAACCACTCTTCAGATAGTAACGCGGTGGCTCAGATAAAGCAAAGTTCTATAAATCTAAGAAAGCTGACAAGAGCAACAAAGGACGAATGGTGGCTTAATAAAGCTAAGCACATTCAATGGCTCGCGGATACAAACCAGCTTGGAGCATTTTTCGGTGAAGTACGGAAATTGATATTGACTCCGTATCAGGGAAATGTACCTCTTAGGTCTGTAGACGGTTCGCTTACTACCAACAACGGAGATGTTTTGAAGCGTTGGGCTGAACATTTTAACCAATTGCTCAATGTAGATCGATCAGCTGATCTAAACTTTATAGGATCACTTCCGGAACAACCACGTGCAAGTGATCTGGATCTGCCTCCAACTCTAGAGGAAGTGGTCAATGCTGTAAAGGCCCAGAAAAACAAAAAGGCAGTTGGTGTCGACAACTTACCTGGAGAGCTGTTTAAGTATGGAGGGGAAAATCTGCACAAAACCATACATCAGTTTTTCGTGCGTATGTGGGAGGATGAACAAGTCCCTTCTCAATTTGTTATATCCCGTATCTGTGCCCTATATAAGAACAAAGGGAACCGCGCAGATTGTAACTCATATAGGGGCATTTCACTTTTATCTACCCCTAGCAAGATCTTTGCAAGAGTACTCCTTGCTCGTCTTATGGAGCTGTCCGAGAACATATTACCTGAAACCCAATTCGGGTTTCGGCCAAACCGCGGAACCTGTGAAGCAATATTTTCACTGCGTCAGATACAAGAGAAGAGCAGAGAACAGGGCAAATCTTTGTATCTATGTTTCGTAGACTTAGAGAAAGCTTTTGATAGTGTTCCTCGAGATGCTCTTTGGATGGTTCTTGGCAAACTTGGTTGTACCGAAAAATTCATAAGAATTATCAGGCTACTCCATGACAACATGTCCTGCTGCGTCTCTGCAAATGGACACCAATCAGAATACTTTGCCGTCACCTGTGGTGTTAAGCAAGGTTGTGTGCTTGCACCAACTTTATTTGCTTTATATTTCTCTGTTGTTGTTAGGGAAGCACTAAATGATAATACGGAGGGCATTCGTATACGTTTTCGCACAGACGGTGGTGTTTTCAATTTAGCCAGGCTTAAAGCCCTAACTAAAGTCTCGTATGATATGGTTACAGAGATAATGTACGCCGACGACCTGTGCTTTGTAGCCGAGACACCTGAGGGTCTACAAAGTTTGATGGATAAGCTTGACGCTACGTGTTGTAGATTCGGTCTTAAGATCAGTGTTAGTAAAACTGAAGTCATGGTAATGGATGCAGTCAATCATGCTCCGCCGAATCTGCTTCTTGGCGATAAGGCTCTAAAGCAAGTGGACAAATTTAAGTATTTGGGTAGCAATCTCACATCAAAGGCCGATCTGGACTCTGAAATAAACCATCGTATCGGCGCTGCTTCCGCTGCTTTTGGGAAACTTCGAGTCAAAGTTTTTCGTTCTCATAACATCAAGCTAAGCACAAAAATCACGGTGTACATGGCGATTGTTTTACCAAACATCCTATACTCCTCAGAAACATGGTGCCTGTACCGCAAACACATAAGAACCCTCGATAGGTTCCATCTCAAATGTCTTCGAGACATTATGAACATACATTGGTCGGATCGTGTTAGAAACACTGATGTACTACGACGAGCTAATGTCTGCGGAATGGAAGCATATCTTATGCGCCGTCAGCTTAGGTGGTGCGGGCACCTATCACGAATGTCCAATGAGAGGGTGGCAAAGCGCACCTTCTTCTCTGAGCTTCAGGATGGCAAGCGGAAAATTGGCGGCCAACTCCTTCGATATAAAGACGCACAGAAGAGGAATATGAAAAGGTGCTCAATAGATCCCTCTTGTTGGGAGTCACTGGCAGAAAATCGGCCTGAATGGAGAAGTCTCGTGAAGCGAAATGTCTACACCTTTGAAGATGAACGAAGGCGCGATCTAGATATTAAACGCGACCAACTAAAAGCTAAACCGCCTTCAAACATTAACTATAACTACGTTAACGGCGCTCTTACATGCACATTGTGTGCAAGAACCTTTAAAGCCAAAATTGGCTATTCAAGTCACCTTAGAGCCCATCATAGGCATCAAGCAGCAACAATGTCGCCGTAGCCGAAACCGGCCAGGAAGACATCATCATCATCATCATCAATAGTGTATTCCGTGGGGTAACCGTTACTGGCATTTAGATCTGAGCGCTTCCGTGCTTCGGGCACGTTGTCGGTCCTTCAAAAGAAATGATCCTAGACTGTAATACAAAAAAAATACTCATCTCATTGAGCCCTATATAGTTTATCCCCATGCGTCGTTTTAAATATGATTATGTGGCATACTACGTACTATGTACACAATAGGTGCTATTGTTAGTGTCACTCAAGGGTAAAATAACAATTTGTCATTGTCATATAAATATTTTTGGTTTAGGGCCATTATTCTTGGAATAGCAATCACAAAATTTAAACTAACCTAGATTTAGATACCATTCTAGTTTGGTAGGTGTACTTACCACGGAAGGTACGTACCTCTGAATGGTAGTAACCAATTCATAGTAAGTAAATCGCCCAAAATATCCTATGTATGTTTTTACCCAGCAAGTCGGCTTGACAATGATAATGAAAAAAAAACAAAGAACGCGTTGAAATTTTTTGTATGTCCGAATGAGAGAATGTCGTAGCATTTCTGCTAGATTAATGGTACTATATTTTTTCATAGGGTGTTTAATTTCTGACGACCTTTTACTACGGCGGCCTGTTGTTTCACACTTTTTGTTTATTTAAAACGGTAAAATAGTTCAACCGGAAGGTAATGTAATACAGCTCAACAAAACCCGGCTTAAATTACACAAAGTTACTATACTATTGATATGCTAACGGGTTATTTATTTCCGTAACACCTTTTAGTTTTTAGTAATTTATATCCAATCTTTGTGTATTTCAACCTCAACTGACTCTACAACTGCAAATATAAATGTTCCTTTTTATGTCTACGAGCGATGTGCTCTGCAATCACTGCATTTTATATAATGCAACCTATAAGCTACTGTTACACATGCTAGCAAATAGCATGCTAATTAGCGTGCTAATTAGTATGCTCAATATTAGCATGCTAGCGAGGAATTTACATTTGCTAGCAATAAGCATGCTAGTTTTAAGCATGCTTCTGAATAAGCATGCTAAAAGCAAACACTCCAATACACATGCTATTTTATAGCGTGCTCTTACGCTCTCTGTGCACGCGCACCTGTCGCAAACGACTGATCGATCGATACTAGCATGCTCAATAAGCAAACCTGTTCACACGCGCTAAAAGCACGCCCCCCTTCACCCGCGCTGCAGGTAGCATGCTCAAAAATCGACCGTCGTGCGTGTTTCTAGCATGCTCTAGGTTTTGATACACATGCTAAATGAGCACGTGCTCGCTAAAAGCATGCTTTATCAGCATGTGTAACAGTACCTTAACTATGAGCTAAAATAAAGGATATGTATGAATAACTCAAAGGTTTTAATGATTTGTGAGTGTATGAATTACTCTCTTTAGCTATCCGTGACGACGGAGGAATCAAAACAACATTGGTAGGTGTAGTCCATTGAAATGTTACATTTTTTAGGCCTTACCTTACCTTACCTTACCTTACCTTACACTGACCCCCCCTACACTTCAAAAAAATAAAATTGCGTCCTCTAAAAAACGCAACCCCAAATGTAACTTTTCAATGGACTAGTGGTATATTACGAGTACCTACAAAAGTAATAGGTGTCATCTAATAACGCTAGGTCTTAAATCACAATAAAAGGACGGGAAGGTTTGACTGAATGAAACCAACATAAATATAATCAATGATCTCGGAATGAAGTCATGATGATATTCGTGGTTTCAATTTCGGAATAAGTGACGATTGTTTGAAGCCGCTGGGACATAAATATAAAATGATGCCATGTAGGGTGGGGCTTCATTAGAAGCAGTAAGAAAATAAAGTTACGAGTGGAAATTACAAATTGAACAACTACGCCGGAATACTAATACCGCGTGCACACTATGCCCAAGCCACTGCCGGAATGTATGGCGGCATCGATGCTACAGACATAGCCACAGCAACATCGCCTTTATTCTCACTAAGCGGCAGTGGCATGGGCATAGTGTGCACGCTGTATAAAAAGTCACAAAAAGTCACTACTTAAAATTGCCCTGCCTCTTCTTTACCTTATCCATCAGTAAGAAATGTTAATAAGAGTATGAAATAAATCCAAGTAGCTTTTTAGTATTCACTACTTTTATTATTCGTGTAAGCTACATTATTCTGCTTACCTCTAATTTTAGTACATAGATTCATTAAACAAAACTACGAAGTTTTGGCTATAATATTGGAGACAGCGCAAACTCGCTGCATAACACACCACACCCTAGATGTTACCTAAATTATCCATGAATGAAATCCAATGTCAACAAAACGATGACGTGATCGTGGAATTCGTTACTAAATCTTGCTTTAGGAGTCGAGATAAAGATAAAGATTTATTAAGTATAATGTGTTTATGATAAATGTACAATCCATTCAATGTTTCGAGAAACAGTCTGTTCGATAATCTGTGGTAGTACCTACCAGACGTTCTCTATCTCTCAGAAGTTGGTCAGCATAGTTGGTTCCATTTTGGTCGATTATTTTGTGACATAGCTCTAGGTCAATCAATATTTGAGATAGTCGAGGTAGAACACTTTTCGACAATCTCAAAATTGTTATTAGTTATCGGAACGTTTAAGAATAAAAAAAATTCTCATCATTAAAATTATTTTACAACGTAATTACCTAGGTATACTAAAAATGTTACGAAATGTCTGAAAACTTAACCTATCAGATGGTTGAGTGCAAGCTAGGTACTCCTGTACACATATTTACATAGTAAATTCTTATCTACTGACTGATATTCATAAGCACTACGTAAGAGGACAAAAATGCAAGGTTTAATACATGCTGATATAATATCTACCTTATCTGTATCTTCTACCTATCTACTGAAACAACATAAGATTTTTGCTACAGTAGGATTTTAATCTGCACTGAATTTGCAAAGTAAATAATGTAAAATTCATGGACATTTCACAGTCAGATTTCTAATAAATAATATACTACTAGAGGGAGCTTTACTTTGTGTAATATTATTGTACTAAGCATAGTATTATATAATCTGTGACTAAGCTATCAATCAACATCAGCATCGTGTCTTAAAACGTGTCCTGCCATCTAGCGACAAACTGAAACAGCTAAAATAGCTTTAGTTTTGCTACTCGGCGCTAGAAACCGCTGGTCGGACAAGCGTAGTTTGCTCATAATTATACTAGATGGCGCTATCGACCAACTATTTTTCAATAGGTCTGTACCTATTCAGCATAATGTGGTTTGAAAATGTGGGCCTACTCTGAGAAGTAGTAAGAGAAGCAATAACAAAAGGTTCATAATTGTAATGAATAATGTTGTATAATTGGCGGTATTATCACTCTTGGTGTTGTCTGAGGCCAAAAGGAGGGTTCTGATTAGCTTGATAAGTTAAAATCAGTCGCTAATCCCCTACTTCAGTTTTAAATGTTTTTGGTAGGTAATACACAAAAATTACGAACTATTTCCATTATGTACACTCGGCGGTAGGCGGCAGATCCTAAGTACCTACCTACTTGGATCGGACATACGATTACAGCGGCTACTGCTACCTTCAAACACTATGACATACCTTGAAGGCTGGGCTGGTCACTGGTCAGGAATCCAGCAGGCTCGCCTACGCGGGTGAACGAACGGCCTCGCGACCCTCCCCCCTACACCCGTACACCCCCCATTTGGCTAATGCGGTTGTTACACCTGAGGTGTTGTTGCTACATTTGCTACTGAGTTCATCGATGACTATAGATTACAAGGGTTTTTGGTAAAAGTAAACTCGTATGAGTTAGTGGCCAACTCTGGTGACGGAGTTTTTAGGCCGCCGAGCTGGGACTTTTTTAATGTGCTCTCTGAAGCACGGAAGCGCTTATATGTACCTAATTGCCACTAACGGCTACCCATACCACAGATTATATAATAGTATACTAGTACAAAATATTAAAATCAAAAGTGACAATTGGGAGAATTATTTGTCCCAAAATATTTTCTCCGAAACGTCAGCAAGTCACAAATAGTGACCGCGCAGGGGCATTATTCTGTATGACTTAAGAGATTCCTTGCCGTAATCATCCTGTTCAGTATTAACAGCATAGCATAGAAAATACGGCATAGGCATAGGGCGATTTCACGCCGCTGTCTTGTCGTGCTGCGTAACGCGCTTGTATTGGTCATAGTGAATAAGGCCCCAGAATGTCGCTTAAGGTTAAGAACTCACGAAGCGGTTTTTACCCGCGCCCGCAGCCTTTGTACAATACAGATATTCATTTAAAAAATGAAATCACATTTCACGGCAACGGGGGGCGGGGGAGGGGGGGGGGGTCTTTAGGCCTTCTTTTTTAACAAAGCAAGTGACACGTAATTATTTTTTTACGATAAATGTCCCGTCACTTCGGCGAAAGAGGAGGAGGTTAGAGGAGGAAGTTAGAGAATGCTTTCCACAGCCAAACAGAATAACACAACAGTACTTAACCTAAGTTACAAAATTGAGCATTATATGTATATAATTTTATATAGTAGGTATATATGTATTCTTTTTTGGGTTAGGCATGTATGTTATGTATGTGTATTAGTATATTTTTGTAGGTTATTGTAGTTATAAAGGCGTTGTTGTTTCTTTTTAAAGTTTTACCTTAGAAGCACTACCATCATCTCCGCACTACACCCAGGTTAGTTGGTAGATAATGCTAAATAGCATTAAACTCGCCTCTGTAATATTTTTTAAAAGTGCAATAAAGAATTTTCTAATCTAATCTAATCTACAAACTAGATAGAAAATTTGAAATTAGCATAACAATAGTGTGTGCGAATTGGCTACCCTCTTACTTCTGCGTATTCAAAGTCAGCGCTATTAAACCATGCCGGTCATGTACCATCATAGCTTATTTCGCACAGATCGTTAATAAACCGTTACCAAGGATTAAATATAAGGTTCAGACGTAAGACAGTATGATTCCCCATCATTGCTCGTAAGCTAAAACATAAAATCAACTGAATCGCAGTTGCTACGCCATTCTAGTAATAGGCATCTCGTTACGAACGTTATCTGAATGCAAATGAACTAAGCAGTTAAACCCCCTCTAGATAAATGGTTAAAACGCCAATTAGCGGAAAACGATAAGACTGAAGTGCCTTGCACGCAACGAATAGGTAAAATAAATTAAAACAATCCCAGTGTTTTTTTTCGTGGATCTCTTACTCTGAATTGTATTTACTAGCCTAGTCCAGATAAATACTGTAATTATGACGTTCACAGCCGAATACTCAAACGTCATTCAAATTTGAGCACCACTTAAGATTGCTCTGCCTCTGTTTGACATTACTCATTTGTAAGAAATGGCAATAATTTAAGCGGGACTTAAATTGAGTGGGGTTTGAGTTGCGTTTGAGTATTCGGCTGTCAATCTCTTAGTTTGCCACTGATCATATAATACTATACATTGTGCATTCTTATTGGCCGCTGATAAAGCACGTAAATATTAGACGCACTAAATAGCTAAGACCCTGAGTCGTACCAAAGATCTTAGCTTATAATTAGTTCGAAACTAAAACAACTCAATTTTCTGACCCTTTGCATAACCTAATAATTATTAAGTAAGCGACCTTATAAACTATTTAATGGTGGGCATACACGCTACCAGAAATCGTTACGATCAGACTGTACAGTTCGAACGGTACCGATAAATCGCTACATGTACGTTATAAAACAGTACAGTTTTTATAACAAACATGTAGCGATTTATCGGTACCGTTCTAACTGTACAGTATGATCGTAACGATTTCTCGTAGCGTGTATGCCCACCATTACACTTGAACAAAAGTATAGTTTATTTATTTATTGTTATTTACTAATTACAGTTGTGTGACACTCATGGTTAAGTTGTCTCAAGCGGCCACGCGCGCAACACAAGTTTTGGGCCAAGTTTCTTTTCGTTTGCGTTTCGTTCCCATTGCCAATTATCTAGTAAACAGGTTTCCTGACATGTTTATTTGGTAGGAATGGCGTTCCGCCGATTGTAACGTAAAATCCTGTCTCCGTTCTAATGGCTGTAATGGGCTGGTTCTGATTATTCACAAGAGTCCTTTATTTATGCTACGAAATGTTATACAGGGTGACTCGGAATTAGATGTTAATATTGAACAGGATGATTCAGTTAGACTATGGTGTCTATTTTTGTTACATATTTTTTAAATATCCTAATTTAATTTGTAAAGTGTTGCCGTATTTTTGTCATAGATTGTAACAACAAATAAATACGGCTTCTTCTTCTTGCCCTTATCCCACTAGGTGGGGTCGGCACAATACGGTTTTACGTTAAGCGCTGTCAAATTATGTTTATTTAGAAAAGTAACAACAGAATTGGAGCCATGAAAATAGCTAGACGGGTACCGAGAATTTTTTGTAAGTAAAATTTTTCATATTTTTTAAACTTTTATTTTTTAATAAATAAATCATAATTATATGTGAATAAAATTGATAACCGTAATAGATAGTCTACGTTCACTATCACTAGGTAGGTATTCTGTGTTCATGCTCTGATTTTTGCCGGGTCTATGAAGGTAGTGTTTTTTTTTTAATTTACGTCTTATTTTGTAACTACCTAAGTACATTAAGTTTTACTTATTCATCATACCATGAAAACTAGCACGCGTGAGCACCTCTATAAAATTAATTAGTTAAGTACCCAAAATTACTTAAAAATGGTAATTTAATACAATTGTAGCTAGGTCAAATTATTTCATAATCATGAAGGCTTTTAAGAATATTAAAAAAGCCATAAAGGTCTGACCACCAACTTAATTGGTAAGTAATGGAGTTAAAGAACATCGTATACTAATCCTATCTATCTATACTATTATAAAACTGTAAAAAAGCTAAAAAATATAATTAAAAATTTGTATCAGAATCGTTTATTTCGTAGCCCTCTTTTTCCGGATTGAAACATAGGCTATATTTTATTGAAATCAAGCACATGGATTCTTAGATACAGCTTGAACTCTCTAAACCAAAAGCAGCTTTTGGCACGAGGTTCATCGTATACTGGTTGATATTTTGGTGGAAAGTTTCGCACGCGTATGAAGTCGCGGGTATCAGCTAGTTTAATATTATAAACGCGAAAATTTGGAAGGATGTGTGTATGGACATCCATACATACGTAGTACGTAGTTGGAAGTATGTGTATGGATGCAGCCCCGGATCTAGGGGGGGCAAGCCGGGGCCCATGCCCCGGGCGGCAAGTTCAGAGGGCGGCCAAATTCACACTATATAGAGTCCTTTCCATGAAAGAAGTCCCGCAGACGCGTCGCTGTAGTCGACCTTAAGTATTATTTCTCGGGCAGCACTTTAAACAACTTTAGGCATTGAAAACAAGACTTTGATCACAGAAACCAAATAAAAACGCACTAGCATCCGAACACATTAACAGCACCTGACAACTAATTTAAAATTTAGTTTTAAAATTTAGTTCCGGAAATTTCCGCGGGACTTCTTTAATGAAAAGGACTCTACAGACGAATGGACAACTCATCATTTAACACAGATAAAATAGTAGGTACAAGTACCTATAGTCCTTTCGCCGCTATTCTTATGGCTGTATGCAAAATCAGTTAATTATCCTATAATATATCCTATACATAGAATAATTATCCCGCATAATCTTATATATCCTATCCTGTGCTGTGTATAAAATACTCGCGGGGCGGCTTTTTTAAGTTTTTGCCCCGCCTAAAAAAAATTGAAGATCGGGGGCTGTATGGATGTCCATACATACACACGTATACTTCCAACTACGTACTAGGTACGTGCGTACAAACTTACTTAGTTCATTAAGCACCGTTAAGCTAAAAACTTGGGGTGGTAGTATTTCTGGAATTGGGTTTAGTTGACCTAGACATGCGTAAAATAATCGATTTGATTTGATCCTTAGAAGATGGCACTATGGCCAAATTCAAAGAGGATTTCACATTTATGCACCTTTATTGCTCTTTTGGTATGAAACTAGATTTAAACCGGTTCACCATGTTTTGGCAATAGAACAACAAATAATCATGATTTAATCTATCAACTGGTTGGTCGGTAAATCCTGATTTACTTATAGAATAACTAAATAAATAATGTGAAATTAATTTAGTATTTATTTTTATGTACTTAACCAATATGCAGTACTAAATTTTCACTTCAAAATAAAAAGTAAAAAGTTGCATGAACACTGCCATCTATTATATTTTGATTGTAGCGTATTATAGTCTCTTTCTATTCCCCCCGCTGTCAGTTGGAAGTCGTATAACTTCAAAAACACGGGCGGTCAAATGCTGAATTGCTGAACACTGCCATCTATATTTGATTGTAGCATTTGTAGCGTATTAGCCTCTGTCTCTTTCTATTCGGGGGGAATAGAAAGATGCAGAGACTATGTTACGGGAGTAACGCAACGTTGTTGCAAGTCGCATTAGAAGTATAACTTAAAAAAAATGGTCGAGTTATTCCCGAAAAAAGCGGGACTGAGCCTGTCCCGCGCGGGACATTTAATTTAACGTCCCGCTAAAATCAGGACGTCTGTCTGGCAACACTGCTACCTACTTAAGTACTCTTATTTTGTAAATAAATACATACTTGGAACACTCTAAACTTATGGTTAAAAAAAGAATGTAAAAAAGAAGTAGGTACCTAAGTAAGTATAAGTATTTTGCTCTACAAAGAAGTTCTATAAATACCTACAAGTAACAGTGCACGTAACATACGAATCAGATAACATGAATAGGTATTCATTGAAGACAGCTCAAAGATAAGCAGCATTGTTAAGTCATTCGGAATTCCGTAAGCATCACATAACAAGCCAACGACATGAACAAACAACTCAGACATAAAACCAATCATAACCATACAAATCCAAAGGCATGTGGCAACTGCGAGACAAAAACTGGAGTCCAAGACAGTTCAAGTTCGAGATACGCTCAAAACTTTTTGTCCTTCGATTAATACCCGCCACAGTGACGTCACCAAGACAGAACTATATATAGACTGTAAACAAGTAACTGAATCACCATCTGCACATGTCTATTGGCTGTATAAACATGGAACTCAATGAATGATTGTTCAAGAATTAACGCCATAGCACGTAGCCTATGTAATTCTACCGGCCGGCGCGTCCTCATTAGAAACGCGTTCCAAAACTTAACCTTCAAAAGTTAACTCACAGTCCAACGCGGTAAAAACGCAGGTTCGGCTAATACCCGCGAGGCTGGGTGGGACCGAAGTAGCTAACATCATTCTCACAAAGTATAAACCAGTACCTCTCGCCGCGCGGAGCCGACCTCTCGTGTCGCGTATACGATCCGACTCGAGTCTTACAACTCGATAACTTATCACTGAATAATTGCATGAAGTCATCGATTAAATTAATTGGCCGAGCATACTGCACGATTTGAAACACAAGTTGTAGAATAGTTTTAAAGTTTCGACTCCACAAGTGACCGTGAAAAAGTTTGGTGTGAGCTTATTGGTTGTTTTTGTTCAACCGGCATCGGTTTCGGCATCAGGATGAATGGAACACCGGCGAGGAGGCCTAAGAGCGCATTCTCCGAAACGGTAAGTTATTGTTTGTTGTGTCACTGGTGTTTTCTTTGTCATCATCTTTTAGTTTAGTGTCCTGCCTACAGGTCCTGCCGGCAGCAATATTGTTCAGCTAAACTCATACTTTAAATTGGTTCCAACTGTCTTATTTTTATGGAATTTGTAGGTGTATGTTTCGGCATGATATAGGATCCACAAACTGAAGTAGTTGTTGATAAAAGATTCGTTTTGGAAGAACCGCAGTGATAAATACGCCAGCCCGAAGAAACTAAAACAAACTCCTCAGCAAACTACACGATCTACGAAAGTGATCATCAAAATTGGAATGCGTTTCGTACAACATAGTTATTTGCAGACTGTAAGAAGTCCCGTGTCGTAGGCCACTAGGTATGCTGTTAAGGAAATCGTTACTCAAGCATACGTCATCTGAATAGGTTATATAGGTTTGCATACAGAAATCGGTGTACGGGCCTTAGAACGGAATAGTTATTTTCTTTGAAAATGCAATACGCCTTGCCGTCTCCTTTCATGCACTACATTTTAACGGTGAGAGTAACTTTCACTCGCCTCTCTAGACGATGGTCGATACAGATAACAGTAGCACCAATGCTTCAACTCATAGCAAAAATTTATCTATGATTTGAAATGACTGGTTATTAGAGCGCAACCTACGCTTTACTGTCATTGATTCTAATTACCAAGACTGTTGACATTATAAATGCTATTTATGCAGTTCAGTTTTATGTAAAGCTTGTTCAAGTTGACGGACAAAAACCTTGGAGTTTCAGATTTGAATCGATGCATTTGTATCAAAACTTTACTCCTGGACTATTCCATGTACTCCCAAACGTCACACGTGTGTATAAACGTTTTGATATTACTTCAACAAATTCCAAGTTAGTGGCAAACTTTCTAGGATGCACTTAGAGAGAAATATAATCTTTCATAGGTAAGTGTGTCATGCGTCAAGTAAGACATCAGCTTAGTTACTTAGAAGGTAGTGGATTGGGTAGAAGCTGGTGAAAGGTTGCCAGTCAATATGACACAAGAGATTTCATGGAATCTTTTTTAACACAATATCACCTGAAAAGTGTCTATGAAACCGCCAATAAAGCAAGGTGGTCTAGTGGTCTAGTCTAGTCTACCTGTCAAATTATTTCCGAAACATAACCATAGATAATACGCCTACAGGACAGGCATACTAAGGTTGTCTGTTCAAAAGAGACATGGATGGCATTGTCTTTGGTTTGATCAGCCGAAAACGTTGCGTTCGAATTCGAACGTCTGCAACGCGACTGGGAATACATACGGTACCTAATGGGTTCCTCCTTCATGATACAAGGTTATTTATCGCTGGAATAACTGGACTAACATGTGTTGCTTAGAGGTCAACAGGACCTGTTAGACCAATAAAGTTCCGAGTGATTTATAGCTTTGTTTGCGAATCTTAGCTGCATCTGTTATTATTTACTGCGTTGGACTGTTTTTGACATGATATAGATATTTGAATACGATTCAATCACGCCATTTTATTTAGATCAAACTTAGAATAGACTTCGTTCAAGACCTTAGTCACATTCTACAGTTGCTAGAGAATCAAAAACCTCTAAAAGGATTTTATATTACGGACTCATCGTTTAGATATTTCATCCCCAAACATTTCAATTAGTAGTCTTCTTATTAGTTTCTCTAGCGACTGTAGATGACAACATTGCACATCATCACTTCTTTTGTTTTTTTTCCAAGACTGCTTGATAAGGAACTGAGTGTGCGCTATCAATGTGTGTACCTAACCTACACTAGTCCTATCTATCAGTTATTGCAAAGTGTATTGACATGTTTATGATGCTTTATCTGTGTAGCACTCATTAGTTTTTCTGCTATATTATCTAGACTGTTTTATCTCGTGCTGTCAAGGTTTTTGACCTTATGTTCTCGGAACCAGAGGTAGCCGAGGCACCGAGCTGACTCATGCAACATCTTGCGACTTGAGATCTGCAAAAGATGGTGGCATCTCAACAAAAATGCTAACTTATCCAATTTTTACTACCAAGCAATTAATAATAAAAAAATCTACAATACCTTTTTATCATCATCATTCCCCTGCTCTTATCTCACACTAGGTGGGGTCAGCACGACATGTTTTCGTCTTCCACTCACTCCTATCATTCGTCAACTATGAGTCTACTCCTCTCACATTCATATCCTCTCTAAAATACTTCTTTATATTTCTATGAAACAGTGGTGCATTAGAAGAGATCTACGCCCCCTGCCGCGATTTATGGGTATCTCCGTAATAGAAGTCAGGTGCAAGGAAGCACTGCAGTTCCCCTATTTTAAAGGCAAAACAATAGACCATAATTTAGTAATAATAGTAGGTACTTTTATGTCGTAAATGATTCGACGCTGATGTTGATAAAAAGAGAGCGTAGATAAGATAAAATACCATTTCATCATTCAGTTATCTATTATAAAGTTATAGGTAATAATTATAGCTGTTTAGAAACCATTAATGAAAATCTATGCTCCGAAAAACTAATATTTCTATGACTATATATATATATATATATATATATATATATATATATATATATACTTTTTGAAGAGCTAAGTAATGACGCGCATGCGTCAGTTGCAGTCGGTAAAGCGTATGATGCGTGTTAGGGGTTAACCACGCGAGTGACTGCTGCGGTCCGATGGACCGGACGAGTACACCGGATTAGTTTAAATCGTAACTCTTGCTGCATCAAAGCGCAGTACGTATTTAGCATTGCTTGGCTCTCAAAACATTAGTGTAACCAAATGACAGATAAATACAAACAAACCATTGGAGCAGATACTCTTCTATCCTCTCCATCTGACCATCTGTACACGAAACACGAATAAAGCCGCAATATAAAAACTCTATAACAAATCGACATCCTACAATCGCTAGAAATTGTATGGGAATGATTATTTCGGAAATGTTATTTGCAAACACTTTGATTTGGTTTCTTTTAGAGTATCTTCATCATGACAGGCGTCATGGCTCAGTCGGTAGTAGCTCTGCCTTCCGTGCTGTGGGTCGTGGGCTCGATCCCCACCGAGAACAAACATTTGTGTGTTGTAAACATAGATGTTTGTTCTGTGTCTGGGTGTTTCTATGTATTATAAGTATGTATTTACAAAAAAAATGTATGTATGTATTCTATCAGCCATCTAGTTTCCATAGTACAAGCTTTGCTTAGTTTGGGACTAGAAGGAGTTGTGTTAAGTGTCAAAAAAAAAAAAAACTTGGCTCGGGCCACTGAAACTGGACTGCAGAGACAAAATGCTTTTAGTCAAATTAAAATTCATTTTGGCTATTGACTCGATCGAAGAAGTTATCATAAAGTAATTGACCAAAGTAGGCGTAGACTGTACCACGACAGCAATCATTACTCATTGAAACAAATGAAGATAATTCAGGGAATTGAAACTTGTACTTTTTATGCGGTCAGGCAGACCACCACTGAGATGAGTGCTTGTCTATTACCTACAGCTACACCATATTTGCATGATCTACAAGACATATTGGTCCACTCTAGACTGTGACTACTTACAATTAAGATTGGCTAAACAATCGGCAGATACATTGCTCTAGCCCGTTATATCGTTCCGCTAAGACGCAATAGTAATTATTTTGAATTTGCGAAGTTGTATACTATTTAGGTCCATCCAAAACGGTTGCATTAAAATAACCAATTTAAGTTAAGTTAGTTTAAGCACACATAGGTACGAGTATGATATTGAGTTTATTCCTAGAGCGCTCTACTTTTCCTTACTCTGTGATTTTACACTGCACATACACATGTGCGACTGTGCAGTCAGTGTCTGTTGACTTGGCTCTGATACCGCGTGCACACTATGCCCATGCCGCTGCCGGCATTGATGCCGCGGACTTATTGCCACAGCAACATCGCCTTTATTCTCACTAAGAAGCTAGGGCATGAACTTGGGCCGGGAGCCGGGACAGAGGCATGTTCATGTCCCGTCTCCCGGCCCAAATTCATGCCCTAGCTCCCTAGTGAGAATAAAGGCGATGTTGCTGTGGCAATAAGTCCGGAATTAATGCCGGCAACGGCTTGGGCATAGTGTGCACGTGCACGCGGTATGATGATGACCAGACTATTATCATGATACGACACATAACCTAGGAAAAAGGGGAAAATCACTGTTGTGTAATTCACCTTGAAAGTATTTTATTCATGAACAGTTAAACAAAGTCATTTTACAATACTTGAGTCATTGGGACCGGCCCCTGATCCGTAACGCACGGTTCGGCTAATATCGAATCTCTATCTCGCCATCATCATCCGCAGCCAGACTTCACCCACTGCTGGATATAGGCCTCTCTTTGCTGGTACCACTCCTCACGACCCTGTGCCAGTCTCATCCAAGTTTTGCCCGCTATGACAGCGATATCGTCACGATAAACATACTACACGCGAGAGCAATGATTCCGGGTCACTTAAAGAATGTTAAAAATCTCGGAAACTAAAAATGATAGGTTAATGCAATAAATTGTATTTAATAGACAATGTAATACTCCTTAAATGAAGGTATTAAAACTTCTTAGTTATTGTAAAGTTATATCTTAAAAAAATCAAATTTGAAAAAGGGCCACTTTCGAAGATGGAACTACGAAATTACAGCATTTGGTTTTGCTTTTGTTTGTAATCTGTCATTTATGTGGGTATATAAACCATGTTGATAGTGCTCTATATTCATTATTCAAGCTGAAATTATGTCGCTTACGCCTGAAGAATGCACCAGAATACTTACAATGCTGGAAACCGGCCGGAGTCAGCGCGATACAGCCAGGACTGTCGGTGTGTCGCTGTCAACAGTACAAAGAGTTCTCCGACGTTACGAAGAAACTGGTTCTAACCTACGCAGACCAGGAACGGGCAGAACCAGGTGTACCACAGCACGAGAAGACCGATACTTGGTGAACACCATGCTTCGAAATCGCTTTCTCACAGGAACTGAACTCACAAATCAGTTTCGACGCCTCGGAGGAAGTAACCCAAGTGCATGGACAGTAAGACGTCGGCTTGCTGAATCTAACTTAAAACCCCTTAGACCTGCAAACGGCCCTAAACTGGAGCGTGGGCATCGTATTTCAAGACTAAGATATGCCCAGAGCCACGTAAATTGGAGTATTGAAGATTGGTCAAAAGTTATGTTCTCCGACGAATCAAAATTTATGCTCTACAAGCACGATGGAAGACACAGAGTGTATCGAAGACCAGGGGAAAGATTCAAGCAAGCATGCATCGAAGAAAAAGTAGCCTACGGTGGTGGGTCTGTACTTGTGTGGGCCGGAATTTCTTCTGAAAGTCGCACAGAGCTGGTGATCATAGAAAACGGCTCTTTAACTAGCGTAAGATATG
Organism: Eulithis testata; assembly: GCA_947507515.1. Classification (NCBI taxonomy): domain Eukaryota; kingdom Metazoa; phylum Arthropoda; class Insecta; order Lepidoptera; family Geometridae; genus Eulithis; species Eulithis testata. The sequence goes on along the minus strand of OX382198.1, from coordinate 10,190,684 downwards.
TGGAAGAAATCCTCAATGATCATGTTGGTCCATTTATGGTCAATTTAGGTGAGGATGCTATATTTATGCATGACAATGCCCGACCTCATACAGGTAGGATTGTGAATGACTACCTTCAAGAGATGAACATTACTCGTATGGAGTGGCCAGCGCGCAGCCCGGATATCAACCCGATCGAGCATGCTTGGGACGAGCTAGGCAGATGCGTAAAACAACGAAACCCTCCCCCAATCACGCTTCGTGAGCTCAAAATTGCTCTCACAGAGGAATGGGAGAATATTCCCCAAAATCGTATAAGGAACTTGGTGTACAGCATGCCAAACCGCGTAAACGCAGTAATGGAAGCACGAGGAGGCAATACGAAGTATTAAAATTCAAGAAAATCGTAATAAAGTTCAAAAATTTCATGTTTCCTATTTTTGTTTTAAGGAGAGATCAGCAGTTTTTTTCTTTATGTAATTTTGTGTTAATAAAATGTATGGTGACTCATATTTTTTTACTTTCATTTAAGGAGTATTACATTGTCTATTAAATACAATTTATTGCATTAACCTATCATTTTTAGTTTCCGAGATTTTTAACATTCTTTAAGTGACCCGGAATCATTGCTCTCGAGTGTATTTGGTAATCTACATCGGGGACAGGCCAGAATGGGGTCAAGCCAGACTAACCCATAACTTTAGCCTGCTACTGGCTACCGTAAATATGTAAGAATTTCTTTGAAATTATAATATTCCAGCAAATCTTTATTCCTACACGATAACACGAAGCAACCGTGTAATTTAACTTTTAAATTAGGTCTCGTGTTCTCAAAGAACTTTTATATTTTTATGCTAAAATACTATTATTTTACGTTTAGTTTATTATATTCTACAACTCATCTTTTTTTTACCTTTAAAAACATTAGAGAGAAACCAAATTCTTTTTTTTGTATTTATATTGTACTAAGGAAAATCACAAAGAAAGGAAAGGTCGCAGGTTCGATTCATAACCTTTGGGATGGTATATAAAATGAAACCCAATTCTCCTGAAAAAAGTAGTCAAAGTCAAGTTCCGATCTTGCTTCGATGTCAGGATGTCAAAAAATGGTATTCCTAAAAACTATTGCTAATTTTCAGTCAAGGTACCTCTCAAGGGCCTTATGTTCAGTTCGGTAGAGATTTTACTCAATATATTGGAGCATAAGGCTCTATCTATATGGCTATAATCATAAGGCTATGATCTCTAACCTACATGTCAGACTCCATCTACTTACAACTTTTCTACTTATAGCCTTGCAGTGCTTGCAAAGCACTTAGGTACCTTCTATCCTCTCAGCCCACCTTCTCCGAAACAAGGCAAAGGCACCTGTACCTACCTACCTAGTCTAAACATGTTTTGAAAGTGCCAACTCAACGCATTTTGTATGCATAGGCATTGGAATTATTAACCGTTTTCTTTAACCGGTAAGAGACTTTGTAATGTGTACTCCTTGGTAAATGGAAAAAATAAAATAAATACGTATTTAGTGTTTGAAAAAGGTATTTCTACATAATATTTGCGTGTACCTACCTACCTGCAGCTCATTTACTATAATACATTTTTTTTAAAGAGCTCGATTTTCAAAGATTGCCAGTTTGAGAATTCAAGAATTTGTAACTCTAAACTTTAAATAGGTACTGCGTGGCCTCTGATAAATTGTTCTATATTTAGTACATTTGTACATACTCAAAACTGCCACGAGTAGCCTCTCTACTAAAACTACGTCAACGGCAGCAGTGACAATGTAATGATTATTTTTTAAAAGCTCTCCATCACACACTAAGAGCCCATGTTTCTCGTTTACGATCATATTCGCTAAAGTCCACTGCAAAAATCTCCATAATACATTTCAGGAAGAACAATTTATCTATCTCATACATTGTCTACGCTATCTCATCTCATACATTGTCTACGCACAAAAGCCTCCCATCCAAAAAGCTATAGAAAGCTTTCTTCTCGCTATCTTCACAACACCATCAGTCTATCTGATGCAGTACCAGTTGATACCCTATCAACCTGTATTGGTCCACTACTGGTCCTACGTCCAGCAGTGGACCGATATAGGTTCATGGTCTCTCCCAAGATGCACCATTGAGCCCGAACTTCGGCTCTTCTCATCTATAGCCAGCTACATTTCCCAGATTATCGCCCCATCTCGCCGGAGGACGTCCTACACTACGCTTGCCTAAACGTGGTTTCCACTTGAGTACTATTATACTACTATATAGGTATTTTGCTCCAACGATTATCGGTTCTACGGCAAACATGGTTGGCCCACCATTTCAGCTTGCAAATTCTCTGAGCTAAATCGACCACGCTGGTTCTCTGTCAAATAACTTCGTTTCGGATTCTATCCTTGACAGAAATTCCAATCATAGCTCTCTCCATAGCTCGCTAGCCCTTCTTTAATTAAAAGTAAAAGTTAAAAAGTCTCACACGGAAACTAGTTATTGAATAAAACTCGATCCACTTTCACTTTGAATCCAAATTGACTGCATATTGTTTACCATACGGATATTACTATGATACTAAACTGAAAGTGTTGAAGAGAAAATACAATCTCTACGACAGAACCCTGGAGGACGTTTTATTATTATTTCAAGTAGCAATAAGGTTGATAGGTATGTAACCATAAGTAGAGCGCTTGTAAGTACTTTTAAGGTCAATAAAAAAAATAACCCTTGTCCTCACAAACCTCTCGAAATAGACTCGAACTTTTGAAAAACTAACGATGCACCCATTACATTTTACATTCACTTGGAAATGTCAGTAGTTTTGTTACTAACTGTTCCATCATAGTCATCCGTAAATTCCGTAACACGATATTTGCAATTTCAATTCGCAACGCAAAATTTCTGATGAGTTATTTTGCGTACAATTCAGTTCCATATAAGCCGACCGAAGCTGAAATTTTAATGCAAACAGTTCAAAATCTATAAACTGCACTATTAGATTTCCCGGAATTCACCGAAAAGCTGATTGGTTATCTGCGAAATGTGCGACTGACAACCTAATAATGCCCGTAGCGCAATAGATAAACCCATTGTTGTACTGTACTACAGGAATTATTCTGACGATCCTCAGAAAATGAACTCATAGTTTCCGATAGTTTCTCAGTTACAAAACTAAATAATATAAGTATTGTTAGCACTTACGTGTGATTTTATAATAATTTGACTGAAAGTTGAACGTAATTAAAATTACCTCCTGCAAACCAAAACGAAGTTGACAAACGTCAAAGTTCAATTTGAAAGTTGATCGAAAGTAGACGCGCTTCGGTCAACTCTCAGGAAACTTGTTAGATAGAATACGTGAATTGGATTTAGTGGGTTTATGCTTTATTATGTAATGATCATTTAATTCACCGGTAAGAAATTATTATTATGAATTTTATGATACATCTAATAAGATGGACGGTCCATATCAGCCTAACTGGGGCGTAATCAGAGCGATTCTGCAGCTTGATCGTGCATTGGAAAGCGGTGCAACCAGGCCACCTGTAACGGAATCCACGGACCGGTTCAAATGTGATTTGAAGTCTGTGAGACACCTACAGCGCAGGATGGATATCCTGCGCTGTAATTCGCCGAATTCGTATTTAAAGCTCAAGCGTTGATTCGGACTCACCAATAGATTTTTGACAGTTTTGTAGGAATAGTCGTTTATCCTAAATGTACGCCTAAAATGTCTAAAATTGGTATATCTATGTCTAAACTGTTGATGAGAATATGAGCCCTAATTGAGTTGCATTGCAAAATATCGAATGGTTATATTCTTATGAGAACTCTTGTCTCTATGACTCCGAAGTAAGAGTCCAAAACCAAATATAACACAGCCAACCTCAAAAAAATTAAGATTGCCTATTACCCAAAAGATGTAAAATAAGATAAATCGACAACGCCAAAAAGCGATTCGTCAAACCGGTACGATTTCTTTACATCTTCAAATACGAATCAACTCGAGGCGTGGTATACATTTTTTTGAGGATTATGTCCATCATAAAGTCCGCAGTGCAGGCAGAGTGCGTCGAATATCGTAAATTATTAGATGTGGCTCATTCATAAGGTTGCTGGAAGCTGCCAAAAAATCTGATTAAAAAACAATAATCCTAACTTCAGTTTTGGCAATATTCTCACTATTAATACAAAAAAACTATCCTTTTTCGTTTTCATACTTTTTGTGCGCAACGCGGTGCAATGAAAATGAAAGAGTGAAAGAGTCTGGGGCAAAAATGTATTGAGCATACATCATAATGTCATTGTAATAATATGTAGCAACATACTTTTTATTAAAATAAAGTTAAATTTATGCAAGTGGAGATCCTAAATGCCCAAATCGTTTTTAAGTGAATATTTCGTCAAAGTAACTCGATTTTGATTACCAATCTGGAATCGGGGCTACTGTGTAGGTAGGTATATTTTAAGTAAAGTAAAAAAAATAAGTGGGTTAAAATCCTAAGTACTTACATCACAATCACATTTAGGTACCTACCTAACCCACATATACCTGTTACTGACATAGGTCTATTATTAAAAACCAACCCAAAAACTAATTGTATTATGCTATTTTTCCTCATTTGACCACTCACACCAGAATAATATATAAAAACTGGTGCAGGTAAATAAATAACAATCGATTTTAAGAATTCCTTGATGTCATAGGCTCAGTTCTAAATACCCAAGTTCACAACTGGGTTTTCCTCATGAACACAATTCAACGGTTATGGTTTAATTTTAGTAACGAATGAATAGTTTCAGAATCAATACTCAATACATTTATTGCTTTCATATAAGTAAGTAGTTTATATTTTAGCCAATTCGTACCTTCCATTGTTATGCTAATTTTAAATTTTCTTCCCAATTCGTACTTTAAGTAGTACTGTTGTGTTATTCTGTGTGTACAGTCGAAATAAAAAGCCATTTGTGAAGATAAAAATATATGGAGGCATCATCTCTTAACCCTTGACATATCGGGAAGGTACATACATTCACTTTATTAGTCACAAATATCACAATCAATAATGCCTGGTTTACACTTTGTTAAGTATCAAGCGCGAGTGACAAGTGCAAGTGTTAAGCGATGAGTAAAATCAGCGTGTAAAACGCATACGCTGTTAAGTGAAGAGTGCAGGTAACAAGTGCAAGTGTGAAGTGAAGTGATTAGAAGCCGTGTCTATTTTACTGTTAAGTAGCTTGCACCGCACACCCGCGCTCTCCCCACGCTCGGAGCGTCGCCCGAACTTGGTGCGCTGTGCGCTTATACGTATAGGTACGGGAATTTTTTTGAGCAATAATTGCTCGGCAACACGTATGGATCAATCTGGAGTAATAATTAGCAGAATTAACTATGTGAACGTTCTAAATACCCTTAACACTTGACACCAAAAAACATGTTAACTAATCACTAATCACTTATCACTTCATACTTGCACTTAACAAAGTGTAAATCAGCTATAATACTCATCAAACTACCTTCAATTCAAAAACCTTTCTCTTGGCAGCAAGATCGTATCGACATTTCTTGGTAAGTTACCATAGGTTTCCATTTATGTACACAAACCTTTATTTAGGTAGGTACTTACTTGTAGCAACTAAGCTCAACCTTGTCGGTTCATTTCTTTGAGAAAATATAAAAGAATCTTCTTTATGTGTCTTCATTTAGAAAATATACATCGTGTTCTTAGATAAAATAACCGGCAGATATAACGAAGATATTGTACTTTATAAAAATATATGAATCTTGTCGTACCACAGAATATTAGTAAAAGTATAAGTTCAAAATAAAAGTTTTATAAACATCCGAAGCCAATATTTTTTAAAAAGTTTACTCTGAAATACTTATCACGAAATAGAAGGAGCATTGGGTTTAACCTCTATATATAGCGTAATTATATGTACCTACCTGCTTACAGATAGATTTAGAATAAAGTCTTATGGGAATGGCTGACATAGGTACGTGTACTTAACTTACTTGTGACTATAATTATCCTCTTTACATAAACAATCGAACAGAAGTATTCCGCCTGTTTACCACAAAAATAGGGACAAATTGGTGTGGGAATGTGACCGCTGCTGGCTGATGAAGAGGACGTGAGTGGCATACGTGACACATAACCAACCAGTAGGTATTAGCTGTACAGTGCTTGGATTCTCTTATCTTTCCGACTTCAACAGTCATCATCATCATATAACAGTCTGTAGATAGAAGTCCACTGCTGAACTAAGCAACCTAGTGTAATGTGAAATGAACTACCATTTAAGATTTCTCTTCCCCAGGGTAGAAAATTTCTATCAACACGGACTATCGCTTGTAGAAAACTGATTAGAAAGCTGCCCATACACTGTTGTCAATGTTATTGTGTCTACACTTACCAACGTTGGCCATATGAAGCATTGATCTAGAAAATATGTGAAGTCATAAAATACGATGTAATTTGAATTCTATGTGTAAGATAACAGAGTTCACATAACTGGTGTTGGTCATGTGTGTTTTCCATACGGGTAACTTGACGAGTGTGACACAATTCACTGTTTATATAAGGACGATTGAGTCCCTATTGGTAGTTGGCAATCAGCGCGAGTACACGACAATGTAAATACGAACGAAATAATGAATTTACTGACGTGTGGTGCTTACAAGGTGGTAAAATAAATAAGTCTACGATATATAAAGTAATAAGCTTGGCCATAGTCTTATCCCGTAGGACCACGGTTTCGCTGGACCACGGTTCAAAATTACCTGACAAAAAGTTCCGCTGGGCCACTATTTTATAAAATGTACTTTTGGAAAGGAAAATGCTAGGCGTTATAAAATACAATCTAGCCTTGATAATCACATTTTGTTCCAAATTCAAATTCAAATTCAAATCGTTTATTGCACTTATGTTGTTATAAAGATGTTGTACAAAAGTAGTGTAGCAAACATAAACCCTGTTAGGGCACAGCAATTTGTTGAGGTGTAGGTACATAGGCACTAGGTGGCATATTTAGGTATCTGAGATACAAGATACAATTTGCAAAAATAATTGTTACAAATTAGTCTTAACTGTAGGAGGCATTTTACAACTTATATATCTTTTACAGGTATCATAAAACTTAATACTTAATATTTTGTATGTCTAAGTTTATCTTACCTATATAATAATTTAATATTGTACTTTTTATAATATTATATTAGAAATTACTCATAAATATGGCCTATTGGGTATTATTTCTACTCTCTGCAAGGAATTCTTGCAGTGAGTAGAAACAGTTTTGGATGAGAAACTTTTTTAAGAGAGTTTTATATCGATTGAGGTTTTCTTCATTTTTTATATCAGTAGGGATGTTATTATAAATGTTTACTGACATTGAATATGGACCGGTGTGGAAGAGTTGTAGATTTGAGGAGGGAATAGCTAATCTATTTTGCTGTCTTAAGTTTTGTGGGCGTTTATATTGTTCAAAAAGGTTCATGTTCTTTTTGACAAATATGCATGTTTCTAAGATATAAATACAAGTGAGGGTTAGAATGTTGTACTTTATGAAATAGGGTTTACAGCTTATCATTCCATCTAAATTATATATTATTCTCAAACATCTCTTTTGTAGAACAAACAGTTTCGAAATGTCGGTACTATTTCCCCACAGAACAATGCCGTATTGGAGCCACGCATGTGCATAAGCATAGTAGGCGCAGGTAGCAGTTTTTATATCTGTAGTTTTTTTTAATTGATATAAAGCGTATGTGAATCTAGACAGCTTGGCTGAAATATTTTTAATATGGGTTTTCCAATTGATGTGTGAGTCTATGTGAATTCCTAAAAGTGGGTAAGTATTAATGCATTCCAGAATGATGTTATTAAATGAGAAATTAATGCTGAGGGGTTTTTTTTGATACGGGTGAAATTGTATAATTTTTGTCTTTTTAAAATTTAGTAGAAGGTTGTGGTCATTAAGCCAGCTCATTATTTTGGACAGGTTGATTTCGAGATTATCGTTTAAGTCTATACCAGATTTGCTGGGAATTACTATTGAAATATCGTCGGCAAATAAAGTACATGAACAATCTATAATTTTTGGCAAATCGTTTATATATATTAAAAATAATATGCATCCTAACACACTGCCTTGTGGAATGGATTTAATCATATCAGTTTGGGTTGACTTCACTTTAGTTATATATCCTGTGTTGCTATTATAGTATTCAATTTCAACATATTGCTTTCTATTTTTTAGGTATGAATTGAACCAGTCATATACTAAACCCCTCACACCTATACCATAAAGTTTTTCAAGTAGGATACTATAAGACACTCTATCGTAAGCTTTACTCATGTCTAGTAAAATTCCAACAGCATAGTTTTTATTATTAATAATATCTAATATAGCGTGAATATATTTATAGACTGCTAAAGAGGTAGATCTATTTTTTCTGAAACCATTTTGACATTCGCTGAATATATTAAATTTTTCACAGAAAGAATAGAGCCGACATGACATTGCGCTTTCAAATATTTTAGAGAAAGTGGGTAACAGGGCTATTGGACGATAGTTATTACAATCACCGTGATCTTCTTTTTTATAAAGGGGTTTGATAACTGATATTTTTAATTGGTCTGGAACGGTTCCTTCTTCAAAGGATTGATTTATAAGGTGCGATAGGGGTGTAGCAAGTTTTTCTGCACACTTTTTTATAAGGAAGGGGGGTAACTCGTCATGTCCAACGCTCCTTTTATTCTTGAGGTTGTTTATTAATTTAAAAGTTTCTTTTGGAGTCACTGGCTGTAAATACATTGAATTTTCTGATTTTGACAACACAGGTCGACCGTCTGGTGCTGATGAAGTGTTGTTATCTCCTACTGTAGAAAAAAAACTATTGAAAGTATTGGCAATTTTTTCAGGATCTTCTATTATTTTATTATTTATTTTTAGTTTTATATTTTTTGAACTCTTTAAAGGGAGTTTATTTGTTTGTTCTTTTACTATACGCCACATAGTTTTAACAATGTTATCTGATTTTTTAATTTTTTGATATTTACTAGTTTTTTTGATGTAGCTACCGTTTTTTTAAGAATTTTTTCATAATTTTTATAGTTCGTATTTAGAATAGGATTATTAATTTGTGATATTAAAATTTTTAGTAATCTTTTATGTTTACAAGACTTTTTTATGCCGTTTGTTAGCCATGCTTTTTTCAATTTATTTTTTATTTTTATTTTAACTTTAGGTATATGAATGTTTAATAGTTGTGTTATGGAGTCGCTGAATAAGTTGTAATTTATGTTTATATTTTTATCGTTTGTTATTATTTTTTCAAAATCTATTTTTACTAATTCATCTATGAAAGATTGTACATTTTTTTCATTAAAGATGCGTTTTTCTATAAACCAATTTTTCCTTATCTGTTGTTTATTTATTGGCATACTAACATGCACTCCTTTATGGTCAGAGAAGCCATATTCTTTGACTATTATTTTAAATTCTTTTTTTTTGAAGTTTGTAAATATAAGATCTATGCATGAGGATTTTAGGTTCTTATTATCTTTGGATGTTTTTATTCTAGTGGGTTCTTTAACGTTTTGATAGAAGTTGAAGCTATGCATCAAGTCTAATAGTGTTGCTGAAATTGAGTGGTCTAACATATCTACATTGAAATCTCCCCCAATAATAATATCTTTTTTGATATATTTTTGTTGTAAAAGCTGCAAAAGTTTTGTTAGGGATTCGTAAAATAAATTGGGCATTCTCTTTCTATCTGGCCAATATAAGTTGATTATAATAAGATCTAACTTAGGTATCTCTATCGCACATACTTCTATTAAAAATTCTATGGTAAAAAGTTGGATATCCTTAAGTTCTAAGTACTCTATTTCTTCTTTTAAGAATATACACAGTCCACCACCTTCATAGTTTGAACGGCAATAGGATGTCGCTAGTTTATATCCGTCGATACAGAGTAGATCTTGTTTTGATGTTGTTACCCAGGTTTCTGACAAGCATAATATATGTATGTCTTTATCATATTCTGTAGCTTCTTCTATTAGGTGCCGTTTATTGCATAAACTTTGCATGTTTTGAAAGAGACCATTGATTTTATTCTCTAAAAAAACACTTCCGGTGATGGTTTTGCTACTTTCTCAGACACTTGGTTGCAGTCTGATTTCTGGTCAATCAATTGATGTTGAATATTATTAGACAATTTCATTCCAATATTTGTTTTTGGGGGGCTTTGAGATGCTGTTTGTGGAGATCTAGTTGTTTCGATGTATTCCTTTCCGTCTATTATCAGTTTGTTGTTTATAATGTTGGCACGTTGGCCATTCCTTCGAGCTTCAACCAGTTTTCCAATCATTTTTTTTCGGTTCTGTAGTGATTCAACGTCTAGCACTTCTGAGACTGATAGTCCAGTGTTCCTGAAGTACTGGCGGTTTCGCAGTATATGTTTAGTCATATTTTTGCTAAGTAATTCTATCACTAGAGGTCTTCGGTTCCCTCTTTTGCCCAGTCTCTTTAGGTCTTCTATGTATCCCATTAGGTTAACATTTAGTATGTCTTGAAACAGGTGGATCAGTCTATTCCGGAGTTCATGTTCATTTTCTCTTAAGTTCTCATCTAGACCATAAAGGACCAGTTTTTTAGTATTATCAGATGAAAATTCTTTTTGGAGTAGTGGTTCTGTACTGCTCGGTATTTGTTTTTGTATCTCTTTGATTTCTCTTTGTAATTTTAGGTTTTCCTCTTGTAGTACATGGATAATTTTATTTGTTTCTTCTAGGGTTTCTTTCAGCGACTTTTGTTCTGTTGATAAGGTGTTTGTTTTATTTGTCAGTTCTTGTTTCAGTTGTATTATTTGGTTTGAGGTTGTGGAAATTATCGTTGTTTTTACTTCATCCAAAATAGATATTTTAATATTTTCAAACTTTTTATCCAGTAGAGCTTCTATTTGCTCAATTGTTACCATTTGACTTAAGGGTGTTTGTGGTTGAGTTATTTGAGGAGGGATATTTACATTTACAGGGTCTTGTGTATCACCCAACTCATTTATATCATCATCAGATGATGTATCATGGGATGTGTATTTTTTTTGTCTTCTAGGTTTTCTGTTTGGCAAATTCAAGCTAGTCGTTTGTCTTTTGGCTTCTTTTAAAGTTGTTGAAGCCGATGCAGCGAGTTTACGACTTGGAAATATTTGTCTTTGTGGACGAGTAGATATCGGGCCAATAGGGGTATTGATACTGTTCTGTTGCTGCTTTTTGTTTAAGCATTTCAGGCATTCCCAACTTGTTCTATCCATTGTGTTGTAGAATCGTGTAAATGACACATTAGCACACTCTATATCATAATGATCTTTGCACATAATACAGGTAAGGTGTTGTCTTTCTGGGATGCTTTGTAGACATTTAACGCACGTCAATGCCATAATTTCGGTCTGACTCCTATATTTTGGCAGCAGGATAGTGTCGTGGTGCCGTGTATATTTTGAGAAGTATTTGTGAAATTATAACCTCACTTTTTTTGTGATCTCGAGTCCGATCTTCACAATTTTTGTTGTGATGGTAATGTTTTGCACTTTACACATGTGAAAGCACTCATAAAAAGAATTCAAGCACCCTTTCATAGAATGATTGACACATAATAATTGTTTATTTTGTCGGAAGTTTTTTAAGTTTTTTTGTTTTCAAATAATTCGGTAGTTCTGCACTTTAGGTTGAAGATAATACTTCCCCAACTAATTTATGCACTGTTTGATATGATGGAGATAGTATTTTTATTATTCGAATAAGGAAAATCTATTTAAAACATTTTATTTGTAAAGACACAGCAAGGATAATGTTGTCCCTGCTAGCGCCACCTAGGTCGTCTCTTTTGTACCTTTGTACCTTTGTACCTTTGTACCTTTGTACCTTTGTACCTTTGTACCTTTGTACCTTTGTACCTTTGTACCTTTGTACCTTTGTACCTTTGTACCTTTGTACCTTTGTACCTTTGTACCTTTGTACCTTTGTACCTTTGTACCTTTGTACCTTTGTACCTTTGTACCTTTGTACCTTTGTACCTTTGTACCTTTGTACCTTTGTACCTTTGTACCTTTGTACCTTTGTACCTTTGTACCTTTGTACCTTTGTACCTTTGTACCTTTGTACCTTTGTACCTTTGTACCTTTGTACCTTTGTACCTTTGTACCTTTGTACCTTTGTACCTTTGTACCTTTGTACCTTTGTACCTTTGTACCTTTGTACCTTTGTACCTTTGTACCTTTGTACCTTTGTACCTTTGTACCTTTGTACCTTTGTACCTTTGTACCTTTTTACCGTTCATCGGGAATTTATAGGAAACAGACGCGGCGCTATACAAACATGGCCGCTTCGAATGTTTCTGCTAAAATCTCTAGCTGTCAAAACGAAATTATACACTAGTTGAGATGACGTCAAAATCACATCGAGAACTCGATTCACCAAACCAGTTTTCAGCCGGGCATCACCCCTTTAGTAGATTAAAATCTCCACCGGACTAACCGAACTGAGCTAAAGGCCCCGGTCGCTTGTTTAGCTGCCTATGTCTACAACCACTTACCATTGGATATGGATAAGTAAGCCGTATCCTGGTTTATCGACATTGTTGTCGACTGACATTTAGACCTACTATTTTAAAAAGGTAAAAAGCCAAAAACGAAAATTAAAGATAATTAATGGATAAACTAAATATGCAGATCTACTAAAGAAACGATCCTGATTCCGAAAATCGAGTTTGTCTGTTTGTTTGTTCGCGGATCACGCCTTAACTACTGGACCAATTTCAATGAAACTTATACCATTCAGAAACCTTTTTTCCGGATTGACACATAGGCTATATTTTATTGTAATCAAAGACGTGGATTCTTAGATACAGCTTGAACTCTCTAAACCAAAAGCTGCCATTTGCTACGAGGTTCATCGTATGCTGATTGTCAGATATTTTGGTGGAAAGTTTCGCATGTGGAAAGTTGCGAGTATCAGTTAGTTTTTAATAAAAACGTGATGGTCGAGTGACTGACGATTCCAATAAAAACGTGACCCCTCATTTTATGGGACGATCCTTTTATACCGTCAAATAACCCACAAAAGGGTTCATTCAATTTCCATATTATGCTGACGTTATACCCATCTGGGGTTATAGGTATCAACTAGTTCAACAGAGCAGGTGACCTTTTAAATGATAACTATGTAATTAGAATGTTCAGGGAATGCCTGAATTATGAAAATTTAATCACGTTGCAGTTTATGAGACTAAAGTAGATATACGTATCTTTTTTCATTTCAAGTAAAGGTACTTAGCATTTACGAGAAAGACTGCACATTGTATTTAGTACCTACAGGCATTCATAAACGCTACGGGGAACTCGGAGTATCAGACAAGAAATTCTATGATTCTAATGAAAGTACTATTCTTTGACATCTTATCGTCTCGTATGGCATTGAGGCAAAATCGGAACATAGCCGCTTTTTATCAAAGAGAATCGTTTCATAGTAATTGGGGACAGCCGCAGGTGCCAATTACGCGGACATGACTATTTTTCAGAGGAATATTTCACAGAAATCGAGGCACGTTGTTGGGATGAAAATATACTTAACATCTCTGAATTTTTACGTATTTCTGCAGGCAAATATTGTTAAAGCTGATGATTCGAAAGACCCGTCAAACATTCCGAAAAGCAAATTCATAACTCCATCTTTTAGAATCTGGCGCAACATTCTACAATAGTAGGTGTGTGTAGCGGGGTTTGTCCTACTCAGTATGAGTTTGAAACTGTCCAAACTAGAGTAAAACATGCGCCAAACAAGTGGCCGTGGCCAGCGAATAGAAATTAACTTTCCAAGTGTACCAAAGTAACGAAAATAGTAAAACGAAATAGTGTAGTGTAAAGAGTGAGCGAAGAACTGTCAAACTAATTTAAGAACTGTCAAAGTCAGTGCATACGAGAAAGCAAAAACCGTTCACTGGCTACTAAGTAGGTAGAGCTACCTTCGCTAAGTGAAGCTTTATTCATTTTGCAGAAATATAAACTTGGATCAACCTTGCAAATAAATTATTCCCGTAACAATAGCACTTGGAGTAGATGTAGATAGGTGTAGATACTCCAAGCATTGCTAATAGATGCAAATATTTCAGCCATTCTTCACTTGAATATGCAACTAATATAATCAGTTCAGAGTAAACAGGATCATTTATAAAAAAAACATGTGTGCAATTCACACGTGGTAGAAGTGAAACCTTCAAAAATTTTGGCTTCAAGATAATGAAACGAATGTAAAATTTCATCAGGTAGGTAGGTAAACGTACGCTATGCAATGCAGTAAGTAGGTAGGTAAGTATAAAATCTTGTAAGTAAAAATAAACATTCGACTTAGGTAGTCAATTGTGACTATACTTGAATCTGTGTCACTAGAAGCACCTCGGGAAGCTTGTACTAACTTTTAAATAATCTGTTACGCAAAATATAAGTGTAATAGTAACTAGTAGCTCATCTGTCATCTGTCGCTTTTTTCGTTTCATGGACTTTCAAATCACAACGGTGCTAAAGAAGTTTTCACTTCAAAACTGAATATACATAGTTGGAACCAGACTGGCGAAACTCTCGAACTAGACTCGTGCTTTCGAAAAACGAATAATGTATGAATCGGGGGTCAAAATTTGAATCACGTTTCATACAAAACGAGATTTTCAGTGTGTAGTTTTGGTAGAATGGGAGTCCCACTTCTTCTTACGTAGGAACTACGTATTACATATTCTTTGGTTGGAACTATAAATGTGAAATAAATTGTGCTTGATACACAATTAGCTAATAGCATGTATGGTTTCCGAGATAATGGTATCGATTCGCTTGTTGCATTTTTCTAAACTAACCTAATTTGACAGCACTAAAATTATAACCGTCCTTGTCGTTTCAGTTTATGAGAAAGGGACGGCAACATTTTTAGTGCTGTCAAATAAGGTTAGTTTAGAAAAATGCAACAAGCGAATCGATAGCAATATCACATAATATTCAAGTTATTATAGATGACCCGGAATGTTTTGCTCTAGAATGCATAAAAATCTAGTATTCTTAGTTATTGAAAATAGAACGACTTAGTGACGATTCGGACAAAATATTTTGGGACAAATTCTCCCAATCGTCACTTTTGATTTTAATAATTTTTGTTGTGACGATTCGGAGAACGAACCACTGACGGGTAAAGTTTACGGCAACTTTTGAAAGTCTTATACATAGTGTATTTGGTCCAGTGACCATTATTATTATTTCAATTATTTACCAATCTCCAAGTGATTTGTATTTCAATCTATCCTGTAGTTATTTTTATTTATAAAAATTACATAAAAGGTGTGCATGTGTAACCTATTGAGAATGAGGTTATTTCCTTACAGTTTTACTATGGTGTTTGCGCATCGCATTATCCATTTTCAGAAGTGACCGTACTTATTCAAATAAGTTGTGTAAAATCAATATTGACACCTCAATTGGCCTTCACAACTTTATGTTGCGTACAGTCAGAGAAAAAAAAATTACAGTTCTACCCTTGGTATTTTCAACTTACTATTTATATTTTACTGTTTCTGCTTACTGTTTTTTAATTATATTTTTTTATTTTTTTTTGCATGCCATCTATCTTTTCCAAAAATATTTTTGTAACTTTTTGCACGTTTCGTAAAGCACGCTGTGTTCACTGTTTTTAGAAACTACGCCGTGAATGATTTTTGTACACCATGATCATTATTAAGTTAAAAAGCGTATGTTTCAATTTGTGAACCTATTAATAAAAAAAAAATATTTATGTACCTATACCTTATCTAGTAAAGCGAGAATTAAAAAAAAACACATATTTCACATTTGCGTCATAGTCCATCTTCATCGCTTCTTCTGAAGGTCGAAATGGTAAAAAAACTAATTCGCCAATAATAATTAGTAATTAATTATGATTACACAAAACAAATGGCTATAATGTAATGGACTAGGTACTCCCCGAGTTCCGCATATCACGAGTCGCCTTTCTTGCATTTTTGAGTTCTCATCCCACTTTTTTCCCCGACAGTACCTACTCCTACACTAAATGTTATAATTTCGTATGAAGTCATCGGTTTGACCACAGAATAGTTAACAGTCACTACTCGGCCTACACTCAGTATTGTGTCGCGATTCTGTTTAATCAGATGCTGTGTTCATGACTGTACTTGGTTAAACATACCCACTGACTAGGTACTTACTTATTGTCAACAAAGATTTTAAATATTGAACTACATAGGTATCGATGGGATAGTTTCGTTCTTTACGTGTTACGCAACTTCAGGAAAATTTTAAAAAGGAATATAACAAAATATATAACCGGTGTCCCATTAATAGAATGTATATAGGTATACTTTTTCTAATGCCCTTAAACGCATAGTGTCTGTCAGTGAAACCTCGAGCGTACCTACTTATTTTTCAATTTAGGTCCAGGCTCTATAAAATTGTGCCCATTTATCTTTGTAAGATACCCAATTGTAATTTTTGAAAAAAATATACGTAGCGTAATATTTTTTTCAACACACTTGCTCATAAAGTGGCTCTATGGTCACCACAATTAGGCACAGAATAACACCCATAATCAAACTGTGACTTTTTTTTAATTTTATTAGTTGAGTTGCTTTAAGATCGTGTTCAATAGAAATAAATTAATGTTACTATTGCTTGCTCATTTCATGCAACTTCTTATTTAAATAGATAATTTTAACTCGTACATGTTTAATAAATAAAACTTTCACTCAAATATAACTTTTGTTTTCTCTGTAATAAAAGAAAACTTTAAATTCCCCATTTTGTACGTGGCAATAGGCGCGAACACTATGCGCGGAAAATAAAAAAAAACCTCATCCCTTTAGCCTATGGCCGATCACTTATGAGAAAAACATAACGTAAGACTAGGCGGTATGGTTCTAAACTATAGCCTGCTCCGAGGAGCGAAAAAAAAAAAAAAAAAAAAAAACTATGGCCGATCGCAATGCGCGCGCATAGGAAAACTGAATAATTTTTCCCGCCACAACTCGTTTTCACTGTTGAAATTATAGTTATTTATTAATTAAAATGTCTACAAGTACTAGTTACGAAGAAAATGATTTATATTGTACACCGCCCGATATAAGATGTGAAGCCTAATGTTATGGAAAGTTTACTACCTGCAATGAAAACTCCAAGGAAAAAATTTTTCCTTGGAGTTATTTTAACACACTTGTGAATAAAATAACAATAAAAACTCATTTAATGAGTTTTTATTGTTATTTTATTCACAAGTGTGTTGAAAAACGTCGCATGATACACGTGTGTATTGATGATTACCGTCCTCGGCTCTCTTAAGAGATCCTATTCCTAAGAGATCAATGGCGCCTCGGCGGTAATCACCAATGTTACACACTAGTACCATAATGTACTATTTAAATTATGGAATTTATATTGAAATCTCTTCACTTGTTCCACGAATGTGGCGACACAGTGATTTGAATATGAATGAACGTGTTTCATGAATCTAAATTCAAGACAAAATATGACAATACAGATAAAAAATATGAGAGAAAAGTAATGAAAATGAAAATAGTAAGTAACTAATAGTTCGCCCCGAACTGAGATCTCGTGATGGTCGGAGGTTATAATAAAACCCAAACAATTTTTATTGACCAATGGTTGCAATAAACTTTGCAAATCGCATCGAAATTGCCGTCTAGCTAAGTACCAGTCTTACTTGAACTACAAAATCATTAAAACTCCAAGAAATGTTAGCTCACGTTATACTGGGTTTTCCAATTTTATAATTTTTATAACAACTCAAAAACTATTAGACCTAGAATCAAAATAAAAACGGTTTTGGAATGTCTAAACAAAACCCTATCATATGACACTCCACTTGATATTTTTGTACGACTTTTCTTTTCTCTCCTTGGACCCTCATAACTTCACGACCCCTTGACCGATTTACTTCATTTAACAAACCAGTAAAACTTAAGAGTACTATCCGTATACCTACCAAATTCTGTGAAGATCGGATAAGCGGTTCAAAAGATCTCGAAGAGCAAACATACAAACATACAAAGCATTTTTGTCTAAGTTGTCACAATAAATGGAGTTTAAATAATTGAGATAAAATGTGAGGCGGTGCACGGAAACACAGTATCAGAAGTTTCCATTGCGATTGGTTCCAAAAGAGATGTCACATTCACCACTGAACACGCTACAGTTGTATTGAGGCTACAGTCTAGGCACAGTAAATTAAAGCCAGCAGTCAAAAGAACCAACAAAAACGGTTTAATAGGAGGCTTATAGTAGATTATTATACAAGGGGATAAAGCAGTGTCTTCTGTCGCGGGTGACGATTTAAATCGCGAGCGTAACGAAGGACTCGAAGTTTACTCCCGAGCGTAGCGAGTCCTGAGAGTAGCGAGGGATTTAAGTTCACCCAAGACTAAGACAGCTTTATCACCGAGGAAAATACTCTACTTTTCGTACCATTTGCGAAAAAATTAACACAATAATAATATGAGATAGCATTTTAGAACATTAACTTATTTATAAAAATAGATTAAAATAAACTTAACGTTTATGTATTTGAAGAAAACAAAAACGCGGCATTTTCCTATACTAATATTTTTTTGTCGGAAAAGCAAAGGCATCAAGCTCATACGGCCTGCATAATAAATGCGTATTCCTTTTTCAAAAAGATGTATAATGCTTTGTATACAAACTCAATGGTGTAAACACAGATGTAGTTCAGTATAAATTGTATTCCAAATTTAAATCACTTTCTCCCCCTAGGGGATGAAAGAAATCCAGTACAATTTTCTCTCCCTGTTTTTAACAGATTAAAAATGACTATTGTTATGTTCGCTTTTTGTGGCATAGAATGTCACTTTTTTGAGCAAGTGGTACGAAAAGGTATTTTTTAACCAACTATCATCATCATATTCATATCTATCTATCTATACTATTATAAAACTGTAAAAAAGCCAAAAACTAAAATTAAAGTTATGGATAAACTAAATATACAGATCTACTAAATAAACGATTCTGATTCCGAAAATCGAGTTTGTCTGTTTGTTTGTTTGTTCGCGCATCACGCCTAAACTACTGGACCAATTTCAATGAAACTTATACCATTCAGAAGCCCTTTTTCTGGATTGAAACATAGGCTATATTTTATTGAAATTAAAGACGTGGATTCTTAGATACAGCTTGACCTCTCTAAACCAAAAGCAGCCTTTGACACGAGGTTCATCGTATGCTGGTTGACAGATATTTTTTGGTTGAAAGTTACGCACGCGTACGAAGTTGCGGGTATCAGCTAGTCTCTTCAATAAAATGACTTGTGTATCAACTCAACTCATCTATAACGCCTGAGGAGGAAACAGTGAGCTCTTCCAAACGGTTATTTAATTTACCTGCAGTTTTTTGCTACCGCAAAGCTGCGTTTTTATTGATCTGTTTAAATTACATTCTTAGTTGCGTCTGTACGGTAAATTATACGGCTATTGCTGAACCAAAGACTTCTTTTGGTAGGATTGGTCCTTAGGATGGATGGATTTAAGAAGTGGACCCACCGCGATTTTTGATGTTAGTTTTTTGAGGTTTTGGCAGCTTCTGCTCTGGAAGAAAATAGGGTCTCAATCTGTATAGATGCATTAATTATGCTAATATTCCAAGTTTGGTACCATATTTGTATGCCAAATTAATTTTAGGACTCATATTTGCACGATAAAGATGTTAAACTACGTAAAATAAAATAAAAAATAGTAAACATTACAGTATTTATTAAAAAAAAATCACAAAGATTAAAAAAAATTGCCACGATGATTCCTAGCCCTCGTCCTCTAATACCTCTGCATCCAATTCTATATCATCTTCGATGAGTGCTTCTTGGAACATTAGCATAAACCTCAAAAAACTAACATCAAAAATCACGGTGGCTCCTCTTCTTAAATCCATCCTTGGGTCCTAAGGACCAATCCTACCAAAGGAAATCTTTGGTTCAGCAAAAAAAGTAAGTAAGTAAGTAAGTAAATCATTTATTTGCAACACACATAAAATTACAAGCAAGAGTTTACATAGATACAGCTTATAAAATAACTGTGCAGTGGTGCTGCAAAATGGTCCCTAGCTCAGCATATTGCAAAAGCCGTATTCTTCGTTTTTTTGTAGTGTACAAACTGCAACTATCTAGAATTTTATAAGTACTAAAAAGGCATACATACGAGAAACTGGTACCTAGGTAGGTAGTACTTAATTTACTTAGTAATTTATTACCTTTTTTACTTTCACAAGATTTGTTTATTTATTCACAAATAAAATTAGATACCTACGACTACTACCAGTATTTATAATATTACTAGCAGACTTTGTACTGCCTCAATCGATAAATAAAAAAACCTAAATTTTTGTATAAAATAAATCTGTCATTCACCTTTTAAACCTTCTCTGGACTTCCACAAATAATTCAAGACCAAAATTAGCCAAATTAGTCCAGCCGTTCTCGAGGTTTAGCGAGACTAACGAACAGCAATTCATTATAGATTATTTACAAAATACACATGAGACAGTTGAACTATAGTAGGTGCCAAATAACACCGCAATTCAGGTCATTCACCCACCTTCACCACGATGTCGCAAAATTCAATTTATGAATGGCTAATTCTGTCGCTTTCCATACAAACCTGTCGCTAAGACGGTATCGCTCGAATCTCGTAGTACTGTTTGTTTACCATACATAAATTGAATTTTGCGACATCGTGGTGAAGGTGGGGGAATGACCTGTATTGCGGTGTTATTTGGCACCTACTATATCTACAAACCGTAGCAAAACTGATCCATCCATCATAATGCTGAACGCTTCTTCATCCAGATCTTACACCCCTTTACACCCCAGTGCCAATCTTATTGTACAAAGCTTGTAAAAGGTGACCTTCACAACTATCCAGATTGACCTTGGGTGACTTCCTTAAAAGACACCTACGTTGCTTGCTATCCATTATTGATAATAACCTACACGGACAATTGTCTATATGTGTGACAAAACTTAACTGTTTGATTGCACATACCAGACTGTGTAAGCGCGCTCAATTGCTTAGTGAGTGGGTTCCGCACAAAATTGTTACAGATATGACGCGAATGAATAAGAATGCTTTAACAAAACGATTCCGGTCCAAGTGGGTGCGCAATTAACTTGCACTGGAACACTTCATGGAATGCTGGAGTGATGTCATACTGTTTTTCTTTGCTAGTTCTTACTCGTAATACTTGTTAATTGATTGCTTGGTTTATTGAACCGTGTGGTACCTACAATTAATTTTATAGCAGTGTCTTTCAAAACTGGTTACCGCACGGATGTTCTGATCGTGGAGTTTTGCTCGTTTTATTACTCGACTCCGGTGAAGCAAAAATAAGGGTTATTATTTTGATTCGTGTTGCTTATAATATGCAGTAATTACCTATAGTAATTTTTAACAAAACCAATACAAGTTATATTATAGTGATAGTGGAGGGCTCTTGTAGTTTTGAGCTTAATTTTACCTGTTCATTTGGGTCGCAAGTTGCACCCTAGCAAATTAACAATAAAGCTCAAAGGGTCAAATTAAATGAAAACGTAATAAGTTTTCTACAATCAACACGCAACTACTCTTAACGATATAACTACATTTCAATATTCATAAATTCCGAATGCAATTCAATGTTTATCGTTATTACATTGACCTCGGACCTGACTTTACGAGACCACAAGCCAACCGGCAACTTATAAATACTATAATATTTTCTCAGTCAAAGGTCGAGGCTAGTGCCAAAAGTAGAAAGGAGCTAAGTGGTGAGGTTCTTTTTATTTTTAAAGCTTATAAAGTACCCTAAATCGATCGTGTCACGGTTACCGGACAACGTGCTCTGAATGACTTGCTTTCAATAACATTAAAATTATATCTATTAGCATTTTATATTGTTTGATTTGAGTCTATTTTTGGTGCATTACAAACTTTCTTTTCTCTTGGATCGATCTGTGATCACAAAATCTCTAATCATAGTTTCATTCGATGTCTTGTTTTTTGCAGGTACGTATCCATGAGGGCAAGTATGGATAGGTATATCATGAGATGTGTTCAGATTCGACACATAAGCGATATGATTTTGCTTTTCGCGTGGTACACACGACTACACGTCAAGTTACACGTTACACATCCAATAACTACGCTATAACCAATGGAAAGAATGCGATGGAGTACTTAATAAAAGAAAAATACTTGTATCATCACATCAACCATATACCGCGTTCACACTATGCCCATGCCGCTGCCGGGATTATTGCCGCGGACTTATTACCACAGCAACATCGCCTTTATTCTCATTAGGGAGCAAGGGCATGAACTTGGGCCGGAGAAGGGACAGAGGCATGTTCGTGTTCACACTATGCTCGTGCCCTCTTCCCTGCCCAAGTGCGTGTGTGAATGCAACTTTACAAATTACAAGACATAGGTTTCACCCAGAGATTTCATTGTCTTACCTTCAGGTTCTCTGATTTTTATGTTATTCGAGACAATTTTTAGTACTAAAAGATTGCCTGCTTTGCTTATTACGACTCCAACTAACTCTAAAAGCTATAAATATGAATGTAGGTACTTTAGCACCTGTTAATCGCTTCATTAGTTTCATGATTAGTCGAATCAATGAAGCAGCTCGTAATTAATACCAAGAAGACGTAATGTTAGCACAGAGTACAGACATATTATTTGAACATATTTGAATCTACGCAGGACTAAAACCAAGGTCAGTCTGAGCCAAAAATATACAGCTTTTTGTATTTATTTGCCTGCTCCTGACAGGCTTAGCCTAGCTAGAGAAACACGAATAGGTAGTTACGCAAGGTTGACATTGTAATAACTACTTACTGTATTTCTACAGTTTATGGAAGTAACGTTACAAAAAGGAAAGTCCCTTTGATGATAGTGTTTAGAAGACATGGACTGTAAAGTAAAATTGTGAAATGATTTCCGTGGTTCAAAATCGCATTTTTCTAAACCGCTTTCAAATTCACAGGATAGAATTAGTAGATTATTTAACAAGGGGATAAAGCAGTGTCTTCTGTCGCGGGTGACGATTTAAATCGCGAGCGTAATGAAGGACTCGAGGTTTACTCCCGAGCGTAGCGAGGGTGTTAAAAACTTAAATCACGAGCGAAGCGAGGGATTTAACACGAGTCCTGAGTATAGCGAGGGATTTAAGTTCACCCAAGACTAAGACAGCTTTATCACCGAGGAAAATACTCTACTTTTCGTACCATTTGCGAAAAAATTAACACAATAATAATATGAGATAGCATTTTAGAACATTAACTTATTTATAAAAATAAATTAAAATAAACATAATGTTTATGTATTTGAAGAAAACAAAAACGCGGCATTTTCTTAGACTAATATTTTTTTGTCGGAAAAGCAAAGGCATCAAGCTCATACGGCCTGCATAATAAATGCGTATTCCTTTTTCAAAAAGATGTATAATGCTTTATATACAAACTCAATGGTGTAAACACAGATGTAGTTCAGTATAAATTGTATTCCAAATTTAAATCACTTTCTCCCCCTAGAGGATGAAAGAAATCCAGTACAATTTTCTCTCCCTGTTTTTAACAGATTAAAAATGACTATTGTTATGTGCGCTTTTTGTGGCATAGAATGTCACTTTTTTGAGCAAGTGGCACGAAAATGATATTTTTAATTTCAGTCCAAAAACTTTACATTTTTGCCCATTGACCTTGTCCGTCTAGATTGAGAGATCCTTTGATAAGTACCTATCTGACAATTTACAATCACAAATTCACAATGTCAGTTTGCCGCTGGCTGATTTGCTGAACTGTCACTTTGACATCATTTTGAATGTACATTGACAGATTTTGATGATATCAATATTAGTTAAATCGGAAGGCTGATTATACAGTTGGCAGCGGACGACATAAGGCGGCGGCGGACGACATGTCGCGGTGACACTACTGGTTTCTATGTATTTCTGTGAAATTCGACGCGACGCGTCGCTAACTACGGAGAGAATTTCATAGAAATACATAGAAACCACTGGTGTCGCTGCGACACGTCGTCCACCGCCGCCTCATGTCGTCCGCTGCCAACTCGTACCTTAATTCTCACAATCACGGGTGGTAGTATCTCAACGGTTAACCTGTTATTGAGAGAACCGGTCTAAAAAGCCTTAGGTCCCTGATATACCTACCACATTAAGTACTTAACCTTTTTCTTGGATAATACATATTCTGGAACACTGACGTAACATATTAAAGTAGAGCCCCGAGTCTGTGCATTTGTTTTGACTTTTGAATCGGGTATAGCACACGCAAACGCATTCGCAAAGCAAGCAATTTTGTTGGGAATTGCACAATTCCCCAATTTCCCGCTAGAGGCGGTTTTCCCGCGGTTTTCATACAAAATTTCTCGCTTTGCGAATGCGTTTGCGTGTGCTACTCAAGTCGAAAGTCAAAACAAATGCACATCGGGCTCAGGACCTTCAGCTATTATGAGACTCGTAAAGCGCATCCGGTGACATGCCATGTCATACATTTCCAATGGAATGTATAGCGTCATTCATATTTTACATTTGATAGCGCACAATAAACTATTTTGATCATTTTATTGATCTGTAAATTCACATTTCCAGCTGCTGACAAAATTATTTCAATTTTCTATTCAGTTTCCATTCGATATCAATTTCATATATCATCTCGACCGCCGCGCGAAGCATTGTCGATTGTATTGCTGTTTTGCTTAGATAGGAATATACCTTTATAACTCCAAGTGCAAAACGCACAGAGCAATGCCACATAATTACACAGCCTCGGTAGATTTTATGTTCTGTAAGGAGCATTTATTTAGGTAGGTTACTTCAGTAATGCTTGAGTCCGGTGTTGAATCAGTGTTTGATTGAGCAGCAAATGCGAATACGGTGTCTAGACTTCTCTGTTTATTGCACGCCATCTATCATGTTCTAAAAAAACTACAGTTATTTTTTAATTAACTTCATATTCAAATTACACACACCTCCACTCATAATGCCCGTACCACTCACGTATTCTTTATAAAAAAACGATTCATTGTTGAAAATTACACCTCCACTCATCTCAGGCCACCCGCATTACCATAACAAGCATATTTACGTCATATCCAGCTAAGTAGGTACTTAAAACAGAATCTGTGGTGCAGCGGAATGCCAGCAAGACACCAACAATGGGTTTCCTGCACCATGTATGGCAAGACTGGTCGAGGTCGGGTAACCGGCCGCAATGTGATGTCGCGAGCTCAACGGTACAACCCACTTGAATCTTTAGATTATTGCTCTAGATTTAATATATAAAAATAAAGCAGACCCCACCATCAGATGAGAATAATAAATGCTTAGATTAGAAGAGAAATAGAGAGAGAGATTTAATATAAAAAAATCTAGTCCAGAATCCAGATTGCTGTACTTAGATTAATGTTACTAGCAGCGTAGTTTTTCTTTAATTGCGTTAGACTTAATGATATGAATGAAGTGTCTTCACAAGAGACGCGAATAATTTTTGGGTTTTTTTCGCGATAACATTTGCGTAAGCAGCATCTTCGAGCCGCTATTAGTTTTTTTACTTTTATGCCAATTTCAACAAAATCGCTATGATAGCTATTTTTACTAGATTTTAGTAAGAGGTTCCTGAATGTTCAGTTGCAAGAGCAATATTCATTGCCTTAGGTTGATGAGTCATCAGAGTCGAAACATCGAAACGATGTAGGGTACGAGTATTCGTGAGCGATTGTGAAGGGGAGAATTTGCACTTTGATTTGTGATAATATGACTGTGAACCGAATCCCAAGGATATTTTAACTAGAATTTCACTCGGATTGGACTAACTTGTGTACAATTTATACTATCTAAAAAGTTGTATTACTTACTAGTACCTATAGCCTGCGTTGCGTACCTACCGGCACCGCTTAATAGCGCTGACCTTGAATGCGTAATCTGTTTGGCTGCTCAGCACCCCTCTACTTTCGCCGACCGTGACGGAACAGCTGGTGATTTAAATTAAAAAAATTATATTCAGCTGCGGGCGGGTTCTCTTCCGTCATCAATATTGGTTCTAAAGCTACTGTATCAATATTCTTGAGTGTTCAATGTGTTCATGCTAATTTAAACTTTAGTACAAACTTATTACTTAGACAGGCGTCATGGCTCAGTCGGTAGTAGCTCTGCCTTCCGTGCTGTGGGTCGTGGGTTCGATCCCCACCGAGAACAAACATTTGTGTGGCAAACATAGATGTTTGTTCTGTGTCTGGGTGTTTCTATGTATTATAAGTACGTATTTACAAAAAAAAATGTATTTATGTATTCTATCAGCCATCTAGTTCCCATCGTACAAGCTTTGCTTAGTTTGGGACTATAGAAGGCGTTGTGTTAAGTGTCCGAGAATATTTATTTATATTTATTTATTTATTAAAAACTATTAGAAACACTTTTCAGTTATAGTAGAGTGGGCTAACAACAGAATCGAAACCGTAGACATCTAAAATGAACTTTGGCAAAAAATGGTTAATGACGAAAAGCAGTTTTGACGATACGCATCAAACCCCTCAAGTTATTTATTTCACCAAAGTTAAATGTTATATCGCTACTGTGAAATGTCAAAGACACTACCGAATGAATGCAAACTATAACAAAGCAATGAGGTGAAGTTCATTCCCCGGACTATTCTATAAACAGCTTTTGCATCCAGGGCCAGACCTAGGTAGGATTCTAAAAACTCGTCCGAAAGTGCAAGTTCCTGTGAGCTTTTGGATAATGGTTTGACATGATGATGGAGCTGACATTATGCTAGTTGTCGACTGGGTTCATTATTTGATTGACATTTGGACAATACTTATTAAATTAGTTAAGTTGTACCTAAGTGACTATTGTTATTATTAAGTTGTTACACTATAATTTTGACATTGTATAAATGTGTATTTGCCTAATATAGGTACCTAATATTATGTAAATCACTTGCGTGCAAGAAATAAATGAATTGAATTGAATTGAATTGAATTGAGCCGCCAAGGCCGTCGAACGAAAAAATGCTGTAACTCAAGAAAGCATAGATTTGAGGGCTCATTCCAATTTTCCCCTGACTAAATCTCAATACAGATTTTCATACAAAAATCTATGCTTCAGCCCGAAAATCAGCATACGGGCATAATTATGAAGCTTAAAGCTATTTCATTTTGAAATTCGAAAATATTTTACTTTGGGACGATTCATACTTGGTCTTACGCCAACTGGACCCAATTGGGATGAAGTTCTCCATGACTCCGGCCCTGCTCCCATCTACTTTGAGAAAATATTTCCAGTTACCCGTGAGTATTTTTTCTTTTACCTAAATTCCGTTTATGAATTATTTTAGAAATGTGTTTTGCATTTCAAATGGAAAGTGAGAGCAGGTGACAAGTTCAATAATTGATAAATAAAAAAGAATTTATAAGCCTACCACTCTTTTAGCTTTAGTAATATTAAATTTTTTTATAATAATACCAGGTTTTCCTTCCTTTTTTGTCCACGCTACTGATATAATAATAATAACACCATTTATAATAGGATCAAAGTCTGGGAGGTCTTTCGAGTCCACCTTATCCCATCCCATCCTACTTCCCATCCCACTAATATTATAAATGGTAAATAAATCTCTACATTTATTTATTTAAGCCTTTTGTTCTGAACTTTTTTTTCCTCTTTTGTTACAAAATATCCCTCAGTTCAGTGTGCCTTTTGGCAAAGGCCTCCTCCAGCATCTTCCACTGAGATCTGCAACTCTTCTCCAATTTGGGCTAGCTGTTAGTTTAAGATCATCTTCCCATCTCCGTTGTTGTCCTCCACGACTTCTCTTGCCATCTCGTGGGTACCAGCCAGTGACCACTTTGCTTCATTTATCTTGACCAGTGCGTAACAAATGGCCTGTCCATCTCCACTTTTGGTGGTCTATTTTAGTTAATATTAAGTAAAATATTAAATCTTTACATGTTTGTGTTTCAATCACGTGGATGAAACTTGGAATATACGTAACCTGGATTATCCCGGAAAATCAACAGGATCAAACAGGACACGGACGAAATCGAAGCTAGTAACAAATATCAGGATCTAAGTAAAGGCTATTGTTATAGTTTCTTACTTTTACATCTCGCATATTCGGTAAGTAGGTCCTTATTACTCTCAAATGCGGCTTGTAGGTGACCAATTAGCGCTCTAGGGTAATAATGTAGCTAGAAAAGCCCTAGCTACATCATTACCCTAGAGCGCTAATTGGTCACCTACAAGCCCCATTTGGGGTAATAAGGAACTACTTACCTCACAATCGAGATGTAAAGCAGAGTAGTTACTTCGGGTGTAAGCATCAATTGCAGCCTCGAACTATAGGCGCCATCGCTGCGCTCGTGCGCCTAAATATCTCGGGCTGCAATTGATGCCTTACAGCCCTCGGCTACTAATCTACTATTAATTTGCTGAAAGGTTGTTTCAGGAAAGCAAGTCATCGGACCAAACTTACAAAGAACTGAACTTCTCTAATTATTAGGTATTGTTGTAAATATAATGTTACAACAAGTTTTGATGAAGCTCGAGTTTCGGAACCTCGGTTGCCATGGCAACGGGAATTTCAGCTCTTTGTACTGTAAATTTGTAACCATTAAAAGTTCCACCATTCTTCAACGCCGCGTACAGAAGTTATCAATAGGTAAAACAATGGTTCAGAATCTTCTTCTTTAAATATATAAAACTCTTTTGAAGCTGACTGACAATCAACGCACAGCCTAAACTATAATTCCTAGAGGTATGAAATTTGGAGGGTAGATATATCCTTATAGTGTAGGGGTGCACTAAGAAAGGAATTTTAAGAAGTCTCAGTCTGAAGGGTCTAAAATTATCAAAGATTTTAACCAAATAATGCGTTTCTTTTATACATATTATGTATACTTCCATACAAAAAAGACCCTTGAAAATTGGTACTATAGATTCCTGAAACAAATTGACACGACGGGACGACGCGTGTTTCAGGATTTAAAAAAAATGACAATACTGTTTGTATATTTCTACCACGCGAGCAAAGCCGCGGGCGACAGCTAGTATTGCTTTTCATATTTACCTACTTGCTTTTAGTATTCTAGCGTGTCTGTCTGGTCCACATGACATTGACCTTTATATAAGCGTTGGCGCACACCTGACGACAAGACGTCGTTGTCGTGTCCGTAGTGACATGAATATAAATATTCTTTTAAAAAGCATGCTGTCTAAAGGAGTTTTTCGTTATTTTTTTCTTCATACGCTGTTTTCGTTTGTAACTTTTATAACGTTTTGCTATAACTAAAATAGCTTTTAAGAAAAAGCATATTGTAACGAAAAAGCTCTTAAAACAACTTGCTTTTCAAAAACGCGACGCGACGACTTGCCTTCTGTTGTAGTTTGTCGCTAAATTACGCATAGCAACTAGTAGGTACTTGCTTATGATTTTCCAAAAACCAGCAAAAGCGTGACGTGCCTAGTATCATAGCTAAACCGCGCCTAGTAATTAACTAAGCGCTTTCCATCACGCCACTATGAGAACAGTCTCAGACGTTTCATGTGGCACGTTGTAGGAAAATGTAAAAGATTAAGTTTGATCCTGGGCAAATCTACTGATGTAGAGAATCTTACCAACCGTGTTTATAAAGTGTTATTTGCTTGCCGACGTTTGATGTAGCACATTACTCGTACTTTCAGAATTATCCTATCCTAGCCTACTAATACATATATATATATATAAATATATATATAAATATATATATATTATCCTACTAATATTATAAACGCGAAAGTTTGTAAGTATGGATGGATGTTTGTTACTCTTTTACATAAAAACTACTGATCCGATTTGGATGAAACTTGGAACATATAATGTCCGTGACCTGGATTTACACATATACTACTTTTTATCCCGGAAAATCCACGGGATCCAACGGGACGCGAACTAATATTATAAACGCGAAAGTTTGTGCGTATGTTTGTTACTCTTTCAAGCAAAAACTAGTGATCCGATTTGGATGAAACTTGGAATATATATTGTCCGTGACCTGGATTAACACATGGGCTACTTTTTATCCCGGAAAATCAACGGGATCCAACGAGACGCGAACGAAGTTGCAGCCGGAATCTAGTGCTTTATATAGTGGGTTGACGGTAGGTATACCTACTGTGAGAAGCTTTCACTTATTGACGAGCGGAGCGAGCCACGAAATGCGTTTTTGCGTGTTTTTAAAGAGCTTTAACAAAAACTATGCATTCCCTTATTGTTTAAGTGGTGAGCAGGTGTTGGGGACCAGGGCAGATACCCGGTCTTGCCCAGCTGTGGGTACACCCAATATCTCCTCAAGTTATTAGCGCGATCACACTATGCCCATGCCGCTGCCGGAATGATTGCCGCGATTAATTCCGGAATGATTGCCACAGAACATCGCCTTTATTCTCACTAAGGAGCTAGGGCATGAACTTGGGCAGGGAGACAGGACAGCGGCATATTCGTGTTCACTTCCCTGCCCACTTCCCTGCCCAAGTCCCTGCGCACTTCGGCATAGTGTGACCGCGCTATATGATTGATGGGCTGTGCTATAGCAAGAGGCGAAAACTGTACATATCGTGACCAGAGGGCCTAGTACGAGTTTTCAGTGTATAGTGTGGGTGTGAAACGTCTGACGCCTAGCACACCAGTGGGCGCTGATTTGTATGGAGACACTGAGCGGATTCTTTGAGAAGCTCGATTTGCGAGTACGGGGTTGGTGTAGACCAAGCTTCTAAAAAAAACCGCTCAGTGTCTCCATACAAATCAGCGCCCACTGGTGTGCTGGGCGTTAGACGTTTCACACCAGATTTACACACCATAACTCGTACTAGGCCCTCAGTGGAACATTAAATACAGCGAAGTAGCTATTTCTGATTTGGGGTTCTTGAATCTAATAGGTATCTTTTTTTATGAGAATAAGTAATAAATAAAACAAACGAATGGCCCACCTGATAATTAGAGGTTACGTTTGCATAACAATGCAGTACTAACTGAGCAAGTCTATTGTGGACGTGGCCTGTGAGGCAATGTACTGCGTCCATCACTATAGACAACACAAAATAGAGAATGGATCTAAAAATATGTCTCCCAATACAGGTACCTAACCTACTACATACTTATGAGGAGGTTAGACAAATTTAACCACTGTTAATACTATGTTATTCCTAAATGAACGAAATAAAACATATAGGTAGGTATTTTGTAGTTGTAAAATATATACTACTACAATGTCACGTGACTTATCGTTTTGAAATATCATTTCCATACATTTACTAATTAGCGATTGGAGAATTTCAACATGGCGGACTATTCTTCTAGATTGGAATGGACAATAAATCAAATTACTGGACCGAAAGGATTGTAGATATCTTCAGAAAAAGGACTCTTTTTAATTACGATAGGAATGAATTTAAAATCGATAGCAGTAAGTGCCTTGTACCATAATACGCTGCCATATTTGGGCGCAAGGCCGCGGTTTACCTACGTAACCCAATATTTTGAGAGATGATCCGATGTTACTAATGATCCTTACTAATATTATAAAATAAATGTGAATGTAAGTTTGTTTGTTACGCTTTCACGCGAAAACTACTTAACCGATCATCATGAAACTTTGTACACATATTCTTGGAGGTATTAGAAGTAACATAGGATACTTTTTAGCCCGGAAAATCAACGAGATCCGAACGAAGTCGCGGGCGGAAGCTAGTAGGTAAATAAATGAATGAATGAATGAAAATACTTTATTGTACGTAGGTAAGTACTACTCCTTACAAACTAATGCGAGGGGCCGGTCTTTTCGCTAGAGAGCGATTTCTTCCAGACAACCTTTGGATGGAGAGGAGCGTATAAAAAGGAAGGTCGGCTAGCGTATAAATACCTATTAGGAGATAACTAACTCAAGAAGGTCTGGAGTAGGTACGTAGGTACTTACTTTGGAGCAACGATTAGGATATGATCATCAAAAATGACAGTCAAAATAGTACTTTTGGTAACCTATTAGGTAGGTAGGTATATTAGGTTACTATTTTGTAGGTATATTAAAAATAAGTTTTCTTTTATTGAATTTACCTAGCTACCAATTAGAGGTAGTGGGTAGAGGTACCTAGATACCTACGTAATCATCAATCACAATTAAAGACGGTTGGTTCCCGATTCTAAAAACTATAATTTGCAATTTCAATTAGGTATGTTTAACTACCTACCGCAGACATTTTGATTTATGAATGGTCTAACTACATAAATCACGTGTCATTTTACCCATTTTAAAACGCCTACACAGATTTGTATACTTTGACAACCTCACCGGTCACTGAAATCTCAAATGTACCAGCTGCTGATTGTACAGACTGTACAATTAGTTTCACTACTCCCCGCTAGATGGCAGCAATAGAAATACCGCCAGGCGCTACTGAAAGGCGAGCGTTTTATGAAACTATCTAACTCATGTTGTACTGAATATAAACGAGATGGCGCTGATACAATTAAACTGAACTAGATGTGCAATATGTGCATGCATTGGTTACACTCGGGACGATACGCGATCCAGTGATATGCGGAGTCGCGGGTTTCCTCTGAATATGAATAGGTAAGAAGAAATATTTGTTTGGTCATACCTAGACTAACACATAATGTGTTAATTGCGTTTACATTGTAATTACAGAGTAATAAATAACCTATAACAGTAGGCTGACCGACCGAGATGTTTTATTTTAACAGGTACCTAGTACCTACCTACCTAAGCCTAAGATCCGCCATACAAAGATTTGGACCGAGCTGGTTAATGGCTGAAAACTATTTTATATTGAATTAAATATGTCAATGATGTAGAACCATCTCAGAAATAACAACCAGTGAAATAACTCAAAACTTATATTCATCATCATTATCATCATATCACAATTAACAGCAAATTAACTCAATACATTAACTTAGACTTAATTCAAAACCAATCTTTAAACGCTATCAAAATCTAGTCACAAGTGTCCCGATCCCATGTCGGGTTCCGAATGCTAGCCCTCCCTCGTTCCACCGCCGCCGCCTCACAGCCATCACGATAGTTTGTTTATGTTTTAAAGTAATCTTTTGTATGAGAAGTTCAATAAACCTTACATTCGACCATCCTGATGACGTGTAATGCCCTCATACACGTACCCGGTGGAACCTTACATTCGGCCAGATTGAGTACCAGAATACATTAAATAAGTGTAATTATTAAAGCCTTACACAATGTATTTGTTTCTATTGTTTTCCAAATAATAACAGTAATGCAATAATTACCCATACACATAACTTTCGTCATCAAAATAATATGTTCTAGATATTGAAACAAAAATATAATGTTAATTATTATTAATGACTTATTATAAAAATTAAAACAAATATTTAAGTCGTTTATCTAATTATAACTTGGTTAAAATTTATTATCTATGTATACTAAAATTTAACTAACCATATTTGACATTAATTTAACAATAGTTTAAGAACCCATAATACATTTATAAATTGGTTAGCAAAACTCTGATAAAACCATTTATCACCTACTAAAACTACAATTATATATTTAACAATTTTATAACAATCCAACAATACATTCATTGATCCTTCAACAATTCAATAAATCTTCCATCAATGACTCACAAATTTATAAATTGGTTGAGAATTCATCGACTGTTCTACCACTACATCTTTAACAATTAACAATATAATATACAATTCGACTAATTGAATGGTTTTTATCAACCATTTAATCAGTACAACAACTAGTTGAACTTCATTAACCAATTACCAGTCGGTCAATTTAAAAGTCTAACAATCTTATGGTGTGTTAATTTATTACATATTATAATAATATAATATTATAATTATAATATTTATAATTTATGATGACAATGATTTCTTTTATATTCTGGTGAATCCTTCTTTTTTTATATATTTTACAAATACCTACCATAATATTATGACGTAGATATTTGATATACAAATTTATAACTGCATACGTCTTTATACTATACAACTTTAACAGCTCACTGATATTAAAATTTCTCATCGACTTTTATTAATCACATTGAACAGTTAATCAATTCGATCGTTTAATAAATGAATAATTCTTTAATTAACCAATTTAGCGATTTACCACTATATAATAATGTACAACATTCTGTTCATTTATCAAAGTATCAAATATATCAAAGTATCAAAATATCAAAATGTCAAAGTATCAAAGTGTCAAAGTATCAAAGTATCAAAGTATCAAAGTATCAAAGTATCAAAGTATCAAAGTATCAAAGTATCAAAGTATCAAAGTATCAAAGTATCAAAGTATCAAAGTATCAAAGTATCAAAGTATCAAAGTATCAAAGTATCAAAGTATCAAAGTATCAAAGTATCAAAGTATCAAAGTATCAAAGTATCAAAGTATCAAAGTATCAAAGTATCAAAGTATCAAAGTATCAAAGTATCAAAGTATCAAAGTATCAAAGTATCAAAGTATCAAAGTATCAAAGTATCAAAGTATCAAAGTATCAAAGTATCAAAGTATCAAAGTATCAAAGTATCAAAGTATCAAAGTATCAAAGTATCAAAGTATCAAAGTATCAAAGTATCAAAGTATCAAAGTATCAAAGTATCAAAGTATCAAAGTATCAAAGTATCAAAGTATCAAAGTATCAAAGTATCAAAGTATCAAAGTATCAAAGTATCAAAGTATCAAAGTATCAAAGTATCAAAGTATCAAAGTATCAAAGTATCAAAGTATCAAAGTATCAAAGTATCAAAGTATCAAAGTATCAAAGTATCAAAGTATCAAAGTATCAAAGTATCGAAGTATCAAAATATAAAGTATCAAAGAATCAAAGTATTCAAGTATCAAAGTATCTATTTAACAATTTAACGATTCAACTATTTAATTATTTAGAAATTAAACAATTTGTCAATTTATCCATTTAAGCATTAACCACTTAATCATTTAACAATTTAACCATTTAACCGTTTAACCATTTATCCATTTAACCAAATGGTCAAATAACCATTCAACCATTTAACCAAATAGTTAAATAATCATTTACCCAAACGGCTAAATAACCATTTAACTATTTAACCGTTTAACCATTTATCCATTTAACCAAATGTTCAAATAACCATTTAACCAAATAGTTAAATAACCATTTAACCATTTAACCAAACAGCCAAATAACCATTTAACCATGTAACCATTTAACCATCCTTCAGGTCAAATCACGGATCTCCATATCATCCGTTTGACCTGAAACAACACAAACCAATTTTGTAGTCACTTAGCATCAAATAACAATCATTCGTTAGATAGAAAACATACTCGATCATGATAAAAATCAAAAAGGCAACATCTATTCATAGGTGCGGTCTGAGAAAGATGAACTTAACTTCTGCAGAAAATTTAGGTATTTAGCGTATTTGGCCCATAGATATACGTGATCATCAAAATGTAGGTAATACGTAATACGTATTCATTCTAATCACAGTTATCCCAGACTTTTTTATTTTTATGCATATCTTCTCTAAATATAAAACTCTTTTAAAGATGACTGATGATCAACGCACAGCCCAAACTATAAGTTCCAGAAGTATACAATTTGGAGTGTAGTATCCTTATATAGGTAGCATAGGGGTGCACCAAGTAAGGAATTTCGAAAAGTCGTATCTCGCACCCTAAAGGGTCTAAAATTATGATCAAAGATTTCAACCAAATAATGCTTGGTACTACTCGAGCAAAGCCGCGGGTGACCGCTAGTTAGATATATAATATTTTATTTCATTTTAGCATGTCTTTGTTAAAAGTATCCCTGTTTGAAGTAGCAAGTCTCCTATATTTATTTATTTTGTCGGATTTTGTTGCAAGTGTACCTATTAGGTATTATCAATTAATCCATAAATAAGCAAATTAGCCAATCCTTGCAATAAAATTATTATAACAATGTAAATTCTGTTCATCCATTGAATTTCTTGTAGTATCTTGTTTATTATTTAACTGAGACATTACATTCTATGTTCAGTTGGGAGACACACTTCTTCTTTATAATCTGGTAGTGCCTTCACCATCCGATTTCATACTACATGTTAATGTTTGAGCATAAACTATCAAGCATGATGTAAAACTAAACTAAAGGCAAAATCCTTTTGAAGCTGACAAAAACAAATTAAGTGGTGGTTCTCAGTCGCACAACAACAAATAAGTAGTGAATCTATAGCCAATTCTGAATATATATTTTTTTATACTCAAGATTACTATTGTTTTAAATCCTTGGAAAACAATAAATGGTCTCAAATAAAGAATAAAAATAAATTGTAGTGTAGCTAATCTAGTTTTCGTGTACTCATAGTTATTTAGTCAGACTTCGATATGTAACGCTTTAATAGGTAGGTAAAGCAAATAGTTAGGTAGGTACCTTCCGCCCTACTTATTTTAGATCCAAACTAAGTAGGTGTACATTTACCGCAAACTCCAAAAATTAACTTTCTGATTGTGTAATCATGCATTGATAATTTTTATAACTTTACTAGTAGTTCGCTTCACTCACTCTCAAAAAAAATAGTTTAGCAGCTTCTCCGAATTAAAACTTTTTGTTTATTTAAAAGTACTCATACTTCTCACAAATAAATTATTCTGTTGGTAATTAAAGTAGAATTTAAAACAATTCTATTAATTCAGATCCTGGCAATCTGTTTACAAGTAAAACTGATAGTCAACAACGGAACCGCGAATTAATTAACATCCCGATGATTGTTTGGGCCGCAACGCAACACATTGAAGATTTACTAATAATGAGATATGATTAAAATAAATTATGACTGAAGATGGCCCAAACTTGGTTTAGGACATACCTTGTCACAACTTAGTCCATTTTGTTTTCCTTTCATTTGAACGCAATTTAGTCCATAATATCTTTTATTGCCTTTTTTTTTATTATTATTACAATAATTTTACTTGTATAGTTTAATCAATTACAGCTCTGGCTGGAAGAACTAGAAAACCGCTATTGACAAAGGACTGAATCATAGATAATCGGAAATATTAAAATCAAAAGTGTAAATTGGGGCATTGCGTCCCAATACATTTTGCCCGAATGGACAGCAAGTCACGTGTACAATACCTAGTATAGTATTATATAATCTGAGACTATACCTACCCCGTGTAACCACTTGCTTATAATTCTCTAAACTTTAGAGCCTAAAGGCATTACGTCATAATGTTATGCACTTGTTGCATTACAATAATTATAGACGACTATTATTTAAGTTTGTATCAAAGGTTTAGGTACTGATAAATAATAATATTTTAGCGTCATGTTTATCTATATACGCTACTTTTTAAAGTTGTACAGTAATCTTTGTTTAGTCTGTTTACAGAATACAATTGGCACAATAATCTTTGCCATAAAATAAATTTCGCTAATAAAATCATGAAAACTCGCGTAACCTTTTAAACTATGCTCGCACTAAATATATCGTAGAATATCTTAATTGAATTTACAATTCCTATGGTTTTGCGTAAAGAGATTTTCATGGTTAGCCTAAGAAAAACTTTTAAAACTTACTAGGTTTCTTAAAACTTACCTAGTAGATATAAATGTATTAAACCTCGTAATCCTAATAACGAATTCCGTTGTCATAGTGTTACAATAATTATTTCGCGTAAGCTGTAGCATTACAAGATTTTGTGATTTTATCGCGACGATCGAAATTGATATTCCATTGATAGTCCTTTACTATCGCTTAAATTCAACGTCAAGTCCGAATATCCTAACATTTTATCAAGGTAAGTATAGGTACTTATTTAGCAATCACTTTTCTGACCTTGGTTCACAAAATAAACCATTTTTCATCTCTATTTACCACATCTACACAGGTAGAGTTAAAACTCTTGCACTGCATTTTTTTTTTTATAGAAAAACGGTTAACAATCCTTACCTCCCAGCCACCAACTTAGTCACACTCGTTTACCCCTTTTTTTTATCCGGACAATAATTCATTGATTTATTTATAACAAGTTAACTCTGGTAGGTATCATTATTAAACTTATATAATTTACGAATGTGCTTTACTCTATCATATTTTGTTGACTGCTACAGTAAAAAGTCTTATAAAAGAATGTATAAATTCTGTGATATCTTTAAGTGAAAAAAATACTCGTAGGATTCTTCTTCTTGCGGTTTGATCAACAACTCTAAACTAATTAGGTTCAAATAGAATTTTGCTACTGTTACCCCATTATCTGTGGCGTTCATAAGATCATCCCTTAAACAAGTAGAAATGTTATTGTAACGCAAAATAAAATTGAATTGAGTACATGACCTTTTTCAATGTTGTCGCGTCACATTTCAATTCTCCCGGCGCCGGCCCAGCACCCGGCAGCGCTCGAAGCTGCGGGTCACCCGGTGGCGTCCAGTACCAGGCAGCCGTCACGACTACGGCTCGCCAGGCAACGCCCAGCACCAGGCAGCCCTCGTGACTGTAGCTCGCCCGGCGCCGCTTAGCACCAGGCAGCCCTTGTGGCTGCGGATCACCTGGCGCCACTTAGCACCAGGCAGCCGTTGTGGCTGCGGATCACCTGGCGCCGCTAAGCACCAGGCAGCCCTTGTGGCTGCGGATCGCCTGGCGCCGCTAAGCACCAGGCAGCCCTTGTGGCTGCAGATCGTCTTCACGTGGCATGTCTTAACTTGATTGCACCACGAAAACCAGCCATCCATTGTTCTGAAAAACTCGCGCAAAACAAAAAGAAATGAGTGTAGGTACCCATAACCTAATAATTTTACAACAAACTACCATTATTAATTATCTTTTTGCAAATCTTACTTAGTAAGTAAGTAATCTCAGTACCTAAATCTATTTTTAGAATGAGTATTTGGTTGCGACGACATACCACATAGGTACCTACTACATGGCTAGCGATAAGGGGCCCTGTAACTCAACCTTAAACACAATACAAAGAACACCTTGTGAAGTATAGCGACGTAACGTAAACAAAACTGTAATGTGTTGCTGGAATGTTCAATCTTTAAGCGTACATATTATTATATACCTTTAATTTAACATTGCGTCATCTTGAAAATAATTAAACCAGTA
This sequence comes from Eulithis testata, assembly GCA_947507515.1. Taxonomy (NCBI): domain Eukaryota; kingdom Metazoa; phylum Arthropoda; class Insecta; order Lepidoptera; family Geometridae; genus Eulithis; species Eulithis testata. The sequence continues at coordinate 10,151,455 of OX382198.1, read as the reverse complement.
TAATATGAAAGAAATAAACAAATATTAATCATTCATGAATATTTAACATAACGCACAAAATAGAACGCTATCGGTGCCAAACTAAGTAAAATTAATAATACATAATACGCAACACACATTTTTGTTGTGCAGGTACTTTTATACATACATAAAGACAGCCAGACACATAGCAAACATCTATAACAAGTAACCAACAAACTGCAAATTTGTTTAATGTATAATCGAACCCACAACCTCATCGTACAAAAGGCAGAGCTAAAACCAACGAAGTATAGTGGCAATTTTACAACTACTTTTGTGTCTTATTTTATTTTCTTTAAACCAATATAATATGGACATTATGGACGTGTACTTACGTAATTTTCGGTAATCCCACTTCTGAGATGTAGAACCATCTCAGAAATAACAACCAGTGAAATAACTCAAAACTTATATTCATCATCATTATCATCATATCACAATTAACAGCAAATTAACTCAATACATTAACTTAGACTTAATTCAAAACCAATCTTTAAACGCTATCAAAATCTAGTCACAAGTGTCCCGATCCCATGTCGGGTTCCGAATGCTAGCCCTCCCTCGTTCCACCGCCGCCGCCTCACAGCCATCACGATAGTTTGTTTATGTTTTAAAGTAATCTTTTGTATGAGAAGTTCAATAAACCTTACAATAAATATATTGCAAAAAAGGGTTGCCTAAAAAATTTCAGACCAGAATATAAATTAAAAAATAAATACTGCTTTGGTTAATATACAAATTCCATATCAATTGAAAGTATGAAGCCCATAGAACATGCAAACGTAATGGGTTGCCTAAAAAAAATCAGTCCAGAATATAAGTTAAAAAAATGTACTGCTTTGGTTAATAGACAAATTCCATATCAATCGAAAGTATGAAGCCCATAGAATATGCAAACGTTAGGTTGACTAGTTTTTCCCGTCACAACTCTTGGGTAGGCATGTATAAACCTAAACAGGTCAATCGATACTGTAACTTGCATCGGTCTGCTTAGTGAATTAAAGTTAAATTAAAATAAAGATTATTTCATTACAAACACGGTGGTAGGTAGGTATACCTAGGGTTGTCTGCGAAAACTCAGTCCTGAATTCCGGTTGTCGAGGTTTAAAAAGTGAAAATTTTAATTAATCATATTCAGGACTGAAATTTTTTAGGCATCCCATTTGCAATATATTTATTGACATATTTAATTTAATACAAAATAGTTTTCATCCATTAACCAGCTCGGTCCAATTCCTTGTACAGCGGATCCAGTACTACTATTTTTTGATAAATATGTCGTTAAGTATGCATTAGTTATATCAAAAACACAAAGAAAAGCTACGTTAATCATCCTAAAATATTGCAATTACATGTACCTACCTAAGTGAGTGTTCCCGACGTATATAAACAAAGCTCTTTGTCACACCATCTATTTTTATCCCCGAATAAAGTCAGTGCCCTCAACAATACGACTAATAAGGGTGCGAATATCCAACAAGGAACGAAGGTGATGCAATTTGCCCCTCATTTGCGGTCGTATAGCCTGTTTGCATGGCCATAAAGCACCACACCTTCAAAACACCCCACCAGCTCGCCACCCTACCCAGAACCCTTGGTTCTTTACACCTTTTGGTCAGTAAAAGGTCAAGTCAATCTGGCCAGTTAGTTGTCCACCTATTGGCAGGCCAGGTGGACGTCAGACTACATATTGAATCGTAATATACTTTAGTGACACGGTCGAACCTCATTTTGATCCCTCGTTCAGTACATCATCACACAATGGTTTGGAAATGAATGTTTTGAGAGCAATAAAGAAATTCGTAGTGCGACGCTCTAGAAATAAAACGAACAAAATGAGAAGAAGGAGAGAGTCTGTCGTCACAGTCTACAAGAAAACTACAAAGTTCCTAACAACTAACACCACTAACTTACTAAAGAAGATGCCAAACAAAAAGTATCAGCTGTTAACCAAAATACTTGAACAACGCGAAGAAAAGGCCGAAGAAAAAACCAAATCCGATGTGACGTCAGAAGAAGAAGATAATCTGGGAGATAGAGACCTCGACTACTACCTAGGTGTGAGAAAGAAAGAGAACTACTGGCGGGACCCGGCAAGTAAAGAGCAGATTCGGAAAGACTTCCTCGTTTACCACTGTGGAGTCACAGAAGACGACTACGAGAAAAACTACAAGAAATCGGCTCCGAATGTCTCTTCTGTCATCCAGCCGAGGCTAAAGCAAGTGCCTTTCAAAATACATAGAAAGAGGAAAGTCGGAAGTGTGAAAGATGACTCCTGGAGAGAGAAGAGTCTCTTCAAACTCTTCGCGTATAAACGAGAGAGTGAATATTCTGATTCGTCTGATAGTTACAGCGAGTGTGAGTCAAATGAGGAAAAAGTTTGTGATAATAATGGAAACCTAACTCTGAGTTCTGATGAAAATGGGGAGGTTCGTATCGTACATGTATAATATAATCACATCACTACGAAATAATAGTACATTATGATATGAGTGCGGTAAGTTGAAAATTACAGCCGAGGCGATATTGCCAGCCCGAGCCGTAGGCGAGGGCTACAAGAAAGCAGAGGCTGTAATTTTCAAAGCGCGCGTATGTCATACGACGTTTTATAACACATTTGCGAGGAAATAAATAAAACTCGGACTTTCTTCAAAGAATAAATATTTATTCACTTGTTGAAGCAGTTAGAAAAATTTGAACAATTTGTAAAAGAATTAAATGCTTATTTTTTATCGTAGAGCGCGGCGCGCGCCCCCCGCCCGCGCCGGGCGTTTTAGTGGGAGCATCTTGATAAACCGTGCGTTTTACATTACCATAACGCACGAGTGCGTAATGACATACATCACGATACTGAAATTCCTGAAATAAGAGACCCTTTACGAGCAAATGTGTTATAAATAATATAATATATTGTAGTACAACATATTTAGCTTCCTCCGAGCAAATAGTAGTACCTACACATAGGTAATGCTAATATGTTGTACTTACTGACTGTCAGAAAAACGCCGGAAAGTGTCGGAAGACACTCATCAGTACAATTATAAAATTCTAGGGATTTTTCCTTCTTGTTTATGTAACGAATGTTCGTTTTATAAATATGGGCAGTAAATGCGAATAAGACATTCCATAGCAAGCAGCTTGGTAGATATATGAGCGATTCACAATATAAACCAAAATGGGCCTCGGATAACATGCTAGAAAAACTTGAAAACTCGAACACGATAAAACTCGAATGGATTATGATACGATTACCGGATGTGTTTATACCTTACCTAAGTACTTTGTTGTTCTACCTACAGTTTATCTAATCAGCGATACTGTCATTGGTTTATCGTGACGTGAATTGCTTTTGATTCTTCGTATTTGAGACTTCTTTGGCTTATCCACAATATACGGTTTTTAGGTTCCCGTGGTGTTTCTTGCTCATAACAGGCGTAATTATTATGATAAAAGCCTAAAGTCTAGGTTTTATTCACTTTTCGCTAGTGCAGTCCATACAGTTAAATAAACCATACGTATAGTATTATATAATCTGTGACCATACTAAAACTCAGACTACCTACGGACTCCAAGTAAAGTTACCTACCATCTCGTAACAGATGAATTTGACCTCAAATAGCTCAAACCAGTTACTATTGCAGAGTGTGACTAAAAGTAGGCAGCTGTTCATGATTGCAAATTGATTTATCTTGTTACAGGGTGTCCGAATAAAAGAGGTGTCAGAAGGCAGGCCCTGCGACAACTGCCCGGAATTGTGTCCCGGATTCATCCCACATGCATGGAGGTAAGTCACTTTATTTACTATTTATGTGTTGTCAGCTGAATTGCAAAGGAAAAAATATCTCCAACACAGTAGCTGAAAAAAATATAAGTAAAAAGAAAAGGCACTTTTAAAAAAAAGCCACAACTTATGTAGGTCTAAGGCCCATATTCCGAGACAGAAATCGTTACTCAAGCATAGATTTGAGTAGAGATTTTCATACAAAAATCTATGCTTGAGTACGGATCAGTGCTTGAGTAAGGCTACGGAAGACGGGCCAGGCCCGTATTCAGCTTGAGTAATGATTTCTGTCTCGGAATATGGGCCATAGTCTAGGAAATACTAAGCTGTGACCTCAATAGTTCGTTCTTGTGCTAATCTGTGCAAAGTGCATAAACCGTTACGTTACCAATAATTAATGAACAACTTCGTAATTAAAACCAACTTGTTTGCTTGTAGACGTAGAGCACACAACGATAAAGGTATACCTTACCTACTCGACGGATAACGGAAGGTGGGTACAGTGAACATTCACACGAATGAATGCTTCATTCTTCTTTCATTCCATGTTAATACGACTTACTGCGAATGACAAAGAAAATAACGTTCATATGTCATTTTGCTGCCAATTTTCCGTGACGGACGTGCGTGTGCTACCGAGCTCGAAACAAAAAGGCGGAATGCGAGTGAACATTCACTCTGTGTTCAGATTGTTCATTTTTCATTCATTCGGAGTGGGAGTGAAAGAAGCGAATGAAAATATCCAACATTATTGGATCGGTTCATTAATGAATTCATTCGGCACTCTTGTTTCATTTGGGGTTCAGACGAATCATTTCGAGTGAAAGATGCCGAATGAAAGACAAAAATAAACGAAAAGTGAACCGTCTGATACCGCCTATCGGACATGCGACTCTGTCAGTAGAAGTTCCTGATCGTTTTATTTTTAAGGAAGTTGTTTCAAATAGAACCTTGCACCGGCCCTGGTATTGGCATTTATGTCTATTGGCCTCAACGAGTAATGCATTACAATAATGCAAGAAACACCTACCACAAAATTACAAATAATCTCTCCAAAGTTTAATAATGCTATCAATTTTTTATGCAGTCCTTATTCCGTAATAAAGGTACCCACTGTATCAAATTACATAAGTCATAAAATTAATACATATTATTAGTTTAAGCGAAAATATTGGACTACCTTAAACTTACTACAAAGTTACCTCTTCTATATCAATGAATTACAGAGTAATATAAGTCCACTAGCCGTCGCCCGCCGCGTTGCTCGCGTTCGAGACCCTTTAGAGTGTGACTTTTCAAAATTCCTTTCTTAGTGCACCCCTACACTATAAAAGGATACTACCCTCCAAATTTCATAATTCTAGGACTTATAGTTTAGGCTGTACGTTGATTCTAAGTCAGCTTCAAAAGAGTTTTATATATATTGATAAATTAGTGCGATGCACTCTGAGAGGTAAAGACGAGGTACCCAAGCCGGATATGCTTATGTTTACCTATAAACAACAATCATTGGAAAACAATATAGTCAAAGAAACAAGGTCTGACAATGATTACATTCAACACCCAACTGACTTAGGTCAATAATGTTGTCCTCATTTACTATGATGAATCAAAATCTTCTTCTTTTTCCCTGCCCTTATCCCACTAGGTGGAGTCGGCACAACATGTTATTTTCTTATCATTTGTCATCTCAGTGTTCACTCCTCTCCTATGCATATCTTTTACACAATCCATCCATCTTTTCTTAGGCTTACCTCTTCCTCTATATCCATTGACGCAAAATGTCGAATGTAAAAAGAAAATATTTACGCTTGATATTACTATTATGTGTGTGACGTCGTTGATAAGCCAAAATAGAAATAGCTCAAAAATCCAAGCTTCAAGGAAATACAAATTACTTAAACCGATAACACGACAAACATACATAAATACCATTATCTTAATAGTAGCAGAATGACTTATGTAAACATTTCATAGCAATCTGCTTTGACCGGGTCAACGATAACATATCGACGACTGAAGCCTGTCGCCACACTACAACCAATCACACAGTATAACGTAGCCTTGTTAGAAGAGGTCATGCGCATGCATTTAAAAGCAAAATTGCCACATCCAAGCATCCGTCGCTCAACCATTGTCAAATAACACTCCGCGCACGACGGACGTTACCCAAACACAATAATGTGCCTTCAATTGAAACATTTCGAACTGGCTGATGTGTACCGAAAGGTTACAATAAAACCAGAAGGAAGATTGATACAAAAGTTTCCGTCGAGAGAAAGAAACTACGCGATTCGGAGGAAGAATGTCAACAATAACTTCAGACCACATGTCAACTGTCAAAGCTGCGAAAAGGTGGCTGAAAGAGAGAAGAACAATCAGAATGGTTGAGTTGAGAAGTGATGTGTTGTGACTGTGTGGTTTATCCATTAAGTGATTTAGGACTTGTAATGGACGCGCTAAGTATCAAATGATTCAGGGACCAGCCTATTGTTTATGTGAAATCAGAAACTTTGGTTACCATTTTACAATATTCTTTTTCAAATCTACAATGTTTTAACCTTATATTTTGTTTTCTGTGGGGTAGAAACAAGCCGCTAGTAACTTTTTAATGACCACAGTTTTTAGATCTGCTGTTTTTACAGTGATTCATGTGTTCATTATTTTTGTTTACTAATTAGTAGTTTTTTTTAATAACTATGTTAATATAGGTACATATTAAATAAACTTTTTGGCATTGATATTATGAACAACGAAGTTTCAACGATGAGCCAAGTTGAGCCAAGTTTTACCCATCTTTGTGAAAACAAAGGAAATGTATGAATAAAATATTCACAATAGCTTTGTTTTTCTTATGAATAATAAATACTGATCCTGACATAGAGATAATTACCGTAGGTAGGTATTTATTTAGTTTTATGCAAAGAACATAATTTTCTTTTAGATTTGAAATATGAAGCTAACTTAAAACTTAGTTTAAGCAACGTTAAAATATTATTTATAGGTAGTTAATACTTAATCTACGAAAAATATAGGTAAAAGGCATATCTATAAGTCACACCCTGTGTATATATACCTACTTACTAACTACGTAAATTCGTATTGTAGATAACTTTTTTGTATTATATTTTTTGATTTGCAGTAGAAGGAAGTTAAATATTACATCTAAATAATGAAGAAAAACATTCCCTGATACATTTTGAAACGAATTACATAAGTCATTTTATGTAATTCATAAATTGGTAGGTAGGTGAAATTGACAGAATCTTTCATAATGTTATTCTTGAACACTAAAGTACCTATTGGACTCAAAAGAAAATTAAATTAATTCGATGCATGACTGGACTCTACCCTGCAACCCACTCTCTGGCAATTCTATAGGTAGGTGTTAGCCCAGTAAATGAACTCGTTCAAGCAACGATGTAGTACCTATAACTTTCGTAAATAAACACTTTGTTGAAGTAGGTACCTACTATGTACGTGACAAACACAGGTTATTAGTACTTACATGGATATTCTGTGGTCATACGTTGGTAGAATAGAGTATCACGAATCACGAACTTGGAAGAAAGATTATGAACTTATCTGGAGCGGTCACGAGGGCGCTGGCGTTGTCATTCATTACCATTCAATATTGGACTCTGTGGCGTCTTCAGATAGAGCATTAGGCGTTAGTTTCTTTTTTGGCCACCGGAACTGATAAGTTTGTGGCGCTCTAGCAGGTAGGTACCTACTAAGAGCTATGAGCACCAATTTTAATGACACTAACGAGTGTTTTACGGCTATACTTTATTGAACATACCTAGCTTACTAAAGGGTTTTTTTACACTACCAAACCGGCAAGCACGCAGTTACCTAGCTTACAGCGTCATCTACTATTCAGTAGCGTAAATTAACACAAAAGCCATTTCCATGTGAATGTGAACTTTCTTTCGAGGCTTGTATAAACCCTAACTTCACCACAAATATACACTCTAAATAAAACTTACTGTAGTCTGGTAGGTTAATGTACCTAACCTACCTACGTAGTTTACTCACACTAATCATCACCTATCTATTACTATCTACCTACCTTACCTAACTAATTACCTAAGATTTTTTGAAGATAGCATAATGTGCTATATTTAATGCTAAATTTAATTTGGGATAAATTTTTACATGAAAACAAGTGTTATCGAAATGAGGAGACTGGGTCTGACTCATACGGCACAAGAAATTACTGCTAATGCCATCTAGCGTGGAGTAGCGTGACATAGAAAGATCTTCTTTGTAACGATAGGTGGCGCTGTCAGTACAACTATTTACCAACTAGTACATAAGTTACATTGACTTTGATACATCGATGTCTTTTCTTTTCTGCTAGCCAAGTAGGTTAAAAAACTTAGATAAAATAATTACATAAACCCACTTAATATTTAATTAGGTACCTAGGTACCTACTTTCTTTTCTGAACGTGTACTTAATAACTAGTAGGTAGGTAGGTACCTAGGTACCAACCTATGCCAGTCGACTCTAGATAGGTAGGTACCTACTATAGGTAGATACTAGATACCCTGTCTATTTAAATACTTACTCCCTTTTGACTCCACCGTCTAGTAGGTAAGTAGCTAGATACTACCTAACCTACATAGCATTTAAAACGGTTGATATAAACTATTTATTTTCCTTACTAATGTCACCCTAACTAGACACTGATAAGATATCAGGAGCTACGTTCCTAATTTGTTTGATAAATTGTAGGAGGTAGGTAGGTACCTACTACCTAGTCGGTACTGGTAGCACAGAGTTGGTCACTTTAGTTTTAGTAGCACATTTTTAATGAAAGACCCAGTGCTTTCCTTCCAGCTTATCGCAACAAATCGTTCGTTATGACATCACCAAACACCTCACCTGCTTAGATATTGTTTGTACCTACCTACAAAATAACAACGTTTTGTTTTGTTTCGCACCACCTTTAGCAGGCCTTTACCGTCCTGCAAAGTGTGGCGAAAGAAAGATCACGTTTGGTTGGTCGGTGCGTTCCGAAACCTCTCTAATCCCTTGAACTTGAGCGAGAGGTAAACAAACGCGGCCAACCCGTTGACGCTTGACGCGCATTTGTCATTCGGAACGCACGCGATTCGCCAGCGCCGCTCGTCGCGCGCTCACCGATTTCCGAACAGCGGTGCGAACTGTCAAACGCGAAACAAAACAAAAACAAACATTTCTTCTTCGAAATTTAAATAGTTTGGTGTCGGTTTAGTTCGCTAGTGATAAGGTTAATTTCAGTGTGTTTCTGTGTACTACCTAGTGATTGTCTAATTTCAAATTGAAGTGATTCGTGAAGGAAGTAAGTGATGATAACAGCTGGAGCTGACTGATAGGGATGTGTTGACTAACGAAATACAGACCTACTAGTTTTCAGAATCTTAATCTTGTTCAGGCAACGCTGTTAACCGATTTACAATACAATATTGAAAATGTAATATTCATGTCTGTGGTTATTTCAATAAATTTCATTTCATTTCATTTAATTTTATGTGATAAAGGTTGGTTCAATTCCGGTTAATTAAATATTAAATAATAAATACTATTATCTAATTAGGTAGGTAAGTGGAATATTACATTTTGTAGTCAACATAGCCAGAAACCTAGCCAGGAAATTAATTTACCTAGTTATATATGTAGTCTTCCCTCCCTATGTTAGGTTAAGTTAGTGTTGGTATTGGTAGGTACCTACCGTAGAAGAAATAATAGGTTATTAAGTTAGGTAGGTACCTACCTACCTGTCTACTCCTAAGTGGGTAAGTACAGGTGCCTACCTATTACCATGGACAAACAATCTATTACCTACCTATACCTATATCTACCTACCGTCATCGTGCGCAAAGACCGTAGAGGTACCTAGGTAAGGTAGGTTTACCTAATGTACCTACTAGGTACGCGACACTACTTACTACCTAGGTTAGTTGTGGTGGTGTGGTTCGTAGGTTAGGTACTTAGGTAGGTACCTATATTATATATCTATCTACCTACTGTCCTTGGTAACTTTTTTGATATTTTTAACTGTGTCAATTGGGACATTGTGTCCCAATATATTTTGTCCGAATCGTCAGCAAGTCAATAGTTCTAGATTGCACCCTTTATAATAAAATAAGGTAGGTAGGTACCTACTATGATTATTATGTCTCAGTAGGTAATTCAGTCTGCAAGGAATGTTAGCAAGTGAAGGGAAATCATCCATCCACAACCCATTCGCAGGTGGATGGCGTAGGTCCGCACCTACGTGCTCATAAATCCGTAAACATTATCCGTAACCACATAAAACAATACCTCTGGTCAATGGTTTTAAAAATTCTTGCTCATAATCGTAAAACTCAGAACTGAGTCATGCTTTCTCAGGCCAGAGAATGTGACTCAACTTCTTGTTTTGGTGAAAAAAACCAAACGCTCGAGTGACGACCGTACATTATTGGAATAATTACCTACTTCTGTTTTACTAGGTATTTTATGGCCATTGTTATTAGAAGAGATAAATAAAATAGCACGAAACTGTGACGAACGAAACGTTACATCGGGTCAACACAACCTACCTAACTTACCTTCAAACAGTTCCGCGTAGTTTATGGTTGGTGAATAACTGAGAAGTTCGTTCAAAAACATCTCAAGTGCCTTTTCCTATCTGCAAGGTCGTTGTCTATGTTTTGCAATACATGACTCCAAACTGCGGTTCAAATGTAGCTAACCAAACACCGTATTACGCTCGCAATATCATTTTACTATAGGCCAAACCACACCACGCATTAGATTTCTTGAACCTAACTTTTCCTACCTGGCGCAGGTTGCCGATACTTTTGCCACAGCAGCAAAAGTAGGTACTAAGAAGGGCTGTGGGACGTAATTTTTCATCGTGTCAGGCGATTCAGTATTCGGACAATTAGCCTTTGATGAAGTAAAAAAAAGTTTTTGTTTAACGAAAGGTAGCCTATATTTATCTTTATTATTATGATAAATAGTCAGTAACATGAATTCTAGTCGAGTCCCTGAATTGATTTTTAAAGTAAACACCCCACTGTTTGGTTTCTCATAATAATTGTTCTAGGAACAATACCATTTACACAAACAAATAATAATTACCTACTATCTCGGTACCTTGTTGAAACTCCTGGTAGAGCTGGATCTCTACAATCTCTACCTAGGTAGGTATAGAATTTTTATTTTTTGTATATCTGTTTTTACTTATATACAACACTACCTACTTACATATAAACCCAGACTTTTTCAATCCAGACGATACGAACCAAAGTCATTTCAAGTAGTATTAGTATGTCTTGCCTAGGTATCTTTTCATCTTCCTGCTCTTATCTCACTAGGTGGGCTCGGCACAACATGTCCTATGTTCTTCCACTGTCCCCCATCATCGGTCATCTGTGTTTACTCCTCTCCTATGCATATCACCTTTTACATTGTGTAATCCATCCATAATTTCTTATGCCTACCTCTTCCTCTATAGCCATCCACATTATTATTAGTTTATTTATTGATTTAAGGTACAGTTTAGGCTTACAGTACCTACCTACCGGACCAAAGCGCCTAAACCATAAAGAGCTAAACTCATTTCATACTATGCATGCAAGGTCATTATTGACATTATTTTACAGTCATATAAAGAGTAAGTATCTCTACCTTACTAAAGATTTACATAAGCTTGTCGATTTTGTAATCATATTATCCTACTAGGTACATACTGTTAGTTATTAAACGTGTCTTAAATAGTAGACGTGAGGATTTTTTACTAATAGGCAAATGTTATAACTCTACAAATCAATGATGAATTGTTTACGAAACACGTAGCGTTTCACAAAAATATTTACCTTTCCAAATTGTATGAAGATGCATACAAAGGCAATTTGTAACAGAAATGTTGAGTTTTTCGACTAAAGTTAAATCTCATCACTCTCTATCATTCTCTAGTATTAACATCACTATTTATTACTTATTTCCTTCTTTCTACGAGGTTTTACCGATTTTGCATCAATTAGGTACATCTTGATAGTATCGTTTATCATACTTATTTTCATAACGGGTTTTGTTTTTGTAAAATGTTAAGTAATTAAGTGTTAGTAAACCTATTAAAAATTCCACGAAATCATAAGATTTTATATCAGTCTTTAAATAACTCTCCAACTGTAGGCATGTTCAGTAAATTGTAATCAGTTCAGAACATTACCTCTCGATCGCATGACAGCACAATTGCAACTATTCGCAACCGGTTTTAAACAGCAAATTATTCTACTGTTATCCATTATCCAAATTAAAACTTTTAGTATAACGGACAACAAAAAAAATTACGGAAGACTGAAAAATTACAGTAGCAAACCTTTTTCATCAAATTATAAAAATAGGTTAGAATATTATTAATATTATTAATACTCATAGAACATACAGCAGACATTTTAAGTAAGTAACTAACCTCCTTACCTAGTTTCTATTAAAACTCTTGTAAATTATTACGAGTAGGTAGGCAATTAAATCTGGGTGGATAGGCAATTAAAATGATAGATACCTTATCTATCATTTTAATTGCCTATCCACCCAGATCACCTACCCTTGTCATTAATGTTTCCAAATTTATCTTGGATTTTTCCGGGGTTTAGACCCGGCCTAGCTAGGCTCGGCCTAAAGTTAGGCTCGAGTTGAAACTGAGACGTGATTATGTAAGACTTTCAACGAAGTTTTAGAAAAACCCGTTCTTTTGTGAAATTATTCATTCATTCACTCAAAACCGATTAGTAAATGAAAAAAAAATTTAGCGGCAAAACAAGGGGTAAGTAGGTACCTACGGTTAATGATTTTATCAATGTAAATGTCAATGTCGAATATATTTTCGAAAAAACAGTACCTACGTAGTAAATAATATAAAATAATTGAGAAAAAACAGTCACCAAATTGATTTTCATGACAAATGTGAAGTTAGACCCGAGTTAAACCTGGGGTGGGGTCGATTTAGCGAAAGTCTATAGTTAGATCTCGGTGAAGGTGCTAAATATGTTACGTAAAAATGAAAAAACCTAGTTAAGTCCAAAACACGAGTTAGAGACGCGGTTTTTTGTTAGATCCAAGATAAATCTGACAACATAATGACAGGGCTAGTGTAGCTTGTCAAATATTATTGAATACGCCCTAGCTTCTATATATAATAATAGGTAAGTAGGTACACTCAGCATTGTCACATTGAGTAGGAATGTTATTAAACAACTGGATGACTAGTAAGATACATATTAGCTCACCTTGTTCTTGCAATCACGAAATCTTCTCAAACTATTGTTTCAAACATGAGCATGATATCATTCCTATCACGTACATTAGACTGTGCAACATCGTGTTCAATCTACAATTCATTTTGAAACAGCCGACTCTTTCTTACTGCCTTTTCTTTTCATATTTCTAATGTTTTCTTCATTCTTTCTATTGTTCTTCCTGCGTTTGGTGTTCACTGGATTCAACTATCTATGTAAAGTGCTTTTAAATACCTACTCAACAACTCTGTTGCTACGCATTTACCAAAATCCCCTGTTCATCCCGTTCATCATTTCCGTTGCTCGCCTTTGTTTATTTGCCTGTCATCACTTATTACCAGCTTCTTATACAATAAATTACAGTCAAGCCCACTTTTCAAGGCTCATCAATTTTAAATTCAGTGATTGATTTGACAGGTCCTGTCTATCATTTTATAGTCTTTTAAAAATTCGATTAATTTTACGTAGCATTTCAATGAATCAGCGAAAAAATCGTAATATTATAATACTAGCGACCCGCCCGGCTTCGCACGGGTGCAATGGAGTGATGATGATGATGTATTATACATATAAACCTTCCTCTTGAATCACTCTATCTATTAAAAAAAACTGCATCAAAATCCGTTGTGTGGTTTTAAAGATCTAAGCATACATACATACATACAGACATTAGGACAGACGCGGGAAGCGACTTTGCTTTATACTATGTAGTGATGCTTCGAATATCTGATTTTGTGTAATAGCCATTAATTAATAAAATATAATAAAGTTATAAACATGACCAATTAAATAGTTTTATTATACGAATGTGTAAAAAATAGGATGTTTAGCGGTCTTATCGCGCAGTTGCAGCAACTGTAATAGATAAACAGCGTCCGGTCTTTTTCCAATGCCTTGCATTTGCAAAACTGTTAAAAATCTCTATAAATAAATATAATTACTTGTTAGGTAGGTAGTAGGTTTGATTAAAGTTAACCTTTATGAAAAATAAAGGATAAAAAGAGATTATGTTAATATGCAATTAGTAGATGGATATGACAGCACACCTATTTCTAAAATATCACACCCTATAATAATATAATGCATCACTAATGAAATAATTCACGCCTGTCTCCATATTCTGGGATTATGGGCAAGGTCAGCCTCTCCCTTTTGGTGGTGACATAAAAATGTATTTTTGTTTTATAACAAGCCATAATATCGCAGGTATACTTGTAACTTTATTGTTATATATATCTATGAATCATAATAATGATACCCATCTACAATAATCTACTTATTCATACTTCTTATAGTTTCATATTATGAGAAAAGTATAACTATCTGACTGAACTATCTAAATAGGTACCTAAATGGTAAGAGCAGATAAACGTAAGTTTTCGCCCAGTTTGTGTTTCGTGTAGGTAGATGAGATCAAAAGAATTACCTAGTCAAAAAAATAATGAGGAAGACATCCAGAACGGACGTAAATTGAAATAATAAATCAAAGTGGCGCATCTTCAAGGTGGGCAGTGATTCTAAATACGGACACACAACATGTGCCTTGCAAAATAATAACGTCTAAAGAACTTTTAAGTAGTTAGTAGGTAGTAATAGTAACACTTTAGTAACTAACCTACCTACTTTAAAAACTGCTTCAGTCTAGTTAACTTGTAAAAGTAATACTGCCTAATATTTTCAAACTATTCACAATGATAATTATAATATCTGAAGTCATAATAAAAATATGAAAAAAAATACAAAATCAATAGTTAAGTAATTGCAATAAAATTACCTTTCAATGACACCACGTGTAGTAAGATTATGATTGGCTGATTAGATAAAAAAAACTTTAATTTCCAAGATCGTGAAACTAATATACTACATTTACCTTTAGGTACTTAAACTGCTTACTTATTTTGGTAGCTGATTTAGTACTACCTAAAACTTAACGTATACCTTACCTACTAACAACATTAACAGCTACTTTCCGACCTTTTACGGATACGATACCTGAGTTGAAATCCCTATTATTCGAAGCATTCTTTGGCGCCATCTTGAAAAGTTATAGCGCGGGAATTCGTTCAGGAACTGGGCCTCTACTGCGAATATTGATTTCCGAAGATCCGGTAGTGACGTTTGTGTTACACTGCGCGGTCGCCTCGAGCGATGGTCTAGGCTCTTTCGAAGTCACAGCGTTAATGCGCAGTGTAGCACAAACGTCACTACCGAATCTTCGGTAATCATTATTCACAGTAGAGGCTAATCCTATCATCGGTGATGATCATTATTCACAGTAGAGGCCCTGAATCCTAGACATATCAATAAAAATAAATCGAGTCAATTCCTCGGATTTGCGGCCAATAAAAATACGTGCCAAATTAAATGTTGGTTTATCAAGTTTTTACCGTATTTTTGCACATCGCTATTCCGTCTTTGATCATCCTAATGAGCTATTTTGACTTTTTTCAAGCCAAAATGTAAAAGTAAATAGAGCTAAAAGTAGAATGATGATGATACAACAGGTAGGTGGCTAATCGGTTCCGTAAAAATAAATGAGTGCGTGGAGTTGAAGTGATGAACTTTTTTCCCAATGTCCCCACTGGCTTATGTGCAACAAAGTATATCTAACGAACACAATACCTATTAAAATCTCAGTTAGGTACCGATTCTGCTTCGAAGCGATATTTTTGACGAAATAAGCTATGTTGCTATGGTAGGTACCTACCTACCTGCGATTATACCTACCTTTAGTAAAGAAAATTTGAAAATTATAGTCTTATGTAAAAAGGATTTATTAAAAAGGATTATTATATGTCTTTAGGTACCTAATTAAGGTTTGGTACCTAACCTACCTAATGTATTATGGTACTGTAGCACTTAGTACCTACCTATAAGTAAGTCTATTTCAGACACTCTTCTTTTGTTTTGTCGGTCTAAATTTGACTGCAGAGGTATTTGTGTCATTTATATTTTGAATGGCATTTTACGGTTCACCCAAATATTTAGACACTTTATAGACCAACAAAACAACTATTTTCATCCAGACGGACGACATTTTTTGTATAGTGACCCCTTAGTAACTACCACTTTGTCTGTGGTATTTCAGTACTATAATAACTTTCTGCTATTATATACTCGCATTGACAGGTTTATTGGTAAAGCGCCAATAAAAACTCATTCATTATTTTAAAGCGAGAAAAATATTTCTGAAATATATGCAGTGCTGAGCGTCAAATCCGACGGCTGACGACGACCGGTCCGTCAGCGCTGGTAGGTTAGGTTATAAAAAGTTGACAACTTTATGATCAAAGGTAGAATAGGGCTTTCCACCTGGACATGTCCGGATTTTCTTTTGTCCGGACTTGAAAAGAGTTTAAGGCACAACGAGAAATTTCATTTCATTTCTCGTAGTGGCATAGTCGGGACTTTTCGCGTCACGTAGTTGATGCGGGCAATAGATTATAGTCTCAAAATAACACTATCGTCTAGTATAGTATTATATAATCTGTGCTATCGTATAGGGGTTCAACGACTTTAAAATAAACCTTTCAAACAAACTGGGCCAAAACTCAGCTTAAATTATTTAAAAACCTGCTATTTGGGTGCTAATTTGGTGACTGACGTAATATTTAGCACTCGGTCATTGGCTATGACCAAATAAACACATGTTATTTTATAGTAAGTAGGTCTAAGGTTGATAAAATCTTTTAAATGGGCAAAACTAGTGAATTATTCCAATTGAATCTAATTAATACCAAATCTATCTGATACGGCGGCGTAGCGTAACTTGCCTAATATGTGTCTTTCGCCATTGGTGTACTGCACGCATGTCAATGAGCCATTCGATCACTTTGCCTTGGATATTGGAGTTCTTATGTAATTTTCTAGTCAATTTAGAATCTGGGCTAAATTGAAGTAAAAAAAACTTGAGAGGTGTCAAGAGACACCCGGATGGAACTAAGTTCCTTGAGGTGTTGTTTTCTTACGTACACAGAAGCACCTAAATTAAAACAAAAACTTCCAACAATACCTAACATTCATTTGTTTCCTTCCTGCACCAATTTATTCGAATGACGTTGTCAAAGTTTGAAAAAAGTGTCGTTACAACTTTTGGTCTTAATTTTTTCCGTCTTGCCTCCTTTTGCAACGCGCGATAAGGAACTTCGTTCCAAAAATCTTTCAAGTCCAAACTTATCACGAGTGGAAAACAATCAGAAAACTCTAGTGTCAAGACAGTTTTGTAATTGACATATCGGCCAACATTGTAAGGAAGTTATTTATTGATTAATACTTGGATGCTAACTTTGTCACTTGACATCTGCCAAGGTTTTACGCTGTACCTAAATCATTCAAATAAGAAGAGAACCGACGTCTGTTATCCCACAGAGCCACACGTCATCAATCATGTTGCTAATATCATGTCCACAAGTATACAAAAGCGTTGCCAATAAGGCCGTAGATGAAAATACTTACGCCACACGTCCCAAAAACACAAACTACAAGTAGGTACCTAAGAGATACCGTGTGACAACAAGACAAAGACAATAGGCATAACGGTGAATTGTTTAAATTAAGCATTTCCTACCAAGCACGGTTACTAGTTACTACATTATCTGCGGCCAAAATATAAACTGCTTACAGATCTGCGGCAGAAGATTACTATACTACAAGATCTGCGGCAAGGTCAAAACAGCTACTGTAAAATTTGCGACCACTATCCTAACTACTAAAATATTTGCCGCCGAGGTCATCTGTCGTTCTCAGACTCACAGGCTTATTCGAATTACTGTGTTCGTTTTCTGTTTTACTCCATTTGCTATTAATTTGCGTTTGGTCAGCACTTCCCAATAAATAATACCGTCTGAGCCAATAAATATCTCACGATATACTGCTTGTGTCGTTTTTCGAAGGCCCTTCGTGTCTTGCTTGCTGTCAAACCACTGTTTAACAGCTTATCAACTTTTAACAAAACAACTTTTAACAACTGTCAATCAACTTTTAACTCGTTCCAGCGAAGACTACCTTCCGTCATTGAATTTACTATCTGGATGAGGTTTTATCTGCTGACAATAAGACCTCCGTGACTTTTTAACTCTGTGACCTAGGTTTCGTTAATATGCATGATTATTCTTTCAAAATCAAGTGATGTGTGAAATAGGTTTCTCGTTACTTACTACCTAGCTAGCATATCGATTGTCTGCACTTTATTTTACGATCATTTATCGAACTTGGATCGATAACACGATCGTTACTGATGTTACTCGAACAAGTTTTTGTGGTCGTAGCCAAATTGGGCATGTATTCAACCGTCAACCTTCGACCCCTTAACAAGTTTCTATATTTGATAGAATGCAAAAACAGGCAGGTACCTACCTCCGTACCTGTCCAAAGTGTACAAGTTGTAGTGTTTCTTAATTGCTTTGCCTAAGATGATGGTAGACGCGAAAGTAAATACAGAAAAGAACATTATAATGACATGAAATTGAGTCTATGCGTTGGGAACCAACCACAAAACCAACACTCAACACATTGTGATAAAACAATTTGACATCATGAAAAACCACCCTAACTCCTTCACGAACCACTTCTCAGTAGACTCAGAGCTGTAAATGACAGAACTAAGGGAGCGATACCTAACCCAAACGTCAACCGTGCAAAATCATAAATGCCTCCGACCGAAGTGAATACGGATATGCTCTGCCTGTCTCGACACGAGGACTGCCCCTGGTTTGAGGCACTGCAGAGCGCTGAACTGACATGGACAGGGCTGCAGTACACCTGTTTGAAGATCCTTCATCTTTACTGCAAGGTCTTCGAGCGGGAGGATGTCATCGAGATGATTATACGGTTAGTAATGTTGTGAACTTGTGATGTCATAATATAGAAGTACTGAGCAGTGCTAACATTTTTTTGGGTATTATCTTCTAGTTGGGTGGTGATCTTGTTCTTGCTATGTAAAAGCACCACCTAGAGTTCGTCTTTCTCTTATAGAGCAGTTGCAAGTCAGTGATGAAACTACTTAGCGGATGAATGAATAAAATTAATGAAGACGATAAATAATATTTCAGAGATTTATGAGTAATTTTACATTACTTTTTATTTTGTCATTTGGATGGAGACCAAATCTGAAATTGTGAAATCGAATTTTTCAACGCGCAGTAATTGGTTCCACCGTTTCCTCGTTAAATAATCAAGAGCAAAAACAGTATCTATTATTTTGTAAACTATTTACGCAGTGCGTTGCGTATGTGCTGTTATTTTTAATATGCATCTCTTCCTTATACTGACATAAATGATGCTATTTTCATAACAATAGCAATTGTCTGAATGGATTGTTATTATTTGTTTTTTGTTTCAATTTACCTTTTAATATCTAGGTGTGTCCTGAGAGGCATTCAGTTGAGAAACGGTAAGGTAGGTAGTACGAGTAGAGCTTAGATTGCTCTAATTTCTATCTTTATCCTCTTTGTTATTTGAGATCACAAGAGTTTCCACCATAGCCGTCACAATGATCAGTAAACTGCATCTATTTTCACCAATCCATGTACCCCGATTGGCAAGATTCATTAGCTCCACGTCAAGCTTTGGCTGCTACAACTGCAACCGTCGTAATATAGCTTACGCCATTTTTAAACCTAGCTCTACCGGTAATATGAGCACTAAATATTATATTAACATGTCCTGTCCTGCTTGCGATTATATTAAAAACGAGCGTTCTGCAGCGGTTGATTACCGGCCACGTAATAATAATTTACTTGATGCTAATTTTGAATGTGGTACCATCACATTTATGTACTTTCAAAACTGCAGTACAGTAACCAAGCTATTCGTTACTTTGTTAAAACTTACCAGAAAAGCTACATCGTGTCGATGACTTCTTAATGTCGCTGTGTGGTTTTCGCTCTATTGCGGTCGTTATGTGATGTTCACCGCTTTAAGAATACCAGGTCTTTAGCGCTTTTACAACCTGACCGCAGTTTATATGCCCACAAAACGTTTAATGTCGCTATCGAACTGATTTCAAAGTAATATGGCAAAAAAGTGTATAAGCTGTTCTAAATCGTGGTAAACATGAGCTGTGTGGTTGAGCTCGTATCTATTGGAAAATAATCAAACTTACCTTTTTTTGCTAAAAAGTAAAACGTGTTGTTCGAAAGGTAAAAAGCATTCCAAAAAAATCACACTGATTCCGTATTCCCGTAGAATTGTGGCTCGAAAAAAATCCCTTTCCATAATAATTAAAAGTTTATGAAAGTCATTATAATTTTATTAATTTTTTTATCAAAATATTATCATACTGACGGAGTTTTTAGAAAACCTTATGGGTGAGTTTCTTTACAAAGCCAATTTCATTACTCAAATGGAAAGGGTTAGTTCTTGTTACGTTTAGGGGTTTGGAAAGGTCAGCCATGTCTTCAACGTTCCAACGATCTTGGGATTGCTTTACATCTGTGTTTATTGTTTTTTTAATGCTGAACTTTGACTTTTCCATGCAAATCTTACTTAATAAATGTGTCAATATTATTTATTATGTCTTCGTTGGTAGATGTGTAGCATGTATACAAAAAAAAACAGTAGTAAGTATTGTTTGCTGTCTTATTATCATCTATCTTGAAATTCGGTATACAAGCAAACTCTATAATAATTGATTAATCAAAAAAATAACTGTGTAGGAAACGAACCCTATTTTTGCAGTTTGGTACTTACTATGTTACCAAATAGCTAAGACCATTACTGTATTCAATACTTCTAACGTTCGTATTGATAATCCCACGGTCTCACTATGTCATCGTCTAACTATTCAGATAATAACATACCAAAAATCAAAGTCACGATTTATCTTCCACATTGTTTTTTGCCTTCACCTTGGCTGATGTTATTTCTACCATGTCGTCCAGGAATCACCATGAAACATGAGATGCACATGTACCTAATTCAGTCGACCTTTGGCAAGTCGCAAGTCTAATGGAACGTCGGCCGTGCCCATCACTTTGCATCGGTGCAAAATGGCGATGGGAGGGTTCAACGCGTGCTCTGACTTTATACCTACTTCAAAAAGGTGGTCCTGTATTAACTTACAGTGCTTGCTTATGTCAATCGTGGCAATGTTAATGTCTGATAGAACCGATGAATTATTCAGAATAGTAGCGTCCTGAAATAGATTTTACTATGCCTAAGGAGCGCCGAATTTGAGAACCCTTTAGTACCAGACCTTCCGGTTTTCGTTAAGCTTACCTGTGAAGACTGCGCAGTATGCATTGAATAAAATTAACTTTAAGTATTCATTAAAAAAAAACAAAATTTGAGATTTTTGTTTATTTTCGAGAAAGCAACCCACACCTCTCGCCTGGCGCCTCAAGTACAGACATAAATATATTAGACATGTTTCACTGCGTCTCTGTACAAAGGTGACTCACATCAATCAGCTGTTTTAACGGTCTGCCGTAAATCTTCAGTCAACACCTGACAAGTTAATTAATAATGACAAGGACAGCTATAATAAACCGTAAATCACAAAGGTGGTTTGTAAAGTTAGGTAAGCCAACGTAGGTTAATAAAGGCTCATAATATGCTGATTTACTGCTTAAGCAGACTGATCCGGACACAAGCATAGATTTCATTTATGAAAATCTCTACCCAAATCTCTGCTTCGATTTCTTTATCGGCATACAGGCTTTAGTGCCTATTGCATCATCTTATGATTACAACATACATCTACTATATAAAAATAAGTCGGGTTTTCCTTCCTGACGCTATAACTCCAGAACGCACGAACCGATTTCCACGGTTTTGCATTCGTTGGAAAGGTCTCGGGCTCTGTGAGGTTTATAGCAAAGAAAATTAAACAGAAAAGCGGGAAAATCTTTTTTCACATACATCTCTCTCTGGTGGCGAAACGGAGTTCGCCGGGTTTGCTAGTTAGATATAAATATATTATGTATCTGTGTCTACTTTTGAACCAAGTCAAAAACAGACGAAAATACTTTTTTATTTAACTCTTTATTGCACAAAAGAACAAATGTACAAGTAGGTGGGCTTAATGCTATAAGCATTTTCTACCTGCCAACCTTACAGGTCAGGAGAATGGTTGGCGTGCAAACTTGAGATAAACAGTACCTACATGTTCAAAACAATCAGAATGAATAAACAGAAAAGAGAACAAATTGCACTAATAGTATGGGTTAAGTTAGAGTACCTACATGAGCTACAATTCAGAACATAAAAAAAAAATAAAGAAAATAAAGAAACCTACCTATGTATTTCGCTTTGATGCATCCTGTTTCAAGAGGTGTTCATAAACGAGTCTCTTAAAAACCAATTTATTCGGAGCCCTTTGTTTTTTCTGACTGACGTTACTCTACGAATTTAGTGGTAGCTAGAAGTCTATCATAGAATTGACGGTCATGGTGTTGGATGACCCCACCTGTTCCTAACTTTGAAATAATCCACCTTCTGTTCCTAATTTTGAAATGAAACTTCATCATAAACTAAACTGAATCATACTGTTTGTTTATTTACTAATAACACAACAACTGGCTATCAAAGAATGTTTGTGAATACGGGCGGACGCATCATAAACATAAATAAACAAATATGAAACCCATTTTACGGTGAGCGACATTTAAACCTAGTACCTACCTAGTAGGAAAATCATATTATAAGGATCATTTAGAATCTTCCAATGTAAAATGTACAGAGTGGAATTTGGCTGGGGGCCTAAGCATAATTAAATATTTATGGATATTTAACACAACGCCTTCTAGTCTCTTGTACTATAAGAACTAGATTTCTGATAGAATACTTTACTAGCTTTTTTTGTAAATACTCATATTTAAGCTGGAATAAAAATAAAAACGGTTTTAGAATGGCTAAACAAAGCCCTATTTCTTCCATCCAATTTTATATTTTAGCCGGATTACGTCACAATATGCTTTATATTATGACGTAATCCGGCTCTAAAAAAAGCCGGATTTTCAAAAAAAAATCTTCTCTATAACTACACGACGCGACGTCTTGCCTTCTAGTGTAGTTTGACGCCTGACTTGGCGATTAACTTGACTTGACTGATATTCTTTCATATATCTGGAAATGACGAACAGAGACCATAATTATAAGAAGAAAATAAAACAAAAAAATGAAGGGCAATGTCCACCTACGTTACTTTACTAAACAAGAAGCATACCTTCTTTATTTACCTAGCCTGAATATGTATCTTATTTTAGTAACCTAGATTATGTTGCGAGCATTCAATTATGTACATGGATCATATTGACACTTTAACAGTCATGACATGTACTTAGTTGTATAGATAGGTAACCACTAGGAAATTAAATTTATATTAATTTCCTTCCTCGACATTGACGACAGGTACCTACAAAACCTTTGATGGTATTCATTAAATAATACATTAAATAAATAAATATTCACGGACACTTAACACAACGCCTTCTAGTCCCAAACTAAGCAAAGCTTGTACGATGGGAACTAGATGGGTAGGTGGGTAGGTAGGTACGTTAGCTAGGTAGGTACGTTAGCTAGGTAGTACATAAATAATTATAATTTATTCTACAATGTTTTAACCTAATAAAAATACATAATATAAAAATGGTCTACTTAAAAAGAAACCGAAACGAATGAATAATTTTATAAAAAGTAAATCCGTAATTGGCCATAGGATTAGCCTAGTTAGATATTATTTAATAGTATTAAGGGCTGTGAGTTTTGTTAAATAAATAAAATAAAAATAAATAAAATAATAATAAATTGTTTCTAAATGATTTCTGAATTGAGAGAAATTTATTAGGTACGTGTACGTACCATGTTAAATTCATGGCATATTAATTTCTGATACCGATAAACCTTCAACACATTAGCAGCACCTAGGTTTGCTTGCCATTTGTTACCTAGAATTATCCACTACCGTAAACTAGCCTAAGCAGATAGTTTATTTTTGTGTATTACCCAGACATTATTCAAATGTAAATCCTTGGCTGCGCTCCAAACATGTGGTTCCTCCCATCTATGTCTTTGCTTGTTATTATCTGTTTTACTTCCAAATTATCTTAATTGTATCATAAAATGCGTGTATGTTCTACAAACCTGAAAAGGTTTTTTAATAGTTTTTTTACGCCCAGTGCTATGTGCTCTTAAACGGTGATGGAAGGAATATAGAATGTAAGTAGAACGTGAATATTTTAAGTACGGACGCTGATATGAGACCGCAGAGAATGCGCATGAGTGGAATGCTTGGATGCACCTCTTGACCACTCTCTACAGACATCACAGGTATTGTCCATTTGGCTGTCTTGTCGGTAGCAGATTGTTACGATAGCAATCTCTTTGGTAAAGGTTTGGAACTATAGGTAGATAACTGTAGATAGGGTAGGTACCAAAACAAGGAAAGAAGGCTTTTATATGTATGTCTTAGCCAGACACTTCTCGAACATTGAAATGCAAAGTGGATCGCATCGCGACGGACGCAATAATTGGATAAGTGCTGTCGGGGTCGTCAGTATTGTGCTGCTAATACGCTCCTGCTATTGACACAGATCTTATGACAAAGGAAAGCCAATTGGTTCTTGGCTAGTGGTAAAATAATAAACACTCAAGAAGTAACTCAACCAACCTGTCATAGCTTTTTAAATTACCATTTGAATAATACCAGAAAAAAACCATTGTAACTAAAAATTGTAAGTAATGAAAACGCGCACCTTCTTTAGATAAATCTAAGGCGTTTGTACAAACCATTTGAATTTACAAAGAGTCTGCGGGGTGATGATAATAAGTTTAATTGTGTGTAAGTGTCTTTTGAAATGTATGGCAAAGATTAAAAAAAAAGATACCAATGCCTAGTCAGTTTGTGAATGTCGTTGCCTATACCAAACTGGCGAAACTCTCGAACTAGACTCGTGCTTTCGAAAAACGAACAACGTATGAAACGGGGGTCAAAATTTGAATCACGGTTCATACAAAGCAAGATTTTCAGTGGATATATTGGTAGATTGGGAGTTCCGCTTGTTCTTACGTAGGAACTACGTATTACATATTCTTTGTATCTATTATTCTGATAATTCAAACCACAGATCATACAATACTATACAAACTGTTCCGTTCAAGTTCACACATAGCCCGAGGCACACAGGCCCAGTAGTTATGGTGTTAAAACGTCAACCTTGGAAAGCTGGTGGCTCTTATCAGAACCTTAGCCGTGACCGCGCCGCAAATAAACTCGTCGCAGTCAATTGATTTGTTTGAAAGCTCAACACTTCGGCTAGGTATTGCACTGGAAATAGTTGAATGATACATTCTCGGTGAAGGAAAACACCGGCAATGTACGTCATAATAAGGTTACCGTTTCAATTACCACTTAATACTCAAATCATCTCCATCCAAAGGTTGCCTAGAAGAGATATTTTTCAAAGAGTTTGTAGTATTGTGGTCATAGGAAGTACTACACTCTGCCATCTTGCCAGTGAAATAACATTGTTAAAGAAGTTTATTTTTATTTTCTCAAAGAACAGGGGTTCACTTATAGAGAAATATATCGCTTAACGTTAAGTGTGTACATTACATAGTGTACTGGTTATAGTCCATTTATATAACAGTGATTTGCTAAATGTTTAAGAATTAGAAAGTTCGCAAAACTATGGAAATATTTCCCAAAATAATTTTTAATTTTTTTTTAAATCATTTGAGTATACTGTACTACCAGCTAATATTAATTTAGCTGTGTTACTACTTACCTATCGTGAGCGGAGATTATAATGTCTCAGAGTTCATTTACTGTAGCGTCAACGGGTCTCAACAATGAAGTTCCGGGATGAAATAAAGAACAACCACGCCTTATAAGAAAATAATTCACTTGACAATGACATTGACATGACTTTAAAAACTAAGGGGTATATTCATATTGGTCTTCTAAAGCTAAACCACAGATTATATAATACTATACTAGTACAGATAGGTACCTCATCTAATACAACAAAACATAATTGCCCTAACTCGGGCTACTCTGCGGGCTACTCAGCTAGGCACAGTGAAAAAGCTAGATCATCTATTGAGATGTAATTAGAACTATATTTTCTTTGTTCTGGATGGGACCCCATGGCTAAACTAACTAAAATGCTTGCTAAATCTGTTGTCATTTCTTTTCGTTGTCATGTAGGTACTTGATGCAAGTGACAATGGTAGAGCCATTTTTAAAGCCGCGCTAAAATGTCAGTTGAATATGAATGGGTTAAGGACTGAACATAAAATTTACTTATAATTAAGCTCGATTCACCAAAACCAAATTTCGCGACTAGAGTCCTTTCCATGAAAGAAGTCCCGCAGACGCGTCGCTGTAGTCGACCTTAAGTATTATTTATCGGGCAGCACTTTTAACCACTTTAGGCATTGAAAACAAGACTTTGATCACAGAAACCAAATAAAAACGCACTAGCATCCGAACACAATAACGGCACCTGACAACTAATTTAAAATTTAGTTTTAAAATTTAGTTCCGGAAATTTCCGCGGGACTTCTTTCATGAAAAGGACTCTATTAGTTTCCGATCCGCTCCCAAATCTACTCCCTCCTCGGCAAGTTTGCAATACAAACACTGTCTATGAGCTTTCAAACAATCAATCGATCTCTATTTGGGTATGGCTCACAATACCCAGGGAGAGATGGTCCAGTTTTGAGTGCCGAGTCTGAGTTTTTTTACGAAGATTGATGACCAACGTTTTTTATGAAGGTTCTTAACTCGCCCGGTAGGAGCGCTTATCGTGAACCCATTCTCCATTTTCGAGATTGTACCTACCCAATAACCAAACTCAAACTTGGGACACTGCGCCCGCAGCCGCGGTATGCTTTTGGTGTAGAAGCATTCAGGCAGGCACCTAAATAAAATACTATAAAACTTATAAATCGGTAGTTTTTTACCGTTTTAAAACTTAAATTATTAATAGGTAGGTGAAAACTAGGTACCCAGTAGATCTATCAATTAGCTGGAAGTAGGGATCCAGCCGATCAGTCCAGCCAAGGATAACACAAAAATGTTCCCAATCCGTCACAGTCGTAAATGTCAGTCGGTAAACGCAATAAACCGTCATTATTTTCATTCCGGTACAGTGGAACACAATACTTAGATTCCGCGGACTAAGGCGCAAAAAACTCAAGACTCAAGCGGTACCTACTCATATACATAGATTTGAGTAAGTAAAGAACAGAAATTCATAGTTTATTCTTTATTTAAATCTATGAATTCAAACAGAACATTCAAACAGAATTAGTTCTTGATTCAAACTTTTACAGGCAGCAGGTAATACGAGCATAAAAGTAGAAAACCTAGTGCATGAGCCCCTGGTCGTAGTTTTTTTGGCGATTTGTGAAAAGTGAATCGATAATTTGGTATGCAAAAAAGTACTTTCACCAAATCATTTTTGTCAATGAATTGTCAGCAAGTCAAAATGTCGACATATTCCTCAAATCTACCAAAAAAAACTCAGACTCGCTCTGACCTCTAGGTAAAACAAAAAGCGGATCGGCGCGCTTGTCTATTTATCAAGCCCTTTTTTATTACGCTTACCTACAGAGGTGTATTTTCTCCTTTTATTATTTTCTTTCTGATGTTAAATCAAGAAAAAGTAGAACTACTTACCTAGAAAATATTAAAATATTCATTTTGTTATTGTTACAAATCAGGTAGGTACTTAACCTAGGCATAAAGGTAGTCTAATTCCTTGATATACTCTACACAAACAGTTACTGTGGCGTTTGTACTACTAAACGTGGGTGTTTTATACCAATGTAGGTAGCCTTTTAGTTGTGCAGAACTGTAATCCGAACAATGTGCAGAGAAATTGAATTGTAATGAGATCATCTGTATTGATAGTGCAATTATTTTTGATTTTCAACAGTTTTGTTCGTCACGCGAATAGCATTTACATTTTGTTAGTAGATAAATTAAATTTAGAGCCACTGGGGAACAAATTAAAGATCTCAAAGGACTACGGAATGTAGAGTCAGTAACAGCCCCAACCCGAAGGAATGCGGGCCTAAGATGCGCACCGCGAGATATTTGTCATGTCGTTCTGTCAAAATGTAAGCATTTTGTTCCAGTTTACGAACTATTGCATTATCTGTGGTACCTAATGGTGTCGACAAAACGCGCCATAATGTACACTTTTGACACTTGTTAGTCGTCGTACCTCTCTGAGGACGAGATAATAGTCATGCAGAAATGTCAAAAGTTGAAAATTCAAAGGCGCGGCTTCTCGACAACATTACCACAGATAATGCAATAGTTCTTAAACTGGTACAAAATGCTTACATTTTGACAGAACGACATGACAAATATCTCGCGGTGCGCATCTTAGGCCCGCTGGCAACATTGTTCAAATAGCAAGAAGAGATGTCGAAGGATAAATAGAACAGTCAAAATTTGCTGTTTCTGGATAAAAAAAATTGTGTTTCACATTTTGTGTGACGTCATAAGTGATAATCATGACTTTTTTAAGTCTTTTAATGGGAGACCATAAAACTGTAACTCCCTGCCCTTGGTCTAAGATCTGACGACCCATTTGGCAGCACAAGCACGCGAAATCATATTTTATTACCATGGAACAAGGTCCGTTGTGACACGGTGACGGAAATACTCTATGTTTGATTTATCAGCTCTGTTTTGTTTGTACCTATGTATAAAGCTGGGTTTCAGCCGTCAGAGTACTAATAGCAAAGCACAACCCCTGGCTTCATCCCGGACGACCACGGTTTCGGAGACCATACTTACCACGAAACTCCGTGGTAATGGAGTACTACTAAAACTTGAGTCATATATTTTTAAAATGGGAATTACTTATGCGACGAGTTTTTTCTAAGTTATGACATTTTAGGTTAAACTATTATTGGAAAAATGGCAACCAAAGTTTTTGATTTCCATTACTATTTCACTTTTTCAGTCACTGCCTCGACCGAGTTTCTTTCTAACTTCCTAACTTGGTAGGTAAGTAGGTAGTGTAACAATGTACCTAAACTAGGTAAGTACGTACTTATAAATAAAAAAGTAAAAACGTAAGTAAGTAGGACTTGCTGACGATTCGGACAAAATATTTTGGGACACAATGTCCCAATTGACACTTTTGATTTTAATATTTTTGTTACTGACGATTCGGACACCATCATATTAAGGAAGATGTTGAGTACAGTCAAGTAAAAAAATTTTAAGCAAAATATGATGTAGCCATGGGGTCTCATCCAGAACAAAGAAAATATAGTTCTAATTACATCTCAATAGATGGCGTAGCCTGTATAAAAAGTAAAAAAAAACTGTATGTTTTTTATTAATAGGTAATGTTCGATCACAAATATGTATATTATAATATCTTAAAGTTACCAATGAAAATACATCATAACTCCTCGTTCATTCAATAAAATGCTAAATGATTAGAGCAGCGCATTGACCTCCAGCTGCAACGTCACAACATCCTCAGCGCATACCAATTAGAGGAATTAATCATTCTATGGGAACTCTTAATCATTGTATCTCAAGCGTCAGTCACACGAAACTATAAAAAGATGTTATGAGTCCTTGAAGCACTGGTAGAAACAGCTAAGCTGCAAGTGATTAGTTTTTTCTATGTTGATATTGTATCGAATATAACACTTCGTTTTCCGAATAAAATAAAATGAAATAATATAAATCTGAGTTGAGGCTCAATCAGCTGATTTACTGCCCAAGCACTGATCCGGACTCAAGCATAGATTTTTGTATGAAAATCTACTCAAATGTATACTTGAGTAATGATTTCTTTATCAGCATACGGGCCGTAGAGTCGTACCTATACCGATTTTCTGCTGAAGCAGAAGCACTGTTCCGGATCCGGACTCAAGAAAGATAGATAGAAACCTCTTTATTGTACACCACTTTTACGGAAATTATAAAATAAACACAGAGTCAATTATTCTTATGTGAAGTACAATGGGCGGCTTTATCGCTATGAGCGATCTCTTCCAGGCAACCTTTGGATGGACTAGATGTTATATGAACGAAAGTGACGGTGTAATAAAAAGAGACTATAATAATCAAGCATAGATGTTTGTATGAAATTCTCGACTCGGTTTCTGTATCGGCATAACGTCTTCTTTTACTGATCACACCTTTGTATCCTTCTTCCAGGAAGACATGCAAGTCCTGTGGCTGCGACCGTCTACAGCACTCAGTGTACCACGAGGAGTTGGGTTCAGTGCGCGACAGGCTCGGTCTCAGGGAAGGCAGGATCAACCACAGTTCCTACGACTCACCGCCAGGACTGACTGCTAAACAGGTAACTACCTACTTATTATATAATATATATAGACTAGCTTCCGCTCGCGTTTTCGTTCGCGTCCCGTTGGGTCCTGTCGATATTCCGGGATAAAAAGTAGCCTATGTGTTAATCCAGGTCACGGACAATATATATATTCCAAGTTTCACCCAAATCGGATCAGTACTTTTTCAGCCAATTCGTTACAAACATACATACTTACATACAAATCTTTCTTCTTTATAATATTAGTAGTTATAGATATAGAGATATAATAGAAGCTCTCGTAGCGCGGCTTTCTTAGTCAATCTTCACCGACTATCTAAGTTAAGCGACGTTCTGCGCGGCCACTATTTGGATGGGTGACCGTTAGAGGCATTTACATCTGAGCGCTTCCGTGCGATGGAGGGCACGTTGAACTGTCGGTCCCGGCTCTAGCAGTTGTTAAGCCATGACAAGGAACCTAAAAACTCCGTCACCAGAGTTGGCTACCAACTCATAACGATATAGGCTAAAATTAAAATATTGCTAACGAATTCTTTATTTTCAGATTTAATAAGGGCCGGTTTTTTGATCCCTTGTTAACTCAACTAATGGTTAAATTGGTATCAACGAATTGTCAAACTTGGAACAAATTTAACCATTAGTTGAAACTAGGGATCAAAAAACCGGCCCAGTGGTTAATATTTTGCTTAAAAATTGTTTACCTGACTGTACTCAACAGCTTCCATTTGATTTTATACGAAACGTCAGTAACAAAAATATTAAAATCAAAAGTGACAATTGGGACAATTTGTCCCAAAATATATTGTCCGAAACGTCAGCAAGTCATACTGAATAAATTATGTTTTTTTTGTTCTTTTCAGTCCGAACTATATTGGTCATCTCTAGCGGAGCGCGCGCCGTCTGGCACAGGTGGCGCCACCGGTCACGCGGCGTGGCGAGCCTGGCGAATCAGAGCTTTAGCTTCGCAGCTTCCGAAGCAAGACCTCTCATTGGCGCACTGTCAAAACATAGACCCGGTACACCACAAGCAGTATGAAGACTTTGTGGCTGCGAGGAATGAGATCGCACTTGATATTGGTTAGTTGCGCCATCTAGTAGTGAGTAGGCTGCAAAAGTTTATATGTAGGTGAATGAAGTCTTCACAAGATTCATATCGTGAAAGCTATCTTTTGTCGAGTAGCAAAAGCTAAAAAAAATATTTAATTATCTAATAGTTATCTTTGTTTTGTTTCAGGCGTGGCTAGTCAACATCACGGTGCGTCTATAGAATGTATGGGATGCAATAAATCAATTCGAAGTGGAAACGTCACAGTTCAAGCTCCTCGGATAGGAGAAGATGTAAGTCTAAAGTTTATTTAATAATTAATTCGAGCTTCTAAGCTGACATTAACTACCTAGGTTGAGGTTATTCGGTACTACCTACTCTGCTGTTGGGTCCCAAAGACCCAGCTTAATAAATGGACGTTCTTCAGTCTACGGTTCTTACTACGATCACTATTATCTTCCGTACGCTGCAAAATTAGGTAGGTACGCGCGCAATAACCTTAGTTAAGCTACTCGATAGCAGATGTCGCTGTTATAAACTTGAGCTGAGCTTTATAGAATGATGCCTCGATACGCCAACAGGTGGCTCTATTTACAATTCGCTGAAGTTTCAGACCAAATGGTAACTTCTTCAGCCAGTCAGTGTTCTTTATTCAAGCTTTTCATAGTGTTATAATACACCGACAGATGACGCTATTGCCAATTCCATGAAGATTATTGTTTCTGCAAAATTCCAAGTCTGTATTTTTCCAGGCATTTTTCCACCCGTCATGCTTCGCGTGCGCGGAATGCGACGAGCTTCTGGTGGAGTTGGCGTATTGCGCGCTGGACGGCAGGTTGTACTGCGTGCGGCATTACGCAGAGCGACTCAAGCCGAGGTGTCATGCCTGTGATGAGGTAAGGAAATAAGTAGGTAGGTACCTAAATGACCTTGTCCGAATCCCAACAACAATGAAGTAAAGAGGGAATGACCAAAGAGGTAGTTATCTAAACCTTTCAGGTAAAATAGGTAAACGTGTTCAGTTCACCTATGTGGGCGAGTCTTTAGGGAATATCATTAGGGAAAAAATGTTTTAGTTTTCGTGACCGAAACTTTTCAAATTGAGCCCAAAAACTGAAAGTTCCGTGATCGCCTCCACCGCGCCGGTTTGTGAAAAAGACATCGCGGAACAGTGGACACCTAGCTTTACTAGACACTCATTAGTATACGTATATATTAGTATACTCTTTATATACGTATTTGTAATAGTACGGACTACTAGACGTTAGGTGCTAAATCACTACGTTTATTTCTGGTCGCCGCTGACGGCTGACATTTAACAGGACTCCAATGGTTTGACTATTATAAACTTTGGAGTGAGTGCATTGAATAACTAGCTAGTACCACTTAGTACTTTTTGAAGTAGTCACACTGGGCAAGACAGAAATTGCACACAAACAAAAAGTATTATTACAAATACAAAATTATTTATTACTTAATAAACATGTTCGAAATCAAGGTAGAACCCTGTCTTCTGTGTTAGTTTTGTAAAAACTGTGTTACAGAAGAAAGTGTGCCCCCCAGTAGGTAATGATCACACTTGTTTAAAAAAATGAGAAGAAAAAAAAAGATATGAATTAACACTTTTCTGCTTTCCAATTCGTGGCCGCCATGAAAGTTTGGAAGATGAGCGGTATGCGACGAACAATACACCAATACTTAGTGTCATTTCAAGCAACAAATGAAGTGATACCCGAATACGCAGCGATATACCAAGCGAGCTGGTATATGCTAGTGGTCAACTCTGGTGGCGGAGTTTTTAGGCCGCCTTAAGGCCTCCGTCGTGGCTTAAGGCGTATGTAAAAGGCAGACAACCCTCTCGCTCGCACATTTCAACATTTTTGAAGATATAATATAACTAAATGTAATTATGTGAAATTGCAGAGCTTCAGGGTGGAGAGAATAACAATGCAAAGGTTCATTAAAAATATCATATTGATCCGAACAAGTTTTCTAACCCAAAAACTATAAATTGCAAATTTTTTGGTTAGAAAACTTGTTTGGATCAATGTGATATTTTTACTGACCATTTGCATTGTTATTCTCTCGATCCTGAAGCTCGCAATTTTACATAATTACATTTAGTTATATTATATCTTCAATAATGTTGAAATGTGCGAGCGAGAGGGTTGTCTGCCTTTTACATACGCCTTAACGCCTGCTAGACCCGGGACCAACAGTTTAACGTGCCGAGGTACGGAGCACCTCCGAAGCAGCAATACTGAATCACCCTGTACCTGTCAAGCGTATAGAATGAATGCAACAGTTGCACGCTATCAATTCCTTGTGCATCGAGTTATGACACACTTTGACTATTATTAGAACTCAGTGGGCTCCTGTGGTTAGTTGGTCGCATCATATCACACCTAGGTACTTGTATTGAACACATACTTTTACATATGTGTTTATCAGAAGGCCTAGTACGAGTTTTGGTGTGTAAATCTGGTGTGAAACGTCTGACGCCCAGCACACCAGTGTGCGCTGATTTGTATGGAGACACTGAGCGGATTTTTTCAGAAGCTTGGTCTACACCAACCCCGTACTCGCATGTCGAGCTTCTCAAAGAATCCGTTCAGTGTCTCCATACAAATCAGCGCCCACTGGTGTGCTGGGTGTCAGACGTTTCACACCCACACTGTACACTGAAAACTCGTACTAGGCCCTCTGTTACCTAATTAAATAACTTAAATTACTTTTATGAGTTTGATGATGGTGTCTTCATGGATGGTTTCGGCTAAGGCGACATTGTTGCTGCTTGATGCTAATATGTTGCGTTCACACTATGCCACAGTCGGCATGGACTTGGGCAGGGAAGTGGGCACGAGCATAGTGTGAACGCTTCCGGCCCAAGTTCATGTCCTTGCTCTTAAATGAGAATAAAGGCGATGTTGCTGTGGCAATAATGCCGGCAGCGGCATGGGCATAGTGTGAACGCGGTATAAGGGTGGACTCTAAAGGTGTCCTTAAATGGGCTATTTTTCCTGTTATTTTTGTGTACAATAAAGATATAATCTATCTATCTATTTTTGAGGTGATTTGTTGCTGAAATTGTATAGTTATCTCGCTTTAAAAGCCTTTTGTGTAAGCAACAAAGCTATACAATAACAGCAACAAATTGCATCAAAACGTTTATGAATACTTTGAGGTGCCTTGAAAACCCAGGTTCTTTCACACAATTTGCATGTACTTATTAACGCCGATGACATAGTTTATAGTTGATATTTGAATGTGGTTTAGTTGTTATAAGTTTATTGGAGCAATTACTTCAATGAAACGCTCGTGGCGTAGCTTGCTTTGCCAATCTTCACTGATTATCTAAGTTAAGCTACGCTCTGTTCGGTCACTATTTGGATGGGTGACCGTTAGTGGCATTAACATCTGAGTGCTTCCGTGCTTCGGAGGGCACGTTAAACTGTCGGTCCCGGCTCTGGCAGTCGTTAAGCCACGACGGAGGCCTTAAGGCGGTCTAATAACTGCGTCACCAGAGTTGGCCACGAACTCATACGAGCTTGCTCGCTTGTTAGTAATGACATGTGTGGTAAATGAAAGTTACTTCTGAGTCATATAGGCCGCGAGTTACCGTCATTTTTTCTATTCTAGTCTATTTTGTTTACAGTTTTTGCTGAAATTTTTTTAAACATTAACTCACACCCGAATGGATGTTAGGTTCATGGATACCGAACAAAAATAGGATAAATACCTACGAAAATACCTACTGGGGTGCGTTGATTCACACCTAACCGGCCAGTTCTATAACACACATCGCGATATTTGTACGCCTTTAAAGAAAACTCCTTGTTGAATACTGAAAAAAAAAAAGTTTTCCATTCCATTCAGTTTGTGTCTCGGCTTTTGAATTCGACAAAAGAGGTATGATATCTAGTTTACCTTTCTTACTGGCCAGTGTCAAATTATTATAGCTTTAGGTACAGTCGTATACTAAAATGGAAATAGATAAATGTGTAAGGTGTATGGGTATAACTGAAGTTTGGTAACATAACCCATATTGTCGCTGTTTCCCCAAAGAAATATTTTGAACTGGCCGCCCGCGACTTCGTTCGCGTCCCGTTGGATCCCGTTGATTTTCCGGGATAAAAAGTAGCCTGTGTTAATCCAGATCACGGACAATATATATTCCAAGTTTCATCCAAATCGGATCAGTAGTTTTTGCGTGAAAGAGGAACAAACATCCTCACAAACTTTCGCATTTATTATATTAATAGAATAATTCAAAAATGAACAAATAATTATTTCTTTTAAATAAAATCGGTAAATATAAACGTTACACAAAAGTTACAACATTGACCCATATTTTTGTTACGAATTATTGCTAATGTTACTTCATATCGCTAATGCGTTACATCCATTAGTTTGTACTTTGTATCAGCATTCATCACTATTAAAATCGAGGCTGCCAAATTTAACCTCATTTTTAAGAATTTGATCTTAAAGCACGCAGATATTAGACAATTTTATTCTCAAAACTCGTCGGTAATAATAGTTTTCCAAGTTTGTTTTTAGAGTTTTCTACGCGATTGAACCTGGATGCGTAGGAACACCTCTAATAGTAAACCTACCTACGCTGTCACTATTATTAGACAACTATGTATAACTTAAGGCCTGAGTTGCCTAAGTCTTAGGCAATTACGTGTCTGCTGCTGAGTAAGTGAATAAGTTCAAGAAAG
Source organism: Eulithis testata (assembly GCA_947507515.1). NCBI lineage: Eukaryota > Metazoa > Arthropoda > Insecta > Lepidoptera > Geometridae > Eulithis > Eulithis testata. The sequence goes on along the minus strand of OX382198.1, from coordinate 10,115,333 downwards.
CTCTCAAAATCGCTAGAGCTATGTAGCCTAGCTCAATGCCGTAGGTGCCAGGTAAATACGCTTAGATAAATACTTCTTTGTCTGAGATATTTTAAATAACTACCTACTTTTAATGTCAAAGTTACATTAAGTCGCTCACTATTAGGTGAGATTGAAGTCAAAAGATGGTATTCTAATATAAAAATAGAAACAAAATTAGTAATAGAAAAAAAAGCATGTTTATTGACTATAGTGTTATTAGAAAAAATCCCATTTTTCTTCGGTTATAGCGGTTATACTAAAATGTCACCGTGGGTGGTGTAAAAAAATCCAAAGGGCATCGTTGGGCTGTGTGCAAAAATCTAAATAAAACCTGTGTATCGGTCGTCCATTGGCTAAGGTATGCGGCATCGATCCCAATGGATACCGATCGATCGCTTTGATGTGCCTGTCGCACGCTTGTTTATAACCACACACTGTAATAAATATAATTGAAGCGTACGACAAGGAAAGCTAAACTATCCGTTCGGTCCGCCAACTGAACTCAATACTCTTTCGACGGCTACCGGACGTGTCCAGCTATTGCCTCCAGCAAATTTAATTTAAAAAGTTTGCAAAAAAAAAGTTGTACGAATTTCGAAAAAAAGTTTATTATCGACGCGAGTGTCCAGTGCGTTCAGTCGAATTTTGAATATTTAGCGCGAACGGCTCACCGCGTTTTGGATTGTGTGTAGCTGGCCGCTAAGAAAAAGTTATTGTAAGTGAAAGTTTGTGTTGTGAAAAAGTTTTATTTTATTTTTTTCCTGTGAAATCTATGAAAGTATGCATGTCTAACGCAAACCTATTTTATGTGAACATACAATAATTTTGTATGCATTGCATACTCAGATCCTACATCATCATTCCCCTGCCCTTATCCCACGCTAGGTGGGGTCGGCACAACATGTTTTCTTCTTCCACTTACTCCTATCGTTCGTCAATTCTGAATCTACTCCTCTCACATTCATATCTTCTTTCACACAATCCAACCACTTCTTGTTCGGTCTTCCTCTACTTGCATACCCAGCCACACTCATGTTCATAACTCTTTTCGTAATATGACTTTCATCCCTCCTCATTACGTGTCCATACCATGCTAATCTACCACTCCTCACCTTCTCAGATCCTACATCCTTGAACAATATTATCATGCGGAGCGTTTCCTAAGAAGTTTTTAATTCATTTTCCTGTAATATTTTAGGTAAAATTTGTTTGATGATTATTTTAAAAAGATTCGCCAGGAAATAACGTAAAATTCCGATCGGATAGCAAATTGTCAGAAAACGTACTCAAGTAAAATATCTAAAAAAGTCGAGTAGCTTTTTCAAATAAACAAATACGAGTAAGTAAAGTACCTACTTGCTTAAAATAGAGTACTGTTTAAAAATATTCAAAAAAATGTGTGAAATGTATTGGATCTAGTTTGGTTTGAGTCACTACTGCCATCTTTCGACTTGCGTCTGAAATAACTACTGAAAAATTTAGTCTTCGGAGCTTTCTTAGTTTGGCTACTTCTCAACAGGCGCCGCCACCGTACAATTTGTAGGACGAAGTAAACACTTATGTGTTAAAAAAATAAGTGGTATTCAACGCAGGGCTTGGATTAAACTTTTTTTTATTTTTTATTTTATTAGAACTTTTAAAAAAGAAAATAAATAGATAAAATTTAATAAAATAAATGCGAAACCTAAAGAAATAATTTCAAAGACTTACATTTAGTTTCATCGCTGCAGTAGCAAAACCGATAGGCTACGCTGGCGTAGGACCCAGCTACGCCGCCTACAGCGTAGCTGGGTCCTACGCCAGCGTAGCCCTACGTCGTAGAAGCGTCACCAAACATTTCCATGCTGTCAAAAATCAAAATGACACTAAATAGCAATTTGTTTCTTTTTTACACCTTTGGCACGAGGTGTGTAAACTTGGTGTCAGTAAACTTTAAGAAAAATATGTCGAAGTTTTTTTTACATTCGCTTTTTCGATGATATTTTTGTAACTCATAAAAGAGAGAATGTTTGAGTGGTACCTACCCATTGGTTCTGCGATTTTTGGCATTTGGTTTTTTTAAGGTATTGTAACTTCATAATATGACGAGAAAAAAAGCTGGAGACTCGTCATTTTACTCGGTTTTTCCTGCAATATTACGAATGATGGGTTCTTGCTGTGCAAACTAGGATAATCACAGAAGTAATAGGAGTTCTAAGTCTCAGAAATTTCCTCAATATCTTCACTATTGCTTAGGCAGTGCCACCGAGTAGTTGTATTTGCTATGCAATAATGTCAAAAAAAAACTATTCCACTGTGAGAATAGTAGAGAATGTCAACTACAAATTGAAGCATAGAAAACAAAAACATCATCATTTTGATTTTCACTAAAACTGTAAATTATAGTCATGTACGATGTTTCGTTACTCGGAAAAATAGCAGCACTCGCCAGCACCCAGGAATAAATAAAAAATAAACAAGAAAGGTGTCATGCAACCTCGCGCTATGAATAAAATACAATTTTTTTCATTCATGTAAGCCCACACAGAACTTGACTGAGTGAATTTATTTATGTACGGCCTAGAACAAAATTCTGCACCCGGTTTCAATCATGTCTCGTTAGCGTAAAGTTGAAAATCATCGGGCGATTTCTTTGTTGACGGTACTTTCGTCTGTCGTTGCTTATTTTAATATTACGTTTGATCCAGGAACGTTTTGCTAGATTCGCAATCGTATGTCGTTAGCGTAGAGTTGAAAATGAGAGGGCATTTCTTTGTTGACGGTACTTCTGTTTATCGTAAGTTTCGGTTGAATGAAACTTGCAAGGTGATTTTTTACAGTGAATCGCGTAAGATTTAGGTCACCTCTTCGTTCATCGTTCAGCAAGGCCAGTATTTGGTTAAATGACCGCATATATATTATCTGTGTCAAACTAAAACCTGTTACGTTTCGACATACAAACCAAAAATAGTAAAACTTACCTATTTAATTATACATTTATAACATCCCAAAAGTTATGAGTTGAGGACGATTCGAACCGCAACACGACGAATTGCGACCAATCACTCTACCGATTATTAATTTTACTTGAAGTATAATTCCTAGGGATGTATTGTAGATGCTCTGAGCAACAAAAGATCAGATTTGTAATTAAAAAAAATCACCAAGAAGTTTGATTTTTTTTTAAATATTCTGTTAATAAGTAAGCAAAAGCTCGGTGTAGCCGTTCCGCGCACTGCGGTCCACTCGTGCGCACGGCACCCGCGTGACGTCACGCGGTGTCGGGTTACGCTTTCGTCGACCTTGCCTTTGACACCATTGCGGACTGGGCTTTTGGACTTTTTGTTTATGGACGCATTTAGAATGGCCTGTTTTAGATTTTCTATCGGATAATCGTTGGTGAACTTGGTCTTGAGTTTGCGAGTACTAATGACCGATTTACACCGATGAACACCTGCTGTGTTTTACAAATATGTATAGCATATTATTTCAAATAAATAAAGGAGGTCGTCTGTCGTAGGGTTCTTGACGTGACTTTATACGAGATCGTGTAGTGTGTATGCGTAGGTAAGTCAAGTCTAGGCTGTCACAGCAAAAAAAATTTTTTTTCGAGAGTAGCTCTAAGTACTCTAATTATAATCAGCTGATAAAAATGTAAAAAGTCCATTTGTTACTTTTTCTTGTATTTTGAACTCGTGAGTTAATTTAAATTTACATAGGTTCCTATTTTACACGTCACTTTTGCTAAATATAAGAGCTTTTGAAAACAAATTCTAACGTAAATTTTTACATTAGCAGCGTTTTACCTGAAATAAAACGCATATTAAAATACTTACCTCACTGGAAGCTTTATATTGAGAAGGCGTATCCGGTTCCGTCGTATTTCCATTCGTTTTAGTACTTTTTACCCGTGTGTATCCGGTCAAGTGGCGCCACCTGGCGGGTGCGATTCATTTTTGCTTCGTAAAATGAAACACGCCATATTGAATTCATTGGCTTAATTTCACCAGGCAGAGATTAAAGTGAAAGCTTCCAGTGAGGTAAGTATTTTAATATGCGTTTTATTTCAGGTAAAACGCTGCTATTAAACTACTGTACCGTCACTGGAAGCTTTATATTGAGACCTGTTTGTTATCGCCTGGTGTCGCCACTTGTATAATTAGGTAACCTAGCGCCAATGTGACATTTAAATATTATAGCAACAAGTATACAATAATACAATTTAACTCTTAGTAAAATACTAGTATAGTATTATATAATCTGTGGTAAAAGTGATTTACGAATAAACCAAAATTGAACCTGTAAGTGTAAAATATTCATTTACTATTTTTAATTACTTATGTAATAATAAGCTTAATCATTTTGCTACAATCAAAAATCATAAGTAATGTAATGATCATAATCTTATTTCACACATACATTTGTATATTTTAACCAAGCTTATTTATTGCTTTAAATAATTGTGTTACACCTACTTTCAGATTGACTGCTGCTCATATCTCTCGCCTGTAAAAATGCTGGAACGTATTAGCTGATCGCTAATTTTCTCGGCCAAGATTTCGTCAAGAGAACGATTCTCCAACCAACTCTTCCGAGAAACCGCAGATCGAACGCTTCGTGAAGGTGCTGTAATACCTGCTTGTTCAAACAACGTTTTAATCTTGACTGCTATGACAGTGCATGATGTAGGTTTAGCGATACTTCTTACCGTAACAAACAAATTAAATGATTTGGTTGTGCAACGTCTTTCATTTAAAGATTAACAGTTCTTTCAATCCATACTAACGCAGTACTAGTAAAGTATTATAATTATGATCTGTGAGCAAGGTTAAGTTAGGATGATCAGCCTAGCCAGACTGTCTATAACTACCTGCAGTCGGTTTTTGAACGGATTATCGGCCAAAATGTGATACTGCTATTTGATCTAACGCAGTGATAACGATATTTAAGAATAAGTTCAGGTCGTGGATGCGAATTCCTGAGCAAAGTAATACTAGTATAGCAGTGTGACGCGATACTTGAAACAAATTACTACTGTCTACTGTATAGTCCATTAAAAAAGCGAAGTTAGTTCACTAATTTCCTAGACCGGTGGCTTGGAAGTTTTCGGATTTCATAGAGCTATTGATTTTAGAGTGTACTTAACCAAAAAATGAGAGCTTAAGAGACTGAAAGTGCTAGCGTTACATAATGTAGATGTAGAGACTACAAATTGATGTAAAAGAATAGTATTGTATGATTACTTGTTAATCAAAAGTAAATCTATTTGTAACCCCGTAGGCATTTTTACGTCAACTTTATTAGATTTACAGCAAGAAATCCAATGATTCTAAGCCACCTCATATGTTTTTAGAGTAGGCTTCCGCCAGGAATTTATAAGCAACGATAACTGTTCAGTGTTCCATGTTGTTATTGCTTCTGACCACCCTATATTTCCACACATCGAGAGTTATGTTGTCAACCAGCGGAGGTGGAAGCCCTGTCGATACGTCGATGGAGATTTTTCAGTGTCAATGGTGCTGCCAAAGCTTGAGCTTTGAAGTCGGCTCGCCAAAATACCATTGCTCACCGGGGACGACTACGAGAAATATTCCCGTTGACTGATTTAGGTGAGCAAAGACTCTGAGGACTAGAAACCGTGGTGGGAACAGCCACGCAAGTTGGTAATTCCATAGAACACTGAACGCGTCGTGAAACAAAGTTTGGCGGTCTCTTAGGTCTCGGGACATAATATAAGTGTTGACATACATGTCTTCGGTCTTGTACTTACTATGTTCCTTACTTTGCAAAAACTACGTCCACACAGGCCGTTAGTAGATGCCACTCGATGAGGAGGCGACGATGACGTGCCAGATGGTCTGCAAGATTGATTTGACTTTGAAGGGCATATAGAATAGCCAGCATCTCATTCCGGTTGCAGTGTACACCTTGCTCTTCCTGCGACCAATTGCCCGAGAGGGCATCTGTTGTCAAAAAGTTCGCTGGATGCGGGTATGATAAAAGACAATTCAGTCCACCAAACCAGTAGGTAGGTCATTGTCGACAGATCTGGAAATCTGTTCATGAGCATTATCATTGACGATGGTTGAGTCGTTATCGAGGAACAACAAAGCTGGCAAAATTTATTATTAAATTATTATCTGAAAATCTTTTACGGTTACCTTTGTTTGTTTGAGCACTTGATCAACTTTCTGAAATATTTTTATAGATTTTTCTTTGGGTAGAGATTTTAGGTTGTCACAGGTACTCCAAGTACATATGCCGAGATATATTATGCTCTTTTGTTGAGGACTGATTTCTCGACATTGACTACCCATTTAACGTTTGGACTGCGACCTTGACATGTTCGTGAAGTAAGTCTGCTTTTTGGTATACTATCAGGTAATCTTCGAGATATACAACGATTCTGTCATACCAATTTTATCGCAATGCCTGAGCCACCTAATTTTCTTAGTATAGAAAATATTTTGAGGGCTGAAGTCATTTCTGGCAGCTCTTTGGCAGACATTTCTGCAGACAGACGTGTGAAAAGGACCCAGGTTTATTTTATTTTCGAACCAATGGTATTTGACAAGAGTCTTTTCTTCCACTGTGAGTGGTAGTGCGCTAACTGACCTGCTCGAAAACATTGAGTCATTCATTGTCCTTGTAAGAAGCGCTCGTGGCATAACTTGCTTAGCCAATCTTCACCGATTATCTAAGTTAAACAACGTTCTGTGCGGTCACTATTTGGATGGGTGGCCGTTAGTAGCATTAACATCTGAGCGCTTACGTGCTTCAGAGGGCACGCTAAACTGTCGGTCCCGGCTCTAGAGCAGTCGTTGAGAGACGACGGAGGCTTTAAGGCGGCCTAAAAACTCCGTCACCAGAATTGGCCACTAACTCATACGAGCTTGTTTGCTTATTCATTGTACTTACCTTTCTGGTTTCCTCTCGGAGCATTCGAGCGTCCTCACCTCAGCTGTTTCCACGGTCGGGCCGCGAGCCCTGTTGTGAAATGAATCTCTTCCATGATTGTACATAGTTATACATAGTTCTAGTATTGAACATTGGACAACTGACTCCTGTACTGAAAGTTGTTATGGAAACATCCACCCCGCGAGGGTGGGTTGGGTTGCTTGCTACAACAGAGCATATTATTATACAAAGTGAGACTAGGCTCGTTATTGGTAGGTACATGTTCCACGCAATGGAACTATAGACTTTCGAATCGAAAGCCTTCCGCCCGCGAGGGGCGGCTGTTGGACTGATAACATCCATCCCACGAGGGTGGGTTGCTACAACCATGCATATGCATTGGGAGACCAGGCTTATGGATGCATGTTCCTCGCGACGGCACTATAGACCATCAAACGCCTTGCCCCCGCGAGGGGCGGCTTTTGCGCTGATAACATCCACCCCGCGAGGGTGTGTTGCTATAATCATGCATATGCATTAGGAGACCAGGCTCATCATGGGTAAACATTTCACGCGATGGAACTATAGACTTTTGATTGAACGCCTTGCCCCCGCGAAGGGCGGCTGTTGCACTGATTAGATTTCTCCTGTGAGAAACCATCAGATTTGAGTGGCTTTGCGGACACCTCCTGCTTTTCCAGGGCAGCGGTGAAAGGCTCTGACTCAAATATGTAAGTGGCAGACAGGGGTAAGTAATCTATTTAGTGACGCTTCCACTAAAAGACTATGCGCATTTCGATACTTTCGGCTCAGTGGCCGCAAACTAATTACAAAAGATCTGATGAAGTATTAGGTATGTTCATCTATAAGCAAATCAACTTTACTTTAAATACAATAAATAAACTAGATTGTCAAAGTTTACGGTACCTATATAATTTAGTTTAATTAAAATATTTGATTAATTTAATTAGAGCTGTGTGTGCCAGATGACGTAAGGTGTCATACGTTTTACCCCCTTTCGTTTGTTACCAAGTCTATGAAACCTGGAGTATGGTTAAACACCTCAGCGTATCTAACCTCGGACCAAGAGGTACTACCTAAACACTGGACCTCTAGTAGCTTTAGAAACTCTCGGTTCTTCAGCTTTGTCCTACTAAACCGACAATGCATAATTGTAAAAACAAGTTGCAAAGTCATAAACCAAGAAGTTGATGTTGATTTTGACCGTCATCACAGTTCTATCGCTACCACCGTGTAGTGAAACACAGCTTGCTGATTGAACACTAGTTTATTCACATTCGTAGGTAGATGTCATCTACAAACAGTTTTATAACTACCCACCACTAGGTACTACATTACTACAGTTCGTCCGTAGGTAACGATGTGGTCTGTGGTTTTCATAAAGTTTTCCACTAACTTCGGAGTAAATAGAAGCCTCATAAAGACAAGTTGTATTCATATTATCAGAATAGCTGGTAATAAAATTGGTAAAAATGTTTTGTAACTTACCCATATTCTGGACTAGTTTCTGCCAGGCTGGGGCTCACAGCCCATAGATAGGGTAGATAAACATTTATTCAAACTACCATAAAGAAAAAATAGCTGAAAAGGTAAGCTTAAAACTAAAATATTAAAGTACCTAAGAAAATGAGCTCGATGAGCTACTGCTGTAAGGGATAAGATAAGATAAATCTTTATTTGCTGGAGGAGTTGCTGCTGGAGCAGCTTTGAACTCGCTTAGGATCAGCCACAACTTATGGCTTACCAGCCAAAGCGGACTCATACTATCCATTCTAAATAAATAATTAATTTTTTGCACAATAAATTATACCGGATACTAAACTTTTCTAAAATAATAACTTATGTGGGTACATGATCCGAACGGAAAACCGTTAAAAGAATTGATCACGTACAATCATTAAAAATAGAGGGTAGTACTTACAGTTTATTCCTCTTTTGCGTGTCCTTGCAGGGCCATGCTAATCTTAGTTTACTTGCACAGTTTTACTGAACAAAAGTATGGAGAATTTCACTATTTGAAATAATCCTTACTTTATATGATATATAATAATACTAATATAATATTTAAACTATATTTGCAACGGTTGTGGCAGAGAGAGCTCTGAGCACAAGTTGCTTCGACGGAATACAAAACGCCAATGAATTCAATATGGCGTGTTTCATTTTACGAAGCAAAAATGAATCGCACCCGCCAGGTGGCGCCACTTGACCGGATACACACGGGTAAAAAGTACTAAAACGAATGGAAATACGACGGAACCGGATACGCCTTCTCAATATAAAGCTTCCAGTGACGGTACAGTAGTTTAATCATACATTTTTTTTTAATTTATTTATAAGAGAGACCCGAAATCTGACTAACAGTCTTTTCAGAGTGATGAAATAATAAAATTCCTTTGGAATGGCGCATAGCATCGTTTTCCACGTCATATATTTACAAATTTAATGGACGGATAATTTTATTAACGGCTGCAGGCGACCGTACGTCTTTAACTACTCAAATACAACATTTATAAAGCTCTTTTTAGAACCAGATTATGACATTTCGCTTTACATTTTTGCACTTTTATTATCAATGTTCAGGACGCACCTTGACTAGTTAACTATTAACTACAAGTGGTCTATCTTATAAAAAGTTATATTGTCTTGTAATATGTCACGTAATCATGACATAATGACTGTAACTTTATATAAGTTAGAGGGTAGGTATATATTTTTACCCTGCCGGCAGTCGCCGTGGTACCTAAGGGGATTTTTGGACAAAAGTTCCAGAAATCCCCTACGCAGGGGACTTAGGGGAAAATTGGAATGAGCCTATAGATCCTCGTCATTTTTGCTAGCCGAACCCCACAACCCAAAAACTTACCCAATATAAACAGGGTCGTCGTAACTGAAAGAATAATATATAGTAACATCCAGAAATAGAACAAACATCTATGTTTGCCATACAAAAATATTTGTTCTCAATGGGGATCGAAACCACGATCCACATCACGAAAGGCAGAGCCATTACCGACTGAGCTGTGAGGGGTGTCTAAAGTGTTAGTTATCTTGCAAATGACCGTTTCTTTAAACAATACCACAGATCATATAATACTATACTAGTAACAATAGTAATATCATTTTGGTCATTCTAAAATTTATAATCTGTGGTACTACCACGCGTTACTATGTCGTCATAAGTCACAATGACGCGAGTCTGCATTTAGACATGCTACAAGTACCTACCTACACTGGACTATTACGTATGGTAACTTGTTTATGCTAGACTTCGAATTTTGAAATTTTTTGAAGCAGCTTAGCATTTTTATTAAAATGGTTTTTCTTGTGTTATTGTGAGTATTGTCACAGATTATATAATACTGTATTGTTGTTTAATTTTGGTGGAATTTTGACTAATAATGCTTAGGTCGTAACATAAAGTGTGAGCAATTGGAATAAATGTGTGTAAAGTGGTTTTTCTGAATGTGAAAACTCGATTCAGGTTTTGGAGGGAAAATCAACCATTTTCTCTTCAAAACAATCGACAGACTACTTGACGAAGACTTGACTTGACTTATCATTTACGCAAGACAAACACGCAAGACGCACATACTATGTAACAAAACATAACGTTAGACTAGGCGGTATGGTTTTAAAACTATAGCCTCCTCGGAGGAGCGAAAAACAAAAATTGGTTATGCTAGTACCTACCATGTGGCAACTCATTAGCAATAGTCGCAACTGACAGCTCAGGATATCCGGCAAATCGTGCTCGAATAGGAACTTTAAAATCATCTTGGACGGGTGTCAAAGCTCAGTTGGTAATAGTTCTTCATTCCATGCTGTGAGTTGTAGGTTCTTTTTTTTTTACGATGGGAAAATGCTTTACTTATCCCTTTCGACCCGAGGAGAGCCGAAGGGGTATGTCGGACTCCTCACTCACTAACTAATGCTAATGAGACATTAGCTAGTGGCGGTTCTAGCCCAATTGTGAACAAACAACACAGATTGTTCGATGTCTGGGTGTTACTATGTACCTAGGTATGTATTATAAGAATGTATTTACAAAAGGTATTCTATTTTATTAGCAATCTAGTTCCCATATTTGCTTAGTTTGGGACTAGAGTTTGTGTGAAATTAATATTAAGAACTAGGTGCCGCCCGCGACTTCGTTCGCGTCCCGTTGGATCCCGTTGATTTTTCGGGGTAAAAAGTAGCCTATGTGTTAATCCAGGTCACGGACAATATATATTCCAAGTTTCATCCAAATCGGATCAGTAGTTTTTACGTGAAAGAGTAACAAACAGATGTTTGTAAGTATGGATGGATATCCATACTTACAAACTTTCGCGCTTATAATATTAGTAGGATTTTGACTGCGATGCAGTAAAGTAAAATTCTATGAGAAGGCCTATATCCAGTCTTCAATAATTTTTTAAGTTTTGTGGCTAATGATTCTTAAAAAAACATTATTTCGCAGCGCGTACAGAGTCGAACAAACTCGTAATAACTCTATAGTAATCCCGCATTATTCGAGTAGAGGATCGGTAATAAAATGATTTGGCAGACTGACAGAGCGGGCGGCGTTCAGCCCAAAATCTTATGTTATCGTGTTTTCATTCTTGATTGGTTACGTGTGCAACAATGTAGATTGTACCTACCTAGCTACATACTCAGTTGAGGGGTGAAACCTAGTTCAAAACTAAAATAATTACATTAAGAAAAAAATTATGTGTGCTCCTTCACACGATAATAGTATAAATGTTATTAAAAAACGTACCATTGATGTAGTTTTGGAACAAAAAGTTCAGATGAGTTAGTTTCCGAGATATGGCTTGATGTCGAGTACAAACCCAAGCGTTCCGTTCACTTTTGTTCATGATACACGCATAACGTGCCTAAACAAGTTTTCGCTGCAAAATGAGATTTCAGCGAATAATTTCATAATTATTTGTATCTCCGCCAAGAATCCATAAAAAAAACTTATATTTACACTTGCAAATCCAAGTTCAATGCCCACACGTGTCATTACCTGTAATAAATCTCAAAAAAAATGCCAGAGGACACAGTTATTTTAGTATAGGAGAAATAAAAACAGTTGGAAGATAGTAAAGAATGTTTGTATGAGCCAAGTAAAAAAACGTTACGTAGAAGCGTGTTGCATCTGTGGCAAAGATTATGCTGAATGTAGTTTATGACGTAGGTATAAGTTTTTTTTTTATCATCGTGTTGCATTCTTTGTGGTGCATTTTCCAAGTCGTATGAATTTATAGAAACGCTTTCATACAACGGCAGTGACGTGACGCTCGAACACATGTGTTCATGGTTGATTCCTCTTGATGGCAACTGTATTAATGTGTATAGTCATAGCTCACTTCAAAGGTATTCCCTCGACGACCCTCAAATCAGCTATTAGCATTTATACAGCCGATAAAACCATCGGCCTTCGGTCAGGCCGTTCGATGAGACATACAATAAATACTCCCTGGCCACATCGCCAAACTGTAATCTAAAAGTAGATACAAAAGTTTGGCAGGTATAACACTTTAATTTCAGTTGTTCAAATCTTGTCCCGGCGCAATATCGCCGATCGAAAAACCCTCCCCAAAAAAAAACCCCAAACGAGCCCTTCCGCTCCTTTAGCGTCGACGAGTGTGTGTTTGTGCATCGAGATGGGACTCGTGTTATCCGCTGTTATATCGTACGCCGGGATCAATGACGCGATCGACTGTCTAAAGCATCTCCTCAGCGGAGTCCTACCCAGCTCCGACCCCAACTTCGACGACCTAGTCCAGTACTACACCGCTCTACTCCACAAGTCACAGAACGCGGAACAAGATTGGGTCACCGCGTGCGGCCAGGGATACCTCAACCTTACTGAAGACACAGACGGACACCTCAAGTCCGCAGCTGTCAAGTACTACCACGGACACGCCCCCGACTCCACCGCCATTCTCTTCTCGACCAAAATCTCCAGCTTCGGCGACTCCATTGACGACGCTCCGCAATTGAACGGCGTCAGTGACCACAGAAACGAAAGGTACTCACCTGCAAAAACGAAAACAATAGTAACCAACACCTCAAACTCGTTCAGCATCAATAACAGAAACAAATCCCCCGGCGCAGATCGGAACACACCTGCCGAAAACATTGACTCAGAGCCAGCGGAGAGAACCGACGACTCAGATACACAAAACTCAGAGGCGACGGAGAAAAAACTAACGTGGAACTACACCCCCCTCAGCCCCAACCCCGAGATACAATTCCAATCATACGAAGACGAGAAACCCAGCTTCTTCACAGAAGACTACCTCAGGTTACTAGCATTCCTTACTACGAGAGCACGACCATCACTTCACGCTTGTCCGGTAGACGTAGCTCTTCCATCCTCATGAACATGCACCATGCACGAGCTCACTGTACGATATCACGATACCAATCCCGTGTTGTTTTGTAGATCTCTTGACGGGATCAAGTATCGTCCGTTACAACGCAGCGATCCGAGTAACCGACGTCGAAGCTTCAAAAAGCGGCGCTCGTCGTCGTCGACGTCTTCAAAAGATTCGCGAGCGTCTCGCGATGAGGAGCTACAGATGTTCACGTCACTAGAGGAAGCCGAGCAGGGAGAACCCATCCTCGGCAGTTCTCCTAATCTATCAGCGCCTTCTCATTCCAGAAGTCGGTCGCGGACGCCTAGCGAACGCCGGAGCGTTGAAGCCTCCGACAGCGCCGACGAAAAAGCCAAAGAGTCCAATAAACTGGGCTCCTTCGAAGAAGAAGTTAAAGAAGAGGTAATGGAGGACGAAGAGGTTGATTTCTGGGGTAACTCTGGAGACTAGCGACTAACGCACGACCGCTGCGCATGATTGAAATGAGATTAAAGTACTGTACCCTGTTTTTGCGTGTTTTCTTTACCCCCCTAGACGGACCGGTAAGGCTCTGATTTTCTAAGAACCACTGTGCGTCATAAAGCGGTAGTGAGGATATGCACCTCAGTATTCATTGATGTAAGCGACAGCTCCGCTATATCACGGTCACTGCTTCTTTCAAAACCTGGGCATAGATATTCCTTTGTGACGGGATTTGGGCTGTAATTGGTTTGGCTTCTAGGACTTGATTTGGAGAAAACTGTAAATTTAGCAGTAGCGTTTTGTGTTAAATTTTAGCTGAATAGTGCATAGTTTACCATACTTCTAAAAAAATCGTTTACAAGTATGTATATCATTTATCTGAAGTGGCCTTGAAACTGAATTGAATCTCACTTTATAGATAACTTTTATACTTCCACCCGCGACTTCGTTCGCGTCCTGTTAGATCCCGTTGATTTTCCGGGATAAAAAGTATCCTATGTTACTTCTAATAACTCCAAGAATATGTGTACAAAGTTTCATGATGATCGGTTAAGTAGTTTTCGCGTTAAAGCGTAACAAACAAACTTACATTCACATTTATAATATTAGTATGAATTTATGAAAAGCCTCTCCAAACCTCATCTTGATTATGAATGTACCCGGCAATGACATGATATTTCAAGGATTCAGTCTCAAAATAAATGTAGATATAGGTACAATACATACCTAGGCATACACTAGATTGACCTATGTACAGATAGACAAGTTGATAAAGCACTTAATAAAAGTAGAAGAACGAAAGTAAAACCCGGCGAACACCTACGAAAACTAAATAAACATCAAAATGTTCTGAAAGATCTTAGTAAGAAACCAAATTACAAAGTCTGCCAACTTGGCTAATTTGTTTTGTTCAGAGATTACACAATATTTCTGAAATAAAAAAAATGTAGATAACTCGTTAATGTGTTAATTATCAACACAGCCCTATGAACTTGCCAGTAGATCAAAAACGTTGCACAATGTGTCCAAAAATATACGAAACCTCGACCCAGTTGCGAGACGCACCAGACGCGGTTCATATACGACCTTATTCTGCGAGACACTTGTCGTTTGTCAGTAGGATTTGTGGCACTTGCGACCTTTTCGCTATTTAGTGGCATGACGTAAAGGTCATAACATATAAAAGGGTTCTCCCAGCCCTAAAATAACTAAGTACTTATTGGCTTCCGGTTCAAGTAAAATGAAAATTAATCCGCCAGGTACGTGTACCGGCACGGTTAAATAGCGCTGACCTTGCGCAAGAGTAGAATTTTAGATCTGTTTGAAACACCCCTCCACTTTCGCTGAGCGCCATTAAACCGTGACGAGATCTGTGCCTATACCTATTTTATTAGGTAAAAAACAATAACTCTCGACCCAAGCATAAATTTTGAAACTGTCAAAAATGCTGAAGCGATTTATACGAGCGTGTAGTGACACATGCTGTAAGCAAATTCCTACTAAAGCAGTACTAGCGTAAGTCAAAACAGTTTTATGTACCTACATAGGTAGGTAAGTATTTACATGAGACCTAAGAGAATTTTGCTTCACGCAGTACGCAGTTACACTCCAATCAGACAGTCAAATACAGTTGTAGCAAAGCGTAACGAAGGCCATTCATGGAACTTGCCTATTGATGTGCTGATTATGCGGACTGTCTATTGAGGCTTCGAAGGGAAATTCTCTAAATAGTCAGTATCACTGCGATTTTTTCGGCAAGGCATAAAGACACAAAGGCTGTCACAGAAGGGTTTTTGTGACATGACATCCTAACATAATCGCAATTATATTTCTACTAGATTTTTTTAAAAGAATTACCTCTGCCGTTTTATATGATCTGTGTTTCTGCCCATTCAGACTGGGTACGCTATTTGAGCTAGTAAATGAGCCCTTTAATCTTGTGAATGGGAGGCAGTATGATACTAAATTATATCTACCTATGTGTAGTTATGCCTGTATAAAGAGCAGGCATAAAGGGGTGTTTTGTGTACGTACTCCTACACTTACCAAGACTTACTTTGCAAGACGCAGCCAAATATATTCGGTAAAGTATCTTTTTAAATCTTCATGTTAGCAAATCTGCAACTTAGCAACTCAAGTGAGTTTAGTTTTAGATTTCAGCAATATTATATTTTATTTTATAGCGCTTATACCAACAAAATAATTAGTAATTAGGTAGCTATCGGAATACTAACTTAATGTTGGTGTTATCATTGGTAATTTTATTTAATCAATGAGGTATGTTCAACTTCTTTTAATAAATTTAAATCCGCATCGAAAATCGTCGTAACAATACTTTCAACCAATAAATCATTACGAAGCTCATCAAATTATCTTTTGATCTAATTAGAGATGAGATGAGCCTAGTGCTGTGTGCACAATATAAATAACCTTCGTTCAGACAATCGTATCAAACACGATAAAAATATCAACACGCCGGGAGCTCAGCTTCCTAGAAATTAGTGCGATTGTTTTTCATGAAAATATCGAAAGCGCTTCCTGTCGTGAACTGTAGCATAGTGTAGTTTGTACCTAGACAAGATTTTACACTGCCACTGACACGATATCACAGAGAGCTAATCTCATACATTTCAACTTCTTGATTGAGCATATGAATTAGGTTGAGTTGCAAGCTTTTACGCCGTGTCGACGCCGACACGATATTTTTGTTCGACTCACTGACATGGTTGTTATCTTGTACCGTGGGTTTCAGTAATAGCCAGAGTGAAAATGCCTAATATTTACATGATTTCATTGGGCATGATTTCGACGTAACGTACTGCTTGGATAGAATGGAAGCCTCTTCTGTCCTGTGCATCTCACATCCAAGTGTTTCTCTAAGATCATTCTGATGTTTCTAACAAAGCCGGGACAGAAAAACATTGTAAGTATAAAGTAAATACTTGGAAATGAATACACAGTGGTTTAGAACGAGTCGTAACCGCAGTAATACAAGACCTCTAACTAGCACACAATAAGAGGTATTCGAGTAACTGTAGTCTGTGCGAGGGACAAGTTCACAGTGCTAGTTCCGGTTTCGATTTACTATTGTGCGATTAGTGGTTTTTACTGCGGAAAATAGAAGAACAGAAAATAAAGTGTCGACTCTACCTAGCGACATAAAGGCAGGATTCAGAAGAGTGGTTTCTACTGCGAGGGTAAAAAAATCTATTGAAAATTTTTCGCTTATTTTTTAAAAGAATCCCTATCTTGAAACTCATAACTTTTACCAAAACTATCTATAAGTAGGTACTTACTCAAAAAAAACAAGGATTATATTTAATTCTTAGAAAAATATGAAACTTCACGTCTTTCTCATTTCTTCGACGTAACCGATACTATAAATATCACAGAACGTAAACGATGCCAAGCCAAAGTCAACAGTCTTGAACACAAAATTCTATTCTCCATAACGTTCTTGGAAAAATCACAATACAGTCTATTTTCGCGTACGCAATCATTGCTTTTCAATGTTCATACATTTCGCTATTTTTCGTCACAACCTCCGAAGTTGGCTAGCAAAAAATAATCTTCCGTCACATTTCCTGCCAATTTCATGGATTTTTCTAGAACTACAAAAGTAAATAAAAAATAGATTTAAAACTTTTGATGCAGCTAATGGGAAAAAAATCCCAGTAGTTCTGTCAACAGAACTACTGAACAGAACAGGTGGGAATAAACGCAGTCAGCAGTGCAGACGCTTTTGAAAGCATTCAAATAAATACACAGAAATAATTATTACCTACCTATGGTTCTAGGTATTCGAACATCGAGATAAAATGAATATCGATGTATTAGGAAACAAACGCCGCCGTCTAACGAAAATTTACCATTTCTTTTAACCGACTTCCAAACCGAGGAGGTTCTCAATTCGGTTGTATTTTTAGTAAGACATCTCAAAACTGGTTCCACTTAATTGGTGAACTTCGGCTTCACAGAGCATTATTGACTAAAACGGCAACCGCAGATTAGCATTTTCACGCATACAAATGTTGAAGAAAAAAAAAATAAAGACTGCATTATATGAATCCAACTATCTGAAAAATAAATGAATTTGAATTATAATTTTTGGAATTATTTTCATTCAGAAACAAAATTAAGCGAAATGATCTCTATAAGAAAATCTCAAATCTTTTCGATATTTCCTATTCGCAGTCCTTTGCTTACCTACTCCCAAATTCATAAGCAGAGGCTGAACAGTCCGCTAAACCATTTCCACCAGCATCAAATAGTTAAACTACCTACGTACCGTCTCTTGAGATAACGTGATGATTACAATGGACACCCACGCGCGCACGTGTCGCGGTGTGAAAAATAACACCTGCCTTTTTATCTTCATCTAAACTTGACCTTGCGTCAAACTGATCGCTAAAGACTGCCAATCCAAAGGGCAAAGTTGTAGCGTAGCTCGGAACAATAATAATACATAGAGCAAATACATTATGAACGGATGAGAGAGGAGACTCAAGAGAAAACCGAAAATCTTTGGGAGAGACCTTTCGCCTAGCAGAGGGATCCACCTCTGTTAGAAAAAAAGTAAAAATAAGTAATGTAATGTAAATAAGTTTGCTTAGGGATTTTCACAGCGAATATATTTAATTTTAATACGATTAGTTTTCTACGTGATCTCTTATTACGTGAGTTTTGCGATTTTTTCTCTTTTCAGTAACACCCTTGTCTGTCATATCGACAGAAAAATTTTGACAGTTTTGATTGATTTATTGAAGTTGACTTTAATGGCTACCCGATAGCTAACGTCAAAAATGTATGAGAACAGTCACGTCCAGTTACCTGACTGCATAAATTTTGCTAGCGATTGTAAATCTGGCTACAGGAACTATTCAATGTTCAAGTAATGTAATAACGTTGGTCATCATCAGAAAACCAGAAAAATTATAAACTGCGATCCGTTGCTCTGTCTGCTGACTGGTTCATACATACTCATGCTACACTTGCTTAATATTTCGACTCTTCGAAAATAACCAATGAATGGAAGCCAACCTTGGCGCGAGGTCCATCGACGTACGTCTAGACGAATTGGTAGAAAAAACATACAAAATGGCGGATGGTTTGTTTGTTAAAGTAATGGCTGGTTAGTTATGTGTCAGTTTAAATGTAACCAGATCTTGAAAACAGGAAATGGAAATTCATTGTGTAACAGAAAACTTAAAATAATGTTTTAAATTGGAATATTAGGGATTGTGTTAGTTTTGCTCACAAAGCATTTTAAAGAAACTGAAAGAAGCGAATGTTTATAAGATTCTTTCATCAAGTTCTATGAAACAACTGAACCGAGTCATACACAGTATACTGCTCAATATTAACATGCATAAAATGCGAGTGTGACCCTATATATACTAGTAGTTCACCCCGAACTGAGATCTCGTGATGGTCGGAGGTTAATAAAACCCAAACAATTTTTATTGACCAATGGTTGCAATAAACTTTGCAAATCGCATCGGAATCGCCGTCTAGCTAAGTACCAGTTTTACTTGAACTACAAAATCATTGAAACTCCAAGAAATGTTAGCTCACGTTATACTTACTGGGTTTTCCAATTTTATAATTTTTACAACAACTCAAAAACTATTAGACCTAGAATCAAAATAAAAACGGTTTTGGAATGTCTAAACAAAACCCTATCATATGACACCTCACTTGATATTTTTGTACAACTTTTTTTTTAACTCTCTTTGGACCCTCATAACTTCACGACCCCTTGACCGATTTACTTCATTTAACAAACCAGTAAAACTTAAGAGTACTATCCGTATACCTACCAAATTCTGTGAAGATCGGATAAGCGGTTCAAAAGATCTCGAAGAACAAAATATACAAACATACAAAGCATTTTTGTCCAAGTTGTCACTAAGATCTCGTTCGCTTCGCTCACTCGATCAATCAGTTTCTTTGCGTCATCATTATCAGAAACTTTGGGCGAATAATAAATATAAAAAAAAATTTTTGGTTCTAACGGATACATATTTGCATTCATTGCCTTCCGTTATTGGAACATTCATGGTAGTTCGTTGGTGTTTAGTTTAATTCCGATGTAGTATCTATGAATATGTAAAACCTTTGATTCATATCGAAAGATTCTTTCAAAAATAGCGTCCATCCTTCAACCGGCATACCTAAACAATCCAAAATGTTTAAGTAATCAAAACTCTTTGAAGAATCCGATGTATTTGTTGTTCTAACTAAAACACCTTATGTTTGCATACTCACGTTTTATGGATCTAGCCCCCGAATTTATAAATAGCGACTGAACAGTGCGCCAAACTAGTTTCAATCAATAATGTACCTCTACAAAAGCCTTTACATCGTTTCTGAACTCAAGGGTTAGGTAGGTAAGATTCACACGTGTTAGGGTGTGGCGCGACTGGCGCGGCGTGTTTTTTTGTCATGGTTAGACAAATAAACAACCCACCCTATGTCAAGTGATTGCCGTCATCTATTGACATTTGCAATGCCATAGACATTTTGATTTGTATATCCTGATAAACTGTACTTTTTTTAAATTGATGTCTTCTCCATTCACCAAACCGCTAAATATTCGGCTCATCCACTAGTACGTTGTTAGTGGCACCGTAACCATGGAATCCAGTAGGTGGCCTTCAATTTTTGACCTCTTTATTCGGCATGACATCGACCTCTTTTATTTCACACATGCTAACTTTAGCTGTGTTGTCCCTTGCTTATATTTTTTTCTACGTTCACCGTTCTCAGCATCCCTATCCTCCTTTTCTTGTTTACGTTTTTGCTAATTCGGTGTTTGTACTTCCGTCGAAATTCATGAGTGTTGAGTTGCAGCTCTCGTGTTGCAAACTACCTTTCGATATTACCCAGAGACTTTGGAATACTAACAATAAATCCAAACAAAACTAACAGGTATATTATTTAAATAAACATAGGCGCTGATTCAAGAATGCATAGCTATTAAACCAAAATAACTTTGCAATGAACTAAAATAAGTGATGACTTATGAGATGATGAGCTCCTATTATTATATTTGTCAACGAGTCTGTTAAATAATTAATTCTTGTCAAAGTATTCAGCTGCAACTCCTCATGAGCTACCTACGTTTGCATGCAGTCTATATCACGCGGCGATACACGGTGGAATCAGTTTAAGTGGGATTTGGGTAGTAATCATCTGGCCGCAGGGCGATCGATTAGAATACATTGAAATGCAATTTGAACATGCGTTTGTAGGTCAGGTACTAGAGTGCAGTCGTAAATCATTAATCGCACGCCAATTATACCGATCGAATCTCGGCCAGCGATAAGGCGACTCTTGACTCCCAGCGAACGGGGTCGGATCGTTTTCAATACGTAGACGGAGCTGGGAAAAGCTAAAAGCTCGGGCGTCGGGGCAACGCCGCCCGCGCACCTGCCCTCTCCGTCACTCTTCCAAATTTAAACCCCAAACTCCCCCCCTCTCTCCACCAAACATTCTGGAATAATTCCTGCTATTCGGCTCGTTCGCCATTCGAATTCGGGTCGCGACCGCGTCTAGTGATACCGTTCTCAAAACCCTAACCATGGCTGACGTTGACGTTCAAGTACAGTATACCACGACGGAGAGGAAGACCAGAAAGGTCAAAAAGACCTCGAAGCGCAGGGAGTCTAAGGATGGAGAGGTTACCGTTACAGAACTTGAGCAGACCAACACTACCACCAACGCCGACGATGGGTATGTGTGAGGTGGCCGGTAGAGTGCAGTGCTAGTGATAGTGTACCCGCGAGTGACAGAATGCACCGGCATGTTTATGTAGCACTATTTTGGCCACCCTCACATACCCGACCTAATTTAAGGTACTTTACATTGTGATGATACTGTCAAAACTTATACGAAGTTGGTGAAACTTATATCTTTGCGACTTTCAATGCAGTCAAGTACGAGTGTACTGACTTATTAATACCTACTATTACTATGAAACATGTTGTAATCATGAAAACTGGCACATCCTTCCTTTCCCAAAATGGACCCGCATTCATAGAATCATGGAAACAGAAGATGCCAAAATCCTCCAATAGTGATCTGAAATTCATCATGTTGAAATGATCTATTCCTATTTTAGATCATTACTATGCTGATGCATTACGAAAGCAGTGTATTACTGCTTTGACGTAAACATTCGTTACTGAAGAAAATGTAGGTATTTACTATTTGACATACTTGACATCATCATCAGATAAATTGTTGTAGAAACGTATGTTTTATTTCTTAAGATTATAACTTTAATGCCCTATTAGAAAAGAGTTGGGGAGATATTCTTGAAACCCTTTTTATTCCGCCAATATATCTTTCACCAGCTTCTACTGCCTTAATCATTGACGCTACCGTTTGTGTCATTAGTATATAGGTATTATTCGTCAGACATGTTGACTTAAGCATTATAATAATGGTCACAGATTAATCTTGAATATCATGAATAAATGCCAGCAAAAGTATGCTGCCAAATTTTTGGTAAACATCCTGAATCACTTTGTAAAAATTCTTGCCAAATATCAACCAAAAATATTACCTAATTGCACATTACCGTCTAATAAAACTTTCACATCAACTCGTCTCTTTTACCTATACTTTTCAACATACGAGTGCTTCTAAAGTTTTTTGTTAATTCCAGATCTCTATGTGCTCTTCACCACATTATCATTTAAAACAGTTTTTATTCCTCTATGATGGTCTACAAATATCTTCTTTTTAAACTGATCAATCTTTTCCCTTGTCCACAGCTTATTTTCAGCGGCGAATACACCAAAGCCATGAACAAGGACTGGCACAGCGGCCACTTCTGCTGCTGGCAGTGTGATGAGTCCCTCACCGGACAGCGTTACGTGCTTCGCGATGAGCACCCTTACTGCATCAAGTGCTACGAGAGCGTCTTCGCCAACGGCTGCGAAGAATGCAATAAGACCATCGGCATCGACTCTAAGGTTAGCATCTTAAAGTTCCGTTTTATATGCTCCTTTTTCTTTTGTTTATTTCTCCACATATGATACTACTGTGATACTACAACAATCTGCTTCTTCCTCTAAGTTCTGATCATAGTTGATGTCGATTTTGTGTATCAGTTTAAGACAGTAAGATAGTAAAGGCTGGGCAGTGCAATATTAGTGACAGATTAGCCGTACATTCGATTAATACGTTGTCATCAACCATTTCAAGAGTTATATCAGTATCAGGATCCGGAGGAGCGTATACTCCAATGGTACTTCTTCTTTTTCTCCATGAATATTACCAGTATGACGGATACAGTATTCCTGGCTCCAATCATCGTGATCATTTGTTTGTTTTCTGTACTTTGGAAGGTTTTAATTCCTGACATCTTCAATTATTCATGATGCTTGAAGCTCAGACTTGAAGGTTAGGAAATCCCGGACTAAAACTACACCTGTCAATAATGACATTTGCAGTGACATCCGTCATTTTGTTTGTTTACATCATGTTTACATTGAGCTCTCTGTCAAATTGTCTAACCCTGGCTTAGGTATCTGTTACGTTGATAAAGCTGCGGTTAATTATAAAGCTATTGATAAATAAGGTGTGGCAGATACAATCTGATAAATAAATGAGTTCTGGCAGAGACATTGAATCTTGTCGTTTGATAAACGTCTTGTCGATTGTAAACATGATGCGGCTTGTGTAGAGTTTGAACTTGGATTACGATCCAAAATTATTTATAGTCTCTTACATCTGCTGTTGGATATGATCACGGGTATTCGTAGATAGGTATTCATGTGATTATCATTGTGTTCCTTTCAATTACATAGATATTTTCAATATTTACACTTTATACTTATTCTACTCTCGTGAAATAAAGTGTAGGGGCGTTCAGTAGTTTTTTGCACAAGTATCTCCTTTTGGGATTGTCACATTAACTAGCTGAAACGATCTCTGAATCTCGTTACTTCCTCATACAAATGAAACGGTCAGGTATTCCAACAGGATAAAAAGTCTATTAACCTATTGTGCAACAGCAATGCGAGTGCTTTGTTTCTGAGATCAAATTTAGTAATGTCACTCCAGCCGGCCTAGATTCCCTTACCTTTGCGCACGGCACCATCGCGCACGCTGCCAAGAGCCGCCATTTAGCGAAACTTTCAAACAAACAGCTGTATAAAACATGTAATTGTCTAAAGCTACCGCCCTGAAGAGAATAATCGATTACTAGCGATTCGCGACTGAACATCGAATATACAGCAATCGATTATAGCAGAAGTAAATTGGCTATGTTTCTATATCGTAAAACATTAGATAAGTACAGCAAATAACAAAACACAATTGACATAACTTTGAAAATAGAATACATAAAAAAGATGGCGGCCATAAATCTAAAATGTAAGCTTGTTTATGAAACGTTGAGCAATATGTTGTGTTTAAACGTTTCGCTAAATAGCCGGGAGGTTAGCAAAAACAAAACGTTAAAAGCGACTATTTGTGAGTCGGATACAGCGTCTATTTCTTATTTTCGATGTTCTCAACCTAACCTTGAGTGGAGCTGTCAGATGATTCTTTGAGATTTATTCTGTACAAAGCTGAGAGTTTCGTAATCGGCCAAAATAAACATTCCTATTTTATTGACATTACGACATTGGGTTTTAAATGTCTGGGCGACGGGAATAGAATCAGAAGGGGGACTATTTCCATGCAAAGCTACGGAACGAGAAACCCGAATATTGTGCATCTTAGTCGCTTGGCGTATGTTAAAACAAAGGTAACAATTTGAACGTACTAAAGTCCTCAGATGAAAACCAGCGAAAACAAGTCAATTCCAGTGATTGTCTAATTCGATCCTCTGATCCTTCTGTTTTCGACTGCCAAAAGGTTATATTTGCAAGGCTGCAACTTCCTCAATTGTTTATTTGAACAATGTTATTTGTAAAGCGTTATCCGACCAACGAACTTAAAGATACATTTTGTATCTTATAAGATTACTCAATAAAGATTTACAGTAAGTTCGAGGTAAGTATATAATATCAATCGGATGTTATTATAGTTGAAGAGAAGATAAATAACGTCTTAGGATCGAATCGTTTAAGTGATATCGATGTATCGATATGAATCACAGTCTAAAATATCGAATGACGTCGATGCAAGATATTAGTGATTGCTCCGCGATCTATCGCGGAACAACAAAACAACATCAGATCTATCTGATGTTGTTTTGATTTTCAAGTGAATCTAGATGGTATAAATAAGTAAGAATATACAAACTATTTATTTAACTTTTTTATCTGTTGCTTTAAGTAACAAATTGAACGAAACGAAGTGCATGCTCTCTTAGAAGCCAAGAATTTAACCTTTCAAACGATATATTGATGTAGGGACATTTTTAAATGGCTGTTGCGGCTTCGAATGACGTTCCGGTGACGTTGACAAGCACCGTGACGGAAAACGTCACTTTCAAAATTCAAATATATTTTTGACATTTACTGTCAACCATACACAACTTGATCTCTACACTAACCGCAATCACATCTCGTTCTATTACCACGAGAGGAAACCCACTAGCTGCCGAAAACAGTGGTCCTATTTTGAGAAGTAAGACGAGGCTCAAATATTTTTTAGTTTCAAAAATAGTCTATCAACGTAACAAATTAGTACCTTGAATGTAGAGTAGCGGAAAAAAATAGATAATAGTGCCTTCCAAATACACAGGATAAAACAAATGACGATTTCAAAATCACTAGCAAGTTGAAGGTTGTAATCACGCCTACACTACCGCAGATAGATAGGTGCAGTTCCGATCACGGAGCTTTTTGATCGTAAGCATTTTTTTAAAGATTTCCTACGGAAAATTCCTTTTATCAGTTTTACTAGGCAAAAGGATAATTTTGCCTAGTAAAAATGATAATCGGAATTGACATCATCACATTATTTTTATTTTTCTGTCGAGTTCATAAATGATACGTTCATCTAGAGGTGGATTCAGGCTGCAGCGAATGCTGATTAAAAGGGTTTGGAGGACTGCTCAGCCGCTGCGTATGAATTCGGGGGTTAGTTAGATGAAAAAGCAATAACGAACTAGAGGGCGTTGTGTAAAATGTCCATAAATATATTGTTCGTGTCCATGAATATTTATTTATTTAACGTTCATCTTTATAAATCGTCGCCTTAACCTGACAAACGTGACATCTTTGGAGAATAATGATTATGTCTGATTGTCAAATGATCGGTATTTCTACTAGAACTTTAGATTAGACTGATTGACGACTGTAATTTACTCACGACAAAAGTAATTATTCAAACTCAATAAGGAATTCTATGTGAGAAGCTTTTTATGAAAATCCCACCAATATTTTTTTAAGAATATAGATTTAAGTCTAGATAGTCTAATGCTAAATTGAACAGCCAAGCTTCATCTGACATCCCGCGATTTCACCAATTATTGTCGTTCCTTCCATATTTCTAGAACGCTTCTTGTTCCAGGATCTGTCGTACAAAGACAAGCACTGGCACGAGGCGTGTTTCCTCTGCGCGAAGTGTCGCGTGTCGCTGGTCGACAAACAGTTCGGCTCGAAGCTGGACAAGATCTACTGCGGCAATTGCTATGACGCTCAGTTCGCGAGCCGCTGTGATGGATGCGGCGAAGTCTTCCGTGCTGGTGAGTTATATAAGATAATTTTATGACCACTATGTTATAAGAAACTGAGCTTTAAATACACAAATCTACTGTAAAATGTATCCCGTTTTGGTCAACAATTCATAAAAAAACTAAGAACCTCTATTTTAATGACACAAATGTTTGTTCTTGATTAGGATTATAGCATAGCAGCTATAGCATAGATTGCTTATTCTAGAATTTGAAAGCAGAAAACAATCCTTATTTCAACGATGGAAAACTCGAACATTATTTATAATAAACAATATTTACGATCTTGACGCCTTTGAAAACTGGTGGTGGAACCTTGATTCCAAGGGCCGAGGGTCGAAACTTACTATGAACGCGATTATTAGCAAAAAGATTTGAAGTTTTCTAGCAGAACTCTAAAGTAAAAGATCAGAACCTACTATGAGACTGGTCCTTAACTGTCAGTTTCGAAAATAAATACTTTTTTTTTACGAAGTGGTATTTGTTTAGCGAGCCATTGAAAGAGGTTTTATACAATCATTCTTTTTCTTTATCGTGGGACTGTGGATCGGTCGAATAAAGTATAAGATCTTTGGTCGAATCAATTCAACATTGAAACTGCAGTTGAACGGCACGGCATTGTCATTTGCCGTGTATTGCAATTTCTTTTTTTATCGCTTAGCAAATATTTATTATTACAGAATATAACTTAAACGTGTAGTAAAATTACACACCATATCTAAGTACTTACGTAAATAATAGCAGTTGGTTGTGGCAAAATATACATAACACATGACTAAGTTAACATCGAAAATACACAACCAATTATAGCATAAGAACGTTTTTTTTTTACAATCTGTAAGTTGAAGCAAGGTAGGTACTAGTAGTAATCCTGTCATCTCATTGAACAGTTTATCCTCGCCTGCTAGCCCTATTTCACATGCCCAGTATACGAAGTGTACGAACTACGACGCATACCATGTAAGGGCTGTCAGTTACCCTCGCCGCATATGGCCGCATAAGGTGATCGGAGAAAAAACTGACCACTGTCATTGCCGCAGCCTCGACGCCGCAGTTTTCGATTTCCGATAAGGTGCGGGCTATTTTGGACCGCATCTTTGGTCGGTCAGGAATGTACAATTCGGTAGAGCTATTTTTTGTTATAAGTGCCAACATTGACCCATATCGATGATGGGTCAAAGTAACAAACATTTACATTCGAATTCCAAATTAAAAAAAAATATTTACGTCCGTTTGGCTGACGACAAATATATCAATTTTGGAAAAAAGTAGATAAGTAGTTCAACCTAAAATGGTAATTTGGTACTTAATACACACACCCCAAATGTAATCAAATCACACTCTATAAACAAATGAGGGTAGAACTAGAAGTACGAATAATTGGAAAGCCTCATTTCGAAATGTCATTCCCATTCGCATGAAAGGTTTCTATTGGGGACAGATTGTTGATTGGAGACAAATTGGGTGTAACGTTCCCTTATTTATTTCAAAGGGTGAAAATAGCGAGTCAAATATCAAAAGCAATTAGTGATGTAATTTTACGGCCTGTAAATACTTTTATTTCTTTCTAAGAGAAAATGTGACAGAATAAGCAGTTGACCCACCTGACTGTGCATCCAGCTCTACATTATGCCACAGAGTATGTCTATCAAGGAAGTATTTGGGCTTAAAAGAAAAGAACATATTCCTCTCCCGACATTCTACGTCTGACATTTTATCGAATGTTATCGAGCATAGCACCCATACTTTTGATACTCTGCCAAAAACTACCGCTAGAGACCTTATGCCACTTCAAAAAGTAGGTAGATAGTTGTATAGAACGATGATTAGTTTAATTTTAAGTAATGACGAGCGACCGAGACAACCTATCCTGCTAATATTATAAACGCGAAATTTAGCCAAGTGGGGTATAACAGAGCCATCCGAAGTACAGTGTGAGTGCGGAGCTCCAGTGCAGAGCATGTCGCACTTGCTTTCCTGCCCTCAGTGCCCGACCACCTGCACCCGAGCGGATCTCGCAGGAGCACTAGCATCCGCCATCCAAGTTGCCACTTTCTGGCAGAAACTAGTCTGAGTGACCATTGACACGATGAATGAATGAATGAATGAACGCGAAAGTTTGTAAGTATGGATGGATGTTTGTTACTCTTTCACGTAAAAACTACTGATCCGATTTGGATGAAACTTGGAATATATATTGTCCGTGACCTGGATTAACACATAGGCTACTTTTTATCCCGAAAAATTAAAGGGATCCAACGGGACGCGAACGAAGTCGCGGGTGGCACCTAGTAGGAATACAAATTGATATATACCGTTACTTTTCAGACTTTTCTTAGTGATTTAAAAATACCAGGGTATTAGATTAATTTTGTTTTGAAATAGCCACATAGCATACAGTAAATGGAGTAATTATACATCTTAAGAGTTTCGAATAAGCTCATTAATTTTATCTTGCTTGTTATCTGGTGAAAAATTACTCCTTTTTCTGCAGTAATTGCTGAATCGCAGAATTCGCAGATCAATTATTATTTTGTCTGAAGTTTTGGAGGTTACTGTACAAATTAGCTGTCATTTTCATCGTAAGTCATTATCCGCATTCAGCAATCAGTCAGATTAACTTTTACATATATAACTTTTACAACTGTGATTATATTTATTTTAAACTTTGGTTGATAATTTGTTTCATATTTATTTTTTTACATTTCCTGATAATTCTATTAATAAACCACTAATTACGTATTATATATATATACCTACCTATTGTTTTTGTGACATTTATATTAAATAACTTGCTAGTAAAGAAAACCATTTTTCACTACCAGAGACAAAGTTGTGTAGTTTGGTCATGACATAAATAAATGACCTATCAATGTTCTTGTAATCAAAGTTAAATAAAAAATGAACTCCCACACACACATCTAAATGTAACGATGACACAGACTTGAACTTAAAACCTCTATGAATCACATAACTACTAAAGTAATTACTATAATACGTATTAAATCGCTTGGAAAATCCTAACAGGATGCAATACCGTTTGAAATGAACGAAGAAAATTACTTACAGTTACCTTTTATCAGGGTTTAATAAGTTCATTCAATTCTAAACTCTAGTAACTTTGTTACAAAGTTGAAGGCGAAAGGTATACGGTAATTTAGAAGTGCTTGTATGAGATGATTGGTTCATAAATCATTCATTAGATCAACAGTCGATCACTGTGTAGGTTTAGCTGACCTCATTACTGAAGTACAAAGATTAAATACATTGCATAAAAAATAAAAAGAAACAAAACGAATCAAACCGTTTTTATTTAAATTACCTAACCTTTAGGTAAACTTACATCCTGTACGGTACCTTATTTGGTTAAAATTTAATACAAATGATTTATTTTCGTGTTTTATTCTAACTAATGGCATAGTACACGCCTTTTCTATTTGCCACGGTGACAAAGTTTTGAATCATCAGCGTGGGCCCAAACAAGTTAGATTATTATTTATTTAACTGTACCTCTGTTTTACTATAGAATTTATCTCTCGTGTCGTGCATTTTTTCTTGGTTACTTTGCCCGTTAATATTTCAGTTGTCCAGTAATGGTGAAAAAGATTATTATTATTATTATTATTATAATCTTTTTCATCATCGTTCCACCTACTTTGTGAACTAGACTTGTTTCCTGAATAAACTTTTATTATTATTATTATTTAATGTCGACAGTAGCTTGAATAAGTCGACCTATCTTATGTTCTCTTATCTACAGCTGTTTTTTGGTTCATTTTCCAATTATTTTTATGTGTGTATATTTGAAGGTGAACACTTACATTCCAAATTTTTACCTATACGTACGTAATAACATATACCTATGTTTATTCAAGCAATAACTACATTACGAGATGAATAATCACGTGTAAATTATATAGCACAATTACCATTTAAATTATGAAAGCAGTATGCAAAATGCCATAACAGATTCAAAATTACAAAAGGTATGCAAATTCATTATTTTCTGTCAGTGTCACCGGAACAATCGCTTGTTGTGAATTAATAATCATCATTTACGTTCAGAGATTAAATCAGCCCATTTGGTTGATTTATGGCGTCTAAAGCCATTGAGTCGTTTTTTTTTATACATTTGTGACATACTGGGATGTTTTTTTTTATTTTTAGATTTGTTTAGTAAGTAGTTTCTAGTAAGTAGGTAGTTATTTTTAGCTGATGCTTCCAGGATTTTCCTAGAATCTTCCATCTGTTTCAAATAAGTAACATTTCTGCTTAGTTATATCAAAGATCTTAATTAACGACTGAGATGGTCTTGAGATCGTGTTGGGACCTAGAATCGGCATTGGGCCTGCCTACAGTATTCTACTTTATAAACGTTATACTATAGGTACGCAATGTGTAGTATATGATCTATGGCAATGTTAAAAAGTTTGTCTTAGTTAATTATGTAAGAAAAATCAACGTTGCTCAAAATAGTTCAAATATTTAGTAACTTTGACCCAGGAAGATCACATTTATTTTTTGATATGGTTGTGACTGTACCTATTCATGGTATTCATAATATACACAAATTAAAAGTTTTTTTTTAATTCATTGTGTACCTACAAAGTAACTAGGACCATACACCTCCATCAGCTGATGATCACGCCATAGACAACATAAAGAAAGGGTACCTACTGCGAATGTGTCACATTTTGCGGTGGAAAATTTTATCTTTTCTATTCATTGATTTATTCGACCACTTTAAACAACTTCCTCAACATTTATTGCGTCTGTATATCTTCATTTGTTATCGCACACGATCAATTAAGCACAATCGACAATTCGACAGCCTTCCTTACAAACCTACGCTCACTCCCTCGCAATTTGAACTTCGAGTTCAGTACCGTGTCGCGAGCCGCAAAGCCTGCGCGTGCCACCCGCTACAAAAAAAAAGAAAAAAGAAACGTCAACCTTACCGCGCTTTTTGTTTCATAAAGTTTTTTTTTTTCAATATGTCAACGGACGTGTTGAGTGAAGACCTAAAGTCCCGGTTACACCTGACGACTAAAACAGTTGGTCAGGATAGGATACGAAGGGCGCGGGAAAATAATGAAGATGTTGCGATCCTCTCCATGTTCTTACCGAATGCGACCGCTGAACGGGAGAACAAGAAGTTCTGTTGTGCTTTACGGGATAACTGCCAGTTGGGAGACCCAAGGAAAACAATAGCAGGTGGCTTCTTTTATTACTAGTACCATCTAGTAGGTACCTAATAATAGCAATCGCTCGCGCGGTATCCGGATGGATGTTTTTTAGGTTAGGTACTATACCGGTCACGAACTCAACTATTCGCCTAAGCCGGTTCAGCTGCTCGAATCTCGGTAGAATCAAAAATTTATCATATTTAATTTTTTTTATTAGTATAGGACTAATATAGGACTAGTCACATGTTAAAGATTTGAAGGTAATAAAAAGTTTTTTTTAATAAATCTGTATTTTGTAAAGTATGTATAATATAAAGGTACCTACATATATCGGTCCGACTGTTTTCTTATTTTGAAAGTTAAACGGGTCACATTTAAATGGCACTTTTATGTGTGGTCGGTATTTGACGAAATTCTTTAGCTGCATTAATTGGAGACATTTTGTTTTTCTTTCTTATAAAATTAAGTCACTTTCTAAAAACTGGTCTGTTTTTAGATGTTGTGGGAGTCTGGTCTAGGTCGTTACTAAAGCATGCACATTAATTTATACCATTAGTTATGTTTTAAAGTTTAATCTGAATCAGTTAGATATTTGCATAAATCTGTTAAATTCAATTTACAAATGTATGAGATTTCTATTTGTAAAAGCGGACCCAATTAGGACACAAAGTAATATTAGGTAGTAGACAATAAAATAAATAAATTAAGCTGAGATTATTTGCGCTTGAAATTTTCACAAATACATATTAATTATATTATCAAAGGAATGACGACCCACCTAAATCCACTATAACCACCTAAATCATTTAAAACTGAATTATCCTTTTTGTCAAAATTAATGAGCAAAAATATTCATTTTCTTGCGCTAATTGAATGAGTAACGCTGCCACCGTTCATTCATTCAATGAATTGGTCAATTAAAGACGACATTAATGAGTTCATCTTCAATAGTTCTCAATTAGCGGTTACAAAAATTGATAAATTAAATAAGGTACTTTTAGGAATAAATAGGCCCTTACATCTATTGAAGATGAATTATAACAATATTTTGTTTATTCACCTGTAATTTCCAATGGTACATCAAATACCTTCATTTAATATTCCCAGGAAAGTATTTCGATATCAATCTGGAAGCATTTTTTGTACGTAATAATATGTATACCTACAGTTCGCTTTGAAAGCAAAGAAAGCATTGATCTAACCTTTGCTACCAATAAACATTTATATTTAAACTTCAAAGCAGTAAAAGAAGACGATAAAAATTGATTCAATCTCATAGCGATAATAAATAGGTTTCTATCAATGGCTGCCGCGGTAAGTTTGAATATAGAATTTCGAATTTAGAAATAAGAGCAAAAGCTTTTGGAAAAGAATGTTCTATTTAGGTAGTACGTAATACCTGATATTTATTTTAATTACCTTGTAACCATAATGAAGTCTTATACCTAAGTTAAAAAAAAAAAACAAAAAAAAAACTTCACAAAACTAGATAAAACGTTTGACAGTGTTACCAGTTTTAAAATATATTAAATCCAATGTTTTCAGTGCAATACATTTTTAATATCCGTTTGCAAATTTTATATCCCCCTGACGCGAGTTTCCTCTGAGCCTCTTCATTACCTTTCAACCGTATATTATGTATAAGTAAAAATGAGAGCTCTATAGCAAAACCTAAGTTCGTTTAGTATTTAAGTTTCAAAGAGATTTCTTTTTTTTTTAGTTTTATACGGTACCTACTATTAAACGGATTTATGCACGCTTCGTGATTCTTCCTTTCTTTAGAATACTTTGTTTTCTTTTTAGTTCTGCGTTCAAGAATTAATTTTATAAATAATGAAAAAAAACTAAGACAAAATAAAACAAGTTACGTGGTGTTCAATGTTCGTTCACCACGCATAGGTGCTACATATGAAATTAGTAAACCTATCTTACCTATGAAATTTGTATACCTATCTTACCTATGTATTATTGTAATATTCAACGGAACTCGTCATAAATCACAATATACCTATTATTGTGAAATAGAAAGTTGCAAGAAATAAAACTATAATTGCTATCGAATTAAGATTTATCTATAGAATATTTTGTAGATTATTGTTCGCCACTTTCTTCTACTGTTATTTTATCACATATTTTTAATAATAGAATATGAATTTTGATTCTAAATGGTATATTAATGGTATATATGGTTAGATATTGTCTAATTTTTCTGTGAATGAACTCCCAAATTCATAAACAGAAATTGTTCGCTGTTTCAAAGTGTTTCAAACGCAATGCCGTAATAAAAAATATCGTAATATCGTAATTGGCATAATAACATTATCCACGATGGCCATAATGTCACCACTTTATGTTATTGGGACGAGGTGCGAATAGGCTGAATAGGCAGGGGATAATAGGGACATTTTGAATTATCTTCCTTACTTATATCTATATAAGCTACGTATAGAAAAGATAGATACAAAGATAAAGATATACAGCAGTCTGACCGCCAAGTGTATCTAATATCTAATGGTAATAGAATACGATATTTTTCTTTATCGTTTGAGGTAAACAAAACCATAACGCATTCCATCCACTTTCATTAATGGAATTTACAATGTTATTGAGGCAGATAATAATGGAATTTACTTAATTTATATAACTTTATAACGCATATACATTACCTACTTACCACTTTACGTTTTTAATGCTTTTTAATTATTATTGTTTTTTATGCAATTGCCATATTTTTAATAAATTTGTGATGTGTGAATAAATTACAATTTATCGCCAATATATTTACAAAATCATTGGGTTCGATCGCCTTCAATTTTAAAATACTTTCATACAACCTTAGTTTTAATACCTTAATTTATTACACAGTTCAAGGTCAATTTAATGATATAAAATGCAATTAATACCTTAAAACCAAAACATGGTATCAAAAAAGTCAAATTATATCTTTTATTCAGTACAATCATAAGGATCATTTGAATCGTCTTATAAATTAGATGATTCGTGTTACAACATTAAAATTATTACTCTTTAAAAAGACGTAGGTACACAAAAAAAAAATAACTAGGACTTCATTAAGAGAAATTCCTAAAGATCATAGGAACCAACCCTAATCCAAGTTCTATACCTGGATTGAGTCACAAACAGTATACATTTTAGCATATTAGAATAAGATATCAAGTGATATTTTGCCAAAAATAAAAGCACCTGAAATCAATAATTAAAGACTAGGCTCTATCTAGGTGCAACCTTCATTCAAGAGTACATAGTAGGTATAGGAAATGACAGTCTATCATCTCCGTATAGGGAGAGTACACCAGATGTTAGCTGGTCCACCTTGACCCTGCTTGATCAGCCTCGCGTCAATCAATGATGACGGAATGAGCACGTGTTTTTGTGAGACTCCTGTGTATGGTTTATGGACATAGTTGGCTTATTTATGACGTAAACGGGTATGGGAACAACGGTTCGTTTATTAATATTGATACCTACTTATTGATAATAAAAGTAATAGATAGATAGATAGATTAACTCTTTATTGCACTACACCAAACAAAGCAAAGAAAACCAAGAAATTACAAATTAAACGTTCAAAACTTGTAGCGCTGTTTCGCACAAATTTATATCAAATCTCGCTCTTTTTCAAATTTCGCTTTTTCTTCGAAAAAAAACTACAAACAT
This sequence comes from Eulithis testata, assembly GCA_947507515.1. Taxonomy (NCBI): domain Eukaryota; kingdom Metazoa; phylum Arthropoda; class Insecta; order Lepidoptera; family Geometridae; genus Eulithis; species Eulithis testata. Next base: position 10,080,078 of record OX382198.1, on the reverse strand, counting down.
ACCACAACAAGTACAAGTACAAGTGGCCTTATCGCTATAAGCGATCTTTTCCAGGCAAGTTGGTATGAAGCTGATGGCACTATATCCATGTGAAAATAAAAAAATTTCTATTTTACTGCATAATTTGCATATAGTTTTTGTTTATTTAAAAAACGTTTTTGTACCTAGATGAGGATCCACAGTAAAATTAAAAGGTAGTGCTAGCCTAAATCATCGCTCTGTTGCAATCGATTATTCCACTCGCTAGGTAATCGATTTTAACAGAACCATAGCAAAAATGTTTGAACTGAGCACGTTTACCTACAGTAACGTGAGCAAACACGTGTCGAAACATACTCGTACCAGCGATAACAGAAATCACTTCTTTGAAAGATTGAAAAGAAGAAAACTGTAGGGACTAATTGCAATGAAGATTTTTTTTTAATATTTTGTTCTGGCGCTGGATGCTTGTCCTTTTGCCAAATCTTTTTTGGTTCTCTGAATATTTTTTGGACACATTAAGCACATCACTTGTATACGGTCCACTTTGTTTTTGAATGGAGAATATCAGCTCAATGTTGCTTTTTTTTTAAGCACGCGCTATGTTAGCCAATTTAAAAAAAAAAATAGGTTTTATGTCAACCACGTTACATCACCACTTATTTTGTTAGCATTGCCATAGAATACTAAATAGCACCAAACGTTTAACCTTTTAGATCTGTTGACCTCCAAATTAATGCATTAGTAAATTTGTTCTGCAATTATACCTGTAAGTAGGTATATCTAGTAAGTTATGTGAAGATAAGTAGAAAATAAACCTTCATTATATTTACTTATACTTACCAGGTTATTTTTTTATTTTAATTCATAGTTACTTTATTTAATCAACCACAAATGGCTGTCTGTTTTCTTTTAAAAAGTTTGAGTTTTAAATGGAGAATGTTAAGCTTGTTTCATTGTATCTACGAGTATATAAAAATACACACCTTAATTATACAAATATACGTAGGTATTTGATTTACCACTATCGACAAAAACTATGACGGCTCTAATGGACCGACGACATTGCCAAGATCAAGGGATATTAGCAGTGGCCTTCTACAAGCTGATAATGATGATGAACAAAAAAGGACCACCAACAGTAGGTACGCATTTATAGGCATATCTTACAAAATACTACACACAATCTACATACCTAAACCACTATGCAAAGTATGCCACCAACGCAGTCTAATCTAAACAATCCAAATAGCACCATTTTAATCCAAATTCAGCATTGCCTCCATAAAGACCCACAAATGGCTAATATTTGTATGGCCCACGCGTCTGACATCACCCTACCAGAGATAAAATGGCTGAATTTACGTAGTAAACAGTTGACTTACTGAATCTACTATGTACTATGCACGATATAACTGGGAGAATCCCATTTTTCGGGTCGACTTTCAAATGATTACGAATATCGAACATTGACGTTACTCTACCTCACAGATTATAAACATATAAATGTATGTTCTCTACCTCTTTGTGTAGGTAATGAATTTTATTACCTACTGTTACTACGTATAACCTACACCCACATACGGGCCATGCATTTTGACTCCTTTTCTATGCTTTTCTTTACTTTGTCCTTGCTGCGAATAGCTAAGTTCTTAGGTGCCTAGTGAACGGAACTTAGTGTCCTTATAACGTAGGGCGTTATAAGGACACTAAGTTCCGTTCAGAAACTGCCTGGTTTTTACAAAAATGCGTCCGAACCTCAAAATTTCAATAACACACGTCCTTGTATCGCTTTTCGATGCGCTAATACCTGCATACACAGTGATGCCACAATATTATGGAGATGAGTGTTTTACGACATTCATTTAGCTTGTGCATGCGAGAGTATGACGTGGCTTTCACGGTTAACGCGATCGAAGTGAGGGTAAGAAGCGTAAGCTTGAGGCCCTTACCTGCATCATATTTAAGGACAGAATTGCCAGATTTAAAAATAAATAAGTCATAATAAGAATAAGATACATTTTGTGACAAATAAGGTAGAGTACAAAGAGTTCTCTTTGCAACACTGCAAAGAAAAGGTAAAGAGTAGTAGAAATAACACAGTAACGTGTAGAGGACATAAAAGACAAAGCAAAAAAATACTAGGTAACAGATGAAACGAAAAAAAAATAGATTGAATAAAATTAATGCTAGAGCTACAAAGGAAACAATAACAATACTAAAATTAAAAGAATGTGTGTTTCCCCCAAAGTTCACGATTTATTAAAAAAGTTAGACTTTTTTTAAGCTATATAAAGTGACAGTAAACCGCGTAAGCTTGAAACCAACTTTATTTGTATCGCAGAAATGCTCGATTAACTGAAAATTATGTCGAAAACGTTAAAAAACTTTTTCATGTCTCGCAATAACGTTTTCCGGTTTGTAACCCTTTTCATAACCGCATTTACCACTGTCAAAAGTAGGTTAAATAGGTTCTTATTAAAAGGGCATTTTAAATCAACTTTGTTTTGATACATACATTCAGACTCATCACTGTTGTAGATAGGTCGGTACGGTACCTAGTAGCCGTTATAAGTTTTATTATGCAAACATTACTAAAACTTACTACTTAAGTTGTATCAATAGAAGTCTGCATTTCACTGTTCTGTTTCCAACACAGTTTCCCTCCTAGTTAATATGCAAATTACATCAAGTAGAGAGCTCGGAGTAATTCCAGTAATGCCGGAAGTAGGTACCTAATCCTGTCTGATCCCGTTCGTAGTCAGGTAATAATTATACATAGGTATAATGTCGGATACTACTACATTAAGACTGGCGAAACTCTCGAACTGGACTCGTGCTTTCGAAAAACGAACAATTTACGAAACGGTGGTCAAAATTTGAATCACGTTTCATAGAAAACGAGATTTTCAGTGTGTAATTTTGGTAGAATGGTAGTCCCGCTTCTTCTTACGTAGGAACTACGTATTACATATTCTTTGACTACATTAGTAGTTTTGTTTTCAATAAAGATTTGTAGGTTATATGTTTGTTCTAAGTAATAATTGTTTGTAACCGTAATATTCACACATAAAGCCATCCCTCGCGGCCATCGGCCATGTCTATGAGCGAAGCGAGCCGCAAACAATACCAACAATGACACATGGCACCCGACACAACACAATGGCCGTGGCACGTGTGGGATGTGTACCGTTTGCAACTCTATTAGCTTTGCATTTTGTTACACGGACGTGGTATCGATTATGGGCGTTGTAGACACACTTTTAAGTACATGTAAAGTAGGTAAATAATGATATTAGTAGTTACAAGCTGCATAGAAGCACAGAATAGTAGTGAAAGGTAGTTGTTGAATGGCAGAATAGGTACATTGGGAAGCAGAGCAATCAGAACATATTCGCCCTGTACTTAGAGAGCTAGCTAAGAACGGAAAACTTTTTTTTGTTTGTATTCAATCAACCAACTACCATGTCATTGAAACTAGCCTACTGTAGACATTTCTTTGGTCCCTCTTTTGAAATTACTTTGTAATTTTGTAAGTATGAAAAGTAATTTCACAGTAATATTAAAATGTCACGGCTTTGACATTACGACTGCGACATGCATAAGGAAAGCCCAATAAGCTCAACATAGTACAAACTATATAAATAGGCAACTTTGTATTCATAGTTATAGTATCATGCAAACTGCACCGTATCCTATTTCAGAGTTCATTGACCCGTTTGAGACAAAAAGCTCAGACGGCCACAGTCACGATATTTACTTAAAATATGACATGCGATCTTTTGCAACATAAAATACCTGGGTTGTAGGTAGGTACCTAATGTATAAAGATACTACCTACCTAAGTTTAACTATATCCAGTGCTGGTTGCATATTGCATAATTATATAGACTAGTGTATAGTATTATATGGTCTTTGATATAGATAACAACTTGGCATCTAATATAGTAACCAAATGAAGCATTTCCCTTTGCGCACTAATCGATTTTAAGCTTGGTGCGCAAAAGTGGAATATTTTTCATATGAAAAATGCTTCGCTTCGCCACGAATAGGTAAAGAACGTACGGTGCCTAACCTACCTATTGCTAGGTAGGTACATTAAATGCACGCAAGCTCCGATTAAAGCGTATGTATGTATAAGGCAGACAACCCTCTCGCTCGCACATTTCAACATTTTTGAAGATGTAATATAATAAATGCAATTATGTGAAATTGCAGACCTTCAGGGTCGAGAGAATAACAATGCAAAGGTTCAGTAAAAATATCACATTAATCCAAACAAGTTTTCCGACCAAAATATATCAATGTGATATTTTTACTGAACCTTTGCATTGTTATTCTCTCGACCCTGAAGCTCTGCAATTTCACATAATTACATTTAGTTATATTATATCTTCAAAAATGTTGAAATGTGCGAGCGAGAGGGTTGTCTGCCATACATACGCCTTAAAGTAACATTATGTTACAGAAGTCTAATAATTACACTGTGTCGCCGAAAACTGTTGCAATAAACTATGCATAATGAACATAATGAACGCCTTTGTTGAAAACTTTGTAGTTTAGTTTCCAATTGTAGATTTTCCCCCGCGTATTATGCCAAGTTTGGTCGAAGTTTTAAGGCGGCTTTCGTGTCAAATCGCTCACAATAATGAAGATGGATACTTGCCTTATCTTTCTTTGAAATCTCAAATAAATTAGGGCACACACACTTTCCCTTATATCTTGTATAGGCGACCAAGAAATTGGTTTACCACTCTAAGGCTGAATATCATTTGCACGTACAAAACATCAAGGGCTATTTTCGCTTGACAGATTAATAACTGCTACGTCAGAATCTGTCATTCCTGTTTATTTAAACTCCTTAGCGAATAATTATGTTACTGGGAGATGTCATCAAAAGTGGTAAACCAATTTCTTGGTCGCCTATACCTACCTACCTACAAATATAATTATGTGTGTGTGCACGGTAAAGCTAGTTAGGTAGGTCTTGCACTTATCAAAGAAACCGTTACAAGTACCTAGGGCACCTAGGCAGTACTTTCCGCTGATAAGCGGAAACCAGTTAGAAAGGTCTGATTGCTTGTGTATGTACATTTACTGTGGTACAGTCTGTAGTAGTCTGCATATTATATTATGTGAAAATATGTACGTATATGTATAGTTAGGTAGAGTCCCATGTGCAAATGAAACTTGAAGATCTTTTAACTAAAGTCCGCGACAATCTTAAAGGTCACTCTGTAGTTTATTATTTTTTTACAGATTTTTAAAAATAAAAGTGTATTCTTAAACTAGTCTATACAAATATTATAAAGAGGAAAGGTTTGATTTTTTGTTTGTTTGTTTGTTTGTATGAATTGAATAGGCTCCGAAACTACTGGACCGATTAAAAAAATTCTTTTACCATTAGAATCCTACATTATCCCTGATGAACATAGGCTATATTTTATCCCGGAATTCCCACGGGAACGGGAATTACGCGGGTGAAACCGCGAGGCGCTGCTAGTCATATCTAAGTAGATGACATTTTCTCTAAAAGAACCAAACAAACTTTGAATCACGATTTTTTGTGATAAAAATTGACAAATACGCATTCTTCAGTAGATAGCGTGATAGCATTAGGAGATAGCGTGAAGCGCTAAATGACCCCTAAAAAACGTGAAAACTAATTCGCTGGTTTTCATTCACTAGAAACTATTCAGGGACCAGAAATAGTCGGTTCCACAATCTAGATCTTTAGACCTTGACCGAATGCATAGGTCCTAGCGTGCATCAATCAAATACTGCCACTCAAGGACAAATACCCACCTACCAACTGTAGGTAAGTTACCCAAAATGGTACCTATAAAACTCATTGATATCACATACAAACTGTTGTTTAACCTGTGTGATAAGGCTCAGAACACGCAATCGTTGCAATTTACGAGAACATAAAATCTTGAACGTCGATTTGATGTCGAATGATTGGTGGGTTTTAGAAAACCTTTGTTCGGTGGATAGCAAGTTCCAGCAACTTAATTGTTACCTACCCGTAACCTACCTACCTAACATACCTACGCCTACCTGAACTATGTCCTGTCTAGATTATATTTTGACTCTACTTTTTCGGCTCTTATCAAGATTCTCTAACTGATACACTCAAGCTTAGGATATTACCGAAAACTTGCACTAACTTTTGCCGAAACACGCAAATTGCTAAAACTTCCGATTATAAACGAAACTTTAGCAGGAATTCCACTTGCATCCAACTTTCTGAGTTCAACTTTTGCCAAAGTGCCATCGCATACGGAACTCCTATAAACTTGACACTGAACGTTTATGGAAATTGTTCGGAAAGGCTTGCTAACCTTGTCGCAGGTATCGTAATATATCATTCTAACACAAGGCTAACCGATAGACATACATTGAACGATTGAACTATTGCTGGAATGAAGAATGATGTGGTACTATTTGATTGGTGATATGTCATGCTTTATTGGAGGTGATCACGAATGTTTGATATAGACCTTTTTCAAAATTGCCAGCACCAGGTGCCGGTAGAAAATAGGCCATATCAAAGATTCCGAACAGTATCGTATGTATCAGCATACGATACTGTTCGGAAGATTCCGATTGGTATGAAATCGTTACTCAAGCATAGATTTGAGTAGATATTTTCATACAAAAATAGGTATATGCTCGAGTCCGGACACAGCTTGAACAGCAAATCAGCATAATTATAATTCTAATTCGTCATGGGGGAATGAGATCTGCACTGACGACGTCCCGCGTTCGGGTGTATTGTGCATTGTCCTACATTGCTGACCTCCGGAATCAGCATACGATAGGCCTAAAAATCCTAAATGATCGTTTTATTTTAATCTGTTACAGTTTTTTGAATTTAAAATCGTTGTCAAAGTTTGTTCACCCGAGAGTCTTGGGTGAATACTTATTGCCCAGAGAACAATTTTTTTTCCCAGAGGTGATACAAAAATCTAACCATCGCTCTTCTTCCTCAGGCACCAAGAAGATGGAGTACAAGACGAGGCAATGGCACGAGAAGTGCTTCTGCTGCGTAGTTTGCAAGAACCCGATTGGCACCAAGAGCTTCATCCCGCGCGAACAGGAGATCTACTGCGCTGGCTGCTATGAGGACAAGTTCGCTACCCGCTGCGTCAAGTGTAACAAGGTAGGAAAACATCGAATAAGATCAACTGCTCTTCGTTCAACCATAGACAGACATAGATTTAAGATAAGAAAATATGTCTTACCGATGTGAGACCAAGAATGCTGTTACTTGCGAAGCAAAATTATTGCTTTTTAGATTAATTGATTTGCTCTGTAGTTTTCGATTTGCGGCCTGTCTAGCCAACGTGCTCAGAACATAATCTTTATGGCGCGTTTAGATTACGCGGCAGTGGGCAGGGAACTGTGTAGAGAAGTGTTTAGGCATGAGCGTAATCTAAACACGACAATGCCTCTGTCCCAGCTCGTGTCCTTTATGCCCTTGCTACCCACAGCGGCAACGAATACCGCGTAGGTTTGAATAGGCTTTAAAGTCGATTGCTGTGGCAATAATTCCGGAATTAATGGCGGCAATAATGCCGGCAGTGGCATGAGCTGCGAGTGTGAACGCGGTATTCAATTGTTTCCCCATTCGGCAGATCATCACACAAGGCGGAGTAACGTACAAGAACGAGCCGTGGCACCGCGAGTGCTTCACGTGCACTAACTGCAACACGTCGCTGGCCGGGCAGCGCTTCACGTCGCGCGACGAGAAGCCTTACTGCGCCGAGTGCTTCGGAGAGCTGTTCGCGAAGCGTTGCACGTCCTGCGTCAAGCCCATCACTGGTGAGTTATATACACTGATGAGTCTAGAGAAAGAGTACAACGAGGATGCCTTAGTTAAAAGGTTTCCTGTTGGTGAAAACTGAATGCCATGTCACTGAGGAAGATGGGAAAGGTTTTGTTGAGCAAAAGAAAATAGAGCTTCTGGGGGTGTCCTGTCCACTAATGAACCTATCAGCTGAAACGCAGTTATTTCGTATTCTACTATCAAACTTTGACAGCTGAAACACAGTTTTTCATCTGATAAATCTAAGCATAGTTCGTACCGAATTGAACGTCAACCATTGTAAATGGGAAGCATATCATTGCTAGAAGCGAGTCAAACCATCTTGAAATTGGGATTATTTTTGACAGTATTGGTATTTTAATAAAGACAAGTTATTGAAGATGACAGACGGCGTCACAGTTCAGTCGGTACCTAATAGCTCTGCCTTCTGTGCTGCGGGTCGTGGGTTCGATCCCCACTGGGAACAAACATTTGTGTGTGAACATAGATAAACATAGATGTTTGTTTTATGTCTTGGTGTTACTGTGTATTACCTATATATATTTACAAAAAAAATGTACATAAGGTCTAGCAATCTAGTTCCCATGTATCAGCAATCTAGTTCCCATAGTACAAGCTTAGTATTATATAATCTGTGGTACAAGCTTTGCTTGGTTTGGGACTAGAACGCGTGATATGTCCGTGGATTTATCTATTATATTCGCTATAACGTTTTCAAAAACAGTCTGAAAATATCGAACAAAATCTTAACCATTGCTTTGTTATTCCAGGCATCGGCGGCACTCGCTTCATCTCTTTCGAAGACCGCCACTGGCACAACGACTGCTTCATCTGTGCGCAGTGCAAGACCTCGCTCGTCGGCAAAGGCTTCATCACAGACGGCCAGGACATCATCTGCCCAGAGTGCGCCCGACAGAAACTCATGTAAATCTCACTGGGTACAACTTGCGCGAATCAACTCAACTTTTTAGCATCTTTCTTGTTGGTCGTATTTTTAACATCGTGTACACTGGTTGTATTTTTTCTCACTGGACTCACACAAACAACTTGCGCGAATCAACTCAACGTTTTAGCATCTTTCGTGTTGGTCGTATTTTTAACATCGTGTATACTGGTTGTATTTTTAACATCGTGATTATTGGTCGTATTTTTAACATCGTGTGTACTGGTTGTATTTTTAATATCGTGATTATTGGTCATATTTTTAACATTTGATATGAACGTTGATCGTATTTTTAACATCGTCAATACCATCATACGTATTTATAACTGCAATAATACATATAACTTTACCATCATTATTAGACGTTTAGGACATCATACTTATAGTAATACGATAAATTTAACCATCAATCAATATTAATCGTAGGTTACCCCTACTGTACTAAATAAAATACGATCAACTTTACCAACATATTTCGTCGTTTTGGTGCATGTCTCACTCCAAGCCCAGTCGTCTAACTATACCTACCTACCCTCTAACATCCCTCGAAAGCATTGGCTTAAATTATAACTAACTTTTTGTTTGTGCGCAGCGACAAAATCATTCTACCGGTTGTCGCTAACGCCAGAGACTGGTGCGCTACCAAAAAGGAAACATCGAGTGATGAACTATTCGACCTCGTTGACAATTTCAACGTACGCAAGTTCAATGTAAAATAATATTTTTTTATACAAAACGAAAAATCACAAAAAAAATACATGCACAAAATGTTACTTTTGCTTTTCTACTCGATTATTTATATATTTTGATTACATACGATATTGTAACTAATATCTCGCATATTTATTGAACTGTATTTACGCTAATCGCCATATTATTTCGCTTTGGCTGTTGTAGGTACCTACCTATTAGTCCTAGAATTTGATTGTCGATTTATCTAGTGCGATTCACATGTTGCCTTAATAACATATCTAAGTCAATCTCGAGGGTATAATATTATTTTGTGTTAAAATGTAAATAGTGCCACTTTATTTATAAATGTTGGGTTAACTAATCTTGCCTTCCTTTCTAACGATTCGAGAAGCGAAGTGATAGAAAAGGACAATCGGTACTGTATCAAGATTTATAAATAGAGCGGTCTTACAACCTCTGGTGTTGCCAGATATCAGAAACTTTCTAGTTTCTTATTTAAGTGCTTGTATAACATAGTCATTAAGATATTATTATTGACAGAGTAATGTTATGTATGTATTATTTATTAAAAGGGAATACGAACGGGCGCCGATGGTGCTGCCGTCACATAAAAATTGAGATTTTAAACTGTAGTGTTGCCATATGCCATCGGCACGCTACCTAACCTAAAGTAAGCGACATCTAGTTTTTACTAATAAAAAATAATAAAATATTTTTGTTCTTGATTAAGATAAATTGTTACAACTGTAATTGAATGTTATCGATATGTTTATTACTGATAATACTTGTTAGTTTAGACTTTAGAATCTAAACTTTAGATCATTATGTAAGGGAGTAACACCTGTAGCTTCGAGCCTAGAGCTGACCACGAATGGGGGAACATTTTTGTAAAGGTTACTAGTTAAGGGTTAAATTATTCAGATTGAATTAATTTATATTAATGTAAACTTAAATGCTTAGCTGTGTGATCTGATTAAAATATTTATATCTATCTACCCATAGATTGTAAACTATGAAAAAGAAATAAACGATTTAAAATATTATTGGTCGTTGTTTATTGAATACACTTCTCATAAACAACCTAGGGGTTATAAAATTCTTAATAAAAAGTGTAATTACCATTTCGTCAAGCCGTTTATTTTCTTAGACTAATTTTTTTTAATGTTATCACAATTTTCATTCAATTTTAAGAGTTAATAAATAGATTTTTCTTATATGTTAATTAAACTAGGTAAGAGTATAAACGCGTATGCAGACACCATTTTAGTAACTGCTATAATACATGATTTACAAATATTAAGTAGGTATATAAGCTATTATATCAAAGCTTTGAATTTTAAGCAATCACTGAATCCTAATTAATATTATAAACGCGAAAGTTTGTAAGTATGTATGGATGTATGTATGTTTGTTCCTCTTTCACGCAAAAACTGATCCGATTTTGATGAAACTTGGAATATATATTGTCCGTGACCTGGATTAACGCATAGGCTACTTTTTATACTGGAAATCAACGGGATCCAACAGGACGCGAATGAAGTCGCGGGCAGAAGGTAGTGCTAAATACTTTTTATCTATAGGTACTATTATAAAACTGTAAAAAAGCCAAAAACTAAAATTAAAGATACGGATAAATTAAATATGCAGATCTACTAAATAAACGATTCTGATTCCGAAAATCGAGTTTGTCTGTTTGTTTGTTCGCCGATCACGCCTAAACTACTGGACCAATTTCAATGAAAATTATACCACACAGAAACTTTTTTTCCGGATTGAAACATAGGCTATATTTTATTGAAATGAATGACGTGGATTCTTAGATACAGCTTGACCTCTAAACCAAAAGCCGCCTTTGGCACGATGTTCATCATATGCTGGTTGACAGATATTTTGGTGGAAAGTTTCGCACGCGTACGAAGTCGCGGGTATCAGCTAGTATACTATATATATATATCTTTGGCTGCGTAAAGCACCCCCCTACTTCCTCTAGATTCAAAGTCTTAAGTTTTTTTACTTCAGTATTTCCTTCTGAGGCAATTAATCCGTACCGAAATACTTCTGTCCGAAATGGTTGGGCGCCACTGGATGCAACTCTGCAGATAATATCTTCATCTTAGGTACGTAATCCACAACTGCTTGCACGGCCGCCGGTGTGCAAAACAAGTTAGAGAGGATTATACGCTCTTCTTTTACACCGTGTTGAGTCAGCACGTTTACAGCCTGTTTGAAGATAGATATTATATTATAAAAAAATAGTTGTATGCTGATACAGAAGTTGTTACTCAAGCGATTAGAGTAGATATTTTCATACAAAAATCTATGCTCGAGTCCGGATCAGTTCTCAAGCAGTAAATCAGCATGCGGGCCTAAGACTGGAATCTCCAGACTTCAGTGCCAAGATTTCTTGGATCATTATAACAAGATCAATGTCAATGAGAATGTCGGTCAGAGGCCCAACCTTTTAAACATTTTATTTGGTACATGTCCCGAAGATCTGGCCCTCATTTAAAAAAATACTATACTACTAAGGGGCCACTTAGTAGTATAGTAGTTCGACAGGCGTCATGGCTCAGTCGGTAGTAGCTCTGCCTTTCGTGCTGTGGGTCGTGGGTTCGATCCCCACCGAGAACAAACATTTGTGTGGCAAACATAGATGTTTGTTCTGTGTCTGGGTGTTTCTATGTATTATAAGTATGTATTTACAAAAAAAAAATGTATGTATGTATTCTATCAGCCATCTAGTTCCCATCGTACAAGCTTTGCTTAGTTTGGGACTAGAATGCCTTGTGTTATGTGTCCGTGAATATTTATTTATTTATTTACTTGAGTAGTCAGAATACATTTAATAATAGCAGAGAATACATAGTACTGTCTCCATTTCAGGGGAGCCAAGATGTGGTCCCCAAAAGACAAGAAAATGCATAAAATACAGCTGCTTACCTGTTTAACAGTATTCCCGGTAGACATGATAGGGTACATCAGTAGCACCTGCCTTCGAGCTATATCCTCGGGGAACTTGGCGTAGACGACGTGAGCTTCATGCGTGTCTGTGTCGCTTTCTACTAAGATCTTGCCGATGCGGATGGACCGACAGCAGTCCCGGAGGCCCTGGAGAGAATGTTCACTTATAAAAACAGAGCAGAGTAAGGAGCTACCCGATGTGTACTTTTTAGATAGATATGTAGGTCTCCTGAATGAATGAATGAAAACGCTTAGTCTTTATTGTACCTACACCTTACAACTAATAAAAAAATAGAAAAGAAATATGGATAAACATATATGCAATGGGCCGTCTTGTCCTGAATTACCTAGACAAGGTTTCAAGGGATTTCGCTCTCAATAGTTTCCATAACAAGTTACATGGTAAGAAATTAAAAGCAGGGAAGAACATAGGCAGAGGTACATTTTGAGTCCTTTACCAAACAGATCTAGATATTATTTGATGCAAAATTACTACATAAATAGGTAGGTTAGTATGGAAAGACGAATGAATGAGGCAAACCTAGAGTCTAGAGTATGAATATAACAAGTTAAGTAGGAAACCATAAATCATAAATAATTTTATTGTCTGTGAATCAAGTAGAAGTTAGAGATGATGAGTAGGTACCAACTAGAATATTTTTAATTATTTTATCACTGGCTAAGCAAGTGAGTTTAGTTCTTTATTCACCTGCTCCATAGCCTCTCCAGATCTGACAATAGACACCCCGCAGTTCCCCGCACCATACTTGAGCCCGTTATACAGAGCTCCTGTAGGAGTGACCACCTCACAGTCTGTGAACGGTAGCTTATTCAGACTCTCCTCAATAACAAGTCGGATGAGACGATCAGCGTAGAACTTGAAGTCATTTCTGTTTGTGTTTCTGAAATTATGTTCAGGGTAAAAAACATACCTAATATGGCTCTACTTATGGATCTGCTCGGTTCTAGCATTCGTTCGTTTGTTGGTATCCAAAAGGTAAATGAAAAGGCTAATATCGTCCAATCAAGGTGGTAACCTCACTAACCTGTCTCGGAGAATAGATTGTAATTCTTTGATATTATCGTTCGACGGTAGTAGAGTTAGGCTGTCTCCGAACTGTTCTTTCACGTCTTCAACTGACCACGGCCTGATATCATTGTCAATCAGCTCCATTGTCGAGAAAACGAATCAAAAAGATACCTACTGAAGCGTGATTTTGCAACGCGAAATAAAAATTGTAAACAAAACAAAAACAGCCAGCTGATTTATTTGACACTGACATTACTTTTTTTTGACATTTCATATTTCGTTCAACAATTATCGCGCATCACACCTGATGCGATGCGTTTCATAATCCCCACCAGCTTTGGCCCACTTTTGCATATGGACGTTCTGTGAGCAAGCATCATGAGTTTTTGACTATTTTTACAAGAGACAGATTATTAGGATATAGAAGAGATGTTTTCAAACATCCATGAGGTTCTGGGAAGGTCTGCAGTACCTACCTATCTACAGTAGTATCTTTGCTGTATTGTATAGGTACCGACGTTTAGCAAGAATCACTCTTTTAAAAATAACGCTTTTCCATCTGCTGATCTACCTACTAACTCAGACTACTAACAAGATCATAACTCTACTCACCTACCTACCTTTCTATTTCTCCCTAATAGGTGCCAAAATATGCTTTTAGATTTTAGAATAATGAACCAGAATATAAGCAGACTCGATACATGATAGCCAATAAATAAATTGATAAGTAATAAAACCAAAACAATGATTACAATTATCGCTTTATTTGCCCAGAAAATACAAAGTATGTACCTAATGATTGCAAGAATATCTCCACTTTTATAATGTTGTCGATTACAATGTTGCTAGAACACATTCAAGTACTCATAATATGTTGCTAACCACAAAACATTGTTCACAAAAATATAGGTATTCTTTTAGTACTTCTATTGAATATGGAACTGCGACCGCTGACTATAAGATTAATGAATAAATTAACAGATACGACACAAACAGGCACTATTCGTAGTCTATCTCATCTATTTTTAATTAAAAAAAACTATGTTACTACGTTTCTTTTAACTCTATTTTATCATTGTCTTGGCAAACACATAAGTTCAGCTAGTCACTAGCCACTTGTACAGTAAGCTACATAAGTTATAACAAAATAATCAATATAAAAGGATTTTTTGTGAAGGAAATGTATGTCGCTGTCTGTATGGTGAGACAATTTACATAAAACCAAAGTTTAATGTAAATATTACTCTCACTTTCAACAGACTAAAACCACGGTTGGGTTTTTGAAACATCACACAGTAAAGATAAGTATCGCATCTGCCGTTCCATTCCACTTTAATCTTATGTCTAACGCTCTGAAAGAGAAAACTTCAACAATTCGTAAATGCGAGACAATTAGGACCTCCGCCACCAAGCATTAGTTGCGGGTACCATGACGCTATTGATAAAACTGGTATTTTATTTATCAGTGTATTGTAATTTTCTGCTTATGTTACCCACAGCATGCGTTTTTTGAAGAAACGCAGCAAGCGATGGTGGAAAAGGCTCTTAAAACTATAAAATTAAAAATAAATAGTAAATGCCGATGAAAACCATCTGAATGTGGATGCCATAGCAACAATTCATTTCTTAGAAATGAGCCCCTAAAACACCAGACCCTAAAAAAACATGTATTAAAAAAAAATTGTTCAAGTGTTTATATAAATAACAAAACGCTTCGAAGCTAAAAATTAAGTAGTAAACGGAGCTAAGATTCGTACAAACTGACTCATAATTACTTTACTAGATTATGTTACTCAGTCATGCATTTTCTTTAGCGAATAAAAACATTAACACAATTCATAAAACTTGCTAAACTAATCGCAAAGAAAATACACGAAACTGGCAATAGGAAAGACGCAAAATAAAAATAAAAACTATCAAAATAATATGATCACAATGTACTTTTAGACGCGATGCATTGCCGTTAGTAGCTACATACAGCCCTCAACCCGTGATTACATCTAACTTTCAAACGTAATGATATTGATATTACAAACTAACGAAGACTCACAGTAACTTAGATTAGACAACAAACAATACGCTTAGACCACAAGTAGACAGGATTCTAAAAATAAGATCTAAAAACACATTTTCCAAATAATCTCAATCAATCCCCCCGATATTCCGATTTCAGCAACAATGCTCAAGCATAAACAGAGACTCAAGAATCACTTGTGTGAAAACTGTCATGAAATCTATGCTTGTGAGTTTTGAGTTCACCTTGTAACAGTTTCTATGAATCTGTAAAATATTCCTTGTTGTGTTTATAGTACAGATAAGATCATACAATCACTTCAGAATAAATCCTCGGACACAGTTCGCTTGTGGTCCAAAACTAACAGGCTACATTTTAAGCACCTAAAATTGTGACTTCTATTAGAACTGTTCTACTCAAATTGACTTTTATAACCTATTTTAAGCGCACTGACTCTAAAATTGTATTCAGTTTGCTGTGCGCTAGAGTACAAAAAAATGTCGTTTAAAAAAATGGCGTCTTTTACAATATTTCTATATCTCACAGTCTGATTCTGATACATTTAAATTAGCACCATAGTAGAATTCAAGAATTTCCAGGCACCGAAAAGGTTGTCACCCCTAGCGCACAGTTCAAACGCAATATTTATTTATTTTATCTGAAAAGTCTATCCTAGGTTTAGCCAAGCCTTACGGATTCTAACACTTACGAATCACAAAGACACTGGTGTTGGTATACGCTGCGTCTTAACATGTTCGACGGGAAATCAAGAACACGACTTTTGTTATAATATTATTATAAATATTTTGTAAAATAATAATTGAGCTTAAATAACATTTTCTCTCTAGAATCGCTATTTAAAGTTTCGAACTCGTAACTTTTTTCTTTAGTTCTCTACCTACTTATAGAAGATTAAAAAAAATAACTGTTATTTTAGTATTATTGCTGATTGCAACACCGAACATGTTTAGTAACAGTAGTGCTCGCAACACCAGTAATTGGACATAGAAGTTGTCTTAATCATAATTTGTATGCGTCCAATGGTGTCCTACGCTAAATTAGTCTATGCTCACACTCGACGGGTTTGCTTCACAACTAGCTTCACCTAATAGTGACCTAAACTATAACAATAGAACACTAATGACAGCTCAGAGCTTTGATCACGAATAAATGTGAGAATCGCAAACGTATCGTACCTAGCGTATCCGAGATACACTGCGCGGTGACACTACAACGGTTGGCAGTCAAGCTGGCATTGACGCGCAATATAACTCGAATAAGTTAACGCGGCGACTGTCAGATTTGTTCGTGACAGGTTAACAGTATAGGGGCGTAATCTCGGAAACGTCACTAGATAATTAAGTAGATGTGTTACTAATATATTCATAACAGGTACAGGTAACAGTGTTATATTCATAGCTATATAAAGCAACAATATATTATTTCTTACTAGTTTCTCGTCTGATGCGACTTCATCTCCGAGTGACGTTTTCGAAAATTTCCGAGCATGTTTAGGTAATTCACCACTTGGTTAACCGTGAAGTTAGACAATTTTAGATATACACCGTAACCTTACATATTATAGAACTAAGAATTCGTTATTTGTCCAAATATTAAAGGCTATTACATATTATAGAACTAAGAATTCGTTATTTGTCCAAATATTAAAGGCTATAAGGCTTGTACATCTGGTTTTCAGAGGCGACCTAATCAAAAATACTTAAAAAATGTTATATTAGGACCAATCTGGAAGCATACCCTTTCAGATAAAAGAAGATTTTTTCAAATCGGTTCACAAATGACGCAGTTCTGAGGTAACAAACATAAAAAAACAAATTATATTAGGTAAAGCACGGTCGGGGCGGTCTGTTTTTGTTCTAGACTTTATTGATATACCTTCTTGGTAACCAATGAACCGTTTCTATATACGAAATAGTCTCATTTACGCATAACAATGTATAACGCGAAGTGATTGCAGGAGAAATTGGATTCAAATTTCCATACCTAATCCATTGTCTCCATACAAACGTGTATTATGATAATTTTATTGTTCGGAGAACGATGTGTTCTATCCAATGACATTTTGGTTACAATACACCTTGCATTAGTACTACTGGTAGTAACGCTAAAGTTGTACTTAGATGAGAGAATTTGAGTCAATGTTTTTCTTATTCATTACAACCTATTCTAAACATGTATTTTTCTTATTTCAAAATAGTTTTTTTTTTAAATAATATTGTCGGCATTAGCCCTAGTATTCATAAATGATGTAGAGGTACCTCTGGAGGCGGATTCAGACTCTGCGCTAATCGAATGCTGGGTAAAACGGCGAACTATGAATTCGGGGTTTTAGTAGTGATGTGACACAATCTATCGATATTTCTGTAGGTGTCTGAAAACCATTTGCACTGACAATAAGATTATTACTCATATTCCCACTAAGAGGAGGTACTTTGTGCGCTTGTCTCACAAGCAAGAACAAAGTAAGTGAACGGATCTGTACAAGCAACATATTTAAAACCTACCCTCTTTACAAATAAATTATTAAAAAAAACACTCATTAATATAATAAATACGATAACAACATTAAGCTTTGCTTTTATACAGGTTGGTTGGTATTCAAATCAGTGGCATATAATTACATAATCAACGTGTTAAGTATGTACAAACAATGTACAATATAAGTGATTACTTAATTAACTGTCTAAATTAACACACTCAACTTTGAACCAAAAAACTTAATATACAACATTGCATTATGTATGTAAAATCACATATATTATGTATATAATTTTGGCATTACGGTGACGTAGATTTGTACATTGTAAACAAACATTGTATGCCCTGATTATTCGATGACGCAACTTTTAAAAATGCAATATTTGAACTATATTTCCTTACAATAACAGTAAGTTGTCGATTTAGCGAATTGAGTCTATCCGTTACAAGAAAAGTTTCAAATACAAAGTCTCAAACTCGATTTAACCCATATAAAAGCATGTGGTACTGATATCAACTTCGATAAGAAATTCTAAGCCTAGTGTACTTTTATCGATAGCCAATGGAATCGTTTCATCGACTGTCGATGATTTTTCCATCGATAGCCGATGAATTTCTTTTATCGATAGTCGTTAAATTATTATCGATAGACGATGAATTCCTTTTATCGATAGTCGATAAACAGTGCCAGTATAGACCGCCGTCGCCGTTTCTTTTGATAAGCAATAGAGCTGTGGGCCAGCCCGTCTGACAGCCGGCATGGAATGTAATGGCGACTGACGATTTCGTTTGACTGTTAGCAACCTTTGCCGGGTACAAATATAGCTAGACCGTAGAATAAAGACCACCGGATCTAGAAATGAATGATTAAAATCTAAAATGAACGTCTGTCCATAGAGTTTTGTACACGTTTTTACACGAATTACTTATAGTGTCACACATTCTAAATGGAACTGATTTTGCCCTGTGTGTCCGATATGAAGCTCTAGGTGTTTACTTAGATGGAACAAGAATAACGCCAGGTACCAAATTACTTCGAAACTTCGATCTTGCAGAAGTGACGCCTAGTTAATCGCCTTAAATGTGACCTTCGTAAACGTATCGTAACGCTAGCGTGTAAGATACACTGCGCAGTGACGCTATAACGTTTGGCAGTCGAGCTGGCGTTGACGCGCAATATAACTCGAATACGTTAGGTTTACGTAACGAAAGAGATGACTGTCATTTGTTCGTCATCACGCCTCTGAAGACGTTTGAAAGTAATCTTCGTGATCTTACTAAATATTTGTCTTATGTGAATCTGGGTCAATTGTTAGACGCATTTTATAAGACGTTTCAATTCAAAGGTGATTCTTCTGATTTTTAAACAACCTATACTACATTTGTACCCAGCAAAGTAGTAACTATAAAATGTAACAGCCTGCACTGAATAAACCTAAGTATCACATAGCGACTAGTGGGCAATGCCGTTCCTTTGTCGCGGGTAGCCGTTGGCGTAGGCCTTCGTTTCCGGCTGTCGGGTCTGCGGGGGCTCCACTTTGGCCTTCTTGCCGGACTTTGATGATAGATACGCTTTGTAGAAGAACTGGAATGAGAAAAAATACTTCATTATTTACTTCATCTATTATTAGGTTATAAATAAATCACGCTAAGGCGTATCTATAGTAGGTGCCAAATAACACCGCAATACAGTACATTCACCCACCTTCACCACGATGTCCCAAAATTCAATTTATGTATGGTAAACAAACAGTATCTACTACGAGATTCGGGCGATACCGTCTTAGCGACAGGTTTGTATGGAAAGCGACAGAATTAGCCATTCATAAATTGAATTTTGGGACATCGTGGTGAAGGTGGGTGAATAACCTGTATTGCGGTGTTATTTGGCACCTACTATAACAGAGATGTGCAAGGAAAATGTTGCTTCCTTTGTCACGTGAAGTTATACTATTCATGGATTTTGTCATCTGCCTCTCACATCTATGGTTCATCGTCATCATTTATGTCAACGAGAAGTGACACACACACACAGTTTCAATTCATATATTTACCAAAACATGGGAATGAATGAATGTACTACACAATAGTTAATGATCATCATCATCATCTTAGCCCGGTAACAGACAGTTAAGTTTCAAAAAATATAACATTCTTCCTCTCCCATGCCTTTACATCAAGCAATTGACAGAGCTTGTAAAATCGCATCCAGAACTCTTTAAAATAAACACAGATTTTAGGTCCAGACGACTAAGGGATGCCACAAACAGCAGATTGCACAATCCAAAATATAAATTAAAAATGACACAAAATCAAGCCTTTTATATGGCAATAAAGCTATACAATCACTTACCAAATGATTTGAAAATTTTATCAGGAAATCTGTTTTACTTAAAATTGAAACAGTATTTGATCTCAAAATGTTATTATTCTATAGAGCAATATTTAAAATACAGAGACAATGACCTATGAAATACTTACCTTGACTTGACACCTAATTTGTAATGATTTTTATTATTAGCTATATGATTATTATTGTAAAATTAATTCATCTTATAAATAGGTACCTACTTTTATCTAAAATCCAATTCTATGTATTTGCATGCCCATTAGGTAGAATATAATGCACTATTTATACACTTAAGACCTAATCTGTAACATATATTCTTGCAAATAAACATATCTTATCTTATCTTATCTTAAGTTGGTAAAAAAAAAAATAGTGCGTGGAGTCCCTACGCGCGGAAGAAGTGAAACTTCGAGTGCCACGCATTCACTTTAGCTCTGTCTCTTTCTATTCCCCCTCCACAGGAGCGTTAAACGTTTAAAGCAACTTTGTTGGAAGTCGCTTTAGAAGTTTCACTTCAAAAGACTTTTACCATTAACAAATCATAATAAACGTATGTGTAAGTTGTGGAACGAACTTCCCTCTGCGGTTTTCCCTCGGAGTTTTTAAATGGGGTCCTTCAAAAGGCGGGTTTATCTCCTCTTAAAAGGCCGGCAGCGCACTAGCCTCACCTCTGGTGTTGCAGGTGTCCATGGGCGGTGGTGACCACTTTCCATCAGGTGGCCCGCCCGCTCGTCTGCCAGCTATGGCATAAAAAAAAACTACACTCACCTGTGCGAATAGAACGAAGTAAGAAAAGTACATCGCCATAGACAGTTTGATGTTAATATTGCTGATGTGACACGAATGCTGCGAGGTCGTCGACATGTGGTTGAAAGCCCACAAATTGATCGCACAGCCGACGATCATCTGGGTCAGTTGCAGCCCCGTGATCGTCATCGCGAGGAACTTGGGCGGGTACTTGCCCATGCTGACCAGCGCGTAGTACGAGTACATCACGCTGGAAGGAAACATTGTATGTCAGAACGAGCAAGTTTAGAAAAAAAATAGTTTGATATCGATGGGAATGAGAGCGCCAATTTTGCGTTGAACATTTTTTACCATGTTTTTCCTGTGGATAAGGCTGGGCATTCCGGGCAAGCTTACTCTTAATGTCAAGTATATTCCTTCTGAATAATTAGATTAGAATCAGCACGAAATTGATGCCTATTTGTTGAAGTTGTATTCCAATTGTTCAGATATCCTTGAACAATAACCGCTTGATGCACCGTAACTATTTAATGGCTCCGAAGTCCAAACGCAGCTGACTGTGAATGATTTAGATTTAAAAAGCTAAATGTAATAGCACCGCTTTTTCAGAGTCGATTCTCTGGATAGCACATTTATTTGTCGATTATAAATGACTGTTTCCTGTTGCTGAAGCAATTTCAAGTGCTATAAAAAGCCTTTGGTTTTCATCATTTGTACTACGGTTGAGTAAATGTGCTCGATTCTCGCGGTGCGACAAAAGTTTGCATACTTTGCTTGATCCGAATGTGTCTGATTGTACCACCAAGGTTTGCCAAAGTTTGTAAGTATGGATGGATGGATGGATGGATGGATGTTTTTTACTTTTTCACGTAAAAACGACTGATCCGATATGGATGAAACTTGGAATATATATTGTCCGTGACCTGGAATAACACATAGGCTAGTTTTTATCCCGAAAAATTAACGGGAACCAACGGGACGCGAACGATGTCGCGGGCGGCACCTAATCTCGAATAAATGTAACAATCGCAAACGTATCGTAACGCTAGCGTATCCGAGATATAATACGCGGTTACACTACAACGGTTGGCAGTCGAGCTGGCATTGACGCGAAATATAACTCGAATACGCTAACGCGGCGACTGTCAGATTTGTTCGTGATAGAAGTACTGTTCTGATACCAGCGAGCGCTAATTGAAATAGAAGTCAACGAGTACCAGATTAGGCAAGCGTAGTGTAGGACGCCCTCCGGCTAGGTGGGGTGACGATCTGAGACATGTAGCTGGCAAACACTGGATGAGAAGAGCCGAAGACCGGGCTCAGTGGCGCGTCTTGGGAGAGACCTACGTCCAGCAGTGGACCGATATAGGTTGATGATGATAATGATGATGAGTATCAGATGTAAAGCACCACTGTAGTGGTACCGGCTTCGTACGCAGCACTATGAACAGTCCAGAGGAAACCAACAGAACTCGACTAGAAGTCACTAAGACAGACTCACCTATGCACACAGTAGTTCATGACCACGAACCATCTCGCAGACGACGTGTACTCCGTGAACGAGTACCAGGTGTAGAGGAGCACTGTGATGTGGTGGTACCAGTGCAGGAAGATGAGTGGCTTCTTACGCAACACTATGAACACCGTGTCGCCAAGTTCTGGAAGCTTCGATAACACGAACATCACCGTCCAGAAGCCGGACACTTTGTCTTGCTCGATGAAGCTGGAAAAAAAGGACATTTCTGATATAAGACTTAGGGATTGAAATACTACACAAGTTTTTTGATGGTGGTTGGATGGAGGCCAAATATTGAATCCAGAACCAAACAAATACTCTATACATATAATAGGAATCGTTATTGAAGCGTCCTAATAGATAGATAGATAGATAGAAAACTCTTTATTGAAAACCACCACGGAACCACTTTCACGGAAATTATAAAATAAACACAGAGATCATTATTTACAGTTATTACAATCGTTCTTATCACGATAAACACGCGAGTTTATTGAGTTTTATACTGATGTCGCCATTCATCATGGTGCCTGCCTAGTCTACTTAAGTCGACGTACCTAGCTAAGCTAAGACCCTCCTACTTAAATCGCCTGAGCAAACGTACACAATCTACCATGTGATTGTTTTATCATTATTACGGAACGCGAGAAACAGCAAAACATAGAACAAAATACAATAAAAACACATCGCGTGGAATAAGCGCTGAAATTGAACACGCAAAGGAGGCTAGGGATTCGGAACCATTTGTGAGCATTCCTTTATCTCTAAAGCCGTAGCCGCAGCGCTGTTGGATGAATCGCCCCAGATTAGATATACGAATACTACCTAAATACTATAGTAGATTGTATCATAAGGGAGCAAAATTATATTTTTACGGCGAGGGCGATTTTTTGAATCCATAGCGAGGGATTCTTTAGTAGAATCCTGAACGTAGCGAGGGATTCAAAGTACTTCGCCCGAGCCAAAAATATATTTTGCGCCCGAGTGGTACACTCTACTTTTCATCACCAACTATGAGAAAATAAAAGGCGCCTCATATTTTATTGTAATATTATTATTTAATAAAACATATATAGTAACAACTAAAATGAAAATAAATAGTATCTATAATGAAAACCACTTATTTCTTATGTTTTCTATTCGTTCGATTTCTTTGGCGCTGAACACTAAGATGTTCCAAATTCAAAAAGTGCGCGGCAAAGTAAATTGGAATGAACTTTGCCGCGCACTTATTGTTTCTTATAGAAAACACCACCTTTGGGTGCACATAAAGGCGAACCAAGTCGCTCTTTTCGAATAGATGTGATGAAAAATAACATACTAGCCTCGCTAGGTACCAGGATTCAAGCGACGCAGCACGCCAGCCTGTCTGTATTTTAGAAGATCCATTTTGAGAAGTGTGCAATGGAACTGTATTACACTTCGCGGTAAGGCGGAACTTCCTACAGACAGATCTTTGCAGATCACAAACCGGGTAGTTTATTATTAAGTCACAACTCTAACTAGTTATACGAGTTTATCCGGCTATTTGCGCATTTTGCGAGAAAACTCGCATTTCCTAGACCTGTATTATTACACTACGTGTAAAAGCAAGTGCAAATAAACCTGTTCTGCAAAGCAAGGAATGCCTTTAGCAGTCACCCGACCAACGGCCGCGCTGAACGTGGCAAAAGTTAAATGGATCCTAGACATTAGTAGTAAAATATGGCAAAAATATTAATTTATTAAAAAAAAATGTTAGTCCAGTTCATCAAATCGGAATACATAGAGATGTACAAAAAACATCTCATTCCAATAGGAGCCTCGCTTTTGGAGCTACTACGAGGTCACAGCAGACAGACATACAGACACACCACGCTGTCAATCTTATAACACTCCTTCCGTTTTTCGATCGGGATTTAAAATGACGCATTGTCGTAACATTCGACACGATAGAACAGTTTCTAGTATATCCCGACAAGTAAATAACACATCTAACCTTAAGTCAAGCCACAGTGGGAATGTGGCCCAGCTCAGTAGGTTAATTAAATGTCCGCCACGGCCACCACGGCATAGTAATCGAACACATAATTTCCCCCACATTGCGTAACACCACACTTTCTATTTTCTTGATTGTTGACCAAACCACAGCTGAGCAAAAACCGCTGGCTTACAACATAAGTCACTCGCATGAGCAATTCTCACCCATTAGAAAAAGAGTAATTGGGTAATCCTCACCTATATCTCGTTTATAAATACTCTTGTAATTGTCACTCAGATCATTGAACGCAAGAAGGTAGGAAAGAAATTACTTTGGTGCCAATTAGGTACGACGGTTTTGTCATTATCGTTTTAGTTTTTTTGTTTAAAACCCCATACCTAAGTATACCTAAGTAAATAATTTAAAAGCCTTACCTTTTTTGAAATTGCTCAAAATGAGGATTATTTAAACAATAACTTATATAAATAAAGGGTGTATAATATCAATAAGTTTCACCATTCATTATGTTTATTGATTCGAGCACATTTTATTTTATTAATATTTTGGAATATTGGGAACTGTGTGGCCGTCTATTGCTATTCGAGTGTATCTCAGGCGTATGGACTGCACCAGATGTTTAAAATAAGCTTTGACCAAGTGGAACTTCGACTGATGCAATTTTCGCGACAGAAATGTTGATGTGTGACAAGTCACAACACAACACCAGTAAACTGTTATCATCATCATCATCTGAAGCCGGAAGGTAGCCAAATTGAAGTCAGTTACCCTAGTTTTTGAAACTTATAAATTATAATACATGTGAATAAAATAATACTTTGTAGATTTTGTACATAATTGTATGACGTTCACGGTGTACGTAGAATACCCAGAAATAAAAACTAGGCAGGTAACCTTTTGATATTTTTAATTATCTTAGCTTGGGTTTACATTAAAATGAGAACAAGATATCAGCAGGATCAGGTTTACAATCACAAAGTGCGTTTCCTTAAAACACTCATTTAAATAAGCAGCAAGTAATTTAATTAATGAGGAAACCGACTACCATGACTACTAATTACTCATAGTTTAACTGCTGTAATCATTTTAAAACACATTAATATTTAAAATGTTGATAAAAAGCTTACATTCGCACTTTCTCGTTTACTTATTGGTCAAAAAGTTCCAGAAATCCCCTACGCAGGGGATTTAGTCAGAGGATTTCCGGAATGAGCTACTAAAATCCACAGCGGTTTAGTCCGGTATACAATACACTGTCAACGTATTGTTACAGTATAATAACATACAGTCCAATTTCCAAAAGATCTTCAGATTACCTGCTCGTGCGTACCCACGCACGAGCGTGGGTACGCACGAGCGAAGCGAAACGCAAAAAGGAAATCCAAGAGCCTTGCGCCCCTGTAATAAATCAAACACTGGATATTCTATAAAAGCCGAAATGCCATGATATAAATCTCAGATTTGTTCATTATTTCCCTGCCCTTATCCCACGCTAGGTGAGGTCGGCACAACATGTTTTCTTTTCCCACTCACTCCTATCATTCTTCAACTCTGAATCTACTCCACATTCATATCCTCTTTCACACAATCCAACCACTTCTTCTTCGGTCTTCCTCTTCTTGCTCAGATTTGTTATGAAAACGAAAATAGATGATGCACTGAAAGCTGAAAATAGATAACTAATCCAAATGTAATGGAAATCGCAGATACGTCACGTGACACATTTGAATGTCAACTTGGCTAAAGGTTGGTGAAAAAAAAAGAGAGAAAAGAATTTTAGGGGGGAATCATACAAGGGAACGCTAAATGGACATTACAGACAAAATTGTTGGTATTTGTTGTAGAACTTGAAGCTGGAAGGAACAAGGAAAATGTTCATGGCACAGGAAGACTACCGTGTTATACAACACGCCTAGCTGAGGATGTCACGTAACGTGTCGGATCCGTTTGCGAAATGCAAAAGCAAACATCAAGAGCTGGTCGCGTCGTTTTAAAGAAAATACACTATAGTAGGTGCCAAATAACACCACAATACAGGTCATTCACCCACCTTCACCACGATGTCGCAAAATTGGAAAGTTTCGCACGCGTACAAGGTCGCGTGTCTCAGCTAGTTTATTCTGACCCGACAGACGTTGTCCTGTCATTCAAACTCTTACTGTCAAACAACTGACAGTTATCTCAAATTTGACATTAAAAAAGTTTCATGAAAAAGGTTAAGGACCTTTCACCTCTCCTTTCGACCCCTTACAACCCTTGTTTCGCATTAAAAAGTAGCCTATGTCCTTTCTCAGGCTCTAGACTACCTGTGTATCAAATTTCATTCAAATCGGTTCAGTAGTTTTGGCGTGATAGCGAGACAGACAGACAGACAGACAAAGTGACTTTCGCATTTATTATATTAGTATGGACTTTACAGTTCATTTACGATAGCTTTTGCGTCACAGTTTTACTCTGAACGTCATTTGTAATTTCAAGTTTATTTCGTTTAATAATTTTTGTTTTTCAACGAAACTGAATATTTTCTTTTAATTTAATCAGACATTTATACCTGTTTCATCAAAAAGGGCATAATTTCAATATTTTAAATTTTACTTGCACAACAAAAATTAAGAAAAACATATGTATGCCTACAATTTATTATGCCGAAGGACAATTGGTTTCCGCAAGAGTATATAGATTTAAAATATTGAAGTTATTTAGGAAGCATAAAACACGACTGTTGAACAGATAGAGTTCGCCAAATATATTTTTTTATTTAGCTACCTATAATTTCCCATCGAAAGAGAAATTAAATAATTAATAAGTTTTGTCGAGTAAATTCAGTGGGTTTTAATTAAAGGGCAATGTTTATTTCTGAAAAAAGCTTTTTGAACTTTGTCGATTTAGTTTTGCTGTTCACAGTACTTTTACTACTTTTGTTGAAATGATAATGTTGGATGTTGGTTTTAACTGTAAAGCAAAGGTCTATAATCTACAAGTTTTATCTTTGTTGAAATATGGATGTTGATCGGTTTTAACCAAAGAGCATAAGTTTATTCCGCAAACTATGTACTCGTAATGTAAGACCACCCTCACACTTGTAATTCTTACACAAGAAACTTACGTAAGTAATTAACTTACGAATAAAACTTACAAGTAAGAGCGGTCTAAGCGTAAGTACAGCAGCTTCGTTTTCTCTGTGACATTGACCGTGACCGCAGATCTCGCCTACTCGTGGAC
This sequence comes from Eulithis testata, assembly GCA_947507515.1. Classification (NCBI taxonomy): domain Eukaryota; kingdom Metazoa; phylum Arthropoda; class Insecta; order Lepidoptera; family Geometridae; genus Eulithis; species Eulithis testata. The sequence continues at coordinate 10,052,315 of OX382198.1, read as the reverse complement.
CGCGGTCCAAAACCACAAACCGAATCAATACCGAAATCTAATCTAGAGTTAGAAATGGGCCTCTTTCTAAAAAGTTCCCGATTCGGCGATATTAAGGTCGATACCAATCAGATCCTACTATATTATTAATATGAAAGTTTCTATGTTTGCGGTTTAACTCGATGGAGCTGAAATGATTTCGAATGGATATTGTATTGAGTATTATGATAGGATAGAAAGGTATGTTGAACGAAAAGGCCAACTAAGCAAAGAGGGTGGTAAAGGCAGATAAATCTACTGTAACTAAAACATGTACCAGCCACAACAGCGTCCTGTTCATCAGGATAAAGTACGGCCTCTAACTATTAGATAGGACGTTTATTTATACAGTCAAAACTACCGTTTTTCGTCCAGAATTCTCAGATGAGTGCACCATCTGGCCAGAACCAATAACTTATGCCAAAACCGTATCATAAAGTTGAAGGTAAACATGTCTCGGTGAAAGAAAAGTAAAAATACGTCTGCGAATATAAATAACTACCTACTGAGTTAATAAAATATATTTTTCTGGTAGATTGTAAATCCACTACCTATGTTCAGCGATACTTATAAATTCTGAACAAGCAGTTGATTAAAATTTAATAAAATTTATTGGTAAGATAGTTAGCTTTTAGGTTAGTATAGCTAACAATTAGTTTTTCCTAAGGTCATATCTTATGTTGATGCAATTAAAAGCCGATCTAGTTATTATTTATAAAACAACAGACTCAATTATTACAAACCACTCATGAAAAGAAATAAATAATTACCTATAGTTAAGAATAAATTCTATTGTGTAAGTGTAAATTGCACATCATTTTAAAATATATAATTATTTTCTTCTTGAAATTCATGATAATGAAATTTTAAAAAAAACATACGCATAATGATAAATTGTGAGAATTTATATTATAATAGCTTAGTAAAAACGTGACTCTTCTCATTTCACTAAAAGACTAATATTCTGTGCTATATGAAATAGGTAGGTACATACCTACCTATGAACGGATCTTAGGAATACGTGCCGGTCAAGTCAATATTGACCGCTGGTTCTTGTACTAAGCACCAGGTATTTGTATTTGCACAGGTTTTCAAATATCTACGCAGATACATTATAATTAATGGAAACCTTGTTTGACTTTGTGAATAATAGATTTGTAATTTTTTTTTTTTTTTTTTTTTAATTTTTTTTCAACACATACAAAAATTCAAAAGAACATTAATAACTGGAGTCGATGTCGTAGTCGATACACAACGTGTTAAACAAGTATGGTGTTCATAAAGTAGGTAAGATTAGGATCAGTTTCTACGTAAACGAATACACAAGGTGAAGATGTAAAAAAATTTTCGCACTCACATTTTCGGTTTCATAGAAAAAGTTATACATTAAACTCAAGATGTAGTCCTAAAGAAAAAATGAATGGATTGTGAAAAATATTATATGCATCGGAAAGGAGTGAACACTGAGATCACGGATGATAGGGGAGAAAGGAACATGTGGTGCTGACCCCACCTAGTGGGACAAGGGCAGGAAGAAAAAACCAGTTATTTATATGGATGGGTGGGTACTTTAACCTTTCGTAATTTTAGAGATTAATTTTATTACACCCTGTATAGTTGCATACAATGGTCTCAGACGATGCAATATAACAAACGAAATGTAAAAATGTAACAAAAAGTTGCGATGCGACTAATGTCTTAGTGCGAAGACTGACACAGATTTACATTCAAAGTGAATTGTATCTAGACAGGCAGACTACGTAACCTACTTACTCTAACCATCTATTCTATGTACATATATGCTTTCGAATAACAGACGGTGCGAGGCTAAGCACGAGGTTTAAGAAGCTTAAAATATTGTCCGAAAAGCCAACTTCAACTTATTCAATCTTCAACTTTTCACATTTCTGCGTGACTATTATCTAGTCCTCGGTGAGGTCCGACGAGTTAATAGTCACGCACAAGTGTCAAAAGTTGATATTATTACTTTTAGCTTGTGGTGCGAAACAGCGCTACAACGATAAAAAGAAAGCGCGTTTTGTCGACAACACTACCACACATAATGCAATAGTACAAAAACTGGTGCAAAGTGCCTTCATTTTGACAGAACGAATAGACAAATCTCGCGTGCGCATCATAGCCCCGCTGAATGGACATTGTGAAAGATGACGTCAGGACGAAAGACAGAGAGGAAGAAGGTAGAACGTTATAACGATGCTACATAATTAGCATGGGTTAAAAACTAAAATGAATCCTAAAGAATAAGCTCAGGAGGACTGGTAGTCTCCAGGAGGTAGTTTTTTCTTTTAGATTTTCTTTTGCAATTCGTTATTATCATTATTCTGGACCATACACTAAGTGACCTTTATATGTTTTAAGTATTTTTTTTGCTAACACCAATTAATGATGAATTTATTTCTTACTTATCCGTAGTTTACCGAGACTTCCGGTCGTCTGAAGGCAAATTTTAGAAGTGACGGTCTCTTCAAAAATTTGCAGTCACTTTTTTTGATGGTGCCTTCATTCTTTGTCATAATGTAAGGGACTTATTATATCGGTCAAGCCGCTCTCGTAACATACGACCTTGCGTCGCAAGCGAGAGTCAAGTGTTTGTATCTCGGCCACCAGAGCTGTGAGGGCGCTGTAAAGTTCTCTATCAAGCGTGTTTCTAGCGTAGGAGTGACCTATACCAATATTTCCATAGACAAATGCTCGACTGAATCCTAAGATAACTTGTCGAAAAAACTTGTAAAATATTTAGGTCTGTTTAGTTTCTTAGAAATCTTTTTTATTAATTTATTTAAGTATATAGGTAAATTATATCCTAATCGTTTGAGACATCCGACCAAAAAGTCTGATTTTACCTAACAGTGCCATTGCAACATAACATACTAATAGGCTCTTAGCCGAAGGTAAACAGTAGATTAGGCTCTATCGCTTGAAACAGTCTTGTTGTCACATATCCTTGTGATTTTATTTCATAAATCTATTGATAAAAGTGTCGACAAAATAAGTCCTATTAGATACAACCGACAATCATCACATACATTATTATCAAAACATTTTAAAGGTAATTTTTGCAGTGAAACTGCGGGCTGAGCCTTTAAAAGGGAAATCAGTGAATGCGTTAAATTTTATATTAGTGGAGTAAGCGAGCGGAATTTTATGAATTTTTAACTCGAGGTTCGCCGCCTTTTTGAATGAAAATTAAGTAAAATGTTGTGTGCTAAAACTTTCAACAGCTGTAATTTTTTCATTAAAAGTACAAACGAGTTCTGGTCGGTAATATAGGGTATATTACATACCTGTTAAGTTTAGCAAGACAGCCTCTATCAGAGCTGTGATCATGTCTAAATACCCGGTAACAACGGTAATTCGCGGTTGCACGAAAATCGCAACTCAAATATTAAAATTTGTGTTTATAAAAATAGATTCTCCGATACGGTATACAATCTAGACTCAAGTCAAGGGCCCTCAACACCAGACAATTTTGTGGAGAACCTAAAAATGCGTCAAGAGTTATGAATTCGTATTTTGAGAGGGACAAAAAACCATTGACGCAAAACAAACCAAGCCGTCTTCGATGACCGAAAACATGTAAACAAACTCGTAACATGATGATCAAAAATTAATACATAGCTGTTAGTTCCTAGTGAATTAATAGATAAATACTTCATATTGAACAGACAATGGTGTCGATTCTGTTGTTGCATTTTTCTAAAGCTCGGTCAAAATCGTTGTATAGCGGGATCCTGTACTATGTGGTTGTTTCAATTTACGAGAAAAGGACGGCAAACATTTTAGGGCCGTATGCCGATTCAGAAATCATTACTGCATAGATTTGAGCAGAGATTTTCATACAGTGCTTGAGCGTTAAATCAGCATATGATATAGGCCTTATGCTGAAATACTCAAAAGTCATTTAAATTTGAGCACCACTTAAAATTGCTCCGCCTCTGTTTGACATTACTCATTTGTAAGAGATGGCAATAATTTAAGCGGAACTTAAATTGAGTGGGGTTTGAGTGGCGTTTGAGTATTCGCCCATTAGTCTGTCAGGTTAGGTTAGTTTAAAATAAATATAATTAATAGTTTAAAAAAAAACTAAACAGCACGCTTTGCATAAAAAACCAAACAAATATGGTTGGAAATTAATTTTAACATCAATTCGACTATAGATGTATATTATATAAATTGTCAAAAATCTTATTTTGCTAATTGAATAATGGAATAATCTTATCAAATTAGTGTATTGTCATCGGTCCCCGATAAATATACAAAGTTTGAATGAAATCTGGCCGTTTAGAGTGGGTTAAAATCGCGCCCAAAGGAGTCTGTTACAAACAAACATACTTACAAGTGAAGCTAATATAAAGAGTGTAAAAATACAGCAACGGAATAGACATCAATGTTGACAAAGTTGTGTTTTGGAGTTTCTGGTGTTAATTATTTAAGTGTTAACACTTTACTGTATGAAATCATTTGCGCATAAATTAGTACATTTAGGGTAGGTATGTAAGTGTACATACAATTACATGACCCTACTAGCTGTCACCCGCGGCTTTGCTCGCGTGTTAGCAGCATACGCATTATTTGGTTAAAATCTTTGATCCTAATTTTAGACCCTTTAGGGTGCGACTTTCAAAATTCCTTTCTCAGTGCACCCCTACACTATATAAGGGTACTACCCTCCAAATTTCATACCTCGTAGGCTGTGCGTTGATTATCAGTCAGCTTCAAAAGAGTTTTACATATTTAGATAAGTTATTGATTGGGTACATAAGAACGATATTCTTCGTTGTCGGTTCGATTCGAACTGACTACCAAAATTTATCAAAAACAATGTACATATGTGTGATTTTTCTACTAATCATGATCATGATAATAATAAAATTGTGTAAACTGTTTTTTCTTTTTTTTCTTTAGTGAGATAAAATCGCTTATGTAGTAAATATTACATTCCTTATAGATTGAATATTAAGAATGGTCGCTAAACGGAATGCCAAAAAACTACACACTCAAAAACTTGAAAATTTTTCATGATTTTACTATTCAAATCTAAAACCATAATAAAAAACCAGAAACGTTAGTAAACGTAATTTATAATAAAATTATCACTATAAAATACGATTACCATACATCACAATAACAAACACGGTAAGATCATCATCATCAACATATATCAGTCCACTGCTGGACGTAGGTCTCTCCCAAGACTCGCCACTCGATATTCGGCTCTTCTCATCCAGTGTTTGCCGGGTACATTTCTCAGATTGGCGCCCCACTTAGCCGGATTGCGTCCTACACTACGCTTGCCTAAACGTATTCGTTTGCTCCAATGATTGTTTATTCTACGGTCAGGTACCACGAGCAAATTATACTGGATCTCAGAAAAAGGGTTTAATTGCGGAAAATATGTTAATTATATATTAATTAAGAGGCTGGCCCTGGCGGGTTCATGTTCATTATTATACGATGCGCACGTGGTATTATCATACCTATCAAAGTAGATCAACGGGCTTTGTAAAATAAATGTGAACCTGTGTGACAGCATTTTAAATCATTCAAAAGTAATATTAACTTCATCAGATCTGCGTTCGTTATCAAGTATTGATTATGAAATCATCCGCTTTGAATACAGAGCAACTAGTACTTCGGGAGTCTCGATCCTCAACAATTTTTGAACAGTACTGTAGGTATTGCATTTCGTATGGATCAGATTTTTTTTTCGTGTATAAAGTTGTTTACATTGACGGTTACTTTTTTATGCAACGAAATAATCGAACACGCGTTGTAACCACTGCCTAACCCTCAATGTGATCACTTTGCCATAAAACCGTTAAAAAAACAGTTTTCAGGAGTGGTCTTACGTAAAATCCTGCATAATTTGTCCACATAATAGTACAAGTTTTTTATACACAATATACACACATATTATGTATGCGACTGTACCTAGTCGTTAGTGCTTGCTTACTAATGTTTACTACAACTTTTCATCAATATTTACTCAATTAATTATTATTTTATCTATCCTTAGAAGTGATTTCACATCAATGGAAATTTTTGTGACGCATGGCAGAGTAATAGCTAAATAATGACTTTTATAATCGCCAGCTTTACAAATAAGAGATGAATTCTATCCAACGGTTGTTTTTAGGGATAATTCATCTAAATAACTATATAATTGGTTAACGAATTTAACCAATTATATCGTTTAATCGTTAGACACGACACGATCGCACGCAGGTCAAAAATACCTAAATAATATGCCCGTTTCTTTTAGATTTTTTTAGTGTGGCTAAAAAATGTCCGTTTTCCTTCATCGTTTAAGAGGATATACAATGTAAGTAAGTGAAACGAGACCATAATCCAAGATCTGATGATGACCAGCAATGATGAAGAGGATCCAAACTGATTTTTTATATTCCAGAAATTAAAGTTTTTGTAAAATTACTTCTTTTTGACGGAAAAAGTAACATAAAATGCCTTATTGATTCTCTTCCGTAGACAAAACGCTAAAAAGGTAATCGATGCTAAGGCCCGTATGCTGAAAAAGAAATCGTTACTCAAGCATGGATTTAGAGTACACATTTTCATACAAAAATCTATGCTTGCGTCCGGATCAAAATGATGCAACGAAAAGATAAAGAAAAATTAAAACCCGTAAAATTGTTAAGTGTGAAGATTTGTTTCGACTTGGCATAAATATTGAGAACTAGCAGCGCCTCGCGGTTTCACCCGCGTAATTCCCGTTCCCGTGGGAATTCCGGGATAAAATATAGCCTATGTTCATCAGGGATAATGTAGGATTCTAATGGTAAAAGAATTTTTTTAATCGGTCCAGTAGTTTCGGAGCCTATTCAATTCATACAAACAAACAAACAAACAAAAAATCAAACCTTTCCTCTTTATAATATTTGTATAGATGTATAGACAATAAATCATATAAACATTTGAATTATGAACTCACTTTCCTTGTTTACCGATTGTGTAGTTACTAATTTATTTATTTATATATTATAGTTACTAATAATAAATAGGTTAGTTGTAAAATAACAAAAGATTTAAACATGTTATTTTTAAAAACAAACTTGCGCTTTTTTTAACGGGATTCCCATGGTTCCAGTTCCGTCTTGGATCATTGATTTGTTTGTTTTTTATTTGCTATATTTGCTATGTCTGTTCTGTATTTTCTGTGTGTATGTCAAATAAACTATCTATCTAACCCTTACCGAGACGAATCAAACGATTCCAAACTCGATGAAGCTGGGTCGTTTTACTATAGAGTTCCAATGCCACCGTCTGTCCTTCATATACATTTTAGCTGAATCGGACACCAAGAAGTGGTCAAATTTAACTTATACCTAACTTACCCCTTTATTCACTTATAGGGCAGGATGATATCTTAAATTATAAGTTAAGAGTTCATGTAACGAGCGCCATTTTCTAGCAATCATTTTATTGTTAAGCTGGTTATGCTACAAGTAACTACCATAATCATTAAAATTGCCTGTGGGGTTATACTCGTACATTTTCGCGAAAATAATGGACACGTGATTGAGAAGTAGCCTTCTAACAACATATTTACATGCGTCACGTCACAGCTCAGGCGATATAGTTCTGCCTTGCGCGCTGTGGGTTCGATCTCCACCAAGAACCAATATTTGTGTGATGGCACGGCAAACATAGATGTTTGTCCTGCGTCTGGGCACGTTTGGTTGTATTATATAGTACTTATGTATTTAAAAAAAAAAGTATGTAGGTAAATATTTTATCAGCAATCTCTGGATCCCTAATAAGAAACTTTGCTTAGTATGAATATTTATATTATTTATTTATTTAAATCTACAAAGAGCTGAGTATTTGTTCTATCACCAAACATGAGACCTAACTTTTCCAAATTGACGTATTTTCCAAACATATTTGGACGTATTCCAAAAGCAATCAGTAAGCCTTTGACTTTGCCCACTCGTATTTTGCTCTCAATTGCTATAAGACCTAAAAAATTTAAATTTGTTTTTGTTATGCACACCTAAATTACATGAAGTTACCACTCTAAGCAAGGAAGTTCCATTACTTTTTCTATTAGAAAAAATATCATGTATTCAAATAAATAAATAAATATTCACTGACACTTAACACAACGCCTTCTAGTCCCAAACTAAGCAAAGCTTGTACGATGGGAACTAGATGGCTGATAGAATACATACATACATTTTTTTTTTTATTTATGACCAACAGTAACTTTTAAAACTGTAGGGTACGTTGATTTTCTTGTCATTGAAGTTGAACCCATGGTATGAAGTTTGCATCTTCTAAATCGAATGTCCATTTAGTGGTATACCACTGATTATGTGAGCCAGCAACCAGAGACGCATATTTTATATTTGAAAAAGATCAAAGTTCAATACGCTGCAGTAGACATTGGCGAATGTGTTATTGACGTCACAGTTCCACTTAATGGAAGTACCTACAATGTGATATCGCGCCAGAATTTCGGAACAGATTCAATCAGCAATCTAGTATTCTAGTAAATCTTTACCAGTTATTTTCGGTTTACCTGCTTAGAACTGGAAACCGCCTTGGTAACGCCGATTCTGATATTATAAAATAGTATCTGTGGTATTGATATAGATATTAATGACTAAAAGTTCTCATGCCAATTTCTATGCGGGTTTCCAGCTAAGAGAAAGCCTAATCGAATTTGATCACGTGTGTGTGTAAAACCACTATCACTACGGTCTGTGGTCCGTTGCAATAAGTATCCAAGCGTTTTTTAACTTTCTAGAAGTAAACAATAACCAATTGTAAGGTAAAAGTGCTGACTTGGATAATGTTGCAGACCGTTTATGAATGGCTCTAAATTATTAAACAAGGCTCATACATAAAACGTGTGATAGGACAGAATAACCCAGCAACGTTTTGCAAACAATCACCATCATCACTGAAACACGGCGGCCTATAAACTCCGTCACCAGAGTTGGCCACTAACTCGTACGAGCTTGCTTGCCTACTGAGACACGAGTCAGCGATTCATCATCATCACAGAATACAAACGACTGTCATGCTATTAGATAATTTAAAGTTATTCGGTTGACATCACGTATTGTATGAGATACGACGCGCGTATCATTGTGGTCGATGTGAAAGTTTTGCATAAATTGAGTTACCCTGGTCAACTGTCCTTTGACTAACTTCAGTTGGCTGGAATTTAGGCGTATGTAAAAGTTGAGAAAAATATGGCAAACGACCTCCATTAGGGGGCTTCATCCCGGATTCCCGGACGACCACGTTTCCGGACCAAGGGTTAAAAATTTCGAACAAAAAGTTCCGCTGGACACTGGTTACTTTAGTTCATGGGAACTTTCCCGATTACCGAATTTTAAAAAAGTTACATTTCCGCCTCTTTTTGGATTTCGATTGGAGAAGGTGGAAGTAATGACAGTAAACCAATAATCTATACCCATTTAATTATATCACAGTAAGGCACGCATGTTGATTTACTGCACAAGCACTAATCCGGACTCAAACATAGATTTTTGTATGAAAACTGAGTCGAAGTTTCTAAAGAAAGACATTGCTTTATCATCAACTACCTGCCAAAAAACTGTATAAGACTACTACATAATTAAATAAATATTATGTTCTTCTGTTCAGTTTTTTTGTTGAAAAGCACTTCATGGACTTTTGTTAATTAGGAATAAAATCTCATTAAAACTTTTTACAAAGCATATCAGTGAGGTTTCCTTCATTAAAACGATGGAAAATTTGTTAAGGCCAACCGGATCTTTTGTACACAAAAAGCTTTCAACCAACTTGCTCTGTGGTATACGAGAAATATTATCTCGAATCGATTGAACTCTACAATTAAGGCCGGCCTTACAGTGCCGTACGTATCAGAATAACACGAAACCATTTGTCGTGCTCTACACGTAAGGCACTCTGTCCTACTACCTTTTCTACTAGACCCCGCACAGCACATAGACAGAATTATGTCAACCCGAGCGTACGTTTCTGATAATATAAGTGTGCGGCGAGTATGAAAAGGGTCGTCACATTATTCTGATCTAACGTTTAGAGTCTGAAAAGTTGTTTATGTGTAGCCGGCCTAAGCCTTTTGTACAGAATGTTAAAAGAACCGCAAGGTCGGATTACCGCATTGATTTACCGGTAATAGTGCAATGCAAGGTTTTAAATATCATTAATGATTAATATCTTTGTTGGCATTCGTTTGGTTCATCAGTCATCATCACTCACGCACAAAACTATTTAATCTAAAAATAAATTAAATATGAATTAACTCGTACTTACAACGTAACGTAAGTTAAAAATCCGACTGTATTCCCAGTTTTGTTATGTTGATCGAAACGAATATCGAAAAGCTACTTACACATCTCCATACAAAAACTGTTAGTTTGTCAACAAAATAAAACTCAGACTACGAGCTCTAGAGTAGGTAGAGTCAAATAGGTAAAATAAGTTGCCATGTACTTTCTGTTTCTCTTTTGTGTGTACGATAAAGTTTTTATCTATTTATCTCTTATAAGTTGGGAAATCAGAGAGAATAGAGAATCATCGGCGAATACTTTCTTGAAAACCTGACCATCTTAATAAGTAATCAAGTGTGACTGCTCCGAATAGTAAAACGTCAACGTAATGTTGGATAGACATTCTAAATTATTAATAACTCTTATCTCGTCATCACGTTCTACTGCCAAGACGAAAAGGGACTATCTGCTGTCTACAGAATCTCTACATCTATGTTCTCTCATTTTTCTAATCTAACTAAGACAGCTTTTATTCCAGTCCTATCAAATTAGTTTAGTCTAGAAAAATGCACCAACAGGACCAGGTCATTAGGTCCATTGTGCAGGTTAGGCACTAGGTAGAGAGATAGCCTGTCCAATCATTTATATCATTCATTTTGAAAATTATGTTATTTATTTTTTCTATGAGTAGGCTTTTTACGACATTTCATAATGACGAGTATCAATAAGATCTTTATTGTTGGTAAATTTTCCTTACCTACGGCACGGATCATATTTCACAGCAAAAAACGACCTAAAACCCTCTTCAGTCAAGTGTGTAATTATAAAAACAGCTACGTGATAAGTGTGAGATTTTTAACAAGCTCAAGTTCCTATGATCATTTTATTAAAATTTGTTGTAATCAATGCGACTCTAATTAAAAACACCGAAGAGGTCACAGAGACGCTATCAGCACGCGTGCGCACCAGACCGGCAATAAATAATAATCTGACGGATCTAGGTATTATATTTTATGGTCATAAATAGTTTAAAAAAATATGGCTATGAACTGGTTTTAGGAAGTTTAGAAATTCCGGTGTCTAAGTTATCATGAATCTTTGAAGTAGGGAAGATCGGCTTATGGTTGATTCGCACAGATGTAAAGTGACGAGTTCAGTAGAGTGCAGTAGGGCTCATAGTCGAGCTATCGTTGCTACGCAGTGTTGCTCTACTTTACTGTACTAATCTGAGTTTACAGCAAATAAAAGTGAATTCGTGATCACGATCACAATATGACGCGATAGTTGGCTCCTCATAAACCATCAAAACTGTCCGTCCTTACGATATTTCACAGGCAAGGCTGTCTTACTAAGCGTACCTAATCAAAATCAAAAACTTTAACAGGTAATGCTAGTGAAATATACAAATTAACTTGATATAAGTACCAGTCGCTAAGAACTAGCATTTTTTTAGTTCCGACCAATTTTGTTTGAAATATACCTACTTAGCAGGTGGGGGCGTCTAACTTACGTCCTTTACCCTGACCCATCAATAGGTCACTCACACGCATGCGTGCGTGAATAGGACCAGTTACAACTTTACAAGTGTACAAATTAATCACTGCAGTGACAGCGTACTGCCGATGACTCACTGCGTTGATAACATTAGTTGAAATAGGTACGTAGGTATTCTAGTAGAACACGTGTTTGTTTATCTACTGAGCAACTTATAAAGATCGATACGATACGATCGATTTATCATGCGAGTGGCGTATCTATGAGTAAGATAGATCTAGAATTCTAGACAGATAGATGAAACTATTTGATCCAGTTTGAGATCGTAAAAGATTTGTCATCTAAATATCTAGGTTCATATCGGGCAAAGGATGACGAAGGGAAATGCATCATAAATCATCATCATAGGGTGAAAACGGTGTAAAACAGCTAGTAATGTAGTACACCGATGACGTCAGGGTCATTATGTAAGGGAGTGGCGCGACCGAGCCTTCAACCGTGTTAAATGGCCATCCATTGTTTTATTACACCGTAGGTACTCATTATTGATTAGTTTGTACAAATGCCTTAGTTTTAAAATGAAAATACACGTGACAAAAGTACTGTGAATATTGGACTTGTTTTTGGAAGATACAGGGCCATTCTCTGTTGCATTTTTCTAAACTAACCTAATTGACAGCACTAAAAATGTTGCTATAATTTTAGATCTGTCTAATTACGGTAGTTTAGAAAAATGCAACAAGAGAATCGGTATTATTCTGAAGATAGTCACTTCAGGGTATACTTTCACAACTATTTTAGGCATTGCACAATTAGCTTCAAACGTCTAGAACAAAACTTGAAATTGACCCAGTTAGAGCGGAAACGTATAATCGCTAAGTATTTTTACGCTCTAGCGCTTGCTTATTTGACTAAACTCTCGAGACTCTCTTAGCTCACTCAATGCTCATAATAACGTAATCCGCCAAAAAGATATTCCGGCGCGCAGTTTCCGTTTCGCAATGTCTGACGCAAGATCATTCTCATGATGCGGTAGTCATCGGAAAGGAGCTAAGGCGCCTAGCAGAAAATTATGCAGTTTCAGATGTCAGTCTTATTTCCATCCCACTCTCGTCTCGGCCACTAGCGAATAAACAATTGAATATTCATGGGCTTGAACAAAACTTCTAATTCCTTGAATGATACTCGATTGACCTTACAAACATCTCAATGGTGATGCAAAGTGCAAACTGATATAGCCCGGCTGTTATTCCAGCTAGAATAGATTGCGTACATTTTAAGATTTATGAATTTGCGTCCGGAGAATCACTTACGTAAATTGTTTCAAATGGTATTATGTTTATTTGTATACGAGGCAGCTTTTGAGATTTGGCGCGATGAAGAAAAGCGGTGGGAGAGAAAATGATTTTTTTAAGAGGCTGTAGGAATATCTGCACGCACCTTGCTTCAAAGTTATTGAAAAAGTTTCAGGTTCTGTCTATAAGGACTGGTTTAATGAATGACTTACCTTGGCACACATATGGAGTGGTAGATCCCGTAGTTCCGTAGCACGTGCACAAACTCGGGAAGTGTGCGACACGCTCCCATAATACTGAAAGCAGCCAAGCCGCAGTTCCATAGTTGCAGTGTTCGCCGAAGTTCGAACCTGGTGGACAAAAATATTTGTAAATAAAAAGAAGCCATTTACGGTGCAGCTTGCCAGTCATTCAGGCTTGAACAGTCATCAAATGCATGGGTAATCCATGGGTAATTCCATTGCAAAGTATACATTATAGAAATAGTCTCAATACTCCAAAGATATTATTTTTTTATGAAATGAAACATCTTTTTTACGTCACGGGTGCTGATAAGGAAATCGTTACTCAAACACAGATTTGAGAAGAGATTTTCATACAGAAATATATGCTTGAGTCGATCAGTTCTTGAGCAGTATATCAGTATGTATAAATAATAAATCAGCATAGGTATGGGCCTAAGACAACAATGATTAAATGATATCAGTTGTTTAGACAAACAAATCAAATTATGTCGTCGCGTGTTTATTTAATTACCTAAATAAGTAATATTGATATCAAAACAATGAGTGATAACAAGTCAATTAATTACGAATTAAGATCTATAATCACTGTTATTGTGTCTAGTTGATGATAATGAAAATATAATTAGGGTACATTTGCAGAACCAACATATACAATAGCGCAAAATGCTATGCTGATAAGAAAGGGTCCCCTTTCTTATATTCGTCAAAAAAGATTAATTTCTTATCAGCTAGTGACCAACTGTCAAGTGTTTCGAGACTTTCGAAGTTTCGAGAATGCGAAAAGTTTCCCATCACAGCTTAACAAAAGTTCTAATGGACTAGGACAAGAATAACTAAATAGTAAGTAAATTCAAGGCTATTACAATATTTATGTATGTCAGTATAGTAGGTGCCAAATAACACCGCAATACAGATCATTCACCCACCTTCACCTCGATGTCGCAAAATTCAATTTAAGTATGGTAAACAAACAGTACTACGAGATCCGAGCGATTACCGTCTTAGCGACAGGTTTGTATGGAAAGCGACAGAATTAGCCATTCATAAATTGAATTTTGCGACATCGTGGTGAAGGTGGGTGAATGACCTGTATAGCGGTGTTATTTGGCACCTACTATAGGTACAAAAAGCTAAAACTCTCGAAAGTGGTTTCTGAAAAGTGAAGTGGCTGTCATGTTAGCAATATCACGACCAGGAACAGTTTTTTTTTCAGATAACCGTTACGGTATCAGTTAAAAGTGCTAGAAACAAGAACGCGCATTCGTTTGTATAGCGTGCGCCAAACGTGTAATGAGCCCCGATTTCTTCAGTCATAAAAGCCATTAAATCAAGCTTGCCCACTGCTATTATGCAACAGCCAACACCACGTCAGAGTGGTCCGATGAGATAAGACACAATTACTGTCATGATTGGGGGAAATACTATCAGTGACGTGAACTCAGGTGTTATCATAATATATTGGTTTTACGTCGCATAACCATGTTAACCATTTAACAATTTCAGAAGTTGCTATGTCGAGCTATTTAGACTCTACATTCAAGGGGTTAACATACTATACGACGAGTGTATCTATCATACAAAAACTTGTTATTGTTCGTTCACAAACTAATTAATAATCATATCGATGTATAGGTAAAACCCCGAACCGAAGTGGTAAAGCCAATAACTATTACAATTGTTACGCCTCAGCAGCCATGACATTGATTATCAAGGTCTTAGGATGACGAACCCTCTTTATAAACTAAACCAGTAGGTAATTCGCACATGGCGAATTTTATTACCAAGTCCGAGAAATGAAATAAAATGACCCCAAGCCGTATTTATCTCGAGGCCATGGTCAGATCGTCTGTAACTTTCTGTGGTGGAATTTCCAAAAATATAATATAAGTATCTAATCGTAAAATACCAACATTCAAGTGAAGGCTTCCGATACTTTTCCAGAACGTTAATATATAGTTGTATTAGTGGGCTTTTGTCACAGCAGAGGCCATTCATAATATATGCAAGAAGCAACTAAACGCGGTCAACAGTTCCTTAACATGGAGGTTCAAGAACAGGGCAATGACTCTTTAAATGGCAGTATTTTTAAGGGAAGGTATCAATCAATGACATCTTAATAGCTGCATACCGTAATAATATGCTTCCTGATACCCTTCGTATCAAAGAGGAAAACTATAGCAGAATTACAATAATTACAGTTGTTAGAATAAATAGTGATGGGTTAAATTCTCGCTTTAAAAGTGTAAATAAAGCCAGTTTGAATAATCTCGAGTTATTCAATCTGTGAGAGGTTGTGTCTTAAGTTCAACTTAAAAACGGTATAGTGAAAGAAATATTCGTACTCTCGAAGAGTGTAGACATATCCCAAACTTAAGAAGTTTTTTTGTAGTCGGCTTATCAATTTCAAACGGAAAAGCATCGCGAAGTGACACTAATGCCCTCCATAGAGAAATAAATATAGGTTCAGTCAGTAATTAGTACGGATCGTGAGTTTTTTACTCACGAATCTCACGATATGGTGGATAAGCGCATGGTTCTAAGTCTAAAATCATGTTATGCAAGACAAAATTACGAAAAGAATATATAAGTAAAGGTGTACATAATAATTTGTAGAATTTTACTGCAAATTGCAACCAGTGGATATAAGAATTCATTATGTAACTAATCTTATCATACCATTTATACCAAAGGTATCCGTTCTGGACCTACTTGGTATTTACTCAAATTATTATGCATTGATGCTATTGAGTATTTATGAACAATATCTTTACGGTTTTATTAACATGTTAGCCTGATTGGCGAATCTACTCTACCTACTCATAAAAATTTGGGCAGTAAGTAAACAGCATAGTAACTACAGTGATAAACCAATCTATACGCTATAAATATGTTATTTCATCCAGCCAGTTGAACCTTTTTAATACACTTATCAGTATAACGTGATAGCAGATGATAAGAGTCTGATATGAAACTTAGTTGTAGAAAACCGCAAGGTAAATTATCCACAGTACAAATATCATTATGTAAGTCATCGGAAGGTTGCAGTAGGTCATACAAATATAACCTACTGAATAAACCTTTCATTGACAATACATAATTTGAGTTTGACAGAAAACACGGATTCAATTCAGAGTTATCAGAATAAGGATTTCCCAATTGAAAGTGCTCGTGCAGCAATAAAGCGATACCACATGGCTATGTAAATTTATAGGTTATCCAAAACTCTATGAAGTCCAATCCTATTAGAGTACCGATAAACCAATAATATAAGCAGGTAGGTTACCAAGATTTTAATCTTGGTTTTGTTATTTCTTTTAGCAGATATCGCAGTCTTTATTTGTTCTTCTTTTAACATAAACTAGGTTTCAGTCAATAGAATATTTATTTATTTATTTTTGGAAAACTTACAGCTCGTAAAAAACACAATAGACAAACACTTAGAAACAAAAGGCTAATAACAAGTTTTCACTGATAGACACACGAGAATCGCACTGAATCTTCTTAAAACATTGTGCTTTAACTGTAAATTTTTGGATAGATATATATATCCCAGTTGGGGGGCCGAGATAGGACTAGCCGAATAGGGTCGAGGTGAGGCGAAATTGAATTTACATGATGATGAATTGACTCAATAAACTCACTTTGGATCGTCAGAGAGTAGAAATTGACTGTCTTCTTTGGTCCATTACCTACTCAGTTTAGGGGCCGAGATGGAAACAGGATGACACAAAAAATTTATTCTGATGATGGTGACCTTGACTGTCGACAAATTTATTTGCCTCAGGAAAGGAATATGATTCAAAGAAAATATAGTGTATTTGGCCTCAAAATTAATCATTTGTGTTTAGTCACACACAACTGAGCACGGAGTTATCTCAACGAACAAAGTATTACATCTCACTCTACCTAACTACTCGCTTTTGTCATTCGGCATTGAAATTTTATCTGATTACATAATTTTCTTTTTTCTACTCTAGACTGTTGCTATTTGATAATTTCAGTTTTATTGAGTTATATTTTAATGTACGAACATTTGATTTGGGTTCTGAAGTACCACCGCAAACCCTCATTACATGTATATTAGCTTCAGATCTAACTTTATAATTACGAAACCAAATCAGATATCTTTTTCATTCTTTTCTTTCTTAGTTATACCACAGTTTATATTTGGCTGTCGTGATGTCGTCAACATTGTGTTGTTTACTCAAGCTATGAAGTACCATATATCTATTCTGTTCTCAAGGTTCAGAAGTTAATGTAACTGTCTATATTATATTATACTTAATTATAAACTTATACAGGTTAATGTTTGTGTCCACATTCGCAAATCACACTTCCTCATAACACGGTGTCGGTGTTTAACGTAAATATTAGATAACTATGGTGTTAATTATATATTTTAAAACCGGTTTAAAACATAAACTGGCCACTGTTTCCTCTTCCACTGGTTGTTGGGGCATATGATCATCATCATCATTATTTCGGATAAATATATGATGGTGATGGGACCTTCTTGGCGTATTTATTGACCTCAAACTTATAACACCAACGGCGATCTTTGCTATGTCCAGAAATATATGCGAGTGAATATGAGTGCCTATCTTAAAAGTTTTGTTACAAGGCGCTATCTAACCGGGAACAAATTGATTAGGTTTGAAACGATGAAGATAAACGTTTTCAGAAACCAAACTAACTAGTATTCTAATGGCGATTGAGCAAAAATTTGTCACGTGAGCAATATTATATGTACCTAAGTACTTGTGAATTTTCTTAAGTGTAAGTAAACACTATAAAACTAATAATGTATGAAATGCTTGGGCAAATATGGGCATATCCTGATTGAATATCCTCTTAGACGACTACCTAAAAGGTGACGGCGTAGGCGTGACCTAAACCGTTGCATCGGTCTAGCTAAAGCTACATGTTTTACGTAAAAATTCATAATTGCTTACATGTCACTACGACATTGAATAAAAAAAACACATGTTTGGTATTACTTTAGGCATCTCTGACTGTCTCTACCCGTGTTTTCATTTAATGTGGTACATGCATCTCTCTCTGTATAGCGTTATTCAAAGGTAGATACTTCCCATATCAGAGTTTCGCAATACGTCCTTCCTTAGTGAAGAGCAAGCAAGCACGTTTGTTTGTTTACGCGATACATTGACCACATCGCTGTACATATGCGCAATGACACCCTCAATGTCATTTAGTACCCGGCAATCAAGTTAAAGTCCGTATCAATCATATAGTATCGCAGTTGTCAGTTTCGGAGAATACTACAATGTTAGAATATCCCAAAAGTTGAAAGAGAAGAAGAGAGTAAGATCGTTCGAAGTAGATAAATAAAAGCACAACTTTGTTTTTGTATTTTAAAAAGGTAGAGTCGAATGAGTCGAAGCCAAGCTTTTTGCAGTCAGTACTAGGTGTGTTGGTGTATGAAAAATGTAGCGCTGCTGTGTGAAATATGGTCATCCGAATAATACCAAAGCAAAGCGGGTAGAAATAGCAACTATGCAAATACTCGACAATATTTAATGCGATTCCGTATTAGCGTGGGTATATTGGTTTTGCCGATAATTCATTGCCAAGTTTGCGCGGAAATGGCCTACGTTAATTTTAAAATAAGGTAATGACCTAATTCTAACCTAATTCAGCATAAAACCAATGCCGGTTTTATGCATATTTATAGAACATACAAGTGTTTAATGAGTAAACTTATTTTATTGCATCCTCTTGTCGTGATTTTGAATATTTTTGTGGCAACACTACTTTGTGTAAAACCAATAAGTTGGCCGGTAATAAAATGTATCTAATTTTGTCTAAGTAATAAATAATCATTTGAGAATTTATCGTAAATAATTTGGTAATTTAATTGATATTGCAATTTTAGGGAAAAGCAGGATAAAGTCATGAATATAGCTAATAAGTGGTGGTAGATGGCGCTAGTGGGGCATACTGCTTTTACCCTAGGTTTAGTCATGGGGAGGTCGCCAGTTGGTGGTTGATAGCCGAGTTGAGAACAAGACAAGTGTTAAAAGAAGTCAATGTATTGTGGTTCATGAATAAAGTGAGAAATATCCAAGATTATCCTGGCGTTTCATTACAAGTCAGAAGTTGGATGAACCAAGGTATGTAAAAATGTTATACCTACCCACTCTTCTTTTATTTTAGAATGATTGGACTATTATGCTATTATTCGTTCAAAGTATAGCGTAAAGTAAGATCTGGTTATATCTTATCGGTCACGATTGACCCGAGATTTTCCGAACGTGTTTACTTTTTCAGTTCAAAAGTACAGGTACATAAACAGTTTTATTTTGCTTGAATCTTTGTTTGTTTGAACCGGTCGGTATTCCACCGAGATTACCCGGTAGTGCTAACACCTTTCAATCAGTGGTTTTACTTATTTTGTTCCTAGGTACATGGTTGCCTTATTGTTTAATTTTCATAACTGACCATTAATTTTATGCTACCCGCTGATAGCTCTCCTTGAAGCCAAGTGTGCTAAAGTGAAAACAGTCTAAAGACAAATATAGCCTATGTATGCCATAGTTATTTTAAAGTTACCCTAATCGTTTTTGCCATGTGTGCATTAAAATTTTAGTACCCGCAGGACCTGTACGTGGCTAAGTACGTCACAAAATTACACGGACTGTGTGGTAGTATTTGGCCAAGTGCGCCTTGTTGATAGATGGCTAGTTATGCCATAGCGAACCAAATGAGTTAGAGTTGGCCACGTGTGCCATTGATAGCGAACCAAGTGTGTTCAGGCTATGTATGCCATAGTAAACATGGTCTGTTCTATCTGAATCGTGCCATGATTTGGCTTTCTGAATGGTTAAAAGTGAATAATAGACGCAGTTCTCTAGGCCCCTCTTGATTTTGGGTTTTGTTTTTGTTTGTACCTAACATTTACGAAACTACTTTCGTTTCTTTGAATAATTACTACTTCGAAGTACGTAGTTTAGTCAAGATTTTATAAAAATATCTTAATTCAATGCCGTTGCGGCATTCATCACTTTCATTATAATAAATATTACTCTATTAGTATTCTTATGCCAGATGACGAGTCTACAACATGGAACATAATATTAAGGATAAAATTATTTTGCTAAGAGTATAATTTTTCTTTTCATGAGCTTGGATAAAACAGAGATTCCCAGGCGCATCGTCGTTCCTAGACGAGGGCAATTGCGCGCACGTGAAGAAGCCAAGGCGCAGTGAGTCGACGCCTCTGACGACTGGTGAGGTACCGAAATTGATTACATCTCTGCATTAGCCAGACACGCAGACCTCTCACTGGTTTTTTATTGGTTAGTCCAAGTTAAGAGTCTGACCGCGAATAGGTCTGCGGTGCTTGGTGAAATAGTGGAGTTTGAATCCAAGTATAGAAGGCGCCGCGGTGCCGTCGCCGTCTGTACCTGCCCCGGTTTAACAAGTTGCTATGTAAAGGAGACACTAAGTGCAGATCTTTATTGGGGCTGCCCATTTGTTTAGTTGCAAGCTTAGCTTGGTTAGATTATAACACATTTTTAGTCGTACGTTGTGTAAAGTACCTACTTGCAATTTTTTTAGAGACTTACCTTATGTATCTTATGTCAGACCTTCAGTATTATAGTAGTCTTTTGCTATATCAACAATGATTTCATTGTTATTGATATCAAAATCTTGGGACAACAAACACCTTCTATTAAGTTGTTGACTTGAAACTGATATTGTTAAAAATACTGCTATATCAGTAGCGATACACATGGTCGAATCGCTACTGGTATAGTCCGAGGTATTAGTCTGGTTACAGAAATACATCGAAGCCTGATTGTTGGAGATAAGTGAGACTCGATGTTCAGAGTTGTCACGAACCATGCAGCGACTGGACCGGCTTGGTTGAAATGATAGTAATCTGGATCGAGCATAGCACAGTCCTTTTGGTCGGAACGCGAGTGAAGTCAAGTGTAAACGGTTTAGTCAATAAAAGAGTAGTCTTTATAATTTAATTTGTTGAATGAAATTAGAGTAATCTGCTATCGTAAGGACTTGTAACCATATTTCTGGCAAGTAAACCATTTAATTTCATAGATACTGCGAGTAAGTACCTGCCATTGAAGTAGCGGACGTATAAGTATAATTTAAAGTAAGGCCAAGTCAAAACTACTTCAGCGTATTTTTCAGATCTTCTTGGAAATGTCAAAAACAAGGGACGAAGAATCGTGTGGTTTGTAGGTACCTTAAGTATCAAGATCTTTATTTGACGCATACTGGTAGCCTGGAACCAGCCAGATAATCAAACCACTGCTGTAGACTGATGTAAGGATGTAGGAGCCATTGTGCCACTTTTGGCATGGCACATACCCAAGTAGAAGCATTTCTGTGAGCAACTGTACCTCCTATATACAAATGCCAAAGATGAAGGTAGTCATTCGTATCCATTTCATTTATTTTTATTAGTTAAGTCTATACAGAAAGTGGTTTAGATCATCAACCGATTGTTATTATTTAATGTTTTTATATTAGTACCTATTTATACGTAATTATTTTATATTGCTGTGGCAAGAGACACGTAGTAATGATCAATCTCATGATAGAACCATTATTTTAATTTTATTTTATTTATTAGTATAAACAAGCAGTTACAGTCTACAGATGAATAATGTGAGGCGCATGGCTAACTATGGCACCAATTAGGTACCGTTTAGGTACCAAAGATTGTTTAGATATACCTACATAATAGGTACTAAGGAAGCTAATCTATACATCTATACAAATATAAATATAATATAAAGAGGAAAGGTTTGATTTTTTGTTTGTTTGTTTGTTTGTATGAATTGAATAGGCTCCGAAACTACTGGACCGATTAAAAAAATTCTTTTACCATTAGAATCCTACATTATCCCTGATGAACATAGGCTATATTTTATCCCGGAATTCCCACGGGAACGGGAATTACGCGGGTGAAACCGCGAGGCGCTGCTAGTCAGAGATAAGTAGGTAAGAGCTATTCAGGGAGGTTAGCTAAACTCTCCAGTAACAGTTTTGGAACTAGTGCGCGTTGCCGCAATGTCTAATTGGATGAATTTAGTAATTGTAAGAATCGACTAAGCGGAACAAAGATGAGCGCTTACCGACATGCGGTGGGTTCTAGTTGGTACTCTATAACATTATCTATTTACTATTAGTTATACAGTAATATCGTATAATAATATTGTGTTGTGACAGAAGACGTAAAGTAACATTGTTTTCAGTCGCGAGCGCCTTGACAGCGTTTGTAGTGCACACAGTGTAAGAATTTATTGCTAATTCGAGTGCATCACTGTAGGTACTTGATAGCGGGTCCCAGGTGGGCACACAGTATTCTAGTTGTGATCCAATTAATGAATTATAAAAATAAAGGTACATAGGTGGCCGCGCAAACTTAGTGCTAGATCGCATAACTTCAAGCCTATAGCCAAATTCATTGATAGCCAGAGCAACGCCATTTGTAGAAAAGGAAGTTTGCTGCGTCAATAGGAATTATAGGAACACTTTTGCTCCAGAATGACTCGAACGTTATGAAGTAAATGAAGGACAGAGCGTCGGCGAAGAGATGTTTAAAAGGTTTCATCATACCGTGATTGCTTTGCACTGAGCCGTAGCAATATATTTATTTATTTTTTATTTTAAAAAGAATGGATAACCAACACAGGTTTACACAAAACAAATCAAAGTAAACTTAAAAGGAAATAAAACAGTGTGCTCCCATAATTAAAGGGTACCACAGCATGCGTATAGAAACAAGCAAGTTATATAATAACATAAAGTTAGGAAGAATAACAAAGTTACACATAAACAAAAGTAAGCTTAAGGCAATTAGGTTAGTAGACAAATAATTAGTAGGTATGTAACGGAATATAAACAAGATTATAGTAATAATAATAGTTTATTCAGAACAATGTACAGTGTGCACTAGATAAAAGATTAAAACGAAGAGACTGCAAAAGTTATAAAAATTGAGTAGCAGCCTCAACGCCCAACTCCAAGGAACCAATGATTTATTTGTTCAGATACAGAGAAAAAAAATAAAAAACTAGAAACATTGGAAATTTAAAGAAATATAAAAACATAAACTAACAAAATAAAAGTAAAAACAAAAAAATTAAACAGAGAAGAATACAAAATACTAGCAGATAAAGATAAAAAAAATAAACAACGTTTTTGTACTATAATAGAGCGACTAATGGTTGTTAAAAATAAGGATGGAACACAAAGTAAGGTTGAACATTCTTGCAATAAACGGCTAATTTTGCGAAAAACTGAGTTACATGAGTGCTAGAACAGTAGAATAATCAGGTAGGCTAAGAAGTAGGTGCATAACTAAGTATCATAAAATAGTCGTAAAATAAACAATATTTACATAGGTGCTCTCAAACGTTTTTTGAATTTAGGCAGAGAATTAGTTAAGCCCACATCGCACTTTTTAGAGATGGTTGTATTAGTAACACAGAAATAGGAATTGAGTAAGTCAACGATAAACCGGTAGTTTATCACTCGTATTGTATAAGGAAGGAACATACTTTCAAATGGATAGAACAAGAAACTAACGCGTTTAATTTATTGAAAGGTAAAATTAATAGATCGACCTATACTGGCTCTTTACAGCCCAAGCCTTGACACAGAATCGCATAAGGATGCGAATGCGCTTATAATAAAGATGCTGGCGCAAAGATGTAGTCTGGGTTTTAGTACCCCATAGAGAAGCTGAGAGGAAGAAACCTTGGATTAATATAAATCCTTCAGTTTCCGATGTCCGTAGCAAACCAGGCGACTTTTTTGGAATAGATAGTGATGTTGAAGTGCCACTGTCTGTGCCAAACAGGTGAATAGCGTGATCCTGTTTTTTTAGGCGACCTAATCGAATGTCGTGATCATCTTGTGATCTCTTTAGATAGTCTTGTAGCAGTTAATCTAGAACTTTAACTGTTATTATAAGTTAGTGAAGGTTATAGTAGCACTCGTACATAGGTAGACGTACTGTATTTCTCAATTTTGATATAAGTAGACAGATTTACAACACTGCATTTATTAAATTGAATAATTAATATAATGGCTGACCGAATCTATAAGTACAAAGTGATAGGTGTTCTGTGCAAGTTTCGGAGTTACAATTTATTTTTCGTTCGATTCGGTCGGAGTACTTTAGAAAATACATTTCTGTGAAATGTTATCTAGGCTCGACGAATAAGATATTAAATTACCAGTTACATTTTCAACTAAGTACATTAACTTACCTAATGGTTATTGTATTGATTATGAATTAGTTTGTTCTAGAAAAAGTGGTTAATTAGTTCAAATTTAAATTTCTTTATTTTTATCCTTTAAGTTTAATTATTTATTGGATCACCAACACAGTGTACACTAATTTTATGATAAGTATTTATTATTAAGTTATAGATATGAGTGCCATCACAATTATAGGCGAAAACATCATGGTTAAAATTGTAAATGAACAAGTAACAATTTAAAAAGAAATAAATACAGTATAAAAATGTAA
The DNA here is from genome assembly GCA_947507515.1 of Eulithis testata. Taxonomy (NCBI): domain Eukaryota; kingdom Metazoa; phylum Arthropoda; class Insecta; order Lepidoptera; family Geometridae; genus Eulithis; species Eulithis testata. Next base: position 10,027,468 of record OX382198.1, on the reverse strand, counting down.
GACAAAAACATTTACAGTTAAAATAATTAAATAAGTACTTAACAATAATTTAATTTAATAAAAATTCAACTTAATAAAAATTAAACTTAATAAATAATAAACTTAATAAAAATTAAACTTAATAAAAATTGAGTGTTACAAACTAGTTGAATGGCAAAAAGAATAAGTAATTTAGAAGAAAAGTCTTTGAAGTTCGATACTGAAGTTTTTGGTTTTGGCTCCTGAGCTAGTTATATAGAAACTGTGTTACAGGAACCAGTGGCTTCTCCCGAAGTGAGATAACAAATACATTTTAATCAAATACCCTCTGTATATTTGATTAAGTTTAATTGCAATATAATGTAAAATAGATGCTAAAGAAGCATTGACTGATAATAGATATTTTCGTACACCGGGAGGTAGTACGAGGTCGGACGGCCGAATGTCGTGATTTTGAATATTTTTGTGGCAACACTACTTTGTGTAAAACCAATAAGTTGGCCGGTAATAAAATGTATCTAATTTTGTCTAAGTAATAAATAATCATTTGAGAATTTATCGTAAATAATTTGGTAATTTAATTGATATTGCAATTTTAGGGAAAAGCAGGATAAAGTCATGAATATAGCTAATAAGTGGTGGTAGATGGCGCTAGTGGGGCATACTGCTTTTACCCTAGGTTTAGTCATGGGGAGGTCGCCAGTTGGTGGTTGATAGCCGAGTTGAGAACAAGACAAGTGTTAAAAGAAGTCAATGTATTGTGGTTCATGAATAAAGTGAGAAATATCCAAGATTATCCTGGCGTTTCATTACACTCTAATCTGATCTCTATCTCTGGTGCCAAGATAGTATAGGTAAAAAATCTACTTTCCGGCAGCAACAAGAAGCCCAATTAGGTAAAACTGACAACAGTTTTAAAGAGTACTTTGGATCTTAGGTATACAAAGTACTATTGTGTATAGCACAATCGTCTCCCAAATGATCGCGCTGAAACTTGCAAAATCCAGTTTATCTAGAGCCAATTTACACTTACAAGTATGTCGTTCTCTGCGTCTATGTGTGTAAATTGTCCATTACTAACTGGTGAAAAGCTACACGATTTTCAGAGTTTATGTCCTGTAGGTATATGTAATCATCTTTCCTGTAGATAAGTCAATGATTCCATGGTTTGGTCGGAACAGAAATTGCGATAATTTTCCTGTCAGTCCGTTCATTTGCAATTTCGACATTTTCATAAGGGAAATGTCAGTAGGTCAAAATACAAGGGCGTGTATTGTGAATTTTTTGCATGTGCCGATTTCTCTTACAGTGTGTTTTTCTTTACAGCTTACCTACTTCCAAGATAGAAAATATGTCAGAGTAGGCGGGGAGGAGAACGCCTACATAAATCCATCAGAAAATGTACAGGCCAGGATCTCTGGTAATAATTAAAGAAGAAGGAAGGAAGCAACCTCGAATAGAAGTATTTTTTGGGACCTGCCTTACAATAGAGTTCGATCAAGATTATTAAACTTGACTGAATTGAACATGGTTTGTTGGCCCTCTGTATTTTACCAACACTACTTATAGTAATACTACTGTGCCTACTATACCCATCGATGAAATTACTCATATACCTACTCTAATAAATAAAATTATTATCATGGATAAAACGTTATAAAAATTTTGATAAGTTAATTCGCTTTCCTAAAATAAATGCTCATAAGCACTTGACACTTCCATGTTTTTTTCAACGGCAATATTAAATGTTTACCATAAGCTTAGTTTAGCACAATAACTAAACAAAGTAACGTTTTTTCAAGTCTGAGATTAAAAGCCGGCTACGAAACCGACTTTTCAGTAATTTCAAGCTCTCGACTCTACAAATAAAAACTGTCAGCAAAATAATTCGTTGCGTGATGAAAGAAACACACGAGAGAGGTCTCCTTCAACCCGTTCTGAGACAACCTTGAGATAAAACACTCAGAAAATAGGCTTTGCGAGGTAATGGATTATATAATTTATCCAAGGAGTACAAGAACAGAATATTTAATCAAACGTCTCAAACAGAAGAAGCAGGCAATCCTGCAAACGAAATTATAAAAAGACAATTTGTTTTTACCTTTTAGGACATTCGGGAACTCAACGCCTTTAATTGGTAAGAGACCACACGCACAAAACAGACGAGATTGGCCAGATATACCACTAACAGTACTAGTAGTTCGTCCCGAACTGAGATCCGTGATGGTCGGAGGTTAATAAAACCCAAATAATTTTTATTGACAATGGTTGCAATAAACTTTGCAAATCGTTTTGAAATCTCCGTACCAGTCTTACTTGAACTACAAATCATTGAAACTCCAAGAAATGGTAGCTCACGTTATACTGGGTTTGCCAATTTTATAACTTTTACAACAACTCAAAAACTATTAGACCTAGAATCAAAATAAAAACGGTTTTGAAATATCTAAACAAAACCCTATCATATGACACGCCACCTCATATTATTGTACGACTTTTTATTTTTTTTACTCCCTTTGGACCCTCATAACTTCACGACCCCTTGACCGATTTACTTCATTTAATAAACCAGTAAAACTTAAGAGTACTATCCGTATACCTACCAATTTTTTTTTAAAAGATCTCGTCGAACAAACATACAAACATACAAAGCATTTTCGTCCAAGTTGTCACTAAGATCTCGTTCGCTTCACTCACTCGATCAATAATTAGGTACTTAAGTAAATTACTAGTGTATGTAATTGACCTACTATATACTTAGTACACAATACAAAAGAAAACAGTAAAAAAACACAAATCATCATAATTAATAACATTTTAAGCTACCTAACCTTTTTTTATTATTTTTTTTGCTAGAACGAGTATTTTTTTAAATCATGACGCGTATGTTATAGTCAAAAATAGAAATCACGCACATACGAATCATCTATATTATTATAAAACTGTAAAAAAGCCAAAAACTAAAATTAAAGATATGGATAAACTAAATATACAGATCTACTAAATAAACGATTCTGATTCCGAAAATCGAGTTTGTCTGTTTGTTTGTTTGTTCGCGCATCACGCCTAAACTACTGGACCAATTTCAATGAAACTTATCCCATTCGGAAGCCCTTTTTCCGGATTGAAACATAGGCTATATTTTATTGAAATTAAAGACGTGGATTCTTAGATACAGCTTGAACTCTCTAAACCAAAAGCAGCCTTTGACACGAAGTTCATCGTATGCTAGTTGACAGATATTTTTTGGTGGAAAGTTACGCACGCGTACGAAGTTGCGGGTATCAGGTAGTAGTTTCTATTTTTAGACATGTTACTATAGAACCTATTCATTTAAAATAAGAGAGGCCAGGTTTTTATATAAACTGATAAATTCCCTGCTGTATTTTTTATGCTTTACCATCATAGATTCTTCCTTCGTTACTGTCAAACAAAAGCCCTCATTTTATATTGCATTTAGGTACTGCTTCCGTTTCATTTCGGTGAGCAGGTAAACATTTAAAAAATATCAAACAGGTGCCCTTGCCAATTAAAGGACATTGACTGCCTGATATGGTCAGTGACCTTTAATTTATTACCGATGGTCGTCTGAAACCAGAGCCTTTGAGATTTAATCCACAGCCTACTTCATAGCCTTCAAGTAATATAAATGAAGAAAGAGAGATCTTAGAGGCTATTGCTAACAAATTTATTAGTTTAAAAACTGGCAAAATCGACTTCAATTTGATACTCCTTCATCATCAAATGATGGTGATGATGTAAGCACTGTTCTATTGATAGTAAACACCACAGAAAAGTCACAGGAAAGCAAAATACGCAATGTCTTGTACGAGAATGACGTAATTTTCCAGTTGTTCTTATTTAACTGCCAAACTACTGAACCGATTTTGATAAAAATGGTATGGGAACAATCTGGAAGTAGGTAAGTATATTATACCTTTTTAGATAAAAGAAGAATTTTTCAAATCGATTCATAAACGACGATGTCCTGAGGTAAAAAACATCAAAAATACCTACAACCGAATGAGAACCCCCTCCATTTTTTGAAGTCGGTTAAAAACATGCAATCACCAACAGGGATATGGCCGACTAAGAAGATGGTATAAGTACTGGACAAATCTACTACATCTAAAACATGTCTCGGGCAGCGTGCCGTCAATTGGCGATGAAAAATGGCCCTTGATGCTGTAAAAACGATCTTGAAAAGAAGCAAATGCCTGTTTATAGTTTATCTGTCATGATCGAGAATCAATTGAATGACGTTTATAACCGGTCCGCCAATTATGGCATCGTCCAACCACAGGCCCACGTTACTTTATTTGAATTACGTCAGTCAATCCACATTATTAAAGGTACCATTCGGAGAATAGAGACCACGACCTATGTATCCGACTTGAAGCCAGTAGATATCATTATCTTCATAAAAATATAAAACTCTTTTGAAGCTGACTGATAATCAACGCACAGCCTAAACTATAAGTCCTAGAAGTATGAAATTTGGAGGGTAGTATCCTTATATAGTGTAGGGGTGCACTAAGAAAGGAATTTTGAAGTCACACTCTAAAGTGTCTAGAACGCGAGCAACGCCGCGGGCGACGGCTAGTTTTTTATATACCTTCCCAAAGACAAAAAATTTCACGTGTCCACGAATAACGAATGCCCAGAATAAGATTTTGCCTTTAGTTTAGTCCTGGATTTTTGAAGATTAAACTATTGTCACGTATAAATATGATTTAGTTAGATATAGTAGTAGATTTGCCTGTTCAATGTTTGTACTGAACTACCTACCAGTGCGTGATAGATATGCGAGTGTATAATGTCAAAGACGAACATGTGTTTTAATGTAATGTCGTAAATTTGTCCCCACCCTGTATGCATTGGCAGATCACGCGACCGCCCTCTAATTTTAGGATTTCATAAATTGTAATACTTCTATAATTTAAATTGCATTAAAAATATTCATTTACTAGGGGTGCGTCCCGGCTTCGCACGGGTATTTAAGCAAAAATTCAAATTTCTTTACGACATTTTCTTACACTTTGGGGTACATTATTGGAGTTTTAGTAAGGATCCCTGTATTTATTTGTTTTTTTGAAAATATAATATAGCCTGTAGTATCCGGGGATAGTGTAGCTTCCCAACGATGAAAGAATTTTTCAAATCGGTGCAGAAGTTTCGGAGCCTATTCAATACAAAGAAACAAACAATCAAATCTTTCCTCTTTATAATGATATCGACAAATTTTAATATTATAAAATAAACAACTCGGATGTAGTGCCCACGTTGCGGACGCGAGGTCTCAGCCGTTACCTTTATGCAAAAACATACATACGAATTAATACCCACTGGATTAAAACGATTTTATTCCGCGGCATGTATAGGTATAAAGAACCACTTCTAGACTACTTTCGGACCCGGAATATCCTTGAACCAAGTCATTTGCACACAGCCAAATAAAATGAAAAGCTACAAGACTGTGCTATTTGAAGGACATATCGCGATTAATATAGAATTGAAACAGGTTAAAATGGTACCTTCACCGATATGATATTATGGTTTAAGATACTGTCTAAGTTAGGTCAATAAAGTAGGTATTTATGTAAAACTTATGATAGTACCGAAAAACAAACTAGATGTCGCTAGTAAAGTTGTCCGTAAGCTGAATCGCGCTATCGAAACGTTTTGGTGAAATGTGGTGTTGCGGCTTATACATTGTGTAGCTCTCTTCTAGTTATCTGTTCAATAAAGCAATTTTGAACTAATACTGGATTTGCATTCATTTGAAACTCCTCTTAAGAACGCGACCCTTTACATGGTCCTTACGAGCGGATTTTGACTAGCCCCTTTTGGAGCGAGTTTCAAACTTTTTGTCTACAACGGGCACTGGACCAAGTGGTGGATTGCCACTGTGCCTTACCCCACGCCGAGGTGGGAAGCGCGTGTTGGTGCACACGCGGGCTGAAGGATCAGCCCGGTCGGTGCAGCGCACCCGCAGCCGAGGTGTACTGTGGAGGCGCCAGAGGGCGCTAACGCAGTTGGCTCGTTGGAGACAATACTGGCAATATCGGAGACAAAACTGGATGGAGCAACTTGTGGTTTGTGCAGTGCAATCGTGAGTACATTTTTGTTTACCTACTTTGAAGTGTAGAGCTGTGTGGTGAATCATAGAGCAAGAAGATAGAGAATTTTTTGGACTTTAACTTTTTACTGATTATTGGACTTAGAAAATTTTGTAATTTTTGTGTGCATGCTAGTTGTAAGAAACCCAAACTCTGTTGAGACGGGGAACCTATGCCCGATTTTAAAAATTTTATTTCATTTCTCAAACACTTATAAAATTTTCAACAATTTTTTGGACTTAGAAAATTTTAGCTTTATTTAAATTTCAAAATGGAGGTCTTTTACAAATTGCAAAACAATACTAAGTTGCGTATGGAGAGAGCGAGAATTAACTTTAAAAAATCGCCTAAGGAACGCCTTACTCGTTCATACGCTGAAGTTAGATTAGAGTCACTAGAACAAGCCTGGGAAAGTTTTGTAAAGGTACATGAAGACATTGTGCAAGGAGTATCAGAATTGAATAAAGATGATAAATATTTTAAAGACGAGGTATATGAAACATCCGAGGAATTGTATATTAATTATAAATGTGAGTTAAGAGAAGTTATGTCAGGGTTTGAGAAAAAAGCTATTACAGCTCAAGAAAGTTCCGATAAATCTGTTAAAAGTAAAACTGATAGTATTAAGTTACCGAAAATATCAATTCCCACATTTACGGGCAATTATACCCAATGGCCTACTTTCAAAGATTTGTTTGTGTCATTAATTCACCAAAATGATAGTTTGGATAATGTACAAAAAATGCACTACCTGAAAGGCTTGTTGTTGGGCGAAGCTGAACAGCTAGTCCGGAATATTCCCATCACGTCAGCTAACTATGATGAATGTTGGTCAATTCTCAGTAGTAGGTTTGACAACAAGCGATTTATTTCAAATTGTTTATTGAAGAGGTTGATGAGCCAACCTACTGTGACGGAAAATTCAAGCGCGATCAAAGGTCTTTTAGACACTACAATGGAGTGTTTGAATGGTCTAAAAAATATAGGCGTAGAGATTCAGTCGTGGGATATCATTGTGATACACATTGTGAGCTTAAAGTTAGATGTTGAGTCCCGGAAACAGTGGGAAACCAAAATAAGCTCACACGATAAACTGCCCACACTCGCGGAATTTAGAGAGTTTTTGGAAGCCAGATCTCGGGCACTTGAGTTCTTAGATTCCAAAGATAGTAAACCTAGATCGTCCTTGAATAAGCCGAAGGTTCATCACGTAGTTGGCACCGACAACAATGCCAATGTTAATGTAACATGTCCTTTTTGTAAGGAAAGCCACAAGATTGCAAATTGTAAGCAATTTGCCAAACAAAGTTACGAGTCTCGTCATGACTTTGTTCAAACCAACGCGTTATGTTTTAACTGTTTAGGTTCAGGCCACTCCATCAAGTTTTGCCGTCAAAGTTCTTGTTGTCGCGTATGCAAGCGAAGACATCATTCGTTGTTGCATCCCAAATCAGTTTCAAACTCAGCCGTTGCCCAAGTGAACTCTAATTCAACGGCGGCTGAAGTTAAATCAGCGGTGTCTGCTATTCAGACAGCGTTATCAGAGGGCGAATCATCTTCGTCAAATGTAGCGTCACATTTTTCTCAAAGGACAGTACCTACACAAGTTTTGTTGGCCACAGCTCTTGTCGAAGCACAGACAAGATATGGGTCTACACAACTGTTGAGGGTGTTATTGGATCAGGGATCCCAGGCATCATTCATAACCGAATCAACAGTGCAGCTGCTTGGACTAAAGAAGACAGCGGCCAGAACGGTCATCTCAGGGATAGGCGGTGAGGAGAGCAGTTTTGCCTCTAGGTTTACAGTCTCAGTGACTATTCACTCACGCTTTGACCCCACTTTTAGTGTCCAAGTAGAAGCATTCGTGTTAGGTACCATAACGTCGCTCTTACCTTCTGAGAAACTTACCGAATTCAACTGGCCTGAGTTGCAGCTTACTTTAGCTGACCCAGAATATCACACACCAAACAAGATCGATATCTTGCTTGGCGCTGAAGTGTATGGCCAGGTACTTAGAGACGGAGTGACCCAAGGTCCTTTAGGCTTTCCCGTAGCTCAAAACACAGCCTTAGGATGGATTTTGTCTGGTCAAGTTCCATCGAAGTCAGACTCGAATATTCATTGTCATCATACAATCATTAGTGCGCCAGATGAAGTAGATGACAACAAACTGCTGAAGCAGTTTTGGGAGATCGAGTCCATTAATCCCGGATCTCCAAAGATCCTTTCCGAAGATGAGCAGCGATGCGAAGACATCTACTCTCAAACCACTTCAAAGGATGAAAGTGGTAGATACGTCGTTCACCTTCCATTTCGCAGCGATGACCCACAGTGTCAGTATGGCAGTTCCAGAGACCTGGCAATAAAGAGATTTCAGCTTCTTGAAAACAAGTTCAAGAAGCAGCCAGAAGTAAAGAAAAGATACTCCGAGGTGTTTCACGAATACGTGGACCTTGGTCATGTCGAACGTGTACCAGTTGATGATGCCAGAAGATCTACAGCGGTTTACTTACCACATCACGCTGTTGTACGCGAGGACAAGTCGACCACCAAGGTTCGAATTGTGTTCGACGCTTCAATGAAGGGGTTGAACAAGGTCTCTCTGAACGACGACCTTATGGTTGGTCCCACACTGCAACCGCCACTGCGCCACATAATCATGAAATGGAGAATGTACCCCATAAGTATCTGCGCCGACATTATTAAAATGTACAGACAAGTAAAGGTCTTACCTGAACACGCAGATTTCCAGAGAGTAGTGTGGCGCGATGATCCCATGAACGAAATTGAAGAGTTCCGTATGCTAAGAGTTACCTTTGGAACGTCGGCAGCTCCTTACCTCGCAGTGAAGACATTGCAGCAGGCAGCAGTCGACGAGTGCTCACATTGTCCTGAAATAGCTGAAAAAATAAAAAAGGAATTTTATGTTGATGATTTGATGACAGGTTGTCAAACAGCAGATGAAGGATTAATGTTGAAAAAGCAAATGACAGAAGTACTTACCAAAGGAGGCTTCGAGTTGCAAAAATGGGTGAGTAGCTGTAAGGAATTAAATCAATTAATGTTGGAGGAAGGAAAGGATTGCAAAGAGAAAATTAGTCAGGATCAAGGGATAAAGGAAAAGGATATCAAGATGGATGAGGTTATGAAAATTTTAGGAATATCATGGGATCGGGATTGTGATGAGTTCAAATACTCAGTAAAGCTTTCTTCACAGTCGACTCCTATCACGAAGCGACGAGTCATTTCGGACATCGCCCGCCTATTCGACCCGTTGGGATGGGCAGCACCGTGTGTTGTTACATCGAAGATGTTTATTCAAAAGCTTTGGCTTTCGGGAATAGGTTGGGATGAGGAGCTGCCATCGGAGTTATTGGCAGAATGGCAAACTTACCGAGAAAATCTTGTAGAGACGTGTAAGTTCAGCATTCCGAGATGGGTCGACACATCAACTGATAACCTGTGCGTGGAATTGCATGGTTTTTCAGATGCATCAGTTGCTGCTTATGCTGCGGTCGTGTATGTTAGGGTAATCAAAGCAGACAAATTCATTACCACCAGTTTGATCACTGCACGTACCAAAGTATCTCCAGTTAAGCAGCAGTCGATACCAAGGCTTGAATTGATGGGAGCGGCATTGCTGGCAGACTTGTTGTCTGAAGTGTCGGAAGTAATGAAGATCCCAAGGACTCATGTACACGCTTGGACTGATTCATCCGTGGTTTTAGCATGGCTTAGTAGCCACCCAAGCCGCTGGACAACTTTTGTTGCGAACAGGGTTTCTGCCATACTCTCGCAATTTGAAAATTCACACTGGGCTCATGTCCAGTCATCTCATAACCCAGCAGATATTGCGTCGAGAGGGTTAACGCCACAAGAACTTTCGTGCAATGTTCTGTGGTCTCAGGGGCCACCGTGGCTACGAAACGACGTCGTAGAGTACACCAGGCCGAAATCAATATCTACTAACATGGAGCAGAGATCGATCAAAACTCATGTTGTGACTGAGAACATGCCGGACGATCCTTTGTGGACAAAGTATTCCACATTGCAGAAGTTAGTGAGAGTAGTCGCATATTGCCGGAGGGTTTTGAGATGGAAGAAGCAGAGAGATGATAGTAGAAGGTATGAAACTTATTTAACAAAGGATGAGATAGAAGAAGCAACAAAAGTTTGTATTAGACAGGTTCAAGGGCAAGAGTTCAAGGAAGAATTGGAACATGTGAGAAAGACAGGAACAGTCAAGGCGAGAAGCAAACTGAAATCACTTTGCCCACTGATAGATAGTGATGGGATTTTGCGCGTTAGTGGTCGTATTCAAAATTCAAGCTTGGATGAAGGAACAAAGCATCCCATCATACTGCCACAGACCAATCACTTCACTAAGCTAGTGATTAGTGATTCGCATAAGAAGACTCTGCACGGGGGGCCCACCTTGGTCTTAAATCATTTGCGTACCAAGTATTGGGTTATTTCAGCCAAACCAGTGGTTAAGGCTTTCGTACGCAAATGTGTCACATGTCGGCGGTACTCTATAGCTGCTCAAACTCAGTTGATGGGTCAGTTACCGTCAAGTCGAGTGACACCAGCTAGACCATTTAGGCACAGTGGAGTCGACTTTGCAGGCCCAATTAGCATACGAACTTCGAAGGGTCGAGGCCATCAGTCCTATAAAGGCTATATTTGCCTGTTTGTGTGTATGGTTTCTAAAGCCATCCATCTAGAAGCCGTCAGTGATTTGTCGGCTCAAGGTTTCATCGCAGGGTTTAGGAGATTTGTGGGACGCCGAGGTTTAGTTAGCGACATTTGGAGCGACAACGGCACTAACTTTGTTGGCGCCTCCAAAGAGCTATGTCATCTGGTTGCTGCAGAAAAGTCATCTGTGGCTGCAGACATAAGAGAGTGGTTAGGTAACAACGGAACGAAGTGGCACTTCATCCCACCTCACGCGCCCAACTTCGGCGGGCTGTGGGAGGCGGGTGTGAAGTCTACTAAGTATCACCTGAAACGCGTGATAGGCAACTCAACACTCACTTTTGAAGAGATGTCCACAGTTTTGATCCAAGTTGAGGCATGTCTCAATTCACGTCCGTTGTCTATGATGCCTGACGGTCCCAATGACCCTACTCCTTTAACACCAGGTCATTTTCTTATAGGCGAGCCTCTGATAACGGTGCCTGATCGCAATTACGAAAATAGTAATCCGAGTTCTTTGAAACGCTGGCAGTTTTCTCAACGCTTACTGCAAGAATTTTGGCGGCGATGGTCTGAAGAGTATTTGGTTCATTTGCAGCAAAGATACAAATGGAACAAACTTGTTCCAGAACCAAATATCGGAGATGTAGTTTTAGTCAAAGAGGACAATGTGCCTCCTGCTCGTTGGTTGTTGGGCAAAGTAGTAGAGAAACACTCTGGTTTGGACAAGGTCACACGAGTTGTGACTTTGAAGTGTAATGGCACATTATGTAAGCGTCCTGTGTCCAGGTTATGTGTTTTGCCTGTGACTGATTAGTTGTTAAGTTTTGTTTAAGTTTTCTTTTTCACTCACATCACAACTGTGAGCTTTGAAATATTGAGTTGTTGTTTTTGTTAAGTTCTTAGTGAGTAATGTTTAGTTAAAGTTGTTCTTTTGAAATACAGTCCACGTAGTTTGTTTTTGTGTAGTTTTGTTATGCTATTGAAGCAGTCAATGTAAATAAGCTGATTTGTATTATGTTCACATGGCAGTTAGTTCTCTAGTTAAGAACAAAACAGTTGTTCTTGGTGGGCGGTATGTCTAAGTTAGGTCAATAAAGTAGGTATTTATGTAAAACTTATGATAGTACCGAAAAACAAACTAGATGTCGCTAGTAAAGTTGTCCGTAAGCTGAATCGCGCTATCGAAACGTTTTGGTGAAATGTGGTGTTGCGGCTTATACATTGTGTAGCTCTCTTCTAGTTATCTGTTCAATAAAGCAATTTTGAACTAATACTGGATTTGCATTCATTTGAAACTCCTCTTAAGAACGCGACCCTTTACAGATACTTTATTCTTTAAAAAAAAGACAAATACAGTCACTTATTATTACAAGTGCACCTAAGTACGCCAAACATTAAATTTTATAGTATGAAGCAGTCTACTTAGATTTTATTGAAATGCCTTGATTGCCTGGCTCTAAGACAGAAATATAGAAGGAATTAAAATACTCATATTATTATTTTAATTTAAAGCGTATATTTTTAAGTTTTTTTTTTTTTATATAAGTTAAAGCAATTCTATAATGATACTACTAATTACAAGAAATTCCGGGTTTGTTAAATTACTAACCATAACCTGTGACAAACCAGGAATTACTTTCGCATATTTTATTCGCATTTTTGCTGGTCTTGGTCATCAGTGAAGATAATAAAAAAAAACGAATGTAAAAAGGCACGCAAGTAGGTAAGGTACATAGTAGCTACATATTAAATTGGCAAGATATGAAGCAAATAAGTGAGAAGGCAGATAAGCATTTCATGAATCGATAATTTCGTACGAACTTCACAGACTCTTTCAAGGAAAATATGCCAAATAAATATATATTTTTTTAGGATGTTTCTGCTGTGCTAACTTTGATGAACCCATGAAGTGGACTACATGAACTAAGGGCATGATATATAAAAATAATGTCTAATTTCCCGAGGATCACACCGAGCCCGAGGATAACAGTCGAGAGCCCATTCAATTTTAGCAAACCAGTGAAATCCGTATCTTATATACCTCACATAGTTACCGTTCATATCGCTACATACTGCCCTCGGAGGAATAATGCCATGTTATGTCCCAGACTAGTAGGGAAGCGTGCCAACTCGATTACGTAATATTGCAGTAGCTGCGAGTGCTGCGACGCTCCATTCATAAAGAGCCCTCCCACAGCCCAAATGCCACCGCTCAGTCGAGGAACACCTGAAGTATTCTGTGGCTCAGCCCACGCGACTCGATTTCCCCCCCAAGTAAGAAATTTAAAGGAGACCTGAATTCATGCATGTTGGTAAACAAACATCTATTGTATGCTTTTTACCATACATCGCAAATAAATCCATTTTCATTTATTAGGGTAAGGCGTTCTGTATGAAACATAAAAATTATTGCTGTTTCGCTAAGTTTTTAAGCTGCCTTTCCACTAGAGATGTGCTAAGCTATATAGCTAAGGATGTGTATTGTGCATGATATCCTCCGATAGAGATCTTCTATTTACATAGCTCACTTTCGCTTAGCATTCGAAGCTATGGCCCGTATGCCGCTACGGAAATCGTTATTCAAGCATAGATTTGAGTAGAGATTTTCATATATAAATCTTGCTTGAGTACGGATTAGTGCTTGAACTGTAAATCAGCATACGAGTATTTGTTTTTTTTTATATAGAAGGAAGCGTGGCGTAGCTTGCTTAGTCAATCTTCCCCGATTATCTAAGTAAAGTGATGTTCTGCGCGGCCAATATTTGGATGAGTAACCATTAGTGGCATTTACATCTGAGCGCTTCCGTGCTTCGTAGGGCACGCTAACTATCGGTCCCGGCTTTAGAAGTCGTTGAGCCACGACGGAGGCTTTAAGGCGGCGTAAAAACTGCGTCACCAGAGTCACTAACTTATACGAGCTTGCTTTTGTGACCGAGCGTAGCGCTGCGCATCTTTATAGCATGTCTTACCCGCTGTGCTACACCAGCTTTAGTGGATACGGTGTCATAGTTTCGTAGCTAAGCTTTGTGTAGCACATCTCCGTGTGGAAGAGCAACAAGAAAAGTTTTTTTTTTTATTCTACAAAGTAGACAAACAAGCGTAAGGCCCGCCTGATGGTAAAGTATTTTCAAGCATTCCATATTAATTTATTTAAATGACTTGATTTTTATTCAACCTATCGTGCAAATGTAATTAACCTAACCTAACACCTAACCAGGTTTTTTAAAAGGATATTATAAAGGTATGTAATAAAGTTTTATTATTTCAACTTTTAGTGGGTTTCAAAGTTAATTCATTGTAATCTGTAAACACACTATTTATAAACAAAACTGATAAGAATTACTTAGTAATTAAATACGGTAGGTAAAAGACCAATTAGCGAGATTCAAAAACATAGTTATTGATACTGAGGGTCCGATCTTTACAGAACTTTATAGCTTTTTCTATGAAAATGTCTTTGCAAATCTATGCTTGTGTAACAGTTTCTTTTCAGTATACAGGCCTATGAGTACTATCTACTTAAATTTTACTTATTAAGGTCCAAAGCTGGTAACAAAAAAAGTCGTACAAAAAATCAGATGCGGTGTTATATATGATAGGGCTTTGTTTAAACATTGAATATTGAGAAGTTACGCTTCAAACCATATCAGTACACTTCTTACCATCAGGTGGGCTGTATTATTCTAGTGAGAGGTGCAGTCATCATCACAAACACCTGTGGTATGTTTTTTATCTGTGATTGTTTAAAAAGTAAATTGTTTTTCTTATAAGGCCAAGTTCAAGGTTCAGCCTAACCTTGATCTCGACTTTATATTATTATAATGTATACATATTAACTTATCACTTATATAACAGAAGTACCTATGCTCACTTTAGTTAGAGGATGTATATATTACAAGTGTTACTTATTTTCTTTAGAAAATAATTTCTAAATATAAATTATAAAACCTACTAAATTTTTTGTAAAAGAATAAAAAATTTCCAATTTGTAAATTTTTCTTTATGAATAAATAATGCACAAGAATTATTAACCTATATTTTTAAGCAGCTGCATACACTGATTAATAAATATTTAGTGTAATTACAGTTAATATAATAATTTTTGCAATTTGAAACAATGAAACTTGGTCAGAAGTCATAAGGTGAATGTATCATATAGGTTACTGTGAAGTTTCAGGGCATTAACCAATAAATAGAACACGACAAGCATAGTAAAATAAATAAAATATCTGAGATTTTTATGGTAATTATCTTGCACTAAAGAAAAAATTTAGAACCGGAAATTCTTTCAGAGCATTGCTATTCAGTGCGGCAATGCAGCCAGTGTCTTGGGTATGCTTCCAATTGGTACTGATTTGGACCAGTTGAGTTATCTATAAATCGTTTGCAACGGTTTGTAGACAGCTCAACTGTTTCATTTATATTTTGTAAATATTGTAAATACTGTATTAGTTGTAATTTTCTTTGTGAATAAAGTTCTATTAGAACCTCCTTCTTTCTTGAAATAGGTTAACCAAAAAGGCAATTTGACAAAAACTGTGTTAAAGTGATATTGAAATGAAATGTTTGAAATTCAGTGAAACCTCTACATGTAATATTACAGAAGAAATAATTGTAAGTAAAAGTAAGTAATATGCAAATAGTTATTTAACTTTGCTTATGTAAGAGTGTGTTTTAACAATAAAATTTCCATTATAAATGAATTATTTATTTTTTGTGGTCGATTATTTACGTAACAACTGGAAATACTAACACAGTATACATAAACTCCAGATCTAAATTTGGTCACTGTATTAAGAAAAATGCATCTTTTTTACCCGATTACGACGAAGCAAAGAGGAGGGTACCTATATGATTTTGACCTGTATGTATTTACTCCATGAACATTTATTAAACTACTGAGTTACCAAACAAGTTTACAGCCTACCCGATGGTATGCGGTTACCATAGCTTAAAGAGGTCTGCAAGACTAAAGGTGACACATGTGCATTGCTGACCCTTTACTGAATTTTATTGTTTTGATTTAGCACCTATTTATATTTACAGGTACGTAGGTAATTTTTCATAAATCATGAACAACTCAATTTATCTAGGCAGTGATTACCTACATAGTTTTTGAAAGTAAAGCCTTGGTTTAAATTACATTTTAAATGTGACTCACAATACTCTGGACTTTCACATTTTTTTTAAGCAACTTTCACTATTCTGTAATCTTACAAACTGAATAATGTACAGCAAATTAACTGGGTAGGTGCCAATAAAATACTTACGATCTGTTTTGGATTTTAAAATTTATTGGAATTGTAAGTTTTCTATATTATGGGATAACTTAAAGTGGTCCGCTCGTAACGGTTATTTTAAAACTAATGTTTACATGATCAGCCCACACTGGGAACTGTCTAGCTAGGATAATTAATTTTAGGAGGAAGCTGATATTCTGTACTACTCAAGAGCTACAGGGTAACCGGGGAAGGCAGCTGCCTTGCAAAGGGGTTATGGAATGTCTCTAGATTAGGTAATAAATGAGACTTACCTCGGCCGGTTCTGCATGTAGTACTGCCCGCCGAAAATAAACGCCATATAAACCCCGACATAGTAAAACGCCACTGTCCAATTTTCCGTCATCCATTTCCGATAATCGTTATGAATAAAGTCGCTCTCAAAATCGAAAATGTACGAGTAGTTTGGAGTTATGTCCAAGTTGTATGTCATCTTTGGAGACTCCATTTTCAAGACAATTACCGGGCACTGGAACTGCACTGTCCTACGAAGTAACACTGATCATCACAGAGGTATTTAACCTAAAAAGTTAACAGGATACCGCCGAACCGTTTTATCACAGATGACTGAAATGTCAATTTTCCGAGGGCGGCGCGCGGAAAGGCGTGCTATCCTCGAGATAATAGTAAGTAATGAGCGCGCGATGCGGTCACGTTGACTATTTATTCGCGGTGACGAAGCGACGACGTCGTCTGCTTGATTCCAATTTCGTCACTCGTCAGCACAGCGGCAAGAAGGAAAGATGAATGAACTTGTTTGATTGAAGAGCCAAATCACGCCACGCCGCCGTCGCCACCGCCGCCGCCGCGCTTCGCCTTCATTTTCTAACTTGACTTTTGACAGTTGGCTGACTGCTCTGGTGGGTTCACCGAACATCTATATCCTGGTGGGTTACTCTCGAATACAGTTCTAATCCGTATCCATAGATTTTGACAGAAGTCCTGTCATTTTTCAGTACAAAATGACACGAGATCTGTCAAATTCCGTGAATCCGGATTGGAACTGTGGTCGAGAGTAACCCACCTGCTCTGCTGGCTGGCTGGGGAAAGTGCTTCCACTTCAATTTTAAATTTTCCCTAGGTCGTTCATGAAATCCGTAAAATTTTATAAAAAAATATTTACATGCAGTACTAATCAAATTATCCTTGCCCAGCTCCCAAAGAATTTCTAATCTTATATAAGCTGAGTCTTCTAAGAAATAAGAAATGAGAAACATTTATTGTAGAACTGTGTACAGGAGATCTTATCATAAAATAGTTTCAACAGTCTATCCATTCCGGGCGTAGGTACAATATCTTAACCAAATAATACTATCTTAACTAGATAGTTAAGAAGTATTATTTGGTTAAGATATTGTACTATATATAATACGTTACTATTAGATATTAATAATAATAATAATAATACTATTAGATAATAGTAACGTATTATAGTACTCTTCCAAAGTATACTCCACACTAGGGTTACCACGACACAGGTAACCCTAGTGTGGAGTATAGTGCGCCTCCCTCAAATCGACTTGTAATACACTTTTAAACTTGTATAATAACTGCTAGGTACTTGCTACTTGCTGCATTCTGCGGTGCATACAATGTGAAGTTTCGGGTACCTACTTGGTTTGTGGTCGTTGATACCCACGACACAGGGTATCCTAGTGTGGGGTCAAGACTATGTGCCAACATGGATGCCTGACTTCACTATTG
The DNA here is from genome assembly GCA_947507515.1 of Eulithis testata. Taxonomy (NCBI): domain Eukaryota; kingdom Metazoa; phylum Arthropoda; class Insecta; order Lepidoptera; family Geometridae; genus Eulithis; species Eulithis testata. The sequence goes on along the minus strand of OX382198.1, from coordinate 10,009,686 downwards.
TTGTAAACACAAAATTTCATTCCTGCGACCATACAATGAAGTCACTCCCTACTGTTCTCTAATGTATTGTATTCCTAAATGTTTTGATCTAAGTGTGTTACTTGTTTTTATCTTTACTATAAAATAAATAAATAATGTGCTTTACTAATAAGCCATCTTCATAACCTAAGTTTAAAAAGGTACTAAATGGAAACCTTTTTAAACTAAGGTTATGAAGATGGCTTATTAGTAAAGCACATTATACTTTGGAAGAGTACTATAATACGTTTTTTGAGATCTGTTGGTAATTTGTTATAATATATCTTTATAGCTGTATAATATGTACTTTTATAAAATATTGTGTTATTTATTTGTGGGATAGGAATATTATATTTGTGTTTACTACGTAGGTTATCAGATCTACTAGATTTTTACTAAGGTATATTGCATTGCTTTTAACAAAAAGACAAACTTCTAAAATAAATATACCAGTTAAAGTAAGCAAGTTTTTCTGTTTAATTATATAGGTCGAAGTGATTCCACATTTTTCATGTTATATATTGCCCTAATACATTTTTTTTGCATTATAAAGACAGTCTTTGCATTAACAGAATTTCCCCAGAATATCACCCTATAACATAAGTGAGGAAAAACGTGTCCATAATAATAATATGTACTTTTTGCTATAGATGTAGAGGATATGTGGCCTAGAGTTGAAATTGCATAGCAATATTTCGAAATTTTTTGATTTACCTTAGTGATGTGTGATTTCCAGTTCAAATTTGCATCAATTTTTATGCCAAGGAAATTTATTTCATTAACCTTGTTAACTGTATTATTATTATGGATAATATTTAAATTTAATAAAGGTGTCCTATGGTGTTTAAATCTTAGAAGTTTAGTTTTATCAATATTTACTCTGAGATTAATTGAACCGAACCAGTCTACTATTTTGCTAAGCGCATTATTAATTTCGGTCTCGAATTGAACTAAGTATATCATTACTCTCTTGTGGTATGAAAATCGTTGCGTCATCTGCAAACATGACACAAACATGATTAGTTACGTCTGGTAAATTATTAATATATATGAGAAATAGCAGCGGCCCAAGTATACTACCTTGAGGTAATCCAAGCTGGATGTTTTCAAAACCGGATTCTATACGCTCAATAGTTTTTGTGTATTTGTTAGATGTGTCTATTACAGTGGATTGACTTCTATCATCCAAGTATGACTGCATTAACGACAACGCTGCACCTCTTATACCGACTTCTTCAAGTTTATCGAGGAGAATGGTATGAACTACACAGTCAAAAGCTTTTGATAGGTCTAGGAATAAGGCTATACCAGGCTTATTTTTATTTATTTCTTCCCATACCTGTCGCAACGTTTTGAAGACTGCTAGTGTTGTGTTCTTGCCTTTTTTATAATCCAAATTGATTAGGGTTTATGCCGTTATTTGATTCTAAAAATGTAAATATCCTATTATAAATTGCTTTTTCAAAAATATTGGAGATGCTAGAGAGAATTGCTATTGGTCTATAGAGGCCCATGTCAGTTTTGAATCCTTTTTTATGTAGCGGCTTGATAAGTGCTTTTTTTACGTCAGAAGAAAAACGTCCATGTTCAAATGATAAGTTTATAATGTAAACTAACGGGTGAACTAATGTATCTATACTATGTTTTACAATTTGGATTGGTATTTAATCACATCCTGAGCTTTTAGTATTTTTACAATAATACTGATTTCATCAACACTGACTGGAGTTAAAAATATGCTATTACAACTTGTTTTTACTGTATTATTGTTTAATTATTCCCCACTTAGCTTTTGCTTTATTAGTACTATTTTTTATGTAGTTTATATTAGAGATCTTTTTTGAAGTCCTTATAACATTTTTTAAATTTTTACCATATTTGTTATATAGATCAGGTTTCGTTTGATCATTGCTCTTTATGCATTGTAAGTATATTTGACGCTATTCTGACTCAAGTTGGGATTTACCTATACACAGCATTAGGCATTTACCTACGTAGGGACATACTTTTTTATTATAATAAACCTATTAAAGTATAGGTACATAAATTTGGTACTTACATACCTATTAAGTTCCATTATGTTTGAGTTTTGTATGGAGCAGGCCAGTATAGGGTTTGTTGTTAAATATGTCTGATGGTGATTACTATAAAAAATAAAGTTAGGTAAT